>CM054177.1:58138663-59338663 GCA_028829895.1 Sinotaia quadrata | reverse complement strand
GTAGTGTTCTTGTGTTTGTTGTAATGGAGGAAAAATTGACATTCAGCATGACATAAAGCAGAAAGCCTAAGTTAGCATTTAGCACACCTGATGGCCAATATTAATGGAGGGTGATGCCATTTGGAATCCTCACAGACCACCAGTTTTCACAAGATGATAAGATTGCTCATCAAACCCATGAATCTATATCTAATTTCATGGATGATGTATTAGTGGCTACTAAGACTTTAGAGAAACACATCCAAGTGTTATGGAAGTTATTCCAATATTTGAGAGAATGTGATCTTACAGCTTGAATAAACCAAATTTTTATTGGTGAATATTTTAAACTCAAATACACACAGTGGGGCAAGGTCTCCTGCGGCAGAAACTTTGAAGATATGGAAACTTGAAGAGATGGTGAGATCACTCTTGAAGACAAATCTTTTGGGGGATTGGATGGTTACTATCAGAAATTCAACACTGCCAAACTACTCATTGATTTGATGAGAAATGGCAGTCCAGAGATAGTGATCCAGAGTAAGGAGTGTGAATCCAGTTTTACCAGTTTAAAAGACTGTCACAAGCCCCTGTCCTTCACCTACCAGATTTTGTACCCTGAACTGATGCAAGTAATGCAGGCTAGGTGCCATACTGATGCAAAAGCATGATGATATTCTATATCCAGTAGATTATTCTAGCCATACATTAAATGAGGCTAAATAAAATTATTCAACTTCAGAGAAAGAATGTCTCGGAATTGTCTGTGCTGTCCAGAAATTCAAAGCCTACCTATATAGCAAGCATTTTGTCATTCAGATAGATTATCAACCTTTCACCTTCTTAGCACATTTGACTAAAGCAAATGGGCATTTGACTAGGTGGCCGTTACTACTACAACAGTATAAGTTTACTGTAGAAGTAATCAATCAGCAATTTTTCTATCTCAACCAGAGTTGAGAGGGAACAAACAACTCTGACCCAGATTTGGACTAAAGGAGCATTATTGATATGGGTCACTGATTGTTACATAAATCGGACATATTCTTAGCATCCAGTCCACCAGTATACGAGCAGTCAACCGTGACTATTAGACAAAGCCATTGAGTTGCAAGCAAATTACCTCCTTAGGGACAAGTTCAAAGAAGGCTGGTGGGTTTTTACCAGTTTTTGCCCAAGGAAGACTTTCCTAATGTCAAAACCTTTGCATCAAGGTACTTTCAATCTTTGGAACAACATACCTGTGTGAACAAACATTTTCAAGAATGAAAATACGTGAAGAACAATTTGAGAACAAACTTGTCCAATGATAATCTCAGGTCACTGTTGATGTTAGAGACATCAAATCTAAAGCCAGAAATGTCTGCTATTTTGGCATCCAAGAAACAATTTCACCATTCCCACTAATGTGTAGTGTATCAATGTGTTATTAAATAATAACTGTTCATGTGTAGTGTATCAATGTGTTATTAAATAATAACTGAATAAAATAATATTAAATAAATAATTAAAAACAACATCCATGTTTGATTCTTTTTTATTTGGACCTTGAGTGTGTAGTTGGCCCCCAAACTGCTGTTTGATAGTTAATGCGCCCCTCGGGCTGAAAAGTTTGGAGACCCCTGATCCATGATATGAATTAGAGAATCCTTATGTAATTGAACCACTATTTTTATGCTCACTAATTTGATTATGTTGTACATTATACTTGTGAATTTTCAGCAATGCTAAATTTCTTTTGCTGTTTGTTTATCAGGCTAATGAATACTGTTGCAGATTTGTAAGTTGAGAATGTGTGTGAGAGGGAAAGGTTGCTTAGAGATGAAATATGCCGGAAATTTAGTGCTCCTTAATTTGACTTTTGTGGAGAGGAGCAAGCCTTTTTATCTTTGATGCTTTTGATCTGCTTTACATTGCAGTTACTACCAGATCATGTTGGTGTGTGAATTGAGCATTGTCATTGAACTTATCAGTAAATATGTTGCTATAAATTGATTCCTGTGAACTTTATTTGAGAGCCAATACACTGAAAACTGAGGTTTGAGTTTGGTCTCAAGAATTCATGAAATTTTCTTGAACATTCCTCATGGTGTGCTGAGTAGTGCACAAGAAAATTCTAGAACACTCCACGTGATATGCTTTGATAGTGCAGGTGAAATTCTGGTCAATTCTCCAAGGGATGTGCTTTTTAAGAGCATCGAAGATTCTGGAACAGTTATGTAATGTGCCTAGAAGGGGTATGATGGGCCATCACCAAATAAGACAGTAACTTGTTGCAAACCATGTGATTGTGAACAAGTGCCATTGGCAGCTGCCATCTTTGAAAAGGTTATGTACCTTGACTATAATTATCTCAGAAAACTTCACTCTCATCTCTGTATTAAATTATATCTGTGAACTTGATTATATATTTCTTTTATATATATATATATATTAATTTGATTGCTGAAGCCTATGTTGGGATAAACTGAATGATTGTCTAACATTAACATTGTTGTGAAGTGATGTAAATGTCAATGCTCTTTTGAATATACTCATATGTTGTATATTTGATTGTTGATTTAATAAATTTATTGTTAAATTTAGTAACCTTCTTGCACATATATTAAAACTTATGTTGAAATAATAGTGGGTGGATGGGGGGTTGTTAAATATAAATAAAAGATGGATTTTTATTACTCCTTTAGTAAGAGGTTTCCACCTGCAGAACACTATGCAACAGTAAAGCGTTTATCTTATTACTGTGTAAAGAGTATACGACACCCTTATAATCCACCAAGTGAGAGACATGTTGGTCTTGTGGGAAAATTATTAATAACTATTAATTAAGATTCTTGATCACTTGTAATTAGTTATGTGTTTTTAATTAATAAATAATAATCATAATGGGTGAATGGTGCCCACGAGTCACACTTTTGTTCTTACAAACAATTACTGTGGCAAAGAAGTATAATATTAGGTGCATTATAATGTTGCACATAATACAGTAAGCTCAAAATGTGGGTAAACTGCCATCTGGTATTTTCATGAACTTGTAAAGACAACATAAAAAATATAAGAATGTGTTTACATTTAGGGAGCCTCAATGCATAAGTCGTACTGCATGGGGTATGAAGTTGTTCTGGTGCTTTACAAACAAGAACAAGTCTTTTGGAGATGGAGAATTGCGAAAGAAATCTTGGTGTGAAGATGATACAAGTGTTTGGGGAAGATAAAGCTGCCAGAAAATTTGAAACTGTCTCTTAGTTGTACAAAGAACAAGTGAACTTAAAGAGTATGTTTCTTTCAAACTGTAAGACAGGGGTCACCAACACGGTGCCCGCGGGCACCAGGTCGCCCACAAAGACCTCATGAGTCGCCCGCAGGCCTTTTCACTAAGTCTTCACATTATTAATAATGTATAAAGGCAAACTCGAAGAGTGTATCAAAGTGGTAGCCCTCTGTATGATCACTACCCATGAAGTAGCTCTCAGTATCAAAAAGGTTAGTGACCCCTGCTGTAAGATATAATGAGGCACTTTTGTTTTTAATGAAAGTACAGATGCTAGTGGTATAAGCTGACATTTCATGGTATATGAAGAGCTATGAAAATATAGCCGAATATGGTATTATAAAGGGTTCAGACATTTATGCAAGTTTTGATTCTGACTTCAGCGTTTAAAAAATATCTTGGACCCTAGTTGGCCATAAAGTGGTTCAACTAGACTTGCAGATAAACAATATAAAAGCATCTAATTATTTTGTTTATTTTAAAAAATGTATTGTAAAAAATAAATTGTCAGAAGTGGGATTCGAACCCACGCCTGGAGAACCAGACTGCGACCTGAACGCAGCGCCTTGGACCGCTCGGCCATCCTGACATATGATTAAAAGTAAAATAAAAATCTATAAATATAATACTTATTAATTTTTAATTTTGACTGATATATTTAGTTTGTGCAATACATAATATATACATTACTTTTTCTAATTCTATCGGTGAAAAGTACTACATAAACTTCTGTTTTTAATTTCAATGCTTTTCTTATGAATCCTCGAAAGCGTCGGTGTACAGTTTTGTGCTATGATAAACCATTACAAGAAAATGTTTACTTGCATTGTTCACGATACCTTTTACTTGGTATTATACAGATTATAAAAAACGAAATAAGTTCATTGTTTTGTATTTATTATTTTTTTAAGTGCTTTTTAATAAACTGCTTTCTATTTTATGTTTTGGTTGTATGACCTGCATTAGCATAATCAACATGGCGGCGGTTGGTGAAAGCACTTGCCACAGCGACCCGAACTTCGCCGTCGTATGCTCTTTCTTGGAAAAATATGGAGAGTTGTTAGGCTTACCTGACATATCATTTGTCGATTTACAACAGTATCTGGAAGACACAAAATCGGGTGCGTCTTTGTTTTTAATTGTCCTAGCAGTATATATTTTCTTTTTACCTGCATTTTTATGTACTATATTGCTACCGACTACATGTATAACTGTATGTCTGTGTGTGTCATTGTATGTGCAATTTCATAATAAAATCTTATCGATGAATTAGTTTCAAACTAGTATTTATTAAACGAGATGCATTTCAGAAACTGGTTAATCTACACACATTTTTGGAATTAAAACCACAATATAAAAAAAATGTTCTTTTAATTTATTATATCTAATTATTCTCCACTGCAAGTATTTTTATATGCTGCGAAATAAACTTTTCGGTTACAAAAAGAATTAAAAATCCAAAAGGTACTACTAGAACATTTCTATAAATTTGGTTTTGTGCAGTTAAGTATGCATTTTGTGTAAACTGTTAGCGAAAATCTGAAGTATAATAAAAAGGGGATCTGTATTTCGTTGTTTAAAATGGTAATAATACTGTATTATAAGTGTATATATTCTTCTATGGGGAGTAACTCCAGGTTTGCAAAATTTTATATTAAAAAAAGAGTACATTGGTATTTTATTTTGGAGTATGATTTATTTAACTTTAAACTAGTCTGTCAGCTTTTGTTATAATTGTTAAAGAGAAGCAAATAAAAAATACAGGTTTGTTGGTTTTTTTACACATAATTATGCTCAGTTCATTATCAGTAGAACTTTTGAGTGTTCTTTTGTTCTATCTATAGGAAAATCCCATAGACTTAGGTCAGATTTAAGAGACATCTAAGGTCAACATTGGCGACTTCAGACCATTTGGATACCTAGAAATTATAGCTCATGGAACACCAAGGATCAAATATAATTAAGACAATAAAAATGAATAATCAGAGAATGTTATATGAAAAACTAGATTTACAAGGGAATATAAGGCCATATGTAACTACTTATACAGAGGAGATATAAACATCAACAGTTTCTAGTTGTGTAGTTAGGCATTGATGTTTTGCATCACTGAAAATGAAATATGCAAAATTAATCAGTTCAGTTTACATAAATTGTAAATGAATTCAAATAGAATTAAAAATACATGTTTATGAAAAAGTAGCATTTGTCAGAATTGGTGTTATAGCTGGTTGTAAAGGAATCTTAAATACATTGCTATAACAGTTTATTATATGCAGTATAATCAATAAAAATCAGATAAAAATCAGATAAAAAAAATAAATAATCAATAAAAATAAAAAAGAATTACGATTATAGTTTTAATTTATAAAACACTGTACATGTACAATAATATTTTTGTTGCCAATGTACTAATTTAAAACAGATAAGAGAATTTATTATATATATATTACCAAATATACTAGTATATACCAATTATAATGGATAAATAAGAATGGTTAAAGGATTTACCATGAAATTTTCTTTGCCACATAGGGTATTTTGCCACCTTTGTTTTAGAAGCCTTTGCAGGCCAGTTGCTTAAATAAAACACTTTTAAAAAAAGTTATAAAAGCATTTAGTGGATGCAGATTCATTTGCAGAGCATTATTTATATTTATGATTCCTACCAAAATATTAATTCACTGACAACTTTTGTTTCATGAATTTTTTGTATATATAAATATATTGATCAGAATGAATTTAGAATAGATTTGGTATATCAATTATCATTTATATGTGATTTATGAGTGCACACTAAACTTGTATTTTACGTTTTAGTGTTTTCTCTTTACAGTTTCAAAGGTGTTAATTGATATACACGTAAGGCTATTAAAAAGGATTGGCAAGACCAATGTTAATCATGAGAGATTTGAGAGGAGCATCACAAAGGTATAACTTATAAATTTGATTGGTAAATTTATCAATGAGTATATTTTACTTATCTTACATTTTTTAAGTAGATTGGTAACTTCCTGTGTTTCTGAAATATGTATTTTTAAAAATATTGAAAAAGAAGCAAGTTAACATCAGTTGTAAAAAACAACAATTTAAATACTGAATATATAGCATTTTAAAATTATTTTTAATCACTTAATTTCATGTAGTTAAGCGATTTAATTTTCTGTTTAACAAGAGAGAAAGATGAAAGAAACATTTAAATGTAATTATGTACTGTACTTTTTATTAAATTTTGTATATAATTACAACATTTTTCACTACTTATGTTATAAACTTGTCTTTTTGTTTTCTGTAATGTTAATAATAGTACACTGTAATACTAATGTAGTAATATGTTAATATCATGAATAATGTTTACTACAAACTAATTTATTTAAACTAAGAGAAGCTAAAAGGGTTTTTTAATTAAAAAAAAAATCTAGTTTGAAGGTAATAATGGTTCTTTGCAGAATAAAAATTTTGTGCTATGGCATCATGATAATTGTTATAGTCTTTCTAATCACAGTCAAAACCAAGACTTTGCTGGCATATAATGTAAACAGTCATGGTTATTTTTATAATTACTTTATAAAGACTGCAACAGAAAGTTGTAGAGAATATAAGGCAAATACATTCATATAAATTATCAGTGATAAAACTGTCAATACCTGTTTCTGGACTGCCACCAAATATCATTTAAATTTTTTATATCTGAGCCTATTAATGATTTGCCACACTATGAAATTACCTTTCTGCTAGGAACTAAAATAAGCCAGAAAGGGTGACGTATATTTTGAGATTTCATTTATTTTGAAATTTTACATCTATTGTTTAAGAATTTTTAATATTTTATTTAAAATTAACCTCTAAATATTAAAAATAAAATAAAGGCATTTTGAATGATACAACTGTTATTGTACTCAAGAGTTGGGTCAAATTGCCCTACTTTTTTAATTGTTACCCCTTGTTCTGAGTCTAATTAGTGATAATTATACATTGGTGGAGACAATGTTTAGATTTCTGAGCATTTAATAAATTAATTGGATGATCTAAAAATAATTGCTCAAGAATGTAAACAATGCAGGTTTTCTTTTACTAATTGGCAAGACTAATCACAAGATCATAAATGGGACTAAAACTTTGTAAAAGGCTCTCAGTTTGTCTGACATGGATGAAAATAACTTATAAGATTACAGTCAATGTACCAGTTCTTACTGTTCATTTAGAATTAGATACTTACACCATACTAATTACTATAAAAATCTTCACATTTTTGTCATGGTTTTAGTGGTATGTTGCATATTTAATGTTTTGTATAACAGGTGTGCTTGCGTTTATTTTTCAGAGTGCACCTTTTTTTTTAAAGCCTTCTATTTCTAAAGCAAGCAACAGTTTGAGATACTGCAGTAAAATTTTGGAATATTTTAACTTCTGTTACATCGTCTGCTTTTATAGAACATGATGCATTTATAGTGTTCTTATGAATGATTGCTAATGCTAAGGAAAATTAGATTATTACTTTAATGACCATTTTTTGGTCTTTTTCTTAAAGTTAACTGATGAAGGCCGAGAGGTACCATCTTTTCTTTGAAAATTGCTCACTGACTAATTGTCCCTCTCACAACTTTCACCATTAAAAACCCTTTTTCTTCTAATTTCTGTTGCCTATATCTCAAAATGTCTAGAAACTGACTCATTTTTTGGTGGCAGATCACATTTGCCAATAGCATTTTCCTTTTAATTCCTTTTCTTTAATATTTACTTAAACTGTTACTCATTGTGCTTGTATAATCTGTTCATAGAATTTTTGTTCATGTATTTCCACTGTTTCAGTTCTGTTTCTATTTTTCTGACCTTGACGGCTGGGAATTAGATAGATTTGGCTACAGGTTTGCTCCTTTATCTACAAAACTTCGAATCCTCAAGGTAATTCAGATATTTCTTTTGTTAAAAAAAATTCTAATTATTTAAATTGTATCTATTATTTCTAAACAACACTTTGTTTTTTAATTTTTAAGAACATTGATTATTTTTAAATTTAATTGTAAAAAAAATTATCATTTTTCATTATTATTTTTTAAAACACTAAACTACTTATGTCAGGCTACTAAAGCACAATTTAAACTTTTATTCCTTTCATTTAAATTAGAATTTACTGGAATGCCAGTTTGACTACAATATCAAGTTCAAAGAGAAGATCAATGAGCTGGGAGCTGAAGAGATGCGCTTTTTGCCAGTTGGTCGTGACAGGGATGGGATGACATATTGGTATCTTTTAGTAAGTAAAATTTATGAGATATATTTAAGAAGATTAAAATTATTGTTGCAGAAGGCTTTTTAATAAAATAGATAATCAGGAGTGGAAAATGATTTGCCTTTCCACCTTTTTCGCCTTTTAAAGTAATGGAAAAAATCTTTAAATATTTCTTTCCACAGATAATTCTATTCTTTCTTAAAATAAACTAATTCTGGTTTACCAGAATTGGCCATTTTATTAATTCACTGGTTTTACAGGCAGTGTTATAAGCTCTATGGTGAAACTATTTGATAATGCAAAGGAGTTTAGTAAAATTCATTTCAAATGTCATCATGTGATTGTAGGCAAGAGTTGGCTTTCAGAAACAATAGAGTTCAAAGAAAGGCATTGTGAATGAAGATTTAAAGAATTCAGAGAGATGTAAATGGCTTGAAAAGAATAATAATAAATATAATGATTATGAAGGATTGAATTCTGTTTATAAATGATTAGATTTAAATTACCTTGATTTTTTTCATTTAAATTCTTGGAAGATGTGAGAAGTCCATCTGCGATAATTGTAAGAATTGAAATAATGACTTTATTAAAACAGGGAGTGAAAGTTAAACAACATGAGTTCAGTGAATTATATGTTTAGCTTGGTCAAATCAAGCTTATTTTATTTATGTTTATTTTATCTTTGATTTATTTTAAATCTGCTAAATAAGTTTTCCCGAATTAAAAAATATATGGTGCTGAAAGGTAATATTTTATATTCACATTCTTTGTTGTTTGAATTTATAAATATAATAGTAATAATAACTTCATAACATATTAAAAGTTTATTACATTCATTCTTACAGTATATGTACATTTTACTAATGCCATTCTTTTGTCTGTGCTCTGTATATTCTATTGCAACTGTAGTTTAAAAACAAAATGAAACAAATATGGTAAAACTACAAATAATTACATAAAATCTCAGCTTCAAAATCACTTATTGATTAGAATTTTACATAGAAAGCTACTGGTTTGAAGTACATCTATTTATTTGTATATTGGCATAGATGAGCAAAAGTAACTGCTGATGATATTATCATTTTTACACCTGTGCAAATGTAGGAAATAAATGGAAAACACTATGTTTATTGTAAAATCAATTTAATGTGATAAAATAAAAAAAATACATAAAAAATTTCACTTGTCTTGAGCCTCATATTCCCCATTTTTGTCCTTTCATTTTTCACCTCTGGATAATACATAGAAACTATATGTTGCAGTAAACAAACATTAAGATATTGTTCAAAGCTTAGATCCATCTACAAAAAAATAAATAAAAAGTTATGTAGGAATATTGAAAATTTCAATGAAATATTCATATTTATTAGGGCAAAATGAAGGGTGTTGAAATGATGTTGATGTGGTTCTTTGCAAATCTAATTAAGAGTAATTGCTGCCATGGAAGCAAGGCATATGGGTTTGTGTCAGAGATCTGTGGGATAAAGCATTCTTCTTTTTGGCATACCCAGATAATGATCACTTTTTGTGACATGGGGCTGTTAAGGTTTTAATCCCTCCTTGATTTTGTGCACATGTATATAAGGAACAAATATGCCAAGTTTCAACTATATGGGTACTAGATTTGATGATCCAGGCCTGTAAGCAAGTGGCACGGACTGAAAAATATAGTTTTGAAAAAGGCATTTAAAGTGTAATAAACACTGTAAAACATGGAATTTGTGTTCAATATTTATTTTATTTTAAAATAAATATGCCTTATCCATAGCTAAATGAGTTCCTAACAATCATTTAGTCCCCCTAATAATCCTGAGCCATAGGTACTGCCTTCTCCACTGCACAAGCCTTAGCTTCTTTAACATTTCTTTTCTCTATGATGTCACTAGTCTTTAATTTGGCTAAATATTCTGCGTGCTTGCATCTTCTCCTGTTTTGTACCTCCTGGTATGCTTAGAGTACAACAGTAGGTGTCATATCCACATGTTTCATCACTTGAGATAAATGTGCACAACCTTGATTAAAATGAGAAACTGCACTGGGGCCACTGCACAAATGCAATGTGCTCCTACTTGAACTGTCTTAGAACTACTATACCTGTCAAAACATCAGTCACTATCCCCACCCCATGGTTAGAAGTAAATCCATGCTTATGCCAAGTTCCATCAAAGGAACCATAACTTCAAGTGGTGAGCTTTGTCTTTTTTATCGGCAGAAGCAACAGTTTCACCATCTTTAATATTACCACCACTATCAACAATCTCTATGTCACTAACATCATCATCAGTACTATTTAAATCACTACCATCAGTTTAATCACTAATAGAATTCTTATTATGATCATCATTTACATTGGCACAGGCTTCTGCTGATAGAACAGTTTCAGCAACTACAATGTTTGCTAATAAAACTTTCTTTGAAAGCCTAGTGTAAGATTTGGAATGCATAAACGGCAGATTGAGCATAGAAAATTTTCTCACTGCTGCTTGCCCCATCCCCAACACATTAAAACACATGACTATTGCATTATTTACATCAAACACCACCCTAGAAATGTTACCATCCCCAAGCCTAGAACATGACATCAGACTTTTTCTGAATGTGCTTTCATCATAACCTGCTTGCATATGAACAGAATAGCAATATTCTCTCCCATACACACTCTCAAACTTACAACACTTTTGCAATTCAGAGTAAGCAACCGATGAAAACAATGCATTAAATTATCTAACTTAACGATGCATCTGATATTTTTTTCTTAAGCAGTGTCAATGGCTGTTAACATCGACTGAAGCAAAGTTAGTTTCCACCAGGAAGTAGTCAGGCAGGGTGGTAAGGGTGGAATCATGGATATCACCAGCAGCAGTAATCAGCATGGTAGCACTAGGAATTTACTAGAAATATCCGACACTGCACTTCTAGAAATAGACGTATGGGGATTGACCAGAGATAGAGCAGGCAAATTGGGCTGTTCTTCATCACCAGCAGCAATCAAAAGTTTTCTATAGAAGTAGGCGGTGAGAGGTGGTGGTCAGACCCAATGCAAATTTGAATGATGTGCTGCAAGAACAAGCTTGGTAGTGCTAGGAGAAGAATAAACCTCCTTCATTGTTCCTCTAGAAGGTGATGGATGGGAGGTGGCTGAAGAGATGTCATCAAAATATGGAGTTTGTACACTGAAGCTATGAAACTTCGTTTGTTTTGGGTAAACAGGTGGGGGGTGTCTCAGCGTGTAAATTAGTTATATCATCTGCAAGCAGGCAACTTGGTACTGCTCAGACTTCTACAAATGTCCTGCGTTGCTTTCTGCTTTTCCCATTGAGCTTTGCTTGCTTTTCGAGCCTTTACAGCTATTGACAATTTTTGTTTCCTGAGCGACATTGTTAATTGCTTAGAGAAACTAATTTTTTTCTGATTAGTATTGAGCATGAGGCCATGCAAAAATCATGGGTGGCCATTTTGAAAATGCCAGGATTTTACCATAGCAACTGCTGTTTTAACCAATCAAAGAGCGATTTTCACTTTGTACTACATGATTTACACCACCCAAACACTTGTAGTGAGTCAAGTTTTTTCAAATCAAATGCAATATGAGATGTTTAAAAACGTGCAGCAAATGTTTAATGAATAGGGGAGGTAATGTACTTTAATTCTATATATAACACTGTGATTTAGTTTTTTAAAATGGCAGGTTTAGTGAATGAAATACCAAGCTTTTTTGAAAACTGGTAGGTAGGAAAAAAAAATTTATTTGCATAAAAAAAAATACAATTTTTAATTTAAAAAAACATATTTTCTGCAAACGAAGATATCAAAGTATGCAAATGTGTAAAAATCTCAAAACTGAAAAAAATAAAATTAAATAAGAAAAAAATTTCTCTTGCCATATGTGCCCCTAAATATTTAATCTCATAAAGCCATGAGATTGTGTATCTGCTGTCTGCATAATGCCCAGGACCTTTTATTTAAAGGACAGTGTCAGTAAACTTGCAGTTTCAAGCTTAATTAACTGTAAACATGTTGTTGTAATACATTTATATGCGTCAATGTCTGTTCTTTCATATTTGTTTTGAGTAGTCTTAGGGAAAAATGGTTGTTGCTGACTTTACTGATAGCATTGTATTGTATTCCGTCATTGTCTTTACTTATTTATTTATAAATTATGATTTTTACTGTGTCCTATTAAAAGTTTAAGTTTATGTAAGGTAAAGAAATTTTATGAAAATATAGATCACTTGCCTGCACATCCAAGCTGTTTTTTTTCCTGAGAAATATTGATTATAATTATTTATCTCATTAATGACACATGGAACCCACTTTGTAAACTGCTACCTTTAGCCACAGTATATATTTATTATCTGTCCTCTGACAAAGTTAATCAAATTAAATAATTTTAAAAGCTGTTAACTAGGTCATCAGCATTTTGGACTTTAATAGTAAAGCCATTTTTTTATACTCAGTAAAGGAAGTTAATAATTTAATTAATTCTGCTGGAAATGGTAGATAAACCATCAATGAAGTAAATTGACATTAGACACATCACTATAATATATGCAGATTTTTTCCTACAAATGTTAATTATTTAAGAAAAAATAAAATCAAATGAGTTCAAAATATTGACGGAAAACATGGTAGAATTAAATTATAATAATCTCCCTCTGCCTCCACCACAAGTATAAAACTTTGAAAAAGTTCTGAATATAAAATTAGTGTCAAACCTAAAGTTTTTGATGACTGTTTAAACAGTTAACAAAATTTTATTTTTGATAAATTTTTATTTTGTAAATTTGACAAAGAGTTATAATTTCATTTTGTCCTGAATTTCTATTTCTATTTAAATTTTGCTGCAAAATAAATTATTTTGACTATTAAGAATGTGTCCTTTTAAATATTATTACGGGTAATTGTTGCATACGGTATCTTTTTCTTGTAGGATAAGGACATGAACGTGTTTGTTTACAGAGAAGAGCCTGATGATGAAAATGCAGAGTCATGGAAACTTCTGTGTAGGTATGTAGAAATGATTTTTTTTTTTTTTAAATTGCAGCAGCTTAAAATATACACATTCTAAGAAGATATTCTTCTTCTATTTGCATTTTATAGAAGAATAAGGAGTACTTATAAGTTCATATCTCTTTTAGTTTATTTTGATTACTTTATATTTTTTATTGTTGTTTACTCTCTCTTTTCATGATTCAGTGATCGACGCCAACTTTCTGAGTTAGTGGATAGATTGCGAAATAATACTCATCAGACATTTATGCAAAAACAGGAGGAAGAAGAGGATAAAAGCAGTCTTTTCACAGGTGATCTTGAGTTTACATGCAAAAGAAATTTTTTTCACTCTTTTCACAAAGAAATTTTGTTGTTGTTTGTTTTTGTTTATCTTGAATATATGTGCAGAATATTTTTTTCACTCTTTTTAGAGGCATATTTTTCTTAATTTTAGTGTATATGTCTAAGATTGTTCTTTCCACCACTATTCTTTTTACAGGTATTTTTCGTAATGTATGTATAAACAATTATTTTTGGTTTTCCCACTTTCTTTTCTCAGATTCCTATTTTGAGTATATAAGTAAACAATGATCCCACAATAAAAGACTGTCTTTTTCACTTTTTCTCTTAATATATAACCTTTATTTACTTAGATGTATCTCTTTTTCACAAATAGCAGTAGCAAGTATACTTTTAAAACATTTTAAAAGGTTATTTCTTTATGTGTGCAATTTTTATATCTTCACATTTGCTGTATTGCTTATCATTGTTGTTTTTGCATTGATTGCTATTACTAAATCTTCTTATTAATTTGAAATGTAAGGGATTCATAAGTTACAGAATCTATCTACATTTTACATATTTTCTGTATGCTAATCAGAAATGAGAATTTTGCAGAATATCAAGTTTGTTCCCATTCACTTTCAAATTCTGCTGACAGAGAATAGATTATGGCATTTAATTAGGTCACAGGGCATTTTTACCCATACGTTGCTATGTAGGACAGAATAAAGTTTATAGGACTCTTGACAGCTAAAACATCTCAATCTATTTGAAAAATGGTTGGTGTAAAGTGATTTGACAACATACTGTTTTTCCATCATGCAACTAGATAAGTATGGAAACTGACTATATTAAACAAAATTATATTATGATCCTGTCAGACAACTACCATGCAAGTCATGAGAACAGATTATATAAACAAGTTTATCATATACTTTTCAGACAGCTGATATTCAAGTAATGGAAGCAGACTATATTAAACAAGTTTTTTTCATGATCCTGTCAGATAACCTCTATGCAGGTTGTAGAAATAGACTATATTAAAGATTATCATGATTCTGTCTGATAGTATTATGCAGGTTGTGGGAACAAACTATATAAAACAAGATTATCATGATCCTATCAAACTATCCAAATCATGGGAACAGACTATCTTAGACAAGATTATCATGATCTTGTCAGAGAGCAGGTTGTAAGTCAAGGAAACAGACTATTAAAAAAGATTAACAAGATTATTATGACCCTGTCAGATTACAACTTCTGTGTGGTGTTTTCATACAGCACCAGTAAGATCACATATACAGACCTAGTCTGGCTAGAACATTCTTTTGTGATGTGAAGATAATCATGACTATAAGCACTTTTAGGGGTAGGTGAATTATAGCAGACTTTCTATCTAGATAGGACAGTCTCTCTCCATCAGAAATGGACCTTTTTATCTGCTGGTACTTTAAGTGATGTCTTTGTTGAGACACTACTTATGGATCTGCCTCAAGATGGAATGCTCAATTATCTTAGTTCATATCTCTATTCCCAGTTCAGACTACATTTGCAGAAGATGCGTTGTCATTTAGTAGTTGAACATGCAAATGAGACATACAAGTCAGATCCCTAAAAGGGCTTCTGTAATGCTCCTAGGAAGAGATAAAATAAGGTAATATCTAGTAGTTTGCTAGTTAATGTAGGTTAATTCACTTGTGTCTTTTTCACTTTGGTATGATGAAGACATTTGCAAGCTAGGCTTTGTGATTTGGGGGAGGGTGTCATTTATCTCCCTTGTTTTGGATTGTTAATTTTGTTGTTGTTGTTTCTTTCATTCTTTTCTGTCTTAAGACAGCAGTTTGTTTTTTCCCATTAGTTTTGGTTACTTAAAACCCAGGCTGTTTGCTACCCTTGCCATTGACAACATTATGGCTGACTATATATGTTTTAAAATTTGTTGACTAAAATAATATTTTGACTCCCAACTCATTTAGCTTATGCTAACTGCAATAGTGAGAGGACATGTATTTTGTGAATGCTGGTTAAATGTCTGTTAGGAGAAATTAGCTGCAGACTGCTGAAATGACAGATGATAATTAAATGGATGCAGTCAGTGTATTGAGTCCTGTGAGACTATTGTGTTCCACTCACTATCTTATTATAGGCTAAGAGAAAGCAGCCTTTTTATGTAAGAGAAAATTGATTTACTGAATGAAGTTGGCTTTTGCCACTGCTCAGTTCAGATCAGTAGATGAAAACTATAGTATGCAGTCTTAATGAACCTGATTATTTTTATATGATAATAGAGGAAATCCATTTGTAGGTTGGGGAAAGGGTGTTTTGGTTCCAGGTTCTGCCATTTAACATTTCCTTCAGTATGTGGATTGTTACTTGTAATATGGATATGACAGTTAAAACATTTAGACCACTCAATAGTAGCCACTTGTAATTGTCTACATCAGCTTTTCTCAGCCTTGGAGGAACCTTTGAAATAATTAGCTGGTCTTAGTATAAAAGTTATTATATCTATGATTTTTATTTTTTCTTTAAATCATGATCTGAGTGCTGTTCTTTTCCGTAAGCTGCTGAAATAATTGTGATCTTTTCAGATAACTACTATACAAGTCATGAGAACAGACTATACTAAGATTATCATGATCTTTTCAGACACATTCTATATGGTACTTGTATTCAACACTAGTGGGACCAGACTAACAGACCTTATCTGGCTAATCATCATTTTTATGATTAGAAGATCTATCACAACACTTAAAGCAAGAATTTTTTTGTTTCAAATTAAGGATGCAAAATTTTTATTTTTAATTACTTATCATATGTTAATGTTATACATTTGGTATTCCTCGTGTACTATTTTTTCTCCCTGTTTTGATTTTATACTTATTTATCTGCACAAAGCTTTTAAAGTTTTTCTTTACTATGTGGAAGAAAATAATCAGACCCCAGTGTCTTGAAGGGCAGTGATCATGCAGAATAACAGAAGAATTTAAGTGTTTTTTAAAAGATAGTTTCCTTGTCTGTGTTATTACAGTCACACACACACACACACACACACACACACACACACACACACACACACACACACACACACACACACACACACACCTCTATATATATATACACAATATCATTTAAAGTTACGAAAATATAATCTAACAAAATTATTCTTTCAATTAAAACAGATGAATCAAAAACCACTAGCAAAGAAGGAAGCCCAGAGAGAGAAGCCAAGCCACCAGATATTCCAGACATAAGAGTCAAATTGGAGGCAGAAACTCAAAAGTGTGAAAGCTCAGACAAAGCTTTAACTGCATTAGAAGACCAAAGATCCCAGACAGACAGTCATGCACAAAATAGTCATTGCAATGTTGATAAAGAAGATAGTGAAAATAATGTGTGTGAATTTGATATTACAGGGTCTGGCTTGAAAATGACAATTCGAAAAAGTGATGTGAAAGTTAAAAAAGAACCTGAAGATAATACCAATCAGAAAGTTGTTGAGAAAGAAGTCATTCATGATAACAGACCTTTAGATGTTGAGGTTTTTGAAAAGGTTCATAGAGAGAAAGGGAAAAATCAAAGTAATTTTCGTCCATCAAAAAAAAGCAAAAAAAGTAAAGAAATGTCATCTCTTCACGAAATTTCTTCCAGCACCAGCACAAAAGGACATTTAAGAGAAGCACATTCTGCATCAAATAATCTTCCTAAAAAATGGAAAGAAAATGGTGAAGAGAAGCATCCATTTTCTCTTGATGAAAATGCTACACATAATATTGCTTCTGTATCTATGGAAACTGCAAATATAGTGCAAGATAGTGAGGCTATAGCCACAGAAATTGCACAGTCAGTTACAGCAGAGGTAAGTCAGATAAGAGCTGATTTTTCAACAGAAGCATTTGAAGCAGGACAAATTAGTACTAATATAACTATTGAAAAAGCAAATGCTAGATCTCTTTGTGATGGTGTATCCATGGAAACTAAAAGGTATATGCAAGACAAAGATGATAAATTTGATACAGCTAAAACTGAGCAAAACAAATTTGATTTATCCACAAAAACAGGAAATGCTGATAATGTTTTCATGGAAACAATAAAAACAAAAATCATTCCTGCTGAATCTGTGGCAACAAAAAAGTTGAGTCATGATGGTATTTTAAGAGTGGAAATAATTGAAGCAGGTGGAGATAATGTTGGAATGTTGAATGAAATGGATAAATCAGTGGAAACAGCAAAAGTAAATCATGATAATGTTGATGATCTGCCCATGAAAGTAGCTGAATCAAGACTAGATCATATTGCTGAACTAGATTTAGAAAATTTAAAGTCAAAACAAGAATGTGTTGATTCACCTAAAGAAATAACTTCAACACAAAATGTGATTGTGAAATCAGAAGCAAGACAAGCTTGTTGTGATGTGTCTTTGAATATATCTTCATGTTCAGATATTCCTTGTTTTCCTGAGGAAGCCTCAACAAACAAAACTTTGGAAAACTCCAACTGTGAGGTTCCTGAAGCAAAAATAGATGCTACTGTCATAACATTCAAAGAAAAACAGCTGAGCCATGAAGTACCTTCAACTAACACTGCCTTAGATTCAGCAGACAAATGTGCAGCATCTGTTACCTTAGACCAACCTTTTTTTGATGAATCTCAGAGTGAGAAGAAAGCATCTGTAGAAAAACATTTGAGTATTCAAATGTCACCATCCATATTTTTGGAAAATAATTCTAATTTAGGGCATAAACAGGAAGAAAAGCAATCAACACAGGTTTCAGACTGTTATCTTCTGTCAGAAACTGAAAAACTGAAAGAGAAATCATCCATTAATTCAGTAAGTTGTGAAAAAACAAATCTTAAAAAGAACTGTCTTCATGAGGAGAGAGTTGTCAGTATTTGTGAAGATGAGGAAAGCAGAAAGCATCCTGCTGAAGAAGAATCAAATATATTGAAAGAATCAGACATTTTGGAGGAAAAGTCTGATAAAAGTCATTGTTATTCTGAGGGAGGAAAGAATGAATGTTTACTCAATAGTTCACTTGTAGAGAATTTGTTAGAACAAAATCTAAATGTAACTAATAAATCTGAAACTTCAGCCTTGGACAGCATAGTTGAAAATACATCTTTTGGTTCCAAAGAGTTGAAACATGATGAATCCATAAAATCAATTATAATGACTCCAAAAGGTAACTTAGAAGACTTACAATCAAACATAGAAAGTGTTGTGACTGAGAAAGTGCAGAAGCCATTGCTGACAACTGACTACTCAGAAAAATGTGAAACTTCAGACACTTCAGTAAAAGTTATTGCAGTGAAAATAGAAATGGAAGTGTCAGTTCAGTCTCTTAAAGTCACTGAACCTATTACAACTGAAGAGTCAGCTACTGAACCTAAAACAATTATAGAATTGGCTACTGAACAGCCTCTAGAATTAGAGAAAGGAATTCGCTTGGAAACATCTAATGATTCAGACAGTGGTTATCATTTAGACTGTAAAACTAAACCAGATGCTGGTGATCATTTAGAATCAGAACAATCATGCCAAGTTGAATCTGAAATCTCACTAAGTTCAGTAGGAATAAGCAAAATTGAAAATTCATTTCCTCCAAAGACAGTATTGGAAAATGAAACTTTGCTTGAGTCACGAAATGAAATAGAAGCTAACAAATTAAATAACTCAGGAGAAGAAAGCAACCATGATGTGCCAGTTTCTCTGGATAACAAAACTAAATCTACAATCATAACAGAAAAAGAAAAAATTGTAGAATCAGAAAAAAATATTCAAGTGGCTGAAACTCAGGAATCTGTTCAAGGAAAAGAATGCAAAAAACCTCAGA
Organism: Sinotaia quadrata; assembly: GCA_028829895.1. Classification (NCBI taxonomy): domain Eukaryota; kingdom Metazoa; phylum Mollusca; class Gastropoda; order Architaenioglossa; family Viviparidae; genus Sinotaia; species Sinotaia quadrata. The sequence continues at coordinate 59,319,072 of CM054177.1, read as the reverse complement.
ATAAATATCCTGCTTCAGAATGTATGCAAGATCTTTCCAAAACAGAAAAAGCATTAGAAAGAAAAAGTATTTTAGAACTTAATAGTGATAAATATGATAATATAAAATGCATTGAAGCAGCAGAAGAGGGCGATGAAGCAGATGATGATGCAAATGAAGGAAATTCTGATGCACACACACCTTTGTGTGATAGATTAAGAGAAACAAGTGAAAATTTACAAAATGGTGATTCTTTACGTATTGAAGTTGAAAGTGTAGAGTGTCAAAATGTGTGCAGAGATAACATTTCTAATGAAGAGAGCAAGAGTATTTTACCATGTGAGCAGGTTCCTGCAACAATTAAAGAAACTGAAAAAGTAACACTGGATGGAAATAAAACTATTGTAAAAGGGGTGGAACTGAAATGGAAAAATATTGAAACAGACATTAATTTGGAGGATGTACCTGAGGGCACCAAAATATTTTATGAAGAGAAAAAAGTTAGTGAAAAGATTGACTCTGAAGGTGACATTGTAAGTCAAGAAAAGATTGAAACTGAAAACTTGCTATCTTGTGGTGTTTCCGCTGTAGTAAAGCCCACAGATAATTTGCCAGAACAGACTTCACTAGAGACTCACAAGAGTGGTTGTGTCATTTCTTCTCAAGAAGCAAATAACACTTATCAGACCGATGTACTTTCAAATAATAAAACCTCATCTCAGGATGGAAAAAGAAAGGATTTAGAGGGGAGGACTGAGATGGAAAACATTGTAAATAAAGGAAAATGTGTGTCAGGGGTGGGTAAACTTCTCAAGCAGGCGAGTGTACAAATAGAAAAAATCTGTTTTAATGATAATACTGTTCATCTTTCAAAAAAAAGAGACTCATTGCAGGACACAGAAACCGACTCTAGCATAAAAGTAAGCTCTGTAATTGAAACAAAGACTCTGCAGTCAGAAAGCTTAGTCAATGGACACTGTGACTTAGCCAGAGAGCTGGAGGAACAAAATGGGTTGAAAATTAAACGTGTTGCAACTGCCCCAAGAAGAGGCAGAGGGGGTAGAGGCCGTGGTTCAAGAAAAGGTGGAAACAAGCGCAGTGCCCCGGAACCCCTTAGTGATGAAGCAAACTCAGAGCCTTTAGATAAACGGCCAAAGCGGGGTGGTGGTTTTAGGAGAGGTGGTAGGAGTGCTAGAGGACGGACAAGACAGCCCTCCAAAAGGTTTGAATCAAGCAGTGAGAGCAGCAGTGATGGTGATGTGCCTTTGGTTTGCATGAGCAGTCGTGCAAGACGTCAAGGGAAAAAGTTTTCTTGCAGGGGTGGACAGGTCAAGAAAATGGGTGTTTCTGCTGAGAGAAAAAATGAAGATTCTTCAAGTTCAGATGATTTACCACTTAGCAAGGCAGCTAAGGTAAGTAATCTCTTTTTTTTTGCTGATTAACTGTCTAATCTCCTTTCCAGAATCTGTATCTTTGCTGACTATAAAATAAAATGTTGAAAAGCACATCATTATCTCTAATTTGTTGATGTAAGGGATTCTGCTACAATATTTATCATTTTTATTTTTTAAAATATTATCTATGTTGTATAGGAGATAAACTAAAAAAAACCCAAATCCTTAGTTATTTGCTATCACTTTTCAGTGGACATAAAATTGGTTATTTAAAAGTTTTATGTGTAGTAACTAAGTTGTTGCAGCCATTGATTCAGACACATCTGAAAAATGTAGTATTGGCATAGTATTTCAAATAGTTGCATTTTAAATTATATCAAATATCTGATCTTTTTGTTATTTCTGAAACAAACATTTAAATGTCCATTTTATTTTTTATTACCAAAAATAATTAAATCAAACTTATGATAAAAATTTATGAGACTGGTAAAAAGTTTGGGAAAGATATATGTGATGCCGTCTGGAAAATCCCAGCTTCAGTCGCTAAAATTGATTTTGCTACAGCCATTTGTAGTCGTTTACTCCCCATTGATAGTCCAGGGAGATATGTACTTAAAATAATGTATAGTGAAAAAAACCTATCTGACATCATTTTTTTTTTTTTTAAATAAACACGAGATTCTGAACTTTAATAAATTATAAAAAACCCAGTTTTGAATTTTTTTTCAACTTTAGCGCTACAGCCATTTGTAGTCGTTTACTCCCCTTTGATTGTCCAGAAAGGTATGTATTTAAAAAAAATGTATAGTGAAAAAACTATCTGATATAAATGATTTTTTTTTTAAATAAACATGAGATTCTGAACTTTAATAAATTATAAAAAACCCACTTTTGAATTTTTTTCACTTAAACGGGTTTTCCCATACAGCATCACATGTTATGGTTAACTGAAATTATAGAAAGAAAAGAAAAATGTCTTGACTATATTATTAATTTTTCAGTCTAATTGAATCTTTGTGACCTCAACACAGTTATTATAAAGCAAATGTATGGAACAGTGATTTTTGCACATCATTCTATAACTAGTATAAGTACATGTGGGAGAGAATGCCTGTGTGTGCTTTATGTTTTTGTTGTTAATTCTGTTGTGTATATTCTTAGTGTTGTGTGATGGTGAATTTGGCTCCCTTGTCAGTCATGTCATTCTCTGAAATGTTTGTATCAATAATAAGCTGGGGACGCTTAGGGATGTTACCTGTTTTGGTTATGTAGTTTTAGTGTTTTTCTTTTGTTTGTATTGCTGTGTTGTCTATTTTGATTGAATTGGTTTAGGAATGTTTGAATAGAAGAGAAGAGTATGAATTAGTTAGTAGTTGGGGTGGTGTGGATCTGTATAGCTTATATTTTCTAGGACTTTCTAGTTTCCGAATCTCCCTAAGAAAAGTAAGGAGTTGAGGGGTGAAGTTTGAATTTTAATATGTCCCGTGTGAGACAAATAAATAAGTTCATATTTCAAACTCTCTTCATTAAACAATGGAAGATGCCAAAATGAATATTGCGTTAAAAATGCTTCCTAACAGTAACACAGTATCCAATCACAGACCCTTTCAAAGGCAAAATAACACAGAAATGCCATTTTGATTCACTACAGAAGCCCTTGACCTACCAAAGCAACATGAAACAAAATAGTTGAGATACACAAATCACTTGTACAAGTCATAGACTTCTTAATGGACAAAAGCACTCTAGACAGAATATAACAACTCCCATATAAACCCACAAGACAGTGGCTTAATTAACTACGAATTGACAATAATATTAATAAGTAAAAAATATATAGCTCATTCTCTGGCAAGTGTACCATTTTATGACACGAAGTGCAAAAAATAAAGTGGATTAAATCTAATTATTTTACATGTTAAAGTCTACAACAGGGTCTAGTGCTAACATAAATTGATAAAAACACAAGAGAAGATGAAAATTATAAAAAAGTTGGTGTTAACTGTTATAGGAGTTTGAAATACATAAAAAGCATGTTTCTGTTTGAAAACTTTGAAAGTAAGGTTGAGAAGTATTTTACAACCACCACCCCCCAAAAAAAAAAATTTAAATAAACCATATAAATATCATTACAATGAATATATTTTCTTCATTAATCTAAATTATTAACTTAACCTAATATGAATAAATATTTATTTTAAATAGGATATAAAACTATAAGTTGTAACTTTGTAACATGGAAACCTTATTCATCTCCAAGTTACAAAACTATCAACCATCATAAAATAAGCTCTGTTTTTCTCAACTAAACATTAAATTTAAAAGAGCTAAATTATTATGCTATGAAGACAATATTAAGTAATACCAAAGTATCTATGTAAATATAACATTCGAATATATATATTAAGCCTAATCACGATGTTTATATTTGTGAATGTAATTCACAGGTTTTTTATTCTTAATTAGTTAATAGCTCAGTGTTATGTTTCCAGTATTTATTTATAGACCCTGCCTAGGATTTTAAAGAATTTTAAAATTGTTTGATTTAATTAATTCTTTCTCTCCACCCTAAGCAGACTGGTTGCTCAAATTATCATTTGACTAAGCCAAAAATGTGTCTTTGTAGTTAAGACAACAGATTTACGAACTGACAACTTGCGTACAATAGATGGCTTGGAAATCGTTAAAATTCCTCTTAAATTAGTATGCATTCACAACGTTCATTCAGCTCAAACAGCCCCCATCCAAACCACGTGATTAGGTCTATCATGCATAAGAATTCACTACGAAGAGGGTTTAACAAATTAAAAATAAGATTTAATAATTAACAATTAGCGATAACAATTAAATACGAGCACGAAGTCTAGTTCTACTCATAGCAGATAAATTAGTGCTATTAAGGGTTAAAGTCAATTGTTCGTGGTGAGATATTGCTCAATAGTTCGTTTGATATCACGATTATCAGTGGTTTACTCATCTGTGCTCATGACGCCTCGTGGTCAAACTGGTCCAATCCAGTCCACCTCACTTCAGTTCATCGTCAGCAATGCCCGTAGCATCTACAGTCAACCGTCTCTCAGTTACTGCGCTAGTCGACCAATGTAAGCGTAGACAAGGGACATGTAGACATGCGTGTCGACATACGTCCCAAGGAGTATGGAGTGAAGATAGGAGTAAAACCAAAGAGCTAAAAACCCGATCTGGAAACAAAGGATGTTTTCCATAATCGATCGGCGTTTTTGTTCGCCAACCCAAGCACGTTTTTCACATTTAAATGCACTGAGTTAGAATCTTCGACTGTCGTGTCATTTACAATTTTAAATATAGTCATATTTAAAAGATATAATGTGGTTTTCATATACGTTACATTTAACTGTACATGACGTACGAATTGCCAGATATTTACAGCATTGAAAATTGGAATTCACACAAAGGAACAATTCAAATTAAGCAAAGCGCTTTACAAATTAGCATTGAAAATTACACGCAAACAATTTGAATTACAAGGAAAACTCGCATCGTGCACAGACGTTCCTGGCACTAGCGAATTTATGATTTATATAAATTAAAGATACAAAGGAAAAGAGTTACAATAATTTATATACAATAAAATAGACCTTGTCATTTCCAAGTGAACCACGTGCTTCGGCTAAAATAGCGATAATTTGCACAAAATTACATACATCGATTCAAATGCAAAATACAATTAACAAAATGCAATAACGTCTGCAAGAAGTAGACGTGTTACCTCTCAAAGCAGATTAATGCGACAGGTTTTCTCTAGCACGACTCGACGGTTGCGGCGACTAGCGGATAGCTGCTCGTGTGTCGGCCGGTTCTGGGTTCGTGAGTGGCAATTTACCGCGCGTTTATCGTATTTATCAAACTGCATAGAACGCGTCACGTGACGGATCACGTGGTATGTTGTTGATTCGAAGTGCTGGACGATGGCCTAAAGTTATGCAACAATCTGACCTCCTTGCTAGAAGCTTCTCGATACTGATGTATCATGGGAGAGCGTTAACAAAGGTCCCTTCAAAATTTGATTTTTGAAATCAGCAAACTGGGTTAAGAGTTCATGACACAGAATTGTCAAACTCATCACACTCAGTTTAAAACATACACACAGCTATGTGAAACTTTAAATGCAAATGGATATGTACATAAAAAATATATTTACAATGTTCATCAGTTTAATCAAAATATATCGAAATTATCAAAAATCTTAGCTGTTTTGAAAAGTTGATTCTGAAAATTTTCCCATCATCACTGTTTTAACAATGTGATCTTAATGGAAACGAAAGTTATTTTTCTTATTTGGTAATTAAACTCATCACACTTAGACAAATGACATGAGAGTTATCTCTCCAGAATATGGAGTCTTTGAAAAATAGAAGAAGATATAAGAAGTAGTGAGCAATATTATTCTCTTCATTTTACATTTACAAATTTGTGAAGTTATTTGTAACATGTTAAAGAAGAAACAAAGTCAAATAAATTTTCCTAAAGCTGAATATTTCTTAATGTAAAGAATACATTTGAAAATCATTAGCATATGAATATTTCTATTGCAGGGATTATTTTGGCACATGGTTTGCATGTATGACATGTCAATGTTCAGTAATAGAATAAAAGTTTTGGATCCGATATATGTGGAAACTAAGCATTACAAAAAGTGTGCCTTTTAAAAATATTTCTTCACAAAATTGACCATTTTCAGATAAAAGGAATATTGAATGTTGCTTCACAGTATTATCAGTTCTGAAAAAACCTTGATATGGTAAGTTTATTGGATTATTTATAACATTGAAGTGGCTAAATGTTGGCATGTAACAAAAAGAGGTGCCATTTTTCAGTTCAAAATGAATTTGTATTACAAATACATGTAATTACAAAATAAATAAAATATAAACACATATCATACAGCTATCTTTTGAATCTCTCAGATCAATTCTGAATACATAGAATATAACATGATATTTCAATGCTTTATTTTGAAGAAAACACATTTAAAATGGACTCACCTTTTGTGGTACACTTGCCAGGAAATCAACACAATGAAATGCAAAAGAGAAGTAGAAAATGTAATGAAGCTGGTGAAATTGAAATAAAGATTGTTGACTATTGCTTGTAAATCACTAAATGACTATTATTAAAGTATTATATTTATAATGCCATTATTATTATAGAATATGAAAGTTCATGAAGTGACAGTACTCTGAGGTAATTTTTTTAACTTCATATTCAGATACTGAGATAGTGTAACCAGTATATTTACATATCTCATTTAGTTGTTAGGCAAGTGACTTATTATTTTATTAACATACATACTTAGTTATATGCAAATACCTATTGACTAAAGATATACATTCTCATTGAGACATGAATTGAACTTTATTGATACTTATGCAAACTAATAAACATTTTATCAGTCTCTATATTTCTGGCATTTTATGAGATTTTTTTAATTTAACAAAAACTTCCTTGGGTTGTCGGTAAATAAAAAAAAAATCCATACCTGCTGAAAACAATCATTAAAGACTGAAAATAATAAATAAAGGATCGGTCTTGACAATAGTACTTTTTTTCTTCTGTTTTTTTTTTGGGGGGGTTGATCAACATAGCTCAAAAGAGATATTACTATAGTAGCTTTAACAAGGTACAATTTTATGTTTATAAATTTAGTAAAGGCCAGATTTAACAAGATTGACATAGAAACACAAGTTTTAAGTCATAACAATTAACAGCATCATTTAATTATTCTTTTAATGACTGGCATCAATTTAAGAAAGTATGAACTACAATTTAAATTGTAAATGGGGTGAAAAGATTATGGCATTATAACCTCAATAATGATTAGCTTATTTAACACTAACAGCATCAGACTGCCAGCCATTTAATTTGATAATAGCTATTTTGTGTTTATTCATTTAGAATCTTATTAAATCTTGTAATTGTAAGATAACTTATCTAATTTTAAAGTCATTCTGGTTATTTAATGTTTACTTACCATATGAACTCTATTTGCATATAAACTGTTAATAATTTGATTTATTCCATACTAGAAAAAGAAGATAGTCGGAGAAGATAGCAGTGATTTTGAACCAGATGAACCTGTGACACTAGCTAAAAAAAGTCATGTAAAATCCAACCAGAAGAATAAAACAATACCAACTTCAACTGCTAGTGCAGAAAAAGATATTTTATTGCCTAATACACGCCGCAGTTTACGATTGATGAGCCTAAAGAAGAAAGAGCCTGATCCCCATTTAGACTTCACCAGTGAAGAAGAGAAAAATAATAGCACTTCATCTGAAGTAAATTTATCATCAGAGGAAGATTCACAAGATGATGATTTCAAGCCACAGGGACGTAACCGTCAACGTCAAGCTGCACTTAAAAGTGAGGGATATCTTTACAGGCACAAAAAATTAAATACAACTCTCATTTACCTCTACATGGATATATTGTAAACAATAACTTTTATCATTTTTACTTTTATGGTGTGTAAATTGTAATTACAGACATTTCTTTTTGTAAAGATAAAGATAGATATTGTTATTATGATTTAAATGGTGTAGATTGTTCTCATCAAGATAATTGCTTGGACTGATACCCAAATAAACAGTTTGCCAAATTATTTTGGTTATCACCCTTCTTACCTTGCAAATTATCACATCCCAGGTATGGTCCACATTGCTCACTGTGCATTATGGCATTAACAAAATTTCTTTTGAATTTAAGAATTACATTAAAAAAAAATATTTTTTGTAATATAATTGTATGTGTCTTATAATAATTTCCACTGGAGATATGTTAGTAAGTTCAATAACTTTCATTGTAGGTTTTGGAAAATATATTTATGTATTTATATATTTTTCTGTTAATAATTACTAAGAGCTTTAGTAGATTTAACTGAATGTTTGTACTTTCATTCTTTACCTTTTACTTGTTTTAGTGATATGCCACCTTCAATACATAAATCACAAAATATCCAATATATAGCATGAAAATACTACCATAAAGCATAGCAATATAAAAACCTGGGAGTATTTAATTTTTAGCAGTTTTATTTTGGTTATGTGTGAAGCTTTTTACTAAGAACTTCAAATTTTCATTGAAAATGCAGACAGGCCTATTTTTCTGCTATCTACAAACGCAGTTACCAGCAGTAACAGTTATAACCAAGTTAACATCATTTACTGATTTAGTCCTTGTTGCATATTATTAACAATTAAAGTCAATCAACCTAACAATTACAAAACAGAAGTCCTCTGAATGGTTTAAAGTTTTTACTTCAGAATTAGCATAGTGAGGCAAACATTTTTTAAAATAATTTTAAAATACTGCAGTAATCACAGTAATAATTATTCTCTTTAATTAATGTGGTTGTAATTTTTTCAAGATTATTTATAAATTTTGAAACTTAATTAGCTTAATTCAGTCCTTGTTCTCTTGCTGAACTCTATACACAGGCATCTGCAAATGTAAAGTTGGATATATATATATATATTATTCTTGCTTTCAGTGATAATTGTTGAAAATTAATAATTAATATCATTTACTAATGTGTGCTGTGGTTTATACTCATTAGGATTCAATTTACTTGTTTGTAAAACACTATTAAACAACTCCTGTTGTGAAATATCATTCTGGAAATAACTGACAGGAAAAAAAATTGTTAAGAGTGTTTTCATATAATCTGTTCATTTTATTTTATTTGAAGTATTCTGAGTGAATCAGGCAATAGTTGTTAAATATTTTCTCCTGAAATAAAGGAGAAAATTCAAGTTGGTTTCCAAGTTAAAATATTTAAGTAATTATGAATTTACTTAATGGTCTTGCTTATAGTACTAGATATATATATATTTTTTTTAATAGATAAATTTTCATTAGTAAGTAGTTATAGTGGCTAATGAATTTTGATTACAGAGAAAGAAGAGAAAGAAGTTCCCATGGATGATACACCTTGTCAGATTTGTGAGAAGTGCACACACCCTGACATGGTGAGTTTAGATGGCACACACCTTGACGTGGTAAGTTTAGTTGCTGTATACACATATCTTGGTGGTTTTAGCTGGCTCACCTCTAAACATGGTAAGTTTAGTTATCCATGCATTTGAGCTTGGTGACTTAGGTTAACCGTACATCCAAAAGAAGAGCCTCAGTAGAAAGTACATAAAAGAAACGTTTGTAAAAATTATAACTTATATTTTACATTATACATATTTTTAAAAATATCTTTTTTTTATATTCTTTTTGAAAATTTCTTTTCTTATAATAGGTAGTCCCACTCAATTTTTTCTAGTTCATATCGTACAAATCCTTTATGCCCAAAATATGTCTTCTGATGAAATAAGTTTACGTACAAAAAATTATGATGATCTTTGAATTTTAATGCTTCTTTTGAGCTTTTGTTTAGATTATTTTTCTGTTGACAGATAACAATGGCACTATTCCTTATTTTCTTTTTAAATTTGTCACTTACACATGCTAGCTCTTTTGTTAAGCTACTTTTTTTCTGCCTAGCAAAATGAAAGGTTTGCTGAGAGTTCTTTATCTTTTTGGACAGCGAATGAATCTTTTGTTCTGAGTCAACTTTTAATACTAGCTTCTTTCAGAGTCTGCAACTCAGTTTCAGCTGTCTCCATCTTGTTTGTACTGGTTTTAGATTTCTGCATATGTGCATATTTTACCGAAGCAATCTCATGTTTTGTTGAGTCTAGCTGTTGTTTTAAGACTCACAATCTTGACAACTATCTCTAACTAGAGTGCTACTAGTACTAACTTTATTTAAAGACTGATTCTCTTTGAAGACCCTTTCATTCAAAAATAAATCAAGGTTCATTTTACCATCTGACTTTGAAACACAATGAAGAAGAGCATTGTAGTGCATATTTTATTTATTTTGTACTTCAGATTTGTGCATGCTTTGAGTGAGAGACAAATTGTCCAAGCCAGCCATTCAGAATGTGATGTTTCAAACCTAAATTTTTAGCAAAACTTTCAAAGACCATTAGAAACTTCAGTATTAATGAATCATATGCATTCAATAGCGAGTCATGACTAATGTCATACATTTCCATAAGGGTCCAATATATTTAAATTTAAATGGTGTAGGAAAAACATTTTCCCATTTGTCAAAAGTGGTACTTTGGAGCTGTGTCATAACATTTTCCCAGTTGTCAAAAGAGGTACTTTGAAGCTGTCATGACATTGTGAATACATGATGACAGGAATGGAATGCATTATCAGATTTAAGGGAAAGATATTTCTCTGCAAAGTCTGTGATGGCTTCATAAGTCTTTTTTCCTTCAAGTCACAGAAGATTCAGTTGTGCTATCAGTCAGTTGGTATATGGGATTTTGGAATAGCTGGATGTCTGCCTCTTCCGGTAGCCAAGAGATATGATAACACAAGAGCATACTGTTCATCAGCTTCATAGAACATACCATAAAATATTTAATCCATATTTTCATTCAAATTAAAGTATAAAAGAAATATTAAATTTACTCAGAATAAAAAATCCCCCAAATTCAGTACAGAACTGCACATCTTAATTAACCTACTACTATTAATAATTAAATAATATGAAGACAAAAATATATGCTGTTCATCAACCAGTTTTTATTTTTAAAAGAAAATATACAAGAATTATTGATGAATCTACTGTCTTTAATAATTAAATAATGTAATATAAAAATCTTCATGTTCTCTTATTCTTCATTTATGTATCACCAAAGAAATTAAAAGATTGTGAAACCAAAACAAAGTCAGAAGCCAAACAAATTTTAAAAATTACGAGAAAAACATGTTTAAATTCAAAACAAAACAGGACAAAAATATTTAAAATATATGTATATAAAAGCATGCACTAAATAAAATATCTTAGTATTATTGTAAATCTAGTGCTTGAAATACACATATCAAAGACCCAAGTGTTTCTGTTGTTTACTATTTTTGAATTGATAGTTATCTTTTCTTATTTAAATTATCCTTGTTCTAAAGCTATTTTTCCAAATAATAAAATTACCATCATGACTAAAATTAATTCATTAAATGAAATAAATATTTAAATACGATCTGTGACTTCAAATATGTATTGCAAGGAGATAACAATCAAACTTTCATGATAGATTAATGCACATACTAAACTACTTTCAAAATACAGAAGTGGTAGTGATGATGAGGACAAAATTAATATTTCTGCTTTAAAAATAGAGATAAAATAATCTCAGAGTAATCATTAATAAATGCTTACAAAAAGATCTTACCAATAAGAGATTTCAGTTTGTATATGACAGAAAAATAAGCTGTAGCGTGTCAACACGTATTTTGTACATCTACTCTGGGTTTTTTATTTTATGGATATTTCAAGGGTCACTAATTGAGGGCTATGGCATATCATTGGAGAGATATTGAAATTCCACCAAAAAAATGATAATTTTTTCACTATTTTGTGATAAATACTTCTTCAAAAAAATGTATCCTGAACTTTTTAGTTTGAAAATTTATTTGGTTATTAACAACAAACTAAAGTGAAAACAAAATGTGAGTGTAAAGAGTTCCCTGTCCTCTATTTAATGTACCAATAAGTTTTGGGGTTATGAAACCTTGCCTTTTTTTCTTCTTAAAACATAGTACCCCCAAACATGAATTTTTCGGCTGTGAGGCGACATTTGACCCATTTTCATTGCAATCCTAAGGTACTTTTATCAAAGTTTATGGATACTTTAATAAAATTCAGGGAGAAAAACCACCCCACAGTTAGAGAGACGAAACATCGGTCTTTATTTTCATATAAAAACTGTTGGTTGGGGTTTAATGTGAAAAAACTGCTCTATGATAAATTTGAGCATGTTTGTGAGCTTTTGCTCATAAAGCATTGGCAGTGGGACTACCTACTTATAAGCTAGTTCCTATTCTGTTTTATAAAATAAACATTTATGTTTATAAAATATTCATATATGTGGTTTTATTAGAAATTTAAAAATAATTTAATTTGCAGATTTTGAAGTTTAAAGACAGAAAAGAATTAAATATTGTAAAAATTTCACATTGATGTATACAATTTCTTTTTATTTCAGTGTATTTGATATAGTTTATTTAAGGATATTCAGTGTTGTGTTATTTTGACAGATTTTTGTTGTTTTTTGAACAATGCTTGTTACTTAGTTTTACTTGTGCCTCCTTGAAATGTTAGATTTTAGGCAGTAAAACATTTGATCCTTGTTCAACATCTACAGATGCTGCTTTGTGATGGCTGTGACAATGGATTCCATATGGCTTGTCTGCGGCCACCACTCATGGTCATTCCTGAGGGTGATTGGTTTTGTCCTACATGTGAACATGTAAGCATGTCCTGCCAGTAAAATATTTGATATGCCACTAAACACTAAATTTGGCCTAAGAGTGCGATGAATATTGTTTTTCAAGAAAGTATTTGGGTTTGAATCTCTGTTTCTAAGCACCACCAATAAAAGATATTGCACTGTAGACCCAATTTAATGTAATAGTTGAGGTCTAAGATATTTGACCACATTATAAGTGAGGGTTCTTCTGGCTTATTTTGGTCAACTAAAGCAGTCAGTCATTCCCTTAGTTAATAAAAACATTCACTGGTCTTGGGCTGTCCATCTCTAACAAAGCACTAAATACAGCATGGCACCTTGGGTGTCTTTTACTGGGCCTGCATCAGAGCTGGACTGTTAAGGGAATATGTTGAGGGGGTTATTGTCATGATAATCCCAATATGTGTATCAGAGGCCACAGGGCATGTCGTTATTTAATGACACCAAAATTTTCACCCTCAACCAAATCATGTTGGCATTTATGTAGAAATTAGGAAGAATAGTGGAGTCCTCAGGTATTTATTATCTCATATGAGCAAGGGTAAGAAATTCCACCATTAATATGTCCTTTGATGAAATTCATATGGCAAAGTTTTCTTCACTTGGGGGAGGGGGGTGTCTTTAATGCAAGAAAGTCTGCAGTGAAAATACACTCATTTTCCCAAGTCATCTTCATCTTCAAATGTGTTAGTAAGTAGCACAGTCACCAGAGACCAAACACATAGGTCATTCACTGGCAACCTGTACCATATATGACAACACATTAGTATGTGGCCAGAGCTTCTGCCTATTTGTTTTGCTAAACAACCTGATGCAGATGATTACTCGGTCTGGCAAACCCTCAAACAAACATTATCTTGGCTTTAGCAGGTTAGCAGAGACATATATGACATCTACATTGTACCTATCTAAACACTATTAACAGCCCATGAGATTGTACCCTGAAAAATATGGCACTGACGGGTTGAAAATCTTTATTGTTTCTAGATTTTGGTTTAGAGATTTGTCTTGAATGACTGATCTTTCTGTGGTTCCTTAAGCACTCACTTAACCTTTTGAACACCAGATCCCACTTTAATGGGAATACCAGAAAATCGGATTTCCCAGGGTGCCTGCAATAGCGGGATGAACGTATAAAATTATATCCCAAGATACCACAACAGCAGTATATGCTGACTTACCCTAGAAATGAACTCTTCCAGAGATCTTAGTGTGTCTGTGTGTCTTGGCACGCAAGTTCAAGGCTAAATATGGTTATGGCATATCGTAAAAAGATCGTTATATTGTGGCAGAAGCCCTTACAATGATTATAATCTATAATTATAGATAGCAGTAGTGAAGAACTTCATTTAGTAGAAATGACTGTGATAGTTCTAGCAGTAGTGCTAATGAATTGGTAAAACGTTTGCAAAGGTAAATCCGTCTTTACCAAAAACGCGAACCCACAAATAAAAATGTCTTTCAAAGTTCTGCATTCAAAGAGTACCTGTGCATTCAAATCACAGCCACTGTTGGTCAGATTATCATTCCAAGAAGGAATTTTGGAATCTTTATTTAAATTTTTTTTTTTTTTTACAATTAGGTGTACTTTCTTTTCTAAATCAGTTTGCTTTGAATTAATAACTTTAGCATGATTCAGTTTATAATTTTTATATCTTCTTTTATTCTTATTAATTTATATCTTATGGTTGTTTGTGTCATTTAGACAAGACTGATTGCCAAACTTTCAGAATATTTGCAAGCATTAGAAACATCATGTAAGAAAAAGGAGCGTCTGGTTCGCAGGTAAGCATTATTTGTAATAGTATATCATTGCATGCAATTCTGAATTATATATTTTAACCTGTTTGGTGATATTAGTTTAGCAAATGAACAGGGATCCCACTTGGCTTGCAAAGGTATTTGCTTGCTTCTTGTTCATAAAACTTATATATATATATAATATGTATATAATTTATTAAATTACCTCTCTTTTTATTGCTGTTTAGATGCATCTTTCCAGTTAAGCATTTTAAATATTCAACTACATAGGACCAAATTTTACTATATGGCAGGGGGGGTAGATGAGTTATACGCAAAATCATCATTGCTTATATCATTCTTACTATAATAAAAATCAGAATGAATATAATCAATAAAATGCACTGTTATCTTTGTTCATATTAATTTATTTTGGTTAAAATTTAAAGATTTTATTTGTAAATGATGTTTTTTTTCACCTGTTTTTTTAATAGTAGACTGTATTCAGCATCCAGTATTTGCAAATAATATAAGCTCATTTAGAAACATATTGTGAGAAGTATCAAAACAAATCACTAGTATATTGTAAAAAGCAGCAAACAAATAATTTTGTATTGTGAAAAGTAGCACAGTAAATCATTAGAATATTGTGAAAAGAAGCAAAACAAATAAACTAGAATACTGATGGTGAGGTGTGGTGGGCAGCTTTAGTTGTCACATTGTAATGTAATAATTGTTCAAATCATTCACAAGTAATGGGTTTCATACCTCTCATCAAAAGGTAAGTGGTGTCCATCAAAAATAAATGAAAGATTTTATTTATACATAAATAAATGCCCATAATCTACAGGTTTGCTTTAAGTTTTTGTGAAGCATTTTTGCATATTTAATTTCACTAATTTTTATATGGGTGATTCTCTAGAAAGGTGTTCCATAAGTGTGGCACGAGGGTAAAAAAATAAAAGTTAGAAATATTAGTTTCTTTTTATACAAGCAAAAGACCTTTTGGATACACTTTACTGCAAGAAATGTTATATTTCATCAATTGGTATTCGCAGAGGAGTTTATCAAATGATGATAAATGCCAGTTCGTTCAGTTGCAACACAGTAACTAAATGAATCATATTATGTTACAAAGTTAACATTAGTCAGAATCAACTTTCATATGCTTGGTGGCATATAACTTGTAATAATAATAACAGAAGCATATATCTTTTAACGAATTATATTTATAATAAAGCCAATTAATAATCGTCAAACAGATCAAATAGTGACAGCAATGGATTTCAAGTTTTTGACCATTAGTGCCTTAAGATTCAGTTTTCTTCAATACAAGGTAGGATACTATTTTATTATATTACTTCTGACCACAATTAATATTTGGTTGAAGTACTTTGTAACCCAAAACAAGTTGATAAATGAAGTTGAAAATGATAAATCCTTCACACGTCATAGTATTTTTTAATTATGTGAGTGTTTTTCAAGATAAAAACATTTCGGAAGATTGTTTTATTTAATTTTTTAATATTGGATTCTTTATTTAACATTATTTTAAAAACAAATTATATAATGTTTAAAACAAACAGTTATGTTTGCCATTATACCAATTCATCAATCTTTTTTTACATTTTGCATCACTTTCAGAAAATTGCTACATTTATCATAATAAATTTGTAAGTTTTCACCATTTGATGACAGATAAATAAGAGTGCTTTATTTGACAGTAATTGTCATCATATTCATAGTTTGTTTTACACTTTAAAAAATTTATTCTGCAGATTGTGACATTTTATTTTTGGCTGACAGTAACAATTGTTATCTTCCACATCATTGACAATTCTTCTACATTGTACACAAGTTTCTAAATTGTATATACAAATGAAATTAGTAATTCATTTAAATAATTACATTTTGCACATTTATATACACACAGTTTCCACACACTTATGCATTTATTTTAATAAGTATATATTGACAAGTTATAGGCACATAAAATTCACCAAAATATTTTGACCTTAAGCATTCAGTGGTATTTTATTTATATAACTGTTAATAATTTTCACCAATAAAATTATAAATTCATATTTATTATCTATTTAACTAAACAATAGTGTAAGTTTAATGAATGGAATATTTAAAATGTTATTTCATATCAGAATTGTTAGGCGTTGCTAATTCTAGGACTGCACAAAGAAAAGAATAGTTTGCTGAAGGTTAATATTTTATCAATAGTGTTTTTATCTGACATACCATCTGTTCTTCTACTATTTTTTTCAGGAAGGAAAGATTGGCATTTGTTGGAATTAGTCTTGATAACATCTTAAAAGAGGTAAGCACATTATCACTTTGTAAATAATGAAGTTGTACACAAAAGCATAACTATATACTCACCATGTCCCATTTCAGTAGGTTTTACTATATTTATTAATTGGCAATGGGGTGAAGTGGAGAAGTGGGCATTGTTCCCAGGCTCTAGCTATTAGGAGTAAAAATTTATATTTGCATGATAAATGATAGAACATGAGTTCATGTCTTGTTACAGACAGAATATGCATGATGCAAATGGTCAGACTTTTTTAGGTTGAGAAGTATAAAACCTCTGATCTTGATAGGAAAGGAAATTTTTTAATACAGAAATACCCACCACCTTTAAGCAAGCTTTTTTTTTTCTTTACCTACACAAAAATGGAAGTAATATTTAGTTTTTTATTATCAGTTTGTATTAGGAGGGTAGTTTGTTTTGTTTATAAATACACACACCCATGCTGTTTTAGACAGATAACTTTTAGTTTCATTTAAATCTTAGTGTCAATTTGTTCACTATAATTCTTTGCAATTAGAGTATATTTATAAGTGTTTTTGAGAGAATACTTGAACTTTATTGTGATGATTCATTCTTTTTAGCACTGTGTTATTTTTTGTTTGTATTATATTTAATTCATTTAACCTGATTGACAGGCTATTTAGTGGCTGTGATTTATTTTGTAAAATCCCTGACTTTTTTTGTTTGTATTTAAATTGTGTTAATTAATGCACATGCATAACTTTGTTCACCATATAATACGGATGAAAAAAATAATGGTATTTTTAAACTAATGAATAAGAAGTTAGCAGTGAAAAAAGTAATAAATATATATAATGACTCAGTATTAAAAATATTTATTAAAACTAATAAAATTAATAATAAATATATATATCCAACCATTATACTTTATTTTTATATATAAATATTAAACAGATTCTAAAGTCATATTTTTATTTCAGTATATTAAAATAAGAGACCCAAATAGATTTCCTTTTCTTTATATAAACATATTAAAGTTTACATGCCCTAGATGGATAATGCTTTTAGCATGATAACACTATTTATTTTGTTGTTGTTGGGGGGGAGTTATTTCTGTACTTAGAAATTAACATCTTTGGATTGAAATACATTTACTTTAGAGCCATGATGGATTGTTGCAAAGGTTTATTCTCTCGTTTCTTCACTGTAAACTTGGCTGCATTCTGCATTATTTTAAAAGACCATAGTTATATAGTAATGACTTTGGGAAAAAAAAACTCTATTTCTAGGTCAGTAAAAAATTTCTATCCACCTTAAGGCTTGGAAGTAATCATAAATGTTAATAAGTCCTTCAATATGGCCAAAATGAATAGGCAGACAGATATGCTTTCATTATTCCAGGTTTTTTTATTATAAATATATGCATATATGAGTACATGTATAATCAGATATTTATTCAGTTATTAGACTCTTTGTGTTAGGTGATTTTATCACTCAAAGTTTCTTCTTTGCTATGTTTGATTTAAATAAATGAATTTTTATGCTGCTTTGAAAATACTGTTTTTGTATATTATAGTGCTTTAGGAAAAGCCCACTGAAAAATGCAGTTTTTGTGTATTTTTTAAATTGAGCAGGAACGTAAAGTACCAGTCAAACATGAATATATTTTGGAGGAATACAGCCCAAGAACCAGGCCCAATCAGAACAAGAACTATAGACGCTCAAGTCATAACCAGCGAAGCTCAGTCCAGAGTCGCAAGCGAGAAAAGGATAGTGATCGAGAGTACAGTCCTCTGCCCAAAGAAGTTTATACCAAGCGATCTTGTCGTACTCGAACCAATGTCAGTTATCAGTTCAAAGAGTTTGATGAACTTATTAGCAGAGCGATTGAAGAAGACAAAAAGCCACCTAAGCCACCTAAACCACCTGGTAATTTCTTACAAATTTATCTGTGAAGGCATCTTGAATAATTATTTCATTTAATTTACCTTTAAAAAAATAAACAAGTTAAATAAATGAAAGATTTGCCTGATTTAGAAACTTTGCCAACATTATTATT
This sequence comes from Sinotaia quadrata, assembly GCA_028829895.1. NCBI lineage: Eukaryota > Metazoa > Mollusca > Gastropoda > Architaenioglossa > Viviparidae > Sinotaia > Sinotaia quadrata. The sequence continues at coordinate 59,300,265 of CM054177.1, read as the reverse complement.
ATGATTTTTATCTCTCTATACTTTTTATAATTTTAAATAAACATAATTAACATTTCCTGACTGTTTGTGGATTGGAGATGTGCATATAAGTGAAATACGAAAAAATCAATTTTTTTTTTTAGCAACATTTTTTCTTACATGAAAATTTTCTACCTTCACGTTTGCTGCTTTCAGTAATCAGATTACCTTTATCTTTGCAGGTATTGGTCGAGGAAAAGATATGTCAAACATTCTTGGGATGGACAGTGATGAGGAAAAAGAAATGCTTAGAAAACAAAAAGAGGAGGAAATGGCAGCTGAAGCAGCCAATGGTCGGCCACCTCCAGTCATCAAGAAGAAGCCCAGACGTCGGTTAACTACTCTTGATAGTGATGACAATCCTGAAGATGAAGATGAAGATGACAGTGATGAGTTTAGACTCTCAGAGTAAGAGTTATATTTGACTGCTCAATAGTTTACTTGCTTGGTGACGGTGTGTGAATCTAGCATTGTGGTCACATAAAGTGGGTAGGCTGTGACCAGTGATGAGTTCAAAATTGTTAAACTAATTGTGTTGAAATTAGTAAATGTGGAAAACAATTGTTGAAAAATTTGTTGAGCTTAGAACTTGACGAGAAACCCTAGACTGAAAACAGCTGGAGAAGTTATATTTGACAGGCAAAATAGACATTTTAAGAAAGCAGTCTTATCTTGTCCGTGACTCAATTTATGAGCAAGTTAATGAAAAGAGATTAATCAACTTTTGCAGGTAAAACAATTTAAAACTACTCCTTTGTGTGTAATGGTTTAGTTGAAAATCTGAACTCTACTCTTACCATTGAAGAAACTGTTTGTGGGAAATAACCATGTTACTGGGATGTATATTTGCCAGCACCTTTGTTTGTGTTGCGCACAGTACAAGATTCAACTCTTTTTTTTTTTTCACCTTCGAACATATTTGGTTTGCATGCAAGTCATGCTCACATGTGAATATATGCGAAAACATTACTGTTTCATAGATGATTGCATTTTTGGTAATTTTTCTTTTGATCAGACTGATGAAACTGTACTGGTCAATCGATCCACTTAATTGAGATGTCAGATTTTGGGAAAATTATGTCACATGATAGAATTTTTTTGCAAATTTTGACCTTTTTCATTTTATACAGATGTATGAAATAGTGGGAAGAGTATTTTATAATCTTCTAGACATTTCTTTTCAGTTCTCTGTTTATTTGGAGAGTACAAGAAGATAGGCATATAAATGCACAAAAAGTCTGCCTTGGCAGACATGTTCATAGTCCACCAGGAGACCTTAAGATGGGTAAACATTACTTAGATATAAATCAATATTGTCTTCTAAATGGTATGCCACATACAGCGAGCTATGACAGGAAAATTAGATGCCACCATTGTGTAGTTGCTCTCTATACCCAATTTTTGAGCATTACCACACACTGTTAAATTTTAAATTGGGTGCACCCCAGACCTGCACCAGCCATAGATATGTGTGCAATGGTACAACTAACATATTTTCTTCTTTTTTTTTTAAAGCAAATATATACATTTTCTTTTACATAGATTTAACTTCACTTTTATTCTTAAATAAATAAAAATTCATATTTAATATCCATTTTTTCAAGCATTTAGAATTTCATGCTTAGTTAAATAAACAAAAAAGTTACGTGTATTCAAAGATAATTGGGTGTGTGTTCATTCTAACATGCTAAAATACAGTGTAGCAGCAATGGGAATAATTCAGAAAATTAATTTAGTAAGCTTAAGGTTAAGACAAAATGAAGATTGTTTTTTGTTACTAGCCTTTCCATGTTGCAAGAAATCATAACATAGAGATGTCCAGCCTCTGTTTCCATTTTTACAGTAATTTATGGAAATCTTTTTTTTTCAGTCAATCATGGGAAAAAATTTCTTTAATTATTTAACCGAACTTATCAGACAAAAAAAAAATTACCTTCTATTTAGATTTAATTGTTAGAACAGTACATTCAACATTTGTGCAATTTTCACATTAAAGTCTGATTCATATTTCTAGGAGTGATGAAGACTCAGAAGCTTCAGCTGATAGAACACCAGAGGACGATGCAAGTGAGGATTCTGGTGACTGGCAACCTCAAAACACTTGGTATAAGGGCACCAGGCGTAAATCTCGAAATGGAGGCCACTGGTCAAGAAATTTTGATGATTTTGGTAAATTATTTTTATTAGTTCTTGGTCATTGTTTTTATAGTTACATTAAATTCCTGGCTTATTTTTACTTAGTTCATATTTTCATTTGTTTGTTCAAAGAGAGCATCACATTTGTTCTTGTTATAAATTTTCATGTTGAACTTTGGAACAATCTTTATGTAATACAGATAGGCTTTTCATGAACTGAAAATCATGATAAGTCATGAATCTCTTTGGAATAGTTTCATAATTCAGAAATTGTCTAGAATCTCCCAGTGATTCAGAATTGGGATGGGTAGATCCATTAAGCATAGTCATCTGAAGCTCATTATCTTAAGTATAAATCTTCTACTACTGTTTCTCTGTGGTTTGCTTGCAGACTATGTTCCAATGATTTTGTAGCAGGCTCATAATAATCTTTTAGTCCATTTTGACATTTTTTTGCAGCTGATTGCAGTTTTTGGGTACATAGTACTTGAACTTTTGTATATTTGGTTACTTAATCTTTAAGTTTGAAATAGGAATTAACTGGTAATTCTCATTTGATACTTTGGATATAACAAATTTCAGATGTCCTACATACAGAATGAGGCTTCTTCTCTCACTTAGTTCCCATTTTGAATTATATTATTTGATGAGATTAGAAATATTTTTTTTTAATTGCAGATCAGTTTTATTTACTTAGCATACACACACTCAAAAATTGTGTATGAGTGGGTGTCCTAATTTTAAGATGAAAATTGTTTGCAGATAACACATTCTCTCTCAAAAGATGGTTTAGATAATTTATGAGAAATAAACGTTCATGTGGTGATGAGTCAGTCAAATATTGATGTTAAGAATGGTTGGAACGCATAAATTTATTGGAAAGTGTTAGTACCTTCAGATTTGAAAGGTAGACTGTATTTATTTATTTATTTCTGATCTTAATTCAAAATTTGTTTGTAGCACTTTATGAACCCAAAACAAATTGATAAATTGAGTCAAAAGTGAGAAATCCTACATGCATCTTAGCATCAATCAGATATGAAAATGTTGAGTGCCATGCAGGATAATTTGGTTTGTTGTATTATGGAATTTTTGTTATTGACAAAAATTATTTAATCTTTTTTTTAACAAATATTGAAAGGATCTGAATTACGTTTGTCATTGTGCAAGTTCAGTGATTTTGCAACAAATTGTGGATTAGTATCTTACATGGAGGTTATGTTCTGAGTTAAGCAGCTAAGGTGAAAATTTCATGTAGTCAAAATTACAATGATGATTAGTAATAGTGATGAATGATGAGACAATGAAGACGAGTGCTATTTACAGTGCGGTGATTACATTCTGTCTTTCCCCTTACAACACTGCTGGGGCATCTTCAGGACTTGATATTGATCTAGTATACAAAAGATCAAGATTGGGTGACGGAGAGTGAGTTGAAGTGTTTGGCTCTGGTTCAGTTCAAGAAGTTGATTGCTTTGGCATATATGCTGTAAGTTGTTTTTTGTTTAAAACTATGGTGATCAACAACCGTTGCTGTCATCTATTGAACTGCTCAAACGATTTTGGTTTGGCCTCCAATTGTCTATAATACTATGTGTGATTTTGAAGCATCATTCCATAGAGGGATTATATTTAGAAAGTAAATTTTTAAAAATGCATACATATCTTGAATACTAGAATCATACTTAGTGTTCAAGACTAGGACAGGCATGTCATAAACCAACTGAAGGGATGGCATATTCACATCTTTATATTTCTTCTCAGTCTAGATGATGAGTGGAATCAGCTGCACTATTTTGTTTGGTTTATCAATAGTTCAGCTTAATTAGTAGTACAAGCACACTAGTTCCATTGGTCCAGATTATCAGCAGTTTACTTGTACAACATGTCCATAAGACTTAGATTCTTTTTTAACAAAGTTAATTTATCATCCTTTAGCACTCAATTTTAATCTCATCAAGGTTTTCTTATTTAAGCTTTGATATAATCTCTTTATACATTGTAAATATAATTAACATTTCACTCACATGGTTTCAGTGGTGGAAGATGATGACAGTGATGACTATACAGCCCAGCGACGATCCACACGTAACTCCTCCAAACGACGCATTCATTATAGAGATTGGGAATCAGATACAGAGGAAGAATCTGAAGAAATGGAAACAGAAGAATCAGAAGCAAGTATGTCAGATGTTTACTCATCTGATTCAGACAAGAAAAGGGGACGAAGAAAGTTTACTTCTAAAAGTGATAGTTCTAGTTCTGAAGAATACATTGCAATAACGAATCGTGCCAAGCGACGACGTGTGGCTTCTTCAGAGACTGAAAATGATTCTGATCCTCGAAGTAGAAAATCATCAAAACCATTCTGCAGAAATAATCATTCAAAATCTGGACAGAGTTTAAAGACAAAATCTTATAAATCCAAGCCCAAGCCTGCAAAACAGTCAGTAACCGATGACAGTGCCACAGAGATTGAGAATGAGGCAGAGGAAGAAATGGTTCCAAAGAAGAAAAAGAATGTTTTAAGAGATTCTTCATCTGAAAGAGACAGTGACAAAACTACTGAAGGAGTAAATATAGATGATGATGATGAAGAAACTGAAATAGATGAGGAAAGTATAAGAAATGAACTTAAAAAAACTGAAACAGAAATTGAAATTGAATCTAAAGAGAAAAATATTTCACAGATGGAAACACTTGTGGGCAAAAAAATGGATTATGAAATTGAAACTGTTTTAGAAAAGAAAACAGACGTGGAAATTGAAACTGATATGGGGAAAAATTTGAACAAGGAGACTGAAAGAGATGTAGAAAAGAAAATTAATGAGGAAGTGAAGAAAACAGATGAAATAAAGACAAAAGACATTGCATTGAAATCAGACGAAGGAAAGAAAACTGATGGAGAAATAAAAACAGTTGTTGAAGACACAATGGATTTAAAAATGAAAACATTGGTAAAAAACAAAACAGATGAAGAAATTAAAACAGGTGTGGGAGAGACAGTGGAAGAAGAAATTAAAGGAGACAGTCAAAGAGAAACAGAAACAGATGTAGAAAGTAAAATGTGTGTGGTAAACGAAACAGATATATTTGAGAAGGAAGAAATAGATACAGGTGACAAAAGTGAGTCAGGTTCTATAGAAGAGGCAGTAGTTACTGACAAAGTTGCAAAAAAATCTAAATCAAAATCTAAGGCAAAAGCTAAATTATCTAAAGTACTCAACCAAACTGTTTTAAATTTAGCAGATTGTGACAGCAAAGCTAACAGCAGTGGAAAGCCAAATACTGTCATCTCAAAAACTGATTTTCCTTCTTCTGTTTGTTTGACTTCATCAGTTTCAATTGCACGCTCTTTTGTATCAAAGCCACCCCATTCCTTGCATACTGTACCTAACTTTCTCAATATTGACCAAGCATCGAAAGATGAATCTCACTCATCTGGAAGTAATAACTTGCCACCTTATGCAAGCCCACCTTCAGGTATGCGACAGCCTACTGATGTTGGTTTCCGACCTCCAACCGATGGTGGTTTTCGACCTTCAAGTGATGGTGGTTTTCGACGACCAATAGATAGTAATTTCCAATCTCATCATGATGCTCCATTCCGACCACCAGAAGAACAAAGTTACCAAGCCTCAGAGAGGATGGGTTTTCAGCCACCCTTCCCACATGGTCCATACCCTCTCCCTGGTGAACAGTTAAGAGGACCTGGATCTGAAAATTACCCTTCTTGTGGTAGTGGTGACTTTTACCACATTCAAGGAATAGGACCCTACGGTCCTCTTCACCAAGGTTCCAGTGGAGAAAGTTTTAAATCCATGCATCAAGGGCCTGAAGGGTTCCAGCCTAATGTTCCAGAAGGTTTCCACAAACAAAGACCAGAAGGATTTCATTCTTCTGGTTCATATCCTCAGTTTCGTGGGCACTCCCAGCAGTTTTACCCACCTCCTAGCAGACAGCCTTTTCAGGGACACCCATCCTCAGGATATGGCATGTTTGCTCAACAGTACCCACGGCAAAATCAGTTCAGACCTGGTCCTCTGCCTGCTGCTGGTCCCTATCATCCCATGGGTCCTCCTGTGTCCCAAATCCCTGGAGGACCACCTTCAGGGCGGGGTGGCTTTATGATTGATAATCTTCTGCGTACTGGCTCTGGAGGACACTCGTTTTCAGAAGAGGTTACACCTGCCCACATACCCACACCACAGATGCCATCCCCGCACATGACACCATCACATATATCGGCGCCTCAGATTACGTCTTCACACATGACACCACCACATGTGACACCTCCACACATAACACCACCTCAGATGACACCATCACAAATGACACCACCACAGATGACTCCACCACATATGACCCCTCCTCCACAACAACCACAGCAGCGGCTACCACGTTCTCCAAGATCACCTACACAAGATGAAGATGATATGGGAGACGTATCAGACATTGTAAGCTATGTTATGAATGATGAGTTTTTCAAGCAACAAACTAGTTCTTAGCAGGTCTATAGTATGAGATTTTCAAGAAACAGACTAGTTCAAATCAGCCATGTTATTATGATGAGTTTCTCATAGAAACAGATACATTAACAGTCTAGACCATATTGGTATGATTTTTTTTAGGGGGGATAAAACTAATTCATAGTTCTTAAATTTTATTATGATGCATTTTTAAGAAACATGTCGATCACAGGTCTAGACTGTTAATATAATAGTCTGAAAGACTATTTCCAAGTCTAGACTATAAGTTTCTTAGAGAAGAGTAAGTTAACAGTAACATACATACATGTATAAATCTGTGCTATGGAGGATTTTCCCCACAAACTCTCTTCATAGCACGTTTCAAGCTGCTGTGCTTTGCTTCATTTCAATAAAACTTGTAAACTAGTACTAGTAGTAGAGTAGTGCTTCTTTTCATTTGAAAGGATGAAGTTTATTATTATTTGCTGTGTAATTTAAATAAATTTAGCAGTCTTCTTTTGCAATTAAGCAATGTTGTGTCATTTATTCTCCATAATAGATTAGGAAGTGTTTGAAGCTAATTATTTTATTGAGATAAATACACCATAAACTAATTTTTATGTGAATTGTTTTATAATTATTTATATTACATTCTTTGTATATTTTTAGTTTTGAACATTTTCAGTAATGGCTAAAATTGATCTGATGGAAAATGGTAAACATAGATTTTATAGTTCTTAAACTATAAGCATAACTTTGAACTATGATCCAGTAACTCATATTTGTTGGATATTCTTTTCTTTTTTAAATTCTGTCAGTTTCATTTGAATTTGTAATATTTAAAGTATATTGTTAAATATTTTTGTTTAAATGTGGACTTGACTGGAATACATGTTCTAATAATAAATATCCACATAAAATTTGCTTTATCCAGCTATTTAACAGATATTGAGCTAATATGATGAATTCACTGGACAGCTTAATCCAGCTATTACAGACAAAAAGATTAATTTAATAATCTACTTTAAGGACAAGGACCTTTATCGTGATTATTTGTATGAAAAGGTATACCTAAAAATAAATACATTAATTGAAATAATGATAATATGATGTAGCTGTATAATTTTCATCCACTGTGTTACTGATAATTTATAAATACAGGATCCCCATTTCTCTTATTGTAAAGATAGTTGTTTATCTGTCATCTGTCCCCTTTCCTTCAGGTTCTTCTCACACACTCCCTCTTTCTCTCTCTCTTTCTATCCCTCTTTCTTTCCCACTCTCCCTCTGTTTCTTCCCTCTCTTACCCTCTTTATCTCACTCAAGTCTTACCCAGAAGTGAATTCTGATAGGTTAGGGTCTCCAAGACACATATCTATACCAAGAAAGCAACATGCATGAGATACTTTCAGTTTTATCCCTCATTATAAAAATCTTGAAAATATGAAACGAAACTGTATAGAAATAATATTAAATACAAATTCCCATACCAGATTACAACTTGGAACGTGCCAGCGGGTCGCAGTGCTGGCCTAAGTGATTGGTAAATGCATCCATGTATATGTCAAGGTAACACCTTTTTCAAGATTGCATTATTTTATGAAGCACGTTCATAATTATGTAAGTGGGGTGATTTTTCTTACAGTTCCAATCACAATGTCATTGATTGTTACTTCAAATATTTATTGTGATTGAGCAAGTGTTCACATTCATCAAGCAGTAATGCTCTCATTTGATTTTGTCACTTTCTGAGTTTTGGTGATGGTCATGTTGAAAACCCAGCTTAGCTATTGGAGCAAGATTGTAAACACTTCTAGATTAGGAAAAAAAATAAATGAAATCTCAATGAATTAAGGATCTATAAATCCTAAATGTATAGATTTATATTGAATAAATTCATTACCCATTGAAAATTAGCAATATATTTGATTAAGTTTTGATAATGTATTTGTAAAATTATTCAACTTCATCAATCATTAATAACTTTTCTTTTTCTTTCTTTAACAATTCAAAATTTAGGATTGAAGATTGATTTTTTTTGTATTTATTTAAATTGGTCTATAAGTTTAAATAAAATGTATATTTTCAACCAGACTACTTGATTCAAATTTCCAAGTAAGTATAAATGTATTTTTACCATTTGCAAAGTTTACTAGAAAAAAAATTCAAAACTATTCTATAATCACTAAATGTGTGTGAAACTGCAGATAACATTTAAACTATTTCTGAAAACAAGCAAATCAATTCAGACTAACTTAATAATTATAACAAAAGATATTGTGAATCTGATAATCATAATGATGCTGCTTGAATTTGTTTTATATTTTAATGAAGGAATAATGATTTAGAAGGTTTCTTTGTAGTGCTTGATAGTGATATTGATTGGTGAATGCAGTAAAACATTACATACTTATCCGTAATATTATATTAATATTGATGAAAATTACATATGAAATAAACTGCAGTATATTGCTATTTTTAGCAGTAATAATAATTCTGTCAAATGAACTTTAATTACAAATCTTTTAATTATGTTAGTAGCACAAAGATTTGTAAATCAACACAAATATAGAAGCAATAATGCTTCTAGCTAAACAGCATCAATTGTCAGAGAAAAAATAAGGGGTTTTATTTTTCATTTGTAAAATCAGTATATTGATTTGTGACTGAATTTATATCGAAACAGTTAACTTGAGAAATTGTTGAAATCACAGCAAATGACAAGAAATTTGAAAGCACAACAAGCATTGAATGAAAACGTGTAATTATTAGTACAAACATTGTATACTTGGACTTAAATGACATATAAAAATATAAAGAACAAGTATACTTTTTATTAGCTTAAATAATCATTTTGTTGACACTGCACAACTAAGATAACACCTTTGCGATCAAGGCTACATCTTGAACCAAACGACAGTTTTTTTTTAACTGACAGATTCATGCTGCCATTATACTAGAAAACTGAAATGAGAACTACCATTATTTGCAGCACTTTGTAGTGTACTACACAGTTACTTATATTAAGCATATATGAATAAACCAACACCAACAAAAAAGAAATATATGTATAACAAGCATGCTGGCTAAAACAATCCATTTAAGACAATATTATTGCTTATTATTATATGCATTGAGAAGAATTTTTTTTTTCCTTTATGTAGATGCAATCTCTGGATGATGTAGAGCATTTAAATTGTTAGATATTTTTGTGTTTTCAGAAGAAAAAATGATGTTGCATGTGATCTTTAAAAAGATTTTTTAAAATCAGGCTTGATTCTGACAGTTTAATCTGTTAGAAGCATACTGTCTATAGTAATTGAAGAGGACTTTTGAAAAAAAAATAGTTGTCATATATATTTCCCAGGAATTATTCTCATGTTGCATACTAATCCAGTATAACCTGATTAGGGTTAAAATTTATTCTTATCCTGGTTTTAGTTTATGGTCTTTTTATACCATTTTTTAAACATTTATTTTATTATTACTTTAAACTATAAAAATTACTCTGATCTAGTGTTTGGCACTGAGAAAACCTGTATGGTTGATTCGTTATTAGAACAACAACAAAAAAGTATGTACAGTCATTAAATTAAAAGCAAATCTGGAAGAATAGAAATGAAACAAGTTTACAGTGTTCTTTTGCTTAAAATGAAGTTGTTGGTTTTTTTTAAAGGAAATATTTGAAATTTTGAACTTGTTTGTAATTCTTATATATAAAATCAGCTTGTTGTAAGTGAATGTAATACAACCAGAATGTCAAACCTTAAATTAATATTCAGCTTCATAGACATTAACAAAATTGAGCTTTGAACTTAGTAATGATAAAATCTACATACATTTATCTTTACAAAGCTGTTATTGTGATAAGCTAAGCAAAACAGCTTTCTGCATTCTTATATTATTCATAAATTAATCTTAGCATTCATTTTTCAAGTTTTTTTTAATACTAATACTAATAACAATACTGAAATAAAATCAATTATATTCATGTATTTGTTTAAAACAGTAAACTAAAACTTATATTTTAATATTAGAGATTCTATGATGGCTAGTAGTGGTCAAAGTGGAACTCATAATTTTCTTGAAATTTGTTAAAACAAGAAAATTATTTAACTACTGGTAAAAAAAATTATGTAATTTTTATTTTAAAAGTATATTTTAAATAAATTATGAATATTTTTTTAGGGACTGATGTGTTTATTTTTTATAAAATGTAACACTTATTGGTTGTTATTATGTATTGTCATTTCAGTAATTGCATAGATGAAAATTGAAAAAGAGGAAAAAGTATGTCAGTGTTGAATAATGTACAATGACAAATAATCTCAAAATAAAAAGGCTTTCATTTGTAAATTAATTTTAATTATTCAGTATATTTTGGGTAGTATTTCCCATAGACCCAAGACTGTTGTATTACATGCAAGCAATATACGTTTTTTTTTTAAGCCATAGATAATCCAATAGGATTTGTTGTTTTATTTTTATTTCCTCATTGTTATTTTAATCAAAAGATCTTATTTCAATCAGATGTATGGTTAGCTGTTCTATAAATTACTAATTTAATTCTCACCTAACACTTCTTAACGCTTAAGAATTATTTTTTGTTTAATTGTAAAGTATGATGACATTATTTGATTAAAGCTTTGTTGTCATTTAAAAAAAACCAAGACAGTGATGAAGCTTTGCAGGGAGAAAATTATTGACATGAGCTGTCACTCACTGGTTACTACTTGTGAGGGAATGATCACATGAAAGATTTACAAGGAAAATTAACTCTTATGTACAACTTATGGCAGTTTGTAAATTTGTGTGTTTTAAATTTTCACATTTAAAAACATATTTTAATTTCATTATTCTTGTTTATCAATTAAGTAACTATGAAAAAGTTTGTGTGTATACTGAATATTTCTACTAATGTCCAATTTCTTTTAGAAACAATTTTATTCTTTAGCTGGACATTAACTTTTTTGGCTAGACTTAAATTTTTCTTTTTCTCCCACTCCCTTACCCCCACTTAGATTTATAAAGTGATTAGTTGATAGTAAGCATTTTGTTCATAGTAACAGTGCTCATTAATTCACCTTGTTCAAATTGCAGAATATATTCTTACATTTTTCTTTTGTAATATTAATAATGTCTAAGTAAGAGTCATCTTCTTATGCTGAATTGAATTTCTGAGTAACTCACTAACTGGTCCAACTAGGACTGAATCACTTTGCAGTATAAATTATAATTATTTGATATGCATCCTCCTGCCTCATCAGTGTAAGGCCTTATTCATTTAAAATAAAACAACAAAATTGTCATTACAAGTCACATTTCATTGTTATATACAAATTGTTAACTTCTTAGAAGAGCTTAGATGAAAGTATTTTAATAATGGCTCTTTCAATCAATAGATCTTTTTATACATTTTTACTTATAATCATTCTACTGTGAACTTTAAATACTATTTAAATTCTATGAATGATGTAAAGAGTATATAAAGAATGTAGAGATTTGAATTATTTATACATCTAAATTATTATTTTTCTTTGAAATATTGAAATGTTGGGGTATAAATTATTATTTTGGTTTTGGTTGGAAGGCCTCTATTCCTTTTCGGGTTGTTTTCTTTTCCTCTGGTTAAATCTCAAAAGTAAAAACTTATGCAGTTGAATATAGGCAAACTGATCAATAATCCTCTGGCCACAATATCAAGTGCAAATCTTCAACACATCTCCAGTATGGAATACCATTAATTTAATTAATAAAGGAAATATTTTCTTCTCTGCTTAACAGTTTATATACAATGATTCTTTGTCAGATGTTCTATTCAACTTGAAAATTGGTTCAGTCATTGTAATAATTATTTTTTGTTCCAATGATAAGGTTGTGTACCATTTTAAGAGAAACTCTCCTTGTTTCTTCTTTGCCATATTTTGGAGGATATTCTGACATCCTCTTTTTCCTCCACTACCACTGAGCACAATCTGTTACTCATACCTGAATTCCCTCCATTAAAAGTATGCTACAGGATTGAAGACCCTTTCTGTCTCCGATAGTTGAAAACAGTGAAATATAAGTTTGAATTGATTTCTAAATTAAATGAGGACATTTAATACGTTATTTTGGGCATTGAATAAAATGAGCATTTTTATTTTTAATATTATTAACTGATAAAGAGCAGTCATTGAAGATAGAAGTAAAATTCTGTTTTACTAGCATTTTATAAAAAGGCATAGTTTATTTCTGAAAACTAATAATAGCACATATGCTATTTTAAATCATTCTATACAGCCATTTGTCAAAGCTGATATTATCAGTTGCATTTATGAACAAAAATAGTGAAAGTAAGTATATTGAAAATAATTATCTTCTCAGAGGGCATCATGAGCCATATTTTTTTGCTGGTAGTGGTTAGATTAAAATATTTTAGTATAATTCTATAAAATGTATATATATATTACTGCTGATTGATTACTCATGAAATAAAAATTAAAACCAAAGTCACACTTTAAAAAAAAATAATCAGCTTATTGTATCTTTTGGAAACGCGCATGCACATATTATTCACAGCATGTCACAATCTCCCACTTCCTCCATCTCGTTGCTTGATAATTGATGTAATTAAGACATTTGTATTTATAAGATAATAATTCATTTATTTTATTTTCTGCATATGCTGACCTTCAGTGTATAAATTGCCTTATTTTATATTCATTATTGAAAAGACCGATTTATTTGTTAGCTATTTTGATTTTTTGCTAAATTAATCCATGTTCATACATTTGAAAATTGTTTATATTTGTGTGTGTGTGTGTGTGTGTGTTCGGGTAAGTCTATACCTCATTGTTAACCTCTTTTCTGTTCTCTAGTAGGCCTAGCTGCCATATTTACAAGGTAGATATTTTTCTCTTTACCTAATACATATTTATTATTTTCAACTCTGTATATGTGTGTGTGTGTGTGTGTGTGTGTGTGTGTGTGTGTGTGTGTGTGTGTGTGTGTGTGTGTGTGTGTGTGTGTGTGTGTGTGTGTTAGTTTGTATTAGCAAATGAGTTACTTTGTGTAATTGTGCTAGTTAAAGGAGCAGTATAAACTGTACTTGTATTCATAAGAAACAAAATGGCCAGTGTGGTGAAAATATGTTTATCTGATTGCATTTTATTTTCTCTGCACTTATGTGTACATGAATTTTTAGTGAATATCTGTAGAAATATGTTTGGGAGAAATGGAATATAGAGTATGTCATGATGATTTAGTGTTTAAATTGATGGCAGCTAAAGTTCATATTTATGTAATATATATTTAAGGAATAAAATGTGTGTGTATATATATCACTTATAGCCTTTATCAGTCTTTATATATATCTTTTCTCTTTGGTGGATGTCTATATTATATTATATTGTTTGGACACATCTCTTTTTTTATGTGTATTGTGAGATATGTACAGTAAAATGTTTGTGTTTCTCTTTTTTAGGTGATTGTATGTTTCCTTTTACATTCTGGATGTTTGTAAATGTAACCTTTCATTTATTAAAAATTTATCATGCATTAATGATGCCGAGTTAAATGTAAATTAATAATGCTAAAAAGAGAGAGAAGAAAAAAAAGAATGTGTCCTATATGCACTTTTAGTCTCTTGGCTAAAAATGAAATCCAGACTGACCTACTTCAGTGACCATTCCTATGTTTCACCTGCCTTTATCTTTACTTTAGACCTCTGAGTCAGAGGGGATCCAAGCAGAGATGTCTTGATATCTTCATTGGGTAAAGCATTGCTTGACTAAGCTGCAGATTATCGCTTCATCCTTGATTGTGTCTTGACACTAACCTCAGCTGTTCTGTGGAACCAAGCTGACAGACTGTAAGATGTGAACCAACAGGCCATGGACTGCTTTTCAACGGATGAATTTGTTCTCTCACCATTCAGCAGTTCCAGTGCATATTAGTCACTCTTAATGCTTAACCCCTGGTTTGTTACTTAATGGATGCTTTTAGATGTACATGTACATCCTGTTTTCAGCAGTGCATCATTGCACATGAAGATGGTTTGTTCTCTGGGTTGTTCCATGAAGGTTGATTTTTTTCTACTCCTTAGACATTATAAATATGTATCAATGCATTTTAAAGTGGTTAGGTCAATGGGCTGCTAAATAATGTATGATTTTTATACCTATTCCTTCAAAGGTCAGACAATTCAATGGATAATGGGAGGTCAACAATCCTGATACTTCTGTTTTAAAATACATTAATTCTGTAAACTGCAAGGTTATAGCCATCAGTGATACTTTATGGAGACAGTTTGTCAGGATCTTAGATTGTTAACTGGCAGGTTATAGCCATCTGTGATTCTTTATAGATACAGTTTGTCAAGATCTTAGATTGTTAACTGGCAGGTTATAGCCATCAGTGATTCTTTATAGATACAGTTTGTCAAGATCTTAGATTGTTAACTGGCAGGTTATAGCCATCGATGATTCTTTATAGATACAGTTTGTCAAGATCTTAGATTGTAAACTAGTAGGTTATAGCCATCAGTGATTCTTTATGGATACAGTTTGTCAGGATCTTAGATTGTAAACTAGTAGGTTATAGCCATCAGTGATTCTTTATGGATACAGTTTGTCAGGATCTTAGATTGTAAACTAGTAGGTTATAGCCATCAGTGATTCTTTATGGATACAGTTTGTCAGGATCTTAGATTGTCAACTGACAGGTTCTTACCTGCTCTTAAAGGAATAGACTTGCTTTCTAGTCCATCAACAGTTTCACCATCTATCAGAGCATTTGTATGCCCTTGGACTGATCATTAAGAATGATTTTGTACCACACTATTTCAGTTCAGTTCAGTTATGGTTGCTTTGCCATTGTATTTGTAGCTTTGCATTGGTAGAAGCTGCTTGCTCATTAATAATGTAAACATAATACTACTTAACTGTGCACATTTAAGTGCATTATTATCTACTTATTAATTTCCCATGTATACCGTAAGTCGATATGTGGTTTCTTTTAGCAATAAATTAACATATACTAAATGTTAATGTATGTGGTCCGGATTATACATATAGTAAAACATCTCTAATCCGGACTACCGGGAAGAAAGGAGGTCCAAAATAGATGATAAACCAGATTAGTAAGGTGCCATTATCCACATCTAATACAACTAGGAGGTAAAATCTTAAATTATTTCAGATCAAATGGAGAGTGAAAGATGTGTGCCTGTATGTATGACATCTTCAACTATTGTACAGAAGTCATGAATTATGCAATTGCATGATTAGCAGAATCATATTGGCGAGGTTTTGCCATACACTCACTTGCTCACACACAGGCAAGCAGGCATTATATCATATCATAGAGCTAGAAATATAAAAGATATTCATGGAAAAATTTAAAGGAAAATACCCAGTGCAGTTAATCAATAGATTTACTGTTAGGTAAAATGTCCAAAATGCTGACTCTATTGTGCAAAATAATTTGCACAAAATGTTGAAAATTTAATAATTTTAATGTACACCACCCTAAATTTGAAATTTTAATGTGTTACACAAAATGAAGAGAGTAAAAACATAATTTGGAATTATTTCACTACTCAGGCACTTACACTAGCAGTTGGTGTATGCAGTTTATCAGGGCTGGTATTCCAAGAGATGATATATTTAATGTAGTCACTATTCTGAGCAAGTGCAAATAAATCTTATAAAACCTTTCTGTAAGAAAGATAATAGGATTTATTAGTTTGAAATCAGGCAGCAGTTCATAAAGACAAATAAAGCTGAATTCATTTCAAAAACGTTTACTTCAGAAAATAAGTTCCAAATTTATTACGATATATGGCATGTCAGTTTTAATATAGACAGCATAAAAATTAATGTCCTGGTTGGTTCAATCATTTTCTTCCTTTAGACCAATCTTTTGCCACTGGTCATTACTGTTAGATATTTTAATTTTCTAATTCAGAAAAGAATGCATTTTTTTTTTTTTACACTCTTATAACACAATTTGTGTCAAAGTTTGATTACAGTTATGCCATTGTTAACTTGAACAAATACTTATTGCTTGCTATCTTTAAATGGTCTTTTTTAATGTCACCTACCCAAAAATGTCACCCCCATTAATTCCAATATGAAGAAAAGTATTAAAACTTAACAGAAACAAAATAAACCTTTTTCTCTTTATTAGTCTTTTTGTTTCTTTCTATTATACAAAATATTTAAGTTTGAAAGTAATTGAACATGGATATATTTCATTAGATGAACTGAGTAAAATGAAAATTAACTAGCTGCAAAACAAATTATATACCTACTGTTTTAAACAGGTTATCTCTGATTGTTTTAGACTGTATTTTGTTGGCTTGTCATTTAACTTCCAATACCTGCAGTTTAGCTACTTGCACAATTTAATGGACTTAAAAAATGCAACAGTCACTATTGATGCAATTTTAATAATATAAATCTCTCTGCTAATACAAATTTTTATTAATTTTTAAAAAATAAAT
Source organism: Sinotaia quadrata (assembly GCA_028829895.1). Lineage (NCBI taxonomy): Eukaryota > Metazoa > Mollusca > Gastropoda > Architaenioglossa > Viviparidae > Sinotaia > Sinotaia quadrata. Next base: position 59,283,156 of record CM054177.1, on the reverse strand, counting down.
AATTGAATTTATTGATTTAACATTAAATTCTAATAACCAGCAGCTGATTATGTAATGGTCAAATTCTTTTGACAGCTTATTGAATTAATTGGCTTTATCCTGTCAGATGTTTATGTGCCATCAAGTAAAATTATTTTAACAGTCATATTTCTTTGTATGCATCGTTAGGCATAGTTTTGTTTTATACAAGTAGGATGAATATGCTGACAGTGTCTATTGTAATAAAAATCGAAATTATTATTATAGATTTATTATTTCATTCTTATACAGTCTTTTAAAATGAACTGAAAGAAAGCTCACTATAAAATTAGTATCCTGCCATGTCCTGAGTATAAAATTATATTTCTGTCAGTGACTACAATCAGGATACAATTAGTGTCTTGCCTTCACTAAAACCAAGTGCTTTTGTTTATGTCTAAATGTAAATTGTATCTTACAGATTTTATATTAAGTTGTATAAGTATTATACAAATTTTAATTTGTTATACAAATGTGCATGACATTTCTGCTGCTTGATTAAACTGCTTGATTAAACTTTTAATTTCCATACACCTATAAAGACTTTAACATATAATAAAACTATCTTTGGACATAAACCTAGCTATTAATTTCCATGTGGTATAATAAAATTATCTTTAGGTATACACTTATTAATTTCTAGGTAGTCTTTGTAAAGTGATGATAATAGGAACATATCCCTTACACGTTTTTAAATGGATATATTCATGATTAAAACATTAATGGATGATAAAGATATTTGTGTGCTTGTATAAACTTCGCAATCTTATTGGTTGTGAAGTTCTGACATTTACCTGAAGAAAATAATTCTTTTATGCTTTTTGATGAACAAAATGTAAACTTCAAGGCAATTTGAAGCTTAAGTTAGGAAAATAAAATCTCAGAAAAAAATTAGTGTAAAATTTGAATCATCATGCATTACAATTGCTTAATTTTGCTGAAACAAGTGTTTTTTAACCACTGCTTTATATATGACATTTATGAAGTAATTATTGTTGCTGCTCTATGTAACTTATTATATTTAACACATTAATTAATTTTTAAAAGTTAAATGTTATCAAATCCACTTGTAATTTTTAAAAATATTTTTAAATTCATATTTTTACTGTGTGATATTTGATAAATAAAAATAAATAATGATGTTGCTGTACAAATTGAAAGTGAAATGAATATGTATATATTCTAGTATATGTGACATGACAAGCTATTGAAGACATCAGAACAATCACTCATGCTTTGATTCATTTTTACTCTGTGCAGATCATTTTTAGGGAAACTATTCCATAATTTTATTGCTTTGAGTTAGTCATGCGTTTAATACAAGGGTTCTTTAAAAAACGAATGTGTGATATGACAACCCAAAATATTTTATATTATATATATATATATACTTTAAATTTGCTTGCAATCACTCCTCCTCAACTGAGACTGATTTAACGTAATACATTTTTCTTTTGTTTGCAATTTATATTTGTTCCAAATTGTTTCCATAGTTGTTTAAGTTTGTTACTCTAAATAAAATGTATTTGTACACTTGTGTGGTGGTTAAAGTTATTTTTCATTACATCTTATTTGTTCATTTAATGTTGTGAACATATTTTTGGTATATTTAACACATTTTGCAAGAAAGTTCAATTTCATTATTTCTTTGTGCTGACTTAAAGTAGCATCAAAACTTGATTTTGTATTAAGTCTTTTAAAAGTTTTTTTTTCCTGCTTATTCACAAAATTAATAATGTGCATGTTTTTCTTGCTTTGTATTCATTTCATTCATACTTCTGTATTTATTATACTCACCAGATTTTGGTGTTTAAATAACATTAGTCCAAAAAATATATCAAAGAGCTTTGCAAAATTAACTATTTGCTATTTAATTCATTAAAAAAGTAGCATCTCATTTTTGCTGTATTAATTTTTTTGGGGGGTGGGGAGAGTACACATGACTTAGGTACTTTAAGATGACTTAGTGGAGTTGTAATACTTTGTCAAGAATCTCCTTTCAACTGATGAATGATTATTTTATATGATATCTACATATATAGAAACTTGTTCCTATTATTTTATTGTCTGACTTTATACATAACTAAATTACAGATATTTAAGTGCATTGTTTAAACTGGATAACATTTTTTTGTTGCTAATATTACCTAGTTTGTGAGTTTGTCTAATAGAATACAGGCAGCAGATGAATATTTCTTTGGTACATAATTTTATCCCTATAATATTGACATGTGAATGTTGTTAACTTCCTTTGATAAATTATAACCAGTTCAGTATTTTTGAAAATGAATTAAAACAACCTGTATAAGTTTTAATATGTTAGGGTTCAGACTAGCTTGTGAGTAAACATATCCTATACAATTCACTTAATGGGACTGCTCAGTGTGAAAAAGGTGAAAAGTAAACTAGTATTAAGGTACAGTTTCACAGAAAATTACTTTTCTTTTTATGTTAACAGATGGTGTTTTTTGGTTTTTTTTAATATAATAATGTTACCAAAAACAAACTCAGAAAATTACTTTTCTTTTATGTTGACAAATGAGATTTTAAATAATACATCCAAAGCAAACTGGCATGATGTTTCATTTTCACAGAAAGGTGTTTTTCTTACTGTTGACAAATGGAGTTTAAATACTAAATACTACAAATGCAAACTAACATGAAGGTACAATTTTATAGAAAGTCACTTTTCTTCCATGTTGAACTTTGGGTTTTAATAATGTACCAATACAGGTGAGGATTATAGGAAATATGGTAAAGCATTAATTATTTATTGTTGTTAAATTTAAAAATAACTTTGGCTTTTGAATTAAGAAAAATTAAGGAAATGTAGGTATGTAAATAATGTATAGTGTTGATTTTTTTGTTGTATGCATAAACCTCCACCTTAAAAAATTAAAATCATGTTAACAGCGCATATAGTATATATACTAAATATTAAACTTTAGCATATTGTTGGTTTTTGTGTCTAATTTTTAAGTTAAGATTTTCTGTTGCTTGATTCTCATTTTCATCTGGTATCTTACATATTTTAAAATTAATTTTCTGAGCAATAAAATGGAATTATGGAAACAGTATATCTTATAAGGTATTATATTTTTCTTTTTTTGTAGCAAAATAGAATGAAGTTTGAATATTTAAGAAATATTTTGTATAAAGTATAATGTTTCAAAAACTAACCATTTAGTGTTTCATTTTTGAAAATATTTGTATAATATTTATATCTGTTGTTTAGTATAAATAATGCATATTGTATATAAATGCACTGCATTGTTGTACATAAAACCAATATGTGTATATTAAATGTTTATATTTTTTCAACATTTTGTACCATAAGTTATCATGTTTGGTCAGTTCTGTTGAAGTCAATAAAGGCACAAATTTCTATGAGTTGTGTATGAAATGATGTTACATGTATCAGCCATGTCCAATAGTTAAATAAACTACAATTTACAAATTTGAAATGAAGGTGTATAGTTTATACTTTGTTAGTTTTTGTCAACTCACCTACATCATTTTCAACATTTTCATAGATTCTACATGGTGTCACTGACATATCAGTTATATCTGTGAGACTATATGGCATAACTTGTATAACAATATATCAGACAAAATGTCAAACTCACATAACATTATATCAAAATTCAAATAAAATATGGTAGTAATTCAAATTACTTTGGACCTTATATAATGCATAGCATAATTTGGCATGATGGATTATCCATATTTGCATAGTGAATGAAAACATGACCTACAGGTGACATCTTGAATGAATGCTTCAACATAGTGTTTCTCAAACTTTTTGATTTTTGTGGTTCCTGACATTATAAGGCTCTCCTGATTTAAATAAAAAATAAGAGTGGTCAACAACAAATATTTATTATAAGCATATAATTTTTTTAAAACTAAACACACTTAAGTTTTTTTAGAGTATTATAGAAAAATTAATTATACCATGGCTTATGGATTGAAGCTCCATGGCTCCCAGTTTCTACATAGCAAAGAAATTCGCAATGATTTTGATCCATTACAGAATGATGGTCAATATGTAGGGATTCAATATATATCAAATATGTTCTACAGCATATATAACTTCCAAACTAAAGGATATTATTACATAATTAGTTTATTCCTGAAGTTATAAAGCATCAAATCACAAAAATTGTCATTATTCTGGGGATATTCCATATGACAATAAAAAAAATTATACATTAAACATTTGAAACTCCATTTGACATCAATTTGTACATCATATCAAACATATTCTGGAGACACTCAATGATTGACTGATTTATCCTCGATATACAAACCTCTGACAATAACAAATATTTTTCTCCTGTATCATGTTTGAACTGTGAACTCTCTACAGATGGAGAAAAGAAACGTTTAGACAAAAGTTATAAAGCACACATTTAAGTTCAGCCTGAGAACTATAATTTTAATTAATTCTAAACAAATATAGCTAAAATGATGGAGTTAATCTTGCTAATTACTAAATCTACATATATTTCCAGTGTTACATCTTATTTATTTCCAGAGAACCTGTCTTTCTATTGATTAGAGCCTCCTTTAGTAAATTTATGGCTCACAAAATACCCCCTACCCTGGTCTCACCTTGAGAATGATGTAGAAGATAATAACATGCCATGTTATAAACAACTACAGTTATGAATGGGCATCACAACAATAAAAAAACCACACTCAAATTCACAACAATTTGACCAATTCAAAAGATAAACAATTTAGTCATTGAAAATATGCAAAAACAATATGGAGCAAATCTAAGCAGAAATAAAAGATAAACAATAAAGCAATGTTAGAAATGATAAATCCAAGAAAATCAATACAGCCTAAATAACCCTTAATAGTCTTTAAACATTAGACCTTAAAGATAGCAGTGCAATACATAACAATACAGATAGAACACTGGAACTGTTGGCCCTCTCCTACATAACCACACAACCAACCTTCCAATACAGAAATTGGATTTTCTCAATGATGTATGACAACCTTTTAGAATGTGACTCTTGACTACAAACTTTGGTTCCTCTCTAAGTTATGTTGCTCTACAGCTATGATCTTATCCCAGCCACCTAATTGAGTTTCACTCTAACAATGACTAAAAAAAACAAACATGATCAATGCCCTCACTCTTCCAAAACTATAATGATCTCTGAGGTGACAGCAGGTTGACAAACCTGGAGCTCAGACTCTCTAAAGCCAGACCATTTTCACTGTCAAGGACCGAGCTGGCCAATCTGCAGGTATCAGAGAGGTCAGTGCAACACAAAACTGGCCAACCAGCAGCTATTGTAGGAATAAATAGAACACAAAGCTGGCCAACTTGCAGGTATCATAGGAAACAATACAACACAAAGCTGGCCAACTTGCAGGTATCACAGAGATGGGTACAGCACAGCTGGCCAACCAGCAGGTATCACAGAGGTCAATGCAAGAGAACTGGCCAAATTACAGGTGTCATAAAGGTCAATGCTACACAGAGATGATAGTAAGATGATCAACCAGGTCACAGAAGCAAGAACAAAATATAATTGTCAGTTCCCAATACAACAAAGAAATAAATGGTCAACCAACAGATTACAAAGATCAATATAACATATAGCTGGTCATCTTGTAGGTAACAGAAGACAATGTGTCAGAATTGGCTTACTAGCAGATAAAATATAAAATACTTAGATACATCGAAAGACTTGTATTTACATAAGTTCTAAAAATATTTTGGATGGTTTGGAAATGAACTTGAACTAAAGTCATTATTTATTTTGATATACTGTATTTTTTAACTGTGAAGAAGTTTGTTGTATTTGAAAATGTTGGTCTCAAATCTTATAAATTTTAGACTGGAAATTTTTAGTTTGAATTTTATAAAGGGAAACAACCTCATGAATAATAACATACATTTCCTCATGTCTCTTTCTTCGGTGAAATAATATTTTTGTATATAAAATATAATTTTGTATGCCAACCACACATACATACAGAGAAATAGTTTCTACAAGATATACACACACACACACACACTGGTTTAGGTAATCAATTTGTGATGGGCAGTTTAATAGATTATTCTACACAACCCTAAGCTGCTTAATCCTGCCTATACATGTCTTCGTGATTGTAGACAGAGAAACTCAGTAAGGCCTCAGAGACATTAAGGCCATATTGTTACTGTCCACTTGTTTTAATGTTTTTACACATTTTGAGTTGTAAGATCTTTCAATAAATAAATAAACAAATATTACGAGAGATAAAAAAAAATGTAATGTTATATTATATGCATTACATTTTCTTGATCTCTGTTATCCAGCAACAGTTGTGGTATTCTATTCCTGTTTTAACTGAAACATATAGCAATAGTATTCTATTCCTTTTTATCTGAGACGTATAGCAACATTCTATACCTGTTTTATTTGAGACTTTTAGCAATAGTATTTTATTTCTATTTTATCTGAGAACTATAGCAATAGTATTCTGTTTCTGTTTTAATGGTATTCTATTCTCTTTATGTGAGACATATAGCAATGGTATTTTACTTAGAAAGATGCAGTAATTGTATTCATATCCTTTTAGTATTATGTAATACATGCAGCAAATATAATAAATATTAGACGAATCCAGTGCTCCTGAAGTTAAATTATCAGAGATAGTTTTATAATTATCCATTGCAGTATGTTTATATTACACTTAATACCTGGTATTCTTATCCATTATAAAAAGACAACGTTATAGCTCTGAGTAACTCAATGAATATATTCAACATTTGATGATTAAAATATTCTTTGTTTGTTACTTCAGTGGATTATATCAATCCACTTCACAAACTTTAGTACAGGAGTGTAGCACAAAGTACAAGTCATAACCAAATTAGTCAAAACAGGAGAATACATTAAATGCGTACACACATACACACACACACACACACACACGTATCTGTTATACACGAGCTTTACCGAGGGGAGTTGCGTCCCGTGTTGATAGAGCTTTGACGCATGCGTAAATTATTGTTGCTAAGAACAACTTAATATGTCTGCGACAGATATGGTGTTCGCTGTTTGTTTGAGAAGAGAATAAAACATATCTTCGTTATCTTCAAGGTTTGAGCTGTTACAAAATATTTAACCAATTAATGTTTTTCTGTACATTTAGTGGCACGTTTTTATACTAAATTTAGACAATATTAATAAAGCACTAAAATCACTAGTACAGAACAACGCTAGGCGTAAATTGCTATTGTATATAAGTTTAGATCAAATCAACACTAATTCTTCAGGAATGCTAGATAATTCGTTCTTTACTGAGCTAGTGTTATACTAAATGTTAGTGTTGTTGTGATCTAAAGTGTATACATTTACATGTTACAGCTAGTGTGTACGGTGCTAGTATTATATTAATCTAGTTTTGTACATATAACTAGTAATTAGTATGTCTTGTACTAGTGTTATAATGAGTTAGTATCTTTGATCTAGTGCTATTATGATTTAGTGTTGCATTAAACTGTAGTATACTGTACTAATGTTGTACTGAGTAGTCATTGTACTGAACAATAGTTGCATTTAAATAGTGTTGTATTGTGCTAATGTAGTAATGAGCAATTATAATTATGATATGTCTGTCATTTATTTTGAACTGTGTTAAATTGAAATAGTGTTGAATTGAGCTACAGCTGAGGTGAAAATGGTTTTTGAACTTTAGTTAATTAAACTAGTGGTGTAATGTTAACAACTGTAGTGAATATGGTTTATATTGAACTGTTTAACTAATGAAACTAGTGGTGTAATTTTAAGAACTAAAGGAAGACAGAGAGACTAATCAAAGTTGATACTGCAAAAGAAATTTTCAGCAAACTACATGTATGTTTTTAGCTGTAAAAGCTCTTTCCATGATTTCCATGAAAATTAAAGAAACTAAATTTTAAATTATTTTGATTTTTAAAAGTATAACTATATTAAATATAGTGTCTGTTGATTATATAAATTATTTTTAAAATTCTGTTATATATTTTACATGTATTTTCTTGTCTTGAATTAGCAGGAATAATAGTGCAGGACTGTTAGATCTATATACATTGCCAAAACTCTTTGTTCACCGGGACATATACATGTATATAGATCTGTCTTCATAAATCAAACAGTACTATTTGTGAAGGCTGTGAAGCAGGAGATTGAGTGGTTGCTTCCACATTTTTTTTTTAGATCATTCTAAAATGGTGTAAAAAGGTTGCTGTGTAGATTGCTATACATATGACTGACAGCTACACATAAAAAGCACTGACATGGCTTGAGTCATATACACAATGCATTCTTTTTTACCATTATCATTTTGTTTAATGTTTGCCCTTAAAGGCTATGCAACAACATATACATGTGCAGCATGTATGCTGTGTGGAATAGTTTGGCAGTTCTTGTAAACAGGTGACTATTTGCATACATATTAAAAGAATAAATATAAAATCTTATTATTGAAACTTTTATCAGGAGATACACATTTGAACTTTGAGATGAGTTATGAGAGGTTGCAAGTTTCATGAACACACTATGAACAAACCTATTTTATGAGAACATATCTTGAGAGCTGACCCACCTAACAATTACATCTGTAGTCCATGACCTCCAAATGATAAAACTATTAGATTATGTGTTGTGCTATTAAATGTATTATAAATTTGACAGATTTTCACAAAATGGTTTACTGTAAGAATTGGCTCCTAAGATAAGCTTTCAAGTAACGCATTCTACTTTTTGTTTTACTAATAATTCTTTTTTATAAACAGAAAGAATGAGGTTTTATACAATAGGTTGTGGAATAATTTAAATATATACAAATATCCCAACATACTAATGATTTTTTATGTCTTTGGAGAAGACCCTTTGATAAATAATTGCTCACCTTTGTTCCAAAGTGATTCCTGGAGGATTTTTGTGTTTGGGTCTTTATTATTTATTTTATTTTTATATTGATTTTGTTGGTAAGGATTTCATGAATTCAGCAAAAATTTGACAATGAATTTATAAGTCAAAAGTCTTGATGTATCTTTTACATATTTATAAATTACTATAATTTTATTTGCAAATGTGTAAAGTCATATTTGTTTTAAGCATTTCATTGAAAACTTTCAATTTAAGTTTGATGTATGCTTCATCTTATGTTATTATAATATACCTCTTTTCCCCCACCTTACAAAAAAACTTATCAATTACTTTCTCTTAACACATGTTCCCCATTTCATCCTCAACTTATCAAATTACTGTCTTGTAACAGGTGTTCCCCCTTTCCCTAATTGCCAACAAAATTATCAAATTACTATCTTATAACAAGAGTTTCCCCCCTTCCCTAACTGCCAACAAATTTATCAAATTACTGTTTTGTAACACATGTTCCCTATTTCCCCCTCAACTTATCAAATTACTAATTTGTAACAAGTGTTCTCCCTTTTCCCTTCAACTTGTCAAATTACTATCTTGTAACTTCTCCCTTTTCCCTCAACTTATAAAATTACTAACTTGTAACAAGTGTTCCACCTTTTCCCTCAACTTATAAAATTACATGTACTATCTTGTAACAAGTGTTCCCCCTTTCCCTAACTGCCAACAAACTTATCAAATTACTCTTGTGTAACAGGTGAAAAGAAGATGGATATTGTTTAACTAGATTTTTAAATAAATATAAATACTAAGCGGTTTGTAGTTTTGATCAATTTTCTCTGTCCTCAGGACGGACAGCCTCCAACTAAATGTATCAAACTTATTAAACAATATCCACAAGAGATTAAATAAAACTATTTATAAATTCTCAACTTACATTTTAGCAGGTATACTTTAAAATTTATAACAAAAATAAGTAAAATAATGGTTCAACACCAAATGAAATATATAGAGAACAACACTGTCCATTCTTGATCTACAAATATTAAAAGTTACTGATACTATTACAGATTGCTATCTATACTGTCATTTTCGTAGCTCTAAAATAAACTTAACTTAAAAGTCATCGGGAGATGTAGTAGTTTGAACTTTGATGATGCTCACCCACATGACCCTGTACAGTCCTGCACTACCTTGCACAGTCTCACACTACCTTGCACAGTCTCACACTACATTGCACAGTCTCACACTACCTTGCACAGTCTCATACTACCTTGCACAGTCCCACATTACTCTGCTGTCCTGCACTGCCCTGCACAGCCTCACTCTACCTTGCAGTCCCATGTTACTCTGTTGCCCTGCAGTTTCACACTGCCTTGCACACTCCTATGCTTGCTCCTATTAACTGAAAGAAACCTGTCTCTCTTAGGGCAGAAGTATACTCAATGAACTGGATATTGCACCCAAGCTAATTAAACATGCATTCGGTTGTAGAACTCACTCCTAAATAATGAGGGGCTTTTCTCAGAACATTCTCTGTTACAAATTAAAATAATATATTTCTGATTCTTTCTCATAAGAAAATCATTGATAGGGACAATACCTCTCACAGTGACTATGGGTGTATGAGTAACTAAGGCATAATACAATTCTAAGTAATATCATTTAATAACTAAATAGTATATAAAATATTACATATAGAATTTACTGGGAAGATTGAGTAAATCATTTGTGCTTTACCTTTTAAGTTCTGACACAAAGCTGTCTGTTAGCTGTTTTAAGTTTTCTAAATGGAATGACTCTTTCTATTTACAGATTAGATTATTCACCTTTATTGATCATAATTACACTGTTCAATAGATTTATTTAGTTTCCACTCACATGAGAAACATATGTTATGACACAGGCATATATCACATAAACCAAAAGATGGTGCCTAATATAGCTACATTTTGGTTACTGTTATATCATGTCTCATGATTAAATTATTAAGTATGCATGCACTCTACATGAGTGCATGCATGCATGTCTACATGTATCTGCAGCTATTTTTTTATTACAAGAATGAAGAATATGTGGGAACTAAGCAATTTTAATGTAAGAAAAATTAGTTTGTTGTAATGATTATATGGGTTCTTTTTTTCAATTTAAGATTTTTTAAACATTTTTTCAAATTTCAACAAGTTTAGTTCATATGTTTCATGCTGCACTAAATTTTCTTGTAATTTGCTAAAATTTAATTTTTTACTTGTTTAATATTTTAACTCAAGTTTGTTGTATTTCTTGCAGCATGCATAATTTATTTTGAGAAGCATTGCAACTCTTCAGAGCTAATAAAGAGTGACCATGTCAAGTAAAGGATCTCGAGCAGGCTCAAAAGCCGGGTCCAAGGCAGGCACCCCTCGAAGTTCTAAGCCCTCTACCCCAAAGGTAGGATCCAAATCAGGGACACCCTTGCCTGGAGAGAAAGCTCTGGTCAGTGACAATGAACAATCACAGCAAGAAGCACCTGTTGAAGGTGAAGTAATGGGCATGTTAAAATTACCCTTAACTTTTACTTCTGATATTTAGTGATCAGTATTGCATCATGGTGTTTTGACTATTGTTTCATGGTGTTTTGTTGTTTTATGGTGTTTTGACAGTTGCATTGTATCACGCTGTATTGACTGTTGTGTTGTATCATGGTGTTTTGAATGTTGTATTATTTCATGGTGTTTGTCCTGTTATTTCTTTCCTTGACCTAATTCTTTCAAAAATTTTCACTTAATAAAAAAACATTCATACATGAAAGTTAACATTGTATAGAGATGTTAGTTTTTGTAGTTCCATTTTGCATGTTAAATGGTTTTCTTTTTTTTATTACTGAATAATTAAATAGAAAAAGTGTAATAAGGAAATGAAAATAATTAAAAATTATATGAAGATTTAATCTTATTTCAAGACATGAAATATAAGGTATGCAAAGTTTGTGAATTAAAAATTAAAGTAATTTCATTGTGTTAAACCAAATTTGCTGCTGATTATTATGGTTGAATCTAATAAACAGATATCTTTCAGCAACAGCTACAATTAGTGTATATATATATATTATTTAAGTTCATAATCATGACCATGTGGTATCATAAGAGAATGTCCATTTGAGTTCTATGGCACTTTAGTTGTTATTGGGTTCGTTCATATGAGCGAACTATAAATGAGTTTATAAAAGAACACTGAATGTTTTTGAGTGAATTCTAGAGTACTTCAGTAGAGTTTGTCTACAACTTGATTGAAGCTGTGTAGTTGTGACTTTATAAATGCATAACTTTAGATCACTTGACGTGTAGCCTAGGGTCTCAGTGAAAGTTGTTAGCAGACATGCACATGGTCTGTTGAACTGGTCTTTGGCCTGTGGGTCATTCTTCTCTGATGTTGCTTGGAGCTCAGTGCTCATCAAACCAACATCCAAGATAAAGTATCAATCTGCCAGCAAAATACACATTCGCTAAGAATTTGTCCTTTGACAGAACTCTCTTACTTATATGGTCATCATTTAAATACTATAAGCAAAATATAACAATATAAAATAAAGTTAATATTAGTTAGGCAGCAAAACCATATATCTTCAGCAATAGTTTATACAAGGATGATTTCTTTCTGTGTTGATAACCAGTGATAAGGCTAGTACATGTAGTATGATTATACTTTGCACCGTTGAGCCCAAACTATGTGTACCTCAATGGTCAGCTGCATTCAGTTAATGAATTACAGGTGAGTTTCTGGTACATTCATTCATGGCTGAACTGTGCTCTGGTTGGTTAGTTTAGTGAGTTGTTTGGAACATTCAGGTATGTTTCCAGCCTGGGGATAAGGGTCAGCCTTTCTAGAAGGTAGATTTGCCTGTAGTCTATTTTTAGAGGAGGGGTGGGTGTGGGCTACATAAGCCATTATGTGACACCACCAATGTATCAGTCCACAAGTTAATGTTTTGTACATCTCACCAATGTATCAGTCCACAAGTTAATATTCTGTACATTCCACCAATGTATCAGTCCACAAGTTAATTCACTGTACATTCCACCAATGTATCAGTCCCTAAGTTAATGTTCTGTATATTCCACCAATACATCTCTCCAGAAGTTAATGTTCTGTACATTCCATCAGTTTATAATACCAGCCCACAAGTTAATGTTCTGCACATTCTAACAATATATCAGTCCACAAGTTAATGTTCTCTACATTACACCAATTTATCAGTCCACATGTTCTGTTAATTCCACCAATGTATCAGTCCACAAGATAATATACTGTATATTTCACCAATGGTTAAAATTCTGTCCACAGATTCAAAGTGGTATATTTAACAGTTTATGTTTTGTATCAGAAGCAAATGTTGACTAAATATCGAATTTGTGCATTTGCAGATCTTGCTTTGAAACAACTAGGCATATCTATGTCAGTATAATATCATTTTATACTTATAATTACTTAACTATAGCAGAAACATTTAACTTCCAGTTCCTTCTAGTAGAGTAATAAAGAAATTTATTTGCATACAAGCATTAAATATAGAATTGTGGGTAATAATGCAATCAGAAGTAGAAATTAATAAAGAAATCATTATATTTGTATTGTGACAATTACCACGTAATTTAAAATATATTTACTAGAATGCACACATTCTATATACAGAAACAGCGAACGTAACAAATGAGTTGGTGGTTAGCACCGTTGAAGGTTCAGATGGCAGTGACCTTGTTCTGCAAGAACAGGTGGAAGAAGAACCAGTCAGTGTGGTGAGGCATTTATGTTTTTTCCACTCACATGATTTTTATAATATAAACTTTACTCTTTAAACTTTTGACATTCAAATGTACCATTTATTTTGAATTTAGCATTTACTCTTTGAAGTATAATTTGTGAAATTTTAAGTATTGTATCTGTTTGTATCTTTACACTGTATTTTTTATATTTTTTTGAAATTTTTATTTTAATTTGTAGTTTTGTATTACATATTTTACTTTACTTTTAGGAAATGTGGTTTTTATTTTATTGTTCATTTTACAATTTTAAATTAAACTTTTTTTTAATAACATTGAATATTTAGGTTTTTTATATTTGATATTTTAATTTATCTGTTTTTACTTTTTTATACCTTATCATTTTTTTTGTTTTCTATTTTCTATTTTTATTTATTATTTATTATTTTTGTATTTGACATTTTATAATTCTTTATGAATCTGTAATTAGCATGTTATATACTAGTTTTTCACTTTCCTTTTTATGTTTTATATTTGATATTTCAGTTTACTTATTATAATTTGTATAGCTAACTGTTTTCTTTACCTTTCACAGTTTCTGTTGCTGATGTTTTACTTTATCTCTCATAGTTTTTATAGCTGACTATAATTACTTTATTCTCCACAGTTAAATAGCTAAATTTGTTACTTTACCCTTCACAGTTTTTATATTTGATATTTTACTTTGCCCATCAAAGTTTTTTATTGCTCATATATTACTTTATCTTCACAAATTTTATAATTGACAATGCAGTTGACATTAAAAAAAATAATATATGTCAATCTGTCATATTATTTATCTTTGACCAGTAATATATTAGATATTTTACACAATTTGTCTTTAACATATTTCCCCTTAAGATTTCGGTTTCTAATGTATTACATTCATATTTAAGGAAAATTTTTGTTAATTTGTGTTTTCACATTTTTTATATTAGACATTTTACTTTATTGAGCTTTCACAATTTTTGTGTTTTGATATTTTCTTTATCCTTTACAGTTTTTTCTTGTTTTGATATTTTCTTTATCCTTTACAGTTTATTCTTGTTTTGATATTTTCTTTATCCTTCAAATTTTTTTTCTTGTTATGATATTTTCTTTATCCTTCATAGTTTAAACGTTTTGATATTTTCTTTATTTTCACAGTTTTAATGTTTTGATATTTTCTTTATCCTTCACAGTTTCCATGTTTAGATATTTTCTTTATCCTTGATTTTTATGTTTTGATATTTTAATTATTCTTCACAATTTTTATAATAAACATTTTATTTATGCCAATTCCACATAGGTGAAAAAGTATTGGAGATAATAATATTTTTTGGTATAAATATGTTTAATTGTGTATGTGTTCATGCTGGCATGTGTATATGCAAAAGTGCAAATGTAACTAATGAATGTTTTCTGATGTCTGCAGGCACAGCTGATTAAAGATCGTCTGGCAGGCATGAAATTGAAGAAAGAGGACTGGACAGAGGAAAATACAGAAACATTAAACAGTTTTTTAGCTGATCCAAATGTACGCTTGTTGGTGGCATACAATGATGTTCACCGAGGTTTCTGCTTGGAGTTTAAAACACCAGCCTTTTCTGTTGAACAGATCTCCTATTTTATAAAAAATCCGACTATCAGGGAAGTAACTGCAGACAATTTTCTGAAGAGCATACAGTATGGTACTGTGCGAGGTCCACACATTGAAAGTTTGCTGCGTATAATGATGGGCATATACGCTCCTGTCTTTTTTGAGAACACCTCATGGCCAGACAGTATCCTTTTTCTTGAGAGTTATGGATGAATTTTATTATTAATAACAATTATTATTCATTTCTGATCTAATTGATTATTCTTGATTTGTTGTTGTTTTAAGCATAAAAAATTTCTTATGATACAATATCCAAAACTTTGAAAGTTCTCTTTAGGCATGTTACATTTTATCAAATTTGACTGGGATTAACATTAATTGTGTTTTGTGTCAGATTATATAATTCCCCCAAATCATTAAAATTTTAGGAGTAGAGTTCAACCATGTACATATATTGTTGGTAATGATATATAATTCTAACACACATATTGAAATTATATTAATAAATGTACCTTACTCAGTAATGATTTTGCATAATTGTTTTTAAAAAGTCTTTAGACAACAAGAACATTCTTTTTGAAATGTACCAAATATCCTTTATTTATGGTAATTAATATGTTGGGTTAATTTTATTTTTAAAATATATGGAGCAAAACCAGTTTGCATACTTGACCAAAATCAGGCATCAAGAATGACTTTTCAGCCCAGCTGCACAAATTCCTAGCCAGCTTAACAGACACTCGCTGGAAATTGGAGGGCAAGACTGTACTGTATGTGCCAAATGAGGGATTCCATATGCCAGATGAAGATGCTGCCCGCAACAAAGAACTGGTCCAGAGATTAGAAAGTAAGTTAGCAAATCAAGTGAATATGAATAGAAATGTATGAGTATAACAAAACATGATAACAAAAGAATGAGAAAAAGATAGAGAGCAGTCGTCATTGTAATAACTTGTATATATTAAATTATGAAAGTGAATTAGTAGCATATAATGTACAGATTACTACTAAAGTTTATAAAACTAATATCTAATGATCTTAATCCTCTCACTCTTTTTACTCTAACATACACACATACATGGAAAAATAGACAACCTGCTTTTAAAACATGCTCTCAACAAAACACAAATCATATTATTATTCTTGTCTTTGATTTAACATACATGGAAAAATAGACAACCTGCTTTTAAAACATGCTCTCAACAAAACACAAATCATATTATTATTCTTGTCTTTGATTTAACATACATGGAAAAATAGACAACCTGCTTTTAAAACATGCTCTCAACAAAACCCAAATCATATTATTATTCTCTCTGAAAGGATCTCTCTTTATGACAGATTTTTCTCACTCTTACAGGCTCTTATTCTTGATGGCAGATCTTGTTCTCTATGACAGAATCTCACTCTCTTTCTGTCTGTGATAGGATCTCACTCTATGAAGGAATCTCACTCTCTATGATAAGATCTTGATCTCTATGACAAGATCTTGCTGTCTGATAGGATCTCACTCTATGAAGAGACCTCACCTCTGTGATGGAAGCTTGCTTTGTAATGGAAAGATCTTGCTCTCTCTCAAAGGATTTTGCTATAAAAAGATATATCTTTATATAAAGTCTTGCTCCCCATGAAAGGATCTTACTCTCTATGACAGACTGTGTGAAAGGATCTAATTGCTCTCAGTTAAAGAATCTAACTCTTGATTAAAGATGCATTTTAAAAAATATCTTCTGTTTTCTAACAAATAAGAATCAAAATTCACATTTCTTCTTTTGGTAGTTTTTAATACTCCTTTAATTTTTACTTTTGTTTTCTTGTTACCCTGAAATAAACACAAAACAGTTTATGATACATTTCACTTATCCTTAATATATAATTGAAAAAATATAATTGGTCAGGATAAAATATGTAAGTTGTAATGGTTGAACAGAAAATAGTGTTGTTCTTTTATATATATTTATATACACCTTTTAGTTGGTAATTATAAGATACATTAAAAGGTAGATTTTTTTAACTTTCTCACTAGCTTGTGTCATTCACTGGGCCCGCCAAATTAAAGAAGTGCTGAGTTCCCAGGATGCATTTGAGACAGCTGAGAATTCTGGTCCTCTTGATGAGATAGAGTATTGGCAGAACCGTTGTGCTGACTTATCAGGGATAAGTAAACAGCTAGATAAGACAGGTGTGAAGCGTATAGCACATATTCTGGATTTGGCCAAATCATCCTATGTGGCACCTTTCTTGAAGCTAGCTGGCCAGATCAAGGTATCACATTCCCCAGTATTATTCTGAATAATGTGTCTGTTGCCATGACAATTTCCAAAGCAGATAACATGTGTTCAATTTGTGGTGGCAAAAACTAGATAGTCAGCCAACATAATTACACATTTTGTTCACATGTTCATTGCCAGTATCCAGATGCTCCCTGCTGGTATCCACATGTTCATTGTTAGTACCACTGGTTCATTGCTAATATTCATTATAAGTACCCACATTATTTGCCAGTATCATATGTTTATCGCAAATATCCATCCACATGTTCACTGATGACATCCACTTGTTCATTGCTAGAATCCACATGTTCAGTGAAGTATCCACTTGGTCATTGTGGTATCCAGATATTTTTAATGTAAATCTTTACACACCCACACCTTAAATTATAATTATCCAGAGTATCATTTTCATAGTCACATTATCATAACTTGTATTGTCATTTCCTTATCACATTATCATAACTTGTATTGTCATTTCCTTATCACATGATCATAACTTGTATTGTCATTTCCTTATCACATGATCATAACTTGTATTGTCATTTTAAAAGTTTGTTTGACATGTATATTCCAGAGGTGTTTGTATATGGGTTACCTAACAGAATCAATCCAGAAAATACTTTTCATCTTCTGTTATTTTGGATTAAGTAAAAACTGGCATAATCTCTATGGCAGACTTTAGTACATGTACATGTATTAAGAATTTTAAATGTATACATCAAACAAGTTTTGTAGATCAAAGAACAAATGGACTTTACTCAGTCAAATATTGTGAAACCAAATTAGTTACAAAGCAGGATAACTGTTTTATTTCTGACTGACAGAACATGATAATATGACACTAAAACTGGGGTAAAGCACATAGCTTCTTTTATTCAAGATGGAGGGAAGACAAAGGGCAGTAACCCTCAAGTTGCTGTGTAAGGGTTATTTGATCTTGAGTGTATAGTCATTTCAAGAACATAAATGAATAATGTAACAGAAACACACCCTTTTATATAGTTAAGAGTGATCAGGCCTAATATAAAATAAGAAACAAAGTATAAAGAGGAGTAACAGATAGATCAAATGAAAACAGAATGGATAAGTTTAAAATCGAGGATTTAATGTCCGTTTCATTTTGAGTAGATAAAGTTTTCATTGTAGGAGCTTTAACTTCATGACCAAACCGAGTTCTACAGGGATTTTTGTTGGGCTCTCAGCAGCAGTCTGTAGAGGATTGCTTGGGATCTGGTGCTGGATTGGAGTCAACAGTTAAACCAGTACAGAGTTTGCAAGAATTAGTCTTTCAGGGAAATCAGTCTTTGGAACCTCAGGTTGTTGGGCATCATGAGCAGCTATCGGAAAAGCAGCAGGAGCATTGGTTGCCATGGTAGTATATAGTAACACGTTCATCAGGTGTACTTGTATTGTACAGGGATAGGATATAGCTCATGCTTCAATGCCTTGTTCAAATGACATGGGTCAAGACAGATTTAAAGGTCACCTGATTTCTTTGTTGCAATCACCATTCTGCTAGTCCAGTTAGTGGTTGTTCAAACAGGCATACTGATGCCTCTCTTGGTTGGCTGCTGAAGTTCAGCTTTAAATTTGGCTTCTAAAGCCAGCGGCATGCATCCATTAGGAGAGATAATAGGCATCACTGTAGGGTTAACTTGCAGATGAACAACTCCAGGGAGGTCACCTTGATGATCATCAAACACTTCAGAGAATATCTGAAAGATATCTTCAGTAGGTAAGATTGTGTGCTGAAGTAACACAGATACTTCAGGTAAAGTAGCATAGTCATAGGAGGAGTAGTCACCTTATCCATGCTCTCAAATTCACTGTAACTCACAGTAATCAGACTCATTTTCTCAGATGTGTTCTTTCTGAGCAAGGGTGTCAGACTCCTGCTGACAATGATGAATTTGACATCAAACTTCCTCTGAGACTTTGGATTGACCACAGGCAGGGTTGCCTTTCCTTTAGGAGTGATGATGTTTCCATCATACATGCATAGCTTAGTTTCTGTGGGAGTTAGAGGCAAACTTTTAATGTATTTTTTAGAAATCACATCCATTTGGCAGGCAACTTTTTCTCCAAGAATGATCATCTTGGTCATGATAATTTTCTTATGTCGCTTACTGCCAACAATAAACACATTTTCTCCTTCAGCATACACAGGACAGCACTCACTGATAGAAGAGTCAACGATTTCATATTTAAATTCTTCTCAATTTTCACTGTGAAATCTTGCAAGTTTGTCCCCAAGCAGGACAAAATTCCTTCTTCGTGGTGTGCTTTTGTCCACAGAACTTACAGCTAGCCTTAGAGTTAAACTGAGTGCGAGAGTTCTTCTTCTAGGGCTTAGTGCTAGAAGATACCACACAAGGTTTATCAAAATTTTCAGCAGTATTATCAGTCTCTGCACCAGATACAGATGCAGAAGTCAAGTTCTTTAGTTGTTGATGAGTTGCCTCATCTGCCCTACACATGTCAATGCAGGCCTTGAGAGTAATATCAGACTCCTGTAGTAAACATTTTCTAGTGCTGTGGTCTCTGATCCCCAGGACAATATGGTCTCTCAATAAAGTGTTTTGCATATGCTTGCAGAAGTTACATTTGAGAAGAGCAGTTATACAATCCTCTATATTTTCATCAGCTCTCTGGTCCCTCTTGTTGAACATGTAGTGTTCATAAGTCTCATTAGTCTTACTGATGAAGTGCTCATCAAAAGCTGTGATGATGTCTTTTACCTTGTGATCATCAGCTAACTGCATCAAACTGTATATAGAAAGACTATCAGTGTCCAGACTGTGTGCAGAAACAGGGCCCAGAATGTGCAGAATCAGTGCCTTCACATAATCATCTTCCCCTTCTGTATTGATGCGAGCAACGATACAATAATAGTTCCACATTTGTTTGAATAGCTTCTATTCCTCTGCACCTTTCTTCATGTTTAAAGGAGGTGGAAGGTGTATATGAGGTCTCTCAGCATGTCTTTGTTATTTGTTCCATATTCATGATAGAGAAAAAGCATCAGATAAAAAAAACAATCATCACATTACTAAGTGGTATATGAACGCATAAGAAATAATACCCATGATGTCATGGATCTGCTTAATCATAGAATAAAAGAAATTGCAATCAGAGATGGGAGCAGGTGTTTACTCACTTCTTTTGTCTTCAACAGGTTTTAACAATACTCGCTGCCACCATGTTATGTTTCTGACCGACAGAACACGATAATATGATAACATTAAAACTGAGGTAAAACACATAGCTTTTATTTAAGAAGAAGGGAAGAGGAAGGGCTTTAACCCTTAGGTTACTGTACAAGGGTTATTTGATCTTGAATGTGGAGTCATATCATGAACATAAATGAATAATTTAACAAGAACTATTATTTTTCAGTTATCACCTCTGTTGTGTCGTTGGGTCATTTTGTTATTATGTTAATTAAGATTTACATTTTGTTTTTAGGAAGTATTTATTGTGCATCTTATTTTGGGTTTCTTAGGAAGGATCAAGGCAGGCAGAAAGCAACCTAAAATTTCTGACCATTTTGAAAGATCCCTGCCATGAGCTGGCAGATGCCAAACCTGCAGACATTCCTCGCATGCTACCCAAAATACTCAACCTCATCCGAATGATCTGGGTCAATTCTGAGTTCTACAAAACACGAGAAAGACTCACAGGCATTCTGAAAAAGGTGGAGACCCTATTAGCTGAATTTGGCTTACATTTATTAAAATACATTATTGTGGGATGCAGATTAAAGGGTTTTAGATATGCAACTCTTTTGGAAAGTCTTTCATACAGATGTATCAGCAGCATATTTAAAAGACAGTTGGCTGTGTTGATAGGTTTATATTTAATAATCAGTTTTGTATTGTTGGTTGCTGCCTAAACAAAACTGCAAGAAATTTCACCCCCAAAAGCTTCAGGCCATTATTTTTCCCATGTAGCTCTTTTTTACCTTCCAGAATTTAATTCTTCTTAGCTACAAATTCATCAAAAGTTGGAAACAGACATACCATCTAACTCAGTAAAATGCTTGTTTTTCTAAACCTTTTCAGTGCCATGCACATCTTTTTCTGCCTTTTAGAAAAATATTTTCAAGTATAAAAAATAAATTACATCTCTGAGAAATATATAGTTTGAGAATGTCTTAACATGATAAATATTTTTTTCTCAGAGAAATGTCCCATCAGGATAAAGTTTTTTCTCTCTTTGGATCATGTGTTTTGAGAGATTTTTTTCAGCATTCAGTTAATATCTTGTCAATGTTCTTTTCTGTCTTTGGTTAATATCTTATAAAGTGTTCTTTTTTGCCTTTGAAAAAGTACTTAGTCAATATTCGGTTCAACATTTAAAAAATGTCTACTCAGTGTTCTGTTCTACCTTTGGGAAATGTCTTGTCTCTATTCTTTTCTACTTTTGAAATATGTCTAGTAAATGTTCTATTATATTCTTTGCAAAATGTCTATGTTTTTTGTACCTTTGGGAAATGTCTACATTTTTCTACATGTTCTTTTCTTTCTTTGGGAAATAACTGTATTCTTTTCTACTTTTGAGAAATATCTTGTCTGTGTTCTTTTCTTTCTTTGGGAAATATCTTGTCCGTGTTCTTTTCTTTCTTTGGGAAATATCTTGTCTGTGTTCTTTTCATTCTTTGGGAAATATCTTGTCCGTGTTCTTTTCTTTCTTTGGGAAATATCCTGTCCATGTTCTTTTCTTTCTTTGGGAAATATCTTGTCTGTGTTCTTTTCTTTCTTTGGGAAATATCTTGTCCGTGTTCTTTTCTTCCTTTGGGAAATATCCTGTCCATGTTCTTTTCTTTCTTTGAGAAATATCTTGTCTGATTTATTTTTCTGCCTTCTTATCAATGTTTTCTCCCACCTTGGAGAAATGTCCTACCAGGAGTGAATATTTTTATTCATAAATGTCACTGTAACTTAGACTCTTTTGAAACTAGCATCTTACGAATTAAAAAAAACACAAACATTTCTGTGTTTTGGGGGGAAATATATTCATTGAAGATAGTTAAGGAAATTTTATTTTTTAAAAAACTACTTTCTTTTTATTTATATATATGTATTATAAAATATCTGTCACATTGACTGACAGTACCATAATACATCTTTGAACTTTGTTTCTTGCATGAATATCTGAACAAAACAGACTCTTATTTAAACAAAAAGCACAATCCTGATTCCCAAACTTATTATGAATTTTGTTCTGTTTCAGATGAGCAATGAGATCATTCGAAGATGTTGCAAAGAGATCAATCTAGATAAGATTTTTGATGGACATGTTGTCAGTGGCAAAAAGTCTCTGCATGATTGCATCCAATGCTGTGAGGAATGGAAAGAAATATATGACAGGGTATACAGCAATGTAGATGATGTTAATGACCAAACACAACTTTGTGTAACACTAATGCAGTAATTTACTCACACAGTCTTATTATGTATGTAGTCTGTTCCTGCATGTTACATGGGGTAATATATAATCATGTGGTTAATTCCAAGTTATAAACATTGTGCCTTAATCTACTTCCCAATGTCATAGCAAGTATCAACAATTAATAGGATATATGTATATTTATGGGAATAGTCTTTGATATTGATAATAATAATTATGCCTTCATGCAGGTAATAATTATAATAATTATAATAATTATGCCTCCACATAGAAAGTAAAGCAAGACATAAAAAGTATGACTAATACAGTTAACCACAAACTACATTAATTAATATATGCTGCATTAAGCAGTAAATGCAAAAATGCAATAAGAGTTAATACAGTAATCATTTATGTGAAAAGGAACTAAAACATTATATATATAAAATAAATATTTTATGTAAAATAGCTTATAATAAGTGCCATAATTATGGCATCAAAGACAAGAGATCAGTATTTGTTACTGTACTTGCCATTGGTTTGCAAAGATGAGAAATCAATATTAGCTCTATTTAGGTTTGCAAGTGTGAGAAATCTTTGTTGGCTCTATTTAGGTCTGCAAGTGTGAGAAATCTTTGTTGGCTCTATTTAGGCCTGCAAGTGTAAGAAATCTTTGTTGGCTCTATTTAGGTTTGCAAGTGTGAGAAATCTTTGTTGGCTCTATTTAGGTTTGCAAGTGTGAGAAATCTTTGTTGGCTCTATTTAGGTTTGCAAGTGTAAGAAATCTTTGTTGGCTCTATTTAGGCCTGCAAGTGTGAGAAATCTTTGTTGGCTCTATTTAGGCCTGCAAGTGTAAGAAATCTTTGTTGGCTCTATTTAGGTCTGAGAAATCTTTGTTGGCTCTATTTAGGTCTGCAAGTGTGAGAAATCTTTGTTGGCTCTATTTAGGTTTGCAGAGATGAGAAATCTATGTTGGCTCTGTTTAGGTTTGCAAAGATGAAAAATCTATATTGGATCTGTTTAGGTTTACAAAATTGATAAATCTATATTATCTGTGTTCAGCTTAGTTACCATTTGCAAAAGTGAAAAATCTGTATTGGCTATGTTTTATTAGTTTAAGTTTGCGAAGGTGAGAAATCTATATTGGTTATGTTTAACTTAGATATGGTTTTACAGAGGCGAGAAATCTTTATTGGTTATTTTTAACTTAAGTTAATGTTTACAGAGGTGAGAAATCTTTATTGGCTGTATTTAACTTAGTTAAGGTTTTCAAAGGCAAGAAATTAGTATTGGCTATATTGCACATTTCTAAGCTTTTCACAGGCAAGAGATTATGTAAATGCCTTAGTATCTGATATAATTAATTATGAGCATACAAAAATTTAGGAACTAATAAATGCAATTTCTCTGTACTAATGATACTGACTTCCATTAGACAAAGAGAATTAAGTTTCATTTTGCTTTATTAACAACATATTGAGAAAATTCTTGTAACAATACAATTAAATGACTGTTCAATTTTTTTTAACCCTGGATTTTTTAAATTCTTTTTAAGAAAG
Source organism: Sinotaia quadrata (assembly GCA_028829895.1). Lineage (NCBI taxonomy): Eukaryota > Metazoa > Mollusca > Gastropoda > Architaenioglossa > Viviparidae > Sinotaia > Sinotaia quadrata. Next base: position 59,258,682 of record CM054177.1, on the reverse strand, counting down.
TTTTTAAAAAATTTTTTTGCAGACATCTAAGCTTCACCATAAGTTTTCCTCAGTTGGCTGGGTTCTCGACAAAAGCAGTATTTTTGCTCAAATTGATGCCTTCATCCAGCGATGTAAAGATTTGCTTGAGGTATATTTTTTAGTGCAAATGTTTACATATGAGCCTGTCACACATTCGAGACAGATATTTTTATGAAAAAGTACATACTATTATTTATTACAAAATTATTCAGTGTGAAGAAATAAAATCTTGTTAAATTATACAACCAGACAAGCATTCTCTGTGATTTATGTACATGTTATCTTGCTGTCAGAATTATGGGCTCACAACCCAAATTGGGGAGACAAATAAAGAGAACTATAATAGTCTCAGTGTGAACTCCTAGCTCTGACTTAATGAGTATAATCTGTACAAAACATCTAGTGAGTTGTTGATAAAACAACTATATTTTAGCAGTGTCTTCTATCTGCAGATTTACTAGATATAAGTAACTTTTCTTTTAAAATTAAGAAATTTAAAGAATTGTTAATGAATTACTCTGGTGCCTTTTATTTTAAGCTAGTTTCTTCTTTTGTAAAATTTTAGACTGACAGTTATTAATTTTATCAACAATTGTGAAGCTTCTTTATTTGAGTCTGGCAATTTAGAAATAATTTGTTATAAGTTTAGCCCTTGCCATTAAGTAAACTGTCAAACTAATTGGGAAAAAAATAATAAAGAATTGTGTCTAGTTATTACAATAATCTGTTAAAGAAATAAAAGAAAATACTTTACTAATTAATTTTATATGCAATTTCTTCAGGTCTGTGAGGCACAGCTGCACTTTGCTCGTCAGGAAGAAGGAGAGAAACTAGAAATGCCTCACTTTGGTGGGCAGAAAGGTCCAGAGATTGCTCGTGGTCTCCTTGAAATTGAAAATCAGTTTGAAAAGAACTTAAACATTTTGCGCAATGTTAAGAAAACCATCTTGGATGTCAAAGCAACTTCTTGGCATGACGACTATAACAGGTTGATATTAAAAATTTTATTTTTAATTATATTGTATTATTATAAAATTTTTGTACTTTTGTTCAAAAACTTCTTCATATTTAGAATATATCAGTCATTTCATTAAGCAGTCTGATAATGAAGTCATTATTTTATATGTAATCAGTTTATATTAGAGGAAGCTGATGGTTATTAAACTATTTTAGAAATATATTCATTTTTTGTGGGTTCATCTTAGATTCAGCTTGTCTGTTAAGGTGTTTTGTATTACAGCTTTTTGTGGTTGTAGAATTTATTTCACTATGCTTCTTTGCATCTTTTACTTATTCTGATGCCCAAACTTAAAACCAAGTCCTTGACATTGCATACATCATCAGAAAGAAGTAATTGAGTATTTCCAATCAAATAACCTCTCTTAGCAGTCTGAGTTAATGTTACTGTTATCTTGCTTGAACATGCAGATGTGCCGAATTTAGTATTTATTTATATTTGTAGAGTAATATGTATACTATATTCAGTAGAAATCTTTTTCGACCACTAGCTGTTTTTAATTTTCTTGAGATGTAGGTACTTAAGTTGCATGTTGGAATTTAAAAAATATTTTAAATGTCCAATAAGTTGTTGGAGTGCATACTGTGTGTCCATAAAAAAAAATTACACTCTTCCCCCAACCTCTCTCTACTGTGAAGGAAGTGTAAGTGTGTCAAAAAGATTTTGACTCTTTTATTTAGGGGACTTTAGCAAAACTGCTAAGGGAGTTTATCGGCTTTAAGTTTCTTAACTTTACATGCTTCCTTTTTTCTTTTTCTTTCTTTTCACCAAGACTTATTTATAGCTGTAGACCTGTAGACTGGTAAAGACAACTTCTTGTGTTAAGGACATCTAGTAAATTTTCATAAAAAATTATGTTCATGAAAATGCACTCTTTTAATTTTAATGAAATCATCACTTTTAAAAAATGTATATCTCAAACCTTCTGCAATAATTTTAAAACTTTAAATTCAACTAACTTGAAAAGAATTGTCCCACTTTTTATTAATTGCAATTACTAAGTTGTACATCTTACTGACATAACAGTTAATAAATGTGTAGATTCCGAGCAGGTGTCAAGGATCTGGAAGTGATGATGCAAAATGTGATTTCCTCTGCGTTTGATACAGCAGCGACAGTGGAACAAGGAGTGGAACTTTTGGATATCTTTATGCACTTTTCTTCAAGGGAGGCAAGTGAAAACATATTGCTAAAATTATATAAATTTCATTTAAGTTAGTGAGTTTAGTTCCTTTGATGTAGCATCTCATGTTTTAAACCTTAGGTTCAACTAAAATTCTTTAACATTAGGCTCAGCTTCTGTTTCTTCAATTAGAGATTCAGATTAATTTTTTAATGCTAATGTAGGTTCTTGAATTTTCTATTCAAAGCTTATTTACTTTTCATTATTTTAAATAATAATTTTTGTTTCCTAACAATCCCAACTATGCTTGTCAACAATTATCTCCCATGTTAAACGTATATCAGACATTATGACTGTAGATAAAACAAGATTTATAGTGATTAGGAGCAGTCATGATTATTAAAATGTTTCTTAAGTATTGCATTTATAAAATTATATTTTATTTGCATGCATGCATTCAAAATGGAAATACATTTCTGCTTACTAAAATACAGATTTAAAAGAGACATTGAATAAACAAATCATTGAATTGTGTATTTTTAGATGGTACTTATGATAAAGCAATAGTCTTTACCAAAATAAACTGTTTGAAACTGATACATGCAATTATGATCTGTAGTAAATTAATCATTTTTATATTTAAATTGTGAAAATACTTTCTATGATAAGTATGTATTTATGATGAAACTGGGGAGGGGGGAAAGTGTCTTAGATGACTGTGTATGCATGGGATGGCACTTGGATAACTTGGATAAAAGGTCGCCAGTGCAGCACAGGGATGTTAAAAACTGCTGACTTTTATATACTTACTAATGGATGACCTCTCAAATTTTGTTACTGTTGTACAGCACATGTTAAAAAGTTGTCTAATAACATTTTTATCAGGCTATCCGTCGCACAATTGATAAGAAGACTGTGGATGTTTACACTCTGTTCAATGAAGAGCTGAATGCAGTCAAAAAGGAACTGACCCAGAAATCAGTGCCCTCAAATCCCTCCCACCCTAAATTCTCAGGTTCTGCTCACTGGGCACGCATGCTAAAGCGCAGAATTGAAAGAATCATGATGGTAAATGCCTTGATTTCAAATTTGCTTTCAAAATATAGGATCATAGGTATGAAACTACATTTGGATATTATGAAGTACACATTATCAGAATAGTATTTGAATATTATGAAGTACATGTACATAAATGGAAGGGGGAATCATATTTGAACATCATGAAGTACATTATGGAAGGGGAAATCATATTTGAACATTAAGAGTGTATAATGGGAATATGAATCATGTTTGGATTTTAAGAAGTGTATTATAGAAATAGAAATCTAGTTCAGATATTATGGATTATATATATGTGAATATCAGCGGGGTTCAGTATTGAGGTTAAGTTTGCTAGCTGAGTTTTATGATCATTGTTATGAAAATGTTTTATTTTGCTGTTCATTTGTGCATTTACATATATGATTAAGTCCTTTGCTTCTAGTTAAAGTTTAAGGCAGAAATAGATTTACATAATGATTTATCTTTCAAGTGGTTGTTGTACAGTTTGATTAATATATATGTCTGCACTTTGATTTTTATAAGCAAGAGCATTTTGTTAAGCATATGTCTGCACCTTGATTATGCCTCATCGTTGATTAATGCATACCTATCTGCACTTTAGATTATCGACAGCATACATCTGCACCTTGATTATGCCTCATTGTTGATTAATGCATACATACCTGCACTTTAGATTATCGACAGGGCTCACTTCCTTCCGTCCATTGGGATAGGAGAGGAAGTTCGCTCACAATATCAGCAGCTCTGCATGGCTTTGGATGACTACATGCGCAAGACTTTCTTTGAGTGGACACAGTCCATTGACAAGGTGTACATTCACTTCAATGTACTTTTAGTCTTTTTTCCAATTTGTTTTCACTTTTTCATTTAATATATTTGATCCATGCAGTCTGTATTTATGTGTTCATTGTTTGTGTATGCATATCCATGTGAATGTATGTGATTATCACAGTTGACTTTTGTGATACTAACACCACCTAGTTAATGGTTATGATTATTATTATTAATTAATCATCCATAATAATTACAAGTGATGAGAATCTTAATTTATGTTATTAATAGTTCTCCAGCGACACCACTCATCTCCCACTTGGCAGATATGTGGGTACTGTAAACGTTTTCTCTCTTCCACAACATTAAAAGACAAACATTTACCGTCCCACAATATTTCCTTCAGTGGAAAACTTCTTACCAAAGGAGAAGATAAATCCAAATTTAAATCTATATTTAGCAAGCCCCCACTCACCCACTTTCTTTTCCAACATAAAGTTATCAATATGTGTAAGAAGGTCAATAAATTGATTAAATCAACAATCACATATACACATAAATATAATGAAAAAGATTTCTTAACATCAATATTTCCAAGAAACCACATTTGCATAATTTTAATACCTGTACAATCTTATATCCTAACACACAATTCAAACAAATAAGAGTCAATACAAATCACAGGATAGTTTTATCAAAGAATAGAAATGGAGTTATTAGATAATAGTATGTAATCTTGTCTAGGTGAAGTCGCAATAGTCTTTTGCATGCTTTTTGTAACAAAGTCACAAGCTTATTGTTCACATTATTACTGTCAGTTCCACGTGTTCCCTTCACACATTGTAGAACACAGATGAGCTAGTGTTCTCTTGAGGCTAATCTGGCACCCCACCATATTAGCTCCTCAAGCAGAACAACAATTGTAGCAATTTCTATTAACTTCCTTACCAGAAATTCCACAATATAGTCAGCATACTTTGCCACTATACTTCAACAGAGAGCAGTGTATTCCTTACACTTACATACTGTGGGTAGATATTTCTTGTATCTACCACAGTCATAGTAGTTTATAAACCAGTAAAAACTGGGAAAAAGGATGCTTCTTCCCTGTAAAATATATTCAGGAACAAATGCTAAAGTTTCCAATTTATTCATCTTTAACTCCATTCTCTCTTACATTCATGTCTCAACTGACAGTTTCCTACAACAGTATTTATTAGCTCAATACACACACAGCATAGTAAATATAGCATAATAGTTTATCAATCAGTGCCCAAGGTCGAGTCACTTTGACATTTAACAGTTTATATAACACTTAAGTTTAGAAATAGGTATAGGCAAATTTCCTCTGTCAAACATTTCTTTTACTTTTCTTTAGTAATTTGTGTTTTTGTGTTAGGTTTTCACATCAGGTTTTCACTTTAGTATTTAAATTTTTAAAAACAATTAGCCTGACTTGATTTGTTTTATGGCTGATAAAGTATATCCATGTTGTTTTTTTCTTTTTAATAAAACTGTTATGAATATTTTTGTATTTATTCCAATGATTAATTAATTTACCCTCAAAACTTAGTTGTAATAGTATTACTATAGTATAAACTGTGCTTTTAAAGAAAAGCTTGAACTAGTTTCACTATAGTGTAAACTGTTGAAAAAGTAGTGAGAGAAAAGTTTGAAACTGTTTCACTATGGTGTAAATTCTTGAAAAAGCAGTAAGAGAAAAGTTTGAACCTGTTTCACTATAGTGTAAATTGTTGAAAAAATAGTGAGAGAAAAGTTTGAACCTGTTTCACTATAGTGTAAATTGTTGAAAAAATAGTGAGAGAAAAGTTTGAACCTGTTTCACTATAGTGTAAATTGTTGCAAAGCAGTGAGAGAAAAGTTAGAACTAGTTTTATTATAGTGTAAATTGTTGCAAAGCAGTGAGAGAAAAGTTAGAACTAGTTTCATTATAGTGTAAATTGTTGCAAAGCAGTGAGAGAAAAGTTAGAACTAGTTTTATTATAGTGTAAATTGTTGCAAAGGAGTGAGAAAAAAGTTTGAACTAGTATCATTGTACAGTAATACAAACTGCTGTCATATAGTTATTGGAGAGTGCTAAGTTTTTGACATTAAAGAGAAATGACAATTAGTCAAAAAGCAAATTTGTCTTATATTTCTAATATTTAAAAATAAAAATAATAAAAGGTTAAAAAGAAAATATATTGATCATATTAACAGCTTTATTTATCATCAGCATCTTGAATAAGTTCAGAGTGAAGCTAATGACAACAGTGCTTTATGTTTGTAAAATCTTTATGTTGATTTTATTTTGGGTTTTTTTTGTGTTCTGTTCATTGACACTTTTTTGTTGTTTACTTGCACACAGGAGAATGTAAGTGTGTTTCACAACTTTTGTTTTCCTCTTTGGCGCATTTTAACCTTGTAACACAGCACAATGTTAACTGTTTGTACTTTGGGGAACTTTGTATTGCCCTCTTACTTATTTCTAAACAGTCAGTTTTAAAAAAATAAATAAGTAAAAGAATGTGTCTATTCAAGCATATTCATTTGCAAGTTTCACTTAACACATGCCTATTTCTTAAATTAATCCGATGTACAGAGTGCTCTCAGTTATATTAATGTTAACTCTAATATAGTTAATTAAGAGTACACCATTTTGAAACTGAAGTTGATTTGTACTGCACAACATTTGATCTACTGAATGATTAAACATGTCAAAATCTAAAGTTAAATTAATTTTTACATATTTGGGCATTTTAAAAATGTTTTTTAACAACTGCAGACATCCACATTTTATGATTTTACAACAGTGTGCTTGAACTCACAATCTTTTATTTCTAATGAAAATATTATAGCTCACTGCAGTGCCTATTTATATGTATTAATTGTACAACTGAACTGGCTCCTTGAATTGACTTTATTAACAGGTGGTATATAAGAGACAAGTTTTACTAGTACTGACTGTTTTACCCCATGTCATGACAGAACATTGTCAATAAAGTTTGTAAGCACTTTTACAAAGATGAGTGCTGATTAACTGGTAACAAAGATAGACGAATTTTACTAGACCTCATTTACTGTCATACTCCACATCTTATAAATAAAGCTCATAAGCACTTTTATAATGACATGAGTACTGATTAACTGGTAATAAAGATAGACAACTTTTAATAGTTTTACTGACTGTCAGACTCCGTGTCATGAGAAGAACATTCTAAATAAAGCTTGTAAGCACTTTTATAATGACAGGGATGCTAGTAACAAAGAAATGTTTTGGTTGATCTCTTGCACTGTTATGCTTCACACTGTAAATATAGCTTATAAGCAGTTTTATAATAATAGGGATGATGAAAAGTAAGAAAGACACAGAACATTTATTATTAGATATTTGTAGTGGGAAGAGTTTTGGTCAAACATTTTGTCAGATTTTTCTAAAGTTCAGCTATAAAATTTGAACAGATTCAGAAATGTGAAGTGAAAAAACACCTGGTGAATAAAACTGTGTAAGTTTCTGGATGCCAGTTCAGTTTTATTATTTAAAAATCATAACTTTTACATTTCTTTCAATTGTACCATTCTCATATTTATCTCGCTTGTATGCTTTGACAGACAATGTGCATAAAAAAGGAACTGGATTTTACATTTGCCATACTTTGCTAATATTTTTTCCACAACAATAGAAAATATAATAGAACATGTTCATAATAAATAATACCCAATGCTTTGACTAACCTCATTGCTCCACAGCATTTGGACCAAGAGAATGTTCAGTAGAACATTTATGTAATGAAACATGTTTTTCTTTTGCTATGCTTTGATGAACCCTTTCTCAACAGCATTTAAGACAATAAAACTACACAACAGTTTAATGAACCCTGGTTGATATGCAGTACATGTGTTTTGCTTTAATTTCAGACTCTGGGAATTATTTATTTAATTTGTAGTTTGTCTTCAATCCTTTAATAATACAAACATGCATTTTGCTAAGCATTAAAAAAAGAAATACATTTTTATAGCAGTAGTAAATTTCCTACAGCAAAAGCTAATCAAAACACCAAACAAATTGATTCCTATTTAAGTTACAATATATATTCTGATCTGTATTCACCAAGTACTCAGTTCAAAATTCAATGTGAACATATTCAAAAAACTAGAAATGGAAATTAATAAACAGAAAACGCTTGACTTTTATAGTGATGTCACTAATAATTTTTTGTACATTTACATTTATTTTCAGTTTATTTAAAATATGTGCCATATGGCTGATGTGCCATACCACTATATGTCATTCATCCACATAAATAATATGGAATGAATGATTAATTTCACAGATTTAATAAATTTTATCATTTTCTAATAGATAATATGAAATTATTTTGTTATAATGCAGGAAATATTTTGAACACTTTTATTGTCAGATTTAGTGCCATGAATGAATGAATTATTATTTATTTATTATTATTTAATGAATCATGAATTTAATTATTTAATTAAATAAAATGGAAAAGAACCACATTTGCTGTTTGCATGCACAAGTCATACAGTCATACATCACATTCAATCAGGTATATAAAACTGTTAAGTTTTACGTAATTCTTTATTTTCAAAACAATGTTAAAATCACCAAATAATTAATTTCTTATTGTGATATTGTTAACTATTTTGTTATTTTTGGTGCAAAATATCATTACTAAAATTAAATTAAAAGTTCATTTGGAAAATAGTTTATAGATACATAATAGCCTTAAGTAAACATGCATTTAAAAAAACACACCACCATTAATGATTGTTTATCGTACATATAGAATTAAACATCTTGTTCCTTGCTGTTTGTGATAACTAGATTCCTAGTCTGATCAGTTTATGTCATCTCCATAATGCACTGCCATTGGTTTCAAATTTTAACCTGTGTATTGATATAAGAATGATTTCTTAACATGGTTCATTATCTTATGACATTTTGTGATGTGTTGTAAAGTTTATTGTATATTTCTTTGTTGTCTAAGTTTATACATTTTAATTTCTTTTAAAAAAAACGTTAAGAACATTAATTCTAGTCTGTCTATCTATCTATCTATCTATCTATCTATCTATCTATCTATCTATCTATCTATCTATCTATCTATCTATCTATCTATCTATCTATCTATCTATCTATCTATCTATCTATCTATCTATCCATCCATCCATCTATCTATCTATCTAACTATCTATCTATATATCCATCTATCCATCCCATTGTGTGATGCCAACGCCACCTAGTTAATGGTTATGATTATTATTAATTAATTAATTGTCCATAATTTTAATTTATGTTATTAATAATTCTCCAGCAGAACCACTCATCTCTCTCACTTGGCAGATATGTGGGTGCTATAAAGATTTTCTCACTTCCACTACATTAAAGACAAACATTTACTGCCACAATATTTCCATAGGTAGAAAACATCTTACTAAACAAGAAGACAACTCATCTTTAATCTGTATTTAGCAAGCTCCCATCTACCCACTTTCTTCACCAACATAAGGCTATCAATATGTGTAAGAAATATGATAAATTTAACAATAAATTTATTAAATCAACAATCAAATATACATGTAACAAATACAATGAAAAAGATTATTGACATCAATAATTTCATGAAATCAAATTCGAATAATTTTAATATCTATACAGTCTTATATTCTAACACACAATTCAATATAAATGTGTCAATACAAATCACAGGAGAGTTCTTATCAGAGAACAGAAATGGAGTTATTAGAGATAAGTGTTAATAGTTTCTATGTAACCTGGTTTAGGTGCTTTTTCAGTAGTCTTTTGCACACTTTTGTAACAAAGTCACAAGTTATTGTTCACATCAGTTCCACTGTTTCCCTCCTCTCATTGTAGAAAACTGATTCACTGCTTTTTTCTTGAAGCTAATCTGGTGCTCTGCGGTAATTGTTCAGAACAACAATTGTAGCAATTTCCAGTAACCTCCTTGTAGCAAAAATTGCTGAATGTAGTCAGCACACCTTGCCATCATTCATCAATAGAGTGCAGTGTATTCCTTACATTTACACACTGCTGCAGAAACCTCTCACATCTACACAGTTGTAGTGATCTATAATCTGTGAACCAGGAGATTCTGATAAAAAACAAGAAAAGGCTGTTTTTTTTCCCATTAAGCTAACGGCTGCCTTTCATGACTGGACTTCTTGCCACACCAAATTCAAGTGATTAGACAATAGATTTCTCAGCAGTAGATAAACTTTTGATCTCATCTCATTGGCTGTCTCATTTTTGTAAATCTTAACGATTGGATAATAAAAAGTACTCATCCAGGTGGAACTGCATCAGCAATTTCTAGCATATTCTCAACATGAGTTGTTTACTCCAACTCTGACACTTACAAAAAATGCCATCATAACAAAGTGCCCAAGGTTAGGATACTTCGACAATTTAAAAATTTATAAAACAATTAAGTCTAGAAATAGAGTTAGGCAAATTTGCTCTTCCACAGACTACACCCCATTCATCCATCTGTTTGTCTGTACATCTAACTATATGATAATTTGTATTTGACATGTAGTTTACTTGTCTGCTGAAATTTATTTAATAGTAGACTAAAGAGAGTTTGAGTACTGTGTTACTGAGCTTTTAGTAATGAATGAGTAGTTTATAGTGATTTGTGGTTTGAAAAATTAGTTTGGTATTTCTTGCTTGCTTGCTAATAATTCCTATAGCTGTTTATCTTTTTCCTGTATCAAGAAACTTTAACTGGCTTGGTGTTTCATTTTCTGGGGAGTTATTCTAATAAAATATGCAAAAGTATCAAATTTATTTTCAAATTTACAAAATAATGTGTGTTATTTTTATAGTAATATTATATTTTAATAAATAATAAAAAGTGATGAATTAGAAGTTCAGTTATAATCCAAAGTGTGCATTTCCTGTGTTCTTGTAGCATAGCCAGCATTTCAAATTGTACATTTCCTGTGTTCTTGTAGCATATCCAGCATTCTAAAGTTTACATTTTATGTATGCTTTTTGTATAGTCAATTTGATGCAATTTCTGTTCTTTCTCTTCCATTGTTTAAGATTTTCTAAACTTGTAACTGAATAACTGACAGTGAAAGTATGCAGATATAATTAAATTTGAAGATTTTGTTTTCCAAAACATAAATTTAATGTATATTTAGATAATTACTGCAATTTAGCACCTCATACTCAGATAACTCGTACAGTACAACATTTGTTTTCTTTGTATATAATTAATTTACATGTCTTAAAAATATTTTTGACTGTTATATGAAGAAGGTATAATTTAAAATATAATGAGACAGATACAATTTCCTAACATATGTCAGTAAATGATAAATATTGTAATTTAATAATAATATACTCATGAGAAAAAATATATTTTAGTAATATATAATGTAGTTTAATAATAATATACTCATGAGAAAAATATATTTTAGTAATGTATTTTGATAAATTTACTAGTATTTGTAATATTGATTAATAGCAATTTATACTTATTAATGATAAATTAGAAGACACCCAATGATATATTAGTACAAGTAAATGAGAAAAGTATAGTTTATAATTCAACAAACATAGATGTGTGATATTTAGAAATTAAATGTGATTGTGTGTTTGAAAGATGATAATTTGAATTAATGTATAATTTTTTAAAACCTGATAGAAACACTGATGAAATATCTGGCTAAATATTAATGAATAAACTTGTACTTACCTGAAAACTACATTATTCATTTCTTCCTTTTAGCAGCTAAAGAATAAATTGTTCCCCTCCTGAAAATGACATTATCCATTTCTACCTTTTGTTGATATGTTCTATCAGGCATGTTCACAATCAGCTAGTATTGATAATTATTTTATAGTAATAAAGACTATTAATTATAAGTTTATATGTTCCAACTTTAATAATTTTAACATCCCGGTTAATATTTAAATATTTCTATAAAATTCCATTTAATATCTCAATCACATTCATTTGGGAAAATAAAATATGCTTTTAGTCTTTGTAATTGTTTTTTTAATGCTGACATATTGATAGTGTTAGTTTACATTTTCTGATAGCTGTGTTACATTTGCATTGATGTATCATTATGTATTCATCTATTTATATTTAATTGTCATTGAATAAAGTACAATATTCCACACAATACATTTTTTTCAAATGATTTCACTTTAGAATTTTAATGAAATTTTGCATAAAATAATTTTTATTTATATCTCTCAGCTGTGAAGACATATATGTTTTTTCTTAAGACTGAAAATGACATTATGGTAATGTTTCATTATGGGAATTAACTATCAGTGTTCAGTGACTTTTACAGGAACCAAACAAACTGTTAGATGTGCCACTAATGTGCCGCAGCACTGAGAGACCACCAATGCTGGACATCAACTTCAACAGGTTTCATTCTTTAATCCCTAGGCGGCATTAAATTGTTCTTTCACATAAGTGTCTAGATTATTTTTGCTTAGATGCATGTGATGATCCCTGATGTTTACTTATGCTTAGATACATGGAAGACCTGATGTTTGCATAATCTTATTTACGCAAAGGCCCTGATGTTTACTTATGCTTAGATACCAATAGATGACCTGATGTTCACTTATGTTTACATAAGACCTGATGTTCACTTGTGCTTAGATATATATTAAACCGGAAGTCTATTGTGTTTAGAAACACAACAGACCTGGTGATATTTGCTTAGATACACATTAAGCCTTGTATTTACTCTTGCAACACACAACAGACCTGATATTTACTTTTATTTATATACCCAAAAAGAAACCCAATTTTTTCATTTGCTTAGATACATTAAAATAAGCCTGATGTTCACTCATGATTAGGTACACAAATGTCCTGATTTTATTATTCATAGATTTAGATAGATGACCTGTTTGGTATATTTAAGAAAACACAGAAACCTGTGTTTATTTAAGATTTTTTTTAATTGTTCACTTGCTTATGCAGAAAACTGTGTTGTTCATTTATACTTAGATACAAACAAGAATTGTGTTCGCTTGGATAAAAAAAATCTGACTTTTACATTTGTTAAAATACAATACACAGAAAAAACTTGATGCTTACTTATGTTTAGATACAGACAAGACTTGTGTTCACTTAGATACAAGAAAATCTGCTTTTTACATTTGTTAAAATACAATACACAGAAAAAACTTGATGTTTACTTATGTATAGATACAGACAAGACTTGTGTTCAATTAGATAAAAAAATCTGCTTTTTACATTTGCTAAAATACAATACACAGAAAAAACTTGATGCTTACTTATGTTTAGATACACTAAAGAAACTGATGATCACATATTCTTACAAACATAATAACGACATGTTTACTTATGCTTAGATATACAAAAATCTTGACATTTAGTTAGGCTTTATATATACAAAAATGTCTCAAATTCACATACTTAGATATACAAAGCCTTGATATTCACTTATGCTCAGATACACAAAAGATCTGATGTTCAGTTATACTTAGTTATATATAAATAATCTCATACATTTAGTTATGGTCAGATTCATATAAATGACCTGATGTTTGCTGATACTTTAGATACATGCAGATGGCTTAATGTATACTTAGATTGATGAATTATTTATGTTCACTTATGTTTAGCCCCACAAAAGACATGATTTTACCTTAATAAAAATCTTATGTTCACTTAGATGCTTATATATGACCCAATATTCACTTATGTTTGGATATATAGAGATGAGCTGAAGTTATTCATTCATTTCTACAGAGCACTGTTAAAAATGTTTCAAGAAATTCATTACTGGGAACGTCTCATTTTTGAGATTCCTCATTATGCAGCAGATGTATATGCAAAGCGTGAAGATCTGCGCAATTTGCGTGAACACGTGTTGTTGGTTGTACGTGATTATAACAGGTCAGTATAACCATTATTGAATAGTACTTAATGATATTTGAACACATTTCACTGTGCAAATCATCCATATTTAAGTGAAATTTCAGAACATAATTAAAGCACTAACAGTTTCATGATTATTTTCATTATTAAATTTACTTAAGTTTCTAATTAGCATGGTTGACAACTTATAGTTATTTGGATAACTGAAATATAAAATATTTTATAAATTAAACTAAATTCAGTAGAAATTTGATCAAAATTAAAAACAATATTCTTTTAATATACACATTGGTATATGTTAACAAACTCTCACTTAAAAAGTTCTTTTGTTTACAAACTCTTGTTGGGTGATTAGTTTTAAGTTTTGTTTATGGTTTGATTTCATATTTTTTTCACTGGATTTTATTTAACTCTTTTAACTCTTTTTAACTATATTATCTATTTTTTAAACTATTTTCCCAATAACTTGTTTAACAAATTCTCTATTGGCCTATTAAATAACTGCATCCGTACTGGCTTGTTTTGTAATTATTTCACAATAACTTGTTGTATGACTATTTCCTCAACTTTTTCTTAATATAAAAATTTTCAACAGGATTATAGCAGCCTTATCAATAGAAGAAAGAGGTTTGTTCCGTGAACGCATCAAAGTCCTTGACAAACGTATTCACAGTGGTCTCACCAAACTGACATGGGCTTCAAAGAATGTATCAGACTTGTTTGTAGCAGACTGTCGTCAGCATGCTAGCAAAATCCAGGTGAACGTAGATGATTACAAAGGCGCCAATCAGTTAATCTCCAACCTGTGTGTAAAAATCAGCGAGTTGCTTTTAGTTATGATTGACAGCAAAGTTGTGTACGAAGACCTCCGATTTGATGAAGATCAGGTAGATTTTCTTTCTACATTCCATTCTTTTTAATTACCCTCTGTCCTCTTTATCAGACTTAAATTTCAAAAACATAAATTCATTCTTTCTCTTTTATATTGTTTAAGATCTATAAAAACTAAATTTGCTTTGATCCTTCATCATAATTAGTGTTGATAGTATCAGATCATCTAAGAATTGGTGTATCTGTCTTCAGTTGATATTAGGACTTATTGTTATGTGTATCCAGATATAATAAGCATACAAATATGAATAATATTCATAAATGCTCACCAGGACTGAATAGAATAAATATATTATTAATTTCACATGCTTTTATTTTAATAAAAGTCAGTATGATTTTTGGCACAACATTTCGATAGCCAGTTTTTAGCAGTTGAGCGAGTAAAATTAATTCCTGTTTGTAAGCAATCATGAAGATACTGTCTGTAAATCAAGATCTGTATTTGGGCTATTAAGATCATCATTAAAAACAGTTCACATAGATAAATGGAATTGAATTAAAATGTTATTGTGTACACTATATATTCCAAAAATAATCACATGTTGCAATCGATTGGAGAATATCATTTTGAAGGTACAAAATCTCAAGTTCCACTTCTCTTCTTACTCGAATGAGACTTTCAGTCGATGTAGCCATTTTTATTGTCTCTACTTGGCAAGTAAAAGGATTCCCAAGTAAGGCAACGACAGGCTTAATGATGATAAACTGAGGTCTTTGAATGTAGTGAAGAGTTAAAATCAAAGCCACCCCATTTTCATCATACTTGGAAAATGTACAAAAGACTTCGTTTCATATGTGACTTCCACAAAATCAGTTTTGCTTTGAATGATTTTACAATACCTAAAATGAGTGACATGAGGTTGGGTGGGATAACCTACAATGATTTTACAGAACCTAAAATGAGTGATGTGAGGTTGGGTTTAACAACCTACAATGATTTTACAGAACCTAAAATGAGTGATGTGAGGTTGGGTGGAACAACCTACAATGATTTTACAGGACCTAAAATGAGTGATGTGAGGTTGGATGGAAAAATCTAAATCTGCACTACTTTTCACATTCTTTGTGGGCGTGTATCACTCGCAGACACTGTGTTGGAAACCACTCCTTAGCTAATCAAAAGTTTGGTGTTTATAGCCTCTGCTGATCTGAGGATTATTGTTTGTAGTCTCAGCTGATTTAAGGATTAGTGTTTATAGCCTTAGCTAATCAAAAGTTTGGTGTTTATAGCCTCTGCTGATCTGAAGATTATTGAAGATTATTGTTTGTAGTCTCAGCTGATATAAGGACTAGCGTTTATAGCCTACCAACTTGGTGTGCTCAAGATGAAATTTAAGCTGATGCAAGGAACCCTTGTACTTTTCTTTAACAGATTATATTATTTTATTATTTGGGATGATTGCCTTTCAGTTATTCTATATTGTATCATAATGTGTGTGTCAATGTACGTGCACATTTGCATGTATGTATACATATTTCAGGCAAGACACCGTGAGAATATCCAGAAACGTCTGAAGCAAACACATGATGACATCATTGCCAGCATGAAGCAGACATTCCACATCTTCCAGAATGATGGTTCTGAAGTGCAGCAACATTGGCACCGCTATACAGAAAAAATGGACCGCATGGTGGAAGAAGCATTTCGCCTCAATGTCAAGTGGTCCTTACAAGAACTATCAAAAGCAATCAATGGTGATGGAAAGTCTGTACCAAACCCTCTCTTTAGAGTCAAAGTCATTTTGGAAGGCGACAGGGTATTGACTTATTTTTATTTTCATGCAAAATCAATGTGAATTTGAGCGTTGATTGGTTTTTGACTTACTTTAATTTTCATGCTGGTTGAAGTGTATATTTGAGTGCTGATTGGTTAGTTAAAATAATACTACATCTATTGGAAATACTAATTTTCAAGAGGGCTCTCAAGACTCATCTTTTATCTTGAGCAAGAATGGTACTGTCTCTTTTGTGATTTTTCTATTCTAGTTGTACATTTATAAATTAATGTTATTTATGTCTCTCTTGTGAAAATACAGTTATTTGTTAATATATTGTCATTTTTGCATGTGAATTTGTTTTTATTTTTATAATTCCTTTTTTCATGTGTTTAAGTAGGCTGTATACAGATATTTTGTATTTTGTGTGTAATTTTGTATTGTTCATATTGCTATTCTACTTATTATTATTATTATTATTTTTAAGATGATGGTGTTGTAGTTGTTGTTTTTTGAAAGACAAATGTAGAAAGAAGAGCATAAATTTTCATTGAATTTAAAAGAATAAATTCATTTAGTTTGAGAAGCATCTGCTATCAAGCTTTTCACACCTTGAATATTTGACGTGTCTGTGGTGTTTGTGTATAACATGTCCATCCTTTGCAGAAGTCAAAGTCTATGCAGCATGTTGATAATGATTTCTCTTCATCCATTAAGGTGGAGTTTTCACCAACTCTAAAACAGCTTGCAACCATTGTTGGCAACATTGGATCTCACCTTACCCGTGCCATTGCTGACATACCACGTCTGCCAAATGTTCTCACCAAGAAAAAATCTCAGAAAGATGTAATTACTCTAGCATCACTTCTTTAGTTTTATGCCCGATAATTTTCCTGGATATTTTATAATGAATCATAAGCAATTAGCATAATTAATGTCAGCCAGACTCCATAAAAATATCGGGGTATAATTTAGATTTATAAATGCAAAAGTTTCTTTTATAGTTTTGCACATCTTCACAAGTAGGTGTAAGATTATTTTAGAATGTTGCTTTTCAGTGGTTTGTTTTTGTAATAACCATAACTACATTTTCAGTGGATAACATCATTGAGAGGAAAGTTACAATAATCAGTCAGATTCAGATTTGTACAATGTCGAGAGTACCAAGTTTAATATTTTCCTGAACTTCTAGATATCTAAAAGAAAAATGCCATTATTATAATCATTGTATATGGGAAGTTAGCTTTTTTAGTAATACAGACACTTATACCTGTTAGTGTTACATAAAAGAAAAAACATTATTGTTATCATTATAAAATGTGAAGTTGGCTTTTTCAGTTAAAGCTCTGCAAATCTTGAAGATGTAATGTGAATATAATTTATCTGTATCAACTCACTTGATATTATTGTTATTCAACTAAATTTTTAGTACAGATATATGTTAAACATTTCATATTGTTTGATAAACATTTGATATTATTTGATAACATTTGTTATTATCTCCTATATCCTTTATTCACGTAGCCTATCTATGAGGTGATCCAGCGTGATGAAGAGACAAAGAAAATTCAAAAAGTGATTGATATGGGTATGCAGACAAATGGCCAGAACTTGCAGAACTACCTAGGAACCTGGGACAACTACCGTGAGATTTGGGAAATTCAGAAGGACGCATTCATTCGGCGCTATCAGAAACTCAATCCTCAGGTGTCTTCTTTTGATGCAGACATTGGACGGTCAGTAGTTTTCTGTTTTGTCTAATTCATTCATTCCTAGTTGTGTTGATTTTTAAATTTATATTTAGTTATCCTATTAATTTTGTATTTTTTCATTGATTGTTTATTTTTTAAAAGATTGTCTTTCAAAAAGATTTATTGCAGTTGCTTTTTATTTAAAACCTGTTAAGGGCATGCAGTTATGTTGAATGACTGAATTTGTTTGCAGCTTACATCACTGAGTTCATTAAACAGTTTCAAAAGTGCATTTTTCTGCCATACATGCAAATTTTATACATAAAGCCAAGTCAAAGAATCCTACACCAGCTCCTAGAGGAGATAAAAAATTGAAATACTGATTGGGCAGTGTATCTCATTATGAGAGAACTCTTTTTTACCTGTTACAAGTCAGTGTTATGCAGTTTTACCTATTTTTGATTTAACTAAAGAATGCACATTTTGTTGTATAATAAAAAAGGAATTCTTTTAAATAATATAAGTTTATCATATATACTTTTGCATACACTTAGGCCCTTCCTTCCTTTCCACTTTTTCCAGCTTCTACCTTATTCTCTAGGTTAAGGGAGTATAATTCCCATCATGGATCATTCTGTCTGTTGACTATTTGAATAATTAATCTCCCATGGTAGCTTATGTGGTCCTTGTAGGCTTGTATATCTGTGTATATGCATGTATAAACACCCTTTGATTAAGTATTGAATAAAAACTTACTTTTTTCTATTTTCATAGAAATACAGTCACAGTCATTATCAATAACAGTATGTGCTTAACAATTTCTGTGTTCAGATACACTGAAGTTGCCAACAATGTGCAGACTCAGGAAACTATACTCAACATTCAGTTTGTCCTTCTTGATTGCTCTCCCTTGAAGGCAGCTATCTTGGCACATTGTGAGGAATGGCAAAACAAGTTCACCACTCTGCTGAGCGAGATTGCTATTACATGCTTGAAGGATCTGAGTGCTTTCCTGAAAGACAATGCTTACAAGTATATGACTGGGCATATGTATTCATATGGCAATATATATTTATTGTTATGTTGTGTTCACATATATTTATTGTTATGTTGTGTTCACATTTGGAAAACTCATATCATATGATTTCAGTGTTCACAACTATGTGACTGGGCACATTTGTTCATACTAGTTTACATATTTGTCATGTGTTTACCTATCAAAGAAAAATATTCATTCTGGGTGTATTATTCTTGTTATTATAGTTTTTGATCCTCCTGGAATTTTGAGAGTTAAGAAAAACTAATGATTTAATTTATTCTTTATAATTGGAGATTTGATTATACATAAGTTTGATTTTAATTTACTTAATAATTTGTGTATTAATTTTCAAGAGTCGATGCTTATAGTGCTGTAAATGTTATCATCTCACATGTACTTACTCAGGGTGAGCCAACCTCCTCAGACCCTGGATGAACTTGGAGAGAGCCTCAACCTATGGGACAGACTGCATGCTGATAAGCCCACTATTGAAGCCAAGTTTGAGCCACTCAGCGAACAGTTTGCCATTTTAGAAAAATATGAGGTTCCCGTTTCACCAGAAGTGAGTTTATTTTTGCTTTTCAGAAACACATTATTTTTGAAGCATGTTAATGTTAAGAAAAGCATTATTTTTAAGCATATGCTATTTCAAAGGTCATACTATCTTTTCCAGGTGATTGCAATGCACAATGAACTAGCAAATGAATGGACCAAATTCCAAGAAGCCTTGACTGAGGCTGAGCAGATGCTGAAGAAACACAAGGTATGTGCCAGACAGTTTTGAGATTTGAGAATTAAAGACAAAGATGTGAATAGTTTCTGTGGAGTGTTCACATTCATTCAATCATTGCATTCAAAGCATTAACATATGCAAACATGCATGCACACACACACACACACACACACATGCACACATGCACACATGCATGCATTTGCTCTCACACATTCTAAAATGCTGTTAGAATATAAAATATAGAGAATGCTATACAGATAAGAAAAGTCAAACTTTAAGTAATTTATATGAATTTGTCAGTTACATGTTTAGCTGGCCTTTGTAATGAACACTCTTCAGAATAGATCATACTATTTATCTTAAAATATTAATAAAGTATATATGAATTCAAAAATTACCTGTAAATGCTTACAAAGAAACCTGTTTAGCATAATGATAGGATTCACTCTTTTAGCTGTACCTGTCTAGGTTGATAGCTCCAAAACTGCCATTGCAGTGTCAAATGGAGACAAACCTATAATAAATGTTTTAGAATTTGGCAGAGTAGTTTTATTATTATATTTTTTTCTGTAACAAGCATGTAATTTACTATTATATTTGCTCTGTAATAGGAACACAATTTTCTTATTATAATTGTTCATTACAGGAGTGGAATTTCACTATCATGATTGTTCTGTAACAGGAGCAGATTTTCACTATCATAAATAATCATTCTTTGCAAGTCCAGAATTTACTATCATAATTGTTCATTACAGGAGTGGAATTTCACTATCATGATTGTTCTGTAACAGGAGCATATTTTCACTATCAGAATTATAATCAGTTTTTGCAAGTCTAGAATTTACTATTATAATTGTTCATTACAGGAACAGAATTTCACTATTATAATTATTCTGTAACAGGAGCTGAATTTAACTATCATAATTGTTCATTACAGGTGCAGAATTTCACGATTATAATTATTCTGCAACAGGAACAAAATTTCGCTAATATAATTGTTTTATAACAGGTGCAGAATTTTGCTATTATAATTGTTCTATAATAGGAGCAGAATTTCACGATTATAACTGTTCTCTAACAGGAGCGTTTCAAGAGTAACTTACTAGCACAGTCAGAAGAATTCAAGAAACAGGTTGCCAACCTAATGGAAGAGTTTCAGACCAAAGGACCATTCACTTCTGGCATAAGTACTGCAGAGGCTCTTACAACAATTGAACAGATCCGCACTCAGCTCAATACTCTCAAGGAGCAAGAACAGCAGTTGCGAAGAGGTCTTGGAATCTTCAAGATTGATCAGCCACCTTCTAAAGAAGTTGCTTCCCTGGAAAAGGTAAAGAACACACTCTGTTTTTTCCCCTTTTCTGACATAATCAGCTAAGTTCTTATATACTTTTCATCCTTGGTAATCTATTTTTGTTTACTTATTGTTTTTAAAGTCAAAATAGTTAAAGGTGAACTTGACCAGTTAGTGCTTGTTGCCTATAATGAGTAAGTACCTCACATAATTCTTTAGAAATATGTTTAAAACTGTTTTCAATCAAATCACTATATTACTAACTGCAAACACATGTCTGATTTAAAAAGTACTAATTTAAAAATGTGCTTTACTTCATTTGTAAATTTACCAAAGTTTTAATGTCATTAATTATTTAAATTAATGACAAATTAATCAGGACTGTAATTAAGTGATTAACCTTTCAGGACCTTGAGATGGTGGAAGCTGTTTGGGAACTGACCAAGGAGTGGGAAGGTCTCTGGGCTACGTGGAAAGTTGACAAGTTCACTGAACTGCAGACACCAGAAATGGAAACCCACTCTGTCAACATATTCAAGAAACTCAACAAGTACAGCAGAGAATTGAAAGTAAATAAAGCTAATTTTACTTGTATGTTTTATTTTTTAGATACTTACTAACTATAGAAAGTATATACTTCAATAAATAAAAATGTAATCTTCAGTAACAGCTAAGATCGATTGATTTTGTAACAGCTAAGATTGATTGACTGTTTGGATAGTGCTTTGTTGGTTGCTTAGGTGGCTGAAGAACAGTTGGTGAATTTTTAAGTGTTGTAATTATAAATAAAAGTGACAGAAATGCCTCTCATTCTAAAAAAAATGATATATCAAAAGTTCTTATTTTATTTTCCCTGCAAATATATTTATATTGAATCTGATGTACATGCATTATTGACTTAAACGGAAGCCCTAACATAATTGCGCACAAGGATATAGGTAGCAGATAGAAGATTTTATGTCCATTCTGCTCAATTCATACTTTATGAACTACAAATAATGGTTATTTTGCTATTTGTTTGAACTATATTTTATATTTTGTATTTCACAGCCTCCTTTTGTCTGAGAAAATTAGAAAACACTCATTTAAAGAAGTCATTTAAAATGAAGAATATTAATTATTTATATATTCAAAAGTTCATTTTAGATATTTGACAGTAAATAAAAAATTAACAAGATGTAATCAGTGAAGGCTTGATGCAATGAAGTGCTGTTGATGACACCAATTAGGCAAAAATAGTTTTATATTTTTATTAATTTCTTTGTGTGTCAGTAATCTGAATTAATTATTACAAGAGTGTGCTCGAGATATTGAAAAGTTAAGTTTATTAGATTTTAAAGTTAAAAATAAAAAAAATAAAATAATTATATATTCATTATATATAGAACATGCATCTTTTTGTGTAAATGTCTGCATGACGTTAAAGTGGCAAGCAACATCATACAGCAGCTAAGTTTGCCAATGACAGCAAGCCCACTATAAAAATTACATGTAAAATCATACCTTAAGCTTCATGGACATGGAGTATTTAGATTACTGAAAGTTCATATTAATCTTACCTAGAAGTATTTAGATTACTGAAAGTTCACATTAATTTTTCATGGAGGTATTTAGATTGCTAAAAGTTCACATTAATCTTACATGAAGATATTTAGATTATCCAACAATTGTTTATGCATGCAAATTATAATTCATGGTTCTATTTATTGTCAATTTTATTTAAATAGGACAAGAACTGGGAGATTGTGGAGACAAGCAAGGCAAAGGTTGACCAATTTAAACGCACCATGCCACTGATTACCGATTTGAAAAACAGAGCAATGCGGCCCAGACATTGGGATCAAATACAGGTCAGCGCGAGTGATGCTGTCTAGTTAAGTTGTTGGGCTCTTATATCTGATTTGAAAAAAACAGCAATCTGGCCTAGATGTTAGAATCAAATTGTGTTCAGCATGAGTGATGCTATCTAGTTAAGTTGTTGGGTCCTTACATACTGATTTGAAAAACAGAGCAATGCAGCCTAGACATTGGGATAAAATACAGGTCAGCATGAGTGATGTTATCTAATTAAGTTGGGTCCTTACATACTGATGACATCCCCTTCATTATGTTTATTTAGTAAAATTGTGCCAATATAATTATGTTAAGGATTTTCATTAGCATCTGTAAAATTATTTTATATTTCAAAATTGTTTTATTATTTGATAACAGTCGAAAGAGAGCACTATTACATTTTCACCTATTATAGAACAAAACATTTATTTGTCTGTATTAATTGCCATACATCCAAAAGAGATAAGAGAATTCCTTTTGAAGTAAGTGTTATTTTCTTAAATATTCCTTTATTAATTAACTTCATATTATATGTGAACAGAGTGAGATGCAGCGACAGTTTGATCATAATTCAGATGACTTTACTCTTGAGCGCATTGTTGAGTTTGGCTTTGACCAGTTTGCAGAGCAGATTGGTGATATATCTGGTGCTGCCA
Source organism: Sinotaia quadrata (assembly GCA_028829895.1). NCBI lineage: Eukaryota > Metazoa > Mollusca > Gastropoda > Architaenioglossa > Viviparidae > Sinotaia > Sinotaia quadrata. The sequence continues at coordinate 59,234,912 of CM054177.1, read as the reverse complement.
CCAAGGAACTGGCCATAGAACAGGTACATTCCTTTACTGTATTTCTAGAAATGAGTACAGATACACTCCATTCTTGTGTCCATTTGTGTTGCTGGAATTGATTTATATTATGCAAATGAATGATGTCTGTAAAACTTGGTCTACCTTGAGAATGTGTGCATCAAGTAATGAGGGGCTGTTGTTAACAAGATTTTCAAGCAAGTAATATAGCATATATGTCATGTGTTTGTGTATCCTTCTGTTTATGTATTACTATTAGTAGGGTCTGTAAGCCATTGTTGACATATTGTGTATCCAACAAGATTTTCAAGCAAGTAATATAGCATATATGTAATGTGTTTGTGTATCCTTCTGTTTATGTATTACTATTAGTAGGGTCTGTAAGCCATTGTTGACATACTTGATGTGGGACCTTATATTATGTATTAAGATTTCTAAGCAGGTAATTTTGTCTGTATTTTTGTTTTTTTCTGTGTACCATTCTATTTATGTGTAAATAAAGTCTAAAACTATTGTTTATATATATGTGAAGTGAGACTTCACAAGCAGATGACTTTTTTCTGTTTATTTCATGTGACTGTATTCTCTCTGTTAATATGCTACTAATGTCTACAAGCCACTGTTAACATAAATGATAAGGGACTGAGTATTCTGTTTTAAGATACTGTAAGCAGATGGTTTTGTGTTTATTTTTGTGTCAGTAAACCATTCTGTTGATGTGTACTTGGGTCTGCAAGCCATTCTGTTTAAGTGTGACTTATGTTTGCAAGCTATTTTGTTGATGTGCGACATGTCCTAATCTGTTCTATTTTTTGTGTGATTTTTGTCTTGATATATGACTTATGCCTACAAGCCATTCTGTTGATTAGTGAGTAGCATCTGGAATCCTTTCTACTTGTGTGTAAGATCTATTAGTCATTGTTTACACATATTTTGTGAATCTGTGTATTCTGTATTAAGATTTATAAGCAGGGATTTTGTGCATATCAATGTATGAGTAGGGTCTATAGACTCTACATTAAATTCAAAGTAGGATCTACATATCGTTCCATTTATGTGTGAGTAGGGTCTACATACCATTCTATTTATGTGTGAGTAGGGTCCACAGACCATTTTATTTCAATGTAAGTAGAGTCTGAAAACCACTCTATTTATGTGTTATAGGGTCTACAAGCCATTGCTCAGACATGGGAAGTGACAGATCTGGACATTGCACCTTACAAAGACAAGGGGCATTTCAAGCTCAGGTATAATAGTTATTGTCACTAAACTTTCTTGCAGTTCTTTTTACACTTTCTTTTATGCTAAATTATATTATAGTCGCTTACTCCAGACTTAATGTTATAAATACCTTTTTCTGGTTTATGACAGTCACAAATGGTTCTAGGTGTTTTTAAAAAAAAAAAACTCAAGTGAAATGTAGCTTCACTGATGATAAATATTTCTCTTTAACCTTCACTTCAATATTTTAATAAAAATTTGACCAAATTTGACATTTGATGATTTTTGCTAACAGAATAAAAAATATGAATAGCTTTCCAGTCACTAGTATTTTTATTATTTTTTGTATTTGTAGGTACACCACCCACCCACTTCCACTGTACTGTATTTTTGTACAAATTTGTAAAATATTGCATCTTCAGAGAACAGTATAACCTTAAGTCCTCATCTTGAATTAGTTAAATAATCTCTTAGCCACATCTTTCAAACAGCTTCATAATTTACACTTATGCTTAATGGTCATGCAAGGAAATTGTAATCCTTCTTAATGTTTTGAGCATGGAGAATATTTTTGCTGGAAATTGTATTTTACATTATTTCAGGAGCACAGAAGATGTTTTTGCTGGAAATTGTATTTTACATTATTTCACGAGTACAGAAGATGCTTTAGCTGGAAATTGTATTTTACATTATTTCAGGAGTACAGAAGATGTTTTCGCTGCACTAGAGGATAACCAAGTCCAGCTCTCTACCATGAAGGCTTCAAGATTTGTCAAAGCATTTGAACATGATGTAGACCAGTGGGAGAGAACTCTGTCACACATTCTGGAAGTGACTGAGATGTTGTTGACTGTTCAAAGACAGTGGATGTATCTTGAGGTAGACTTTGCTTTCTGTTTTGTGAAAATGAAATGAACTGTCAGCATCATTTTCTTATTGCACTCATAATGGAACCAGAAAAGTAATTCAAATAATGTAACTTTGTGCTTGTCTTTAATTTTTGAATCTCAATAATCTGTATATATGAAAATCTATATGTTTAGGATGGGTATGTGAATGGACAGAACACATTTTATATTTAGAGTTGTCATATGATGTGCTACTACAACAAATTATTGCAAAAATAATTTTTGGGAAAGGACTAAACTAACAGTACAGGTTTTACAAATGGTTGCATATGACTAATTATAACATTAAAATAGAGGACTGTGCTCTTTGCTCTCTTGTGCACCTTTTTTCATGTTCTCGTGTGTCCTTTGTTCTTTTATGTTGCCCTTTGTTTTCTTGTTCTCATGTGTCCTTTGTTCTTTTATGTTGCCCTTCATTTTCTTGTTCTCATGTGTCCTTTGCCCTTTGTTTTCTTGTTCTCGTGTGTCCTTTGTCTTTTATGTTGCCCTTTGTTTTCTTTATGTTGTCCTTTGTTTTCTTGTTCTCGTGTGTCCTTTGTTCTTTTATGTTGCCCTTTGTTTTCTTGTTCTTGTGTGTCCTTTGTTTTCTTGTTCTTGTGTGTCCTTTGTTCTTTTATGTTGCCCTTTGTTTTCTTGTTCTTGTGTGTCCTTTATTCTTTTATGTTGCCCTTTATTCTCTTGTACTCTCTGCTCTTATTTGTTCTCTTCATTATCTTTTGTTCTTTTTCACTTCATTATTTTGTGTTCTTTGTGCTGTTTATGCTCTTCATTCTTATGTTTTCTGTTCTCTTATGCTCTTTGCTCTCTTGTGTTCTTTGTTCTTTTGTGCTTTTGGCTATCGTGTGTTCTTTGTTATCTTTTCTCTTGTACTCTTTGTTATCTTGTGCCTTTTTTGACTGACACTTGAAGAAGTGCATAAAGTAGTCAGAATCTATTTTCCTTAAACTTAGCTCTCTAGTAATAGTGTCCTCAGAATAGATTTTTAAAAATTGTTCATTTTAAGTGGCACAAATTATGTTAATTATTTTGTTATTTTATTTATGTTAATATTACTTTCTTAGAACATATTCCTGGGTGAGGATATCAGAAAACAGTTGCCAAGAGAATCTGCAGAATTTGATAGTGTGAACAAGAGTTGGAAAGAAACAATGACACGACTCAATAATGTGAAGAATGCACTTAGAGGCACTCATCATCAAGGTATGGATTCCTAATAATTCTTTCTAGAATCTGATTTGTGCATTCAATCAGGTATTTGTTTTTGTCAGTGTATGGTTTGTAACTTTTTTCTATGCTTTAAGAGTCACCTCTTTGTTTTCAGATTTGAAATGCTTATTGTCTTGTGCTGTTGCTTTATCCAGGTATGCTAGAGCAGTTAAATGACATGAACACTAAACTGGAAGAGATCCAGAAATCACTGGATATGTATCTGGAAACTAAACGCCAGATATTCCCACGATTCTACTTTTTGTCCAATGATGACCTGCTGGAGATTTTGGGACAGTCCAAGAATCCTGAGGCTGTGCAACCACATCTGAAGAAATGCTTTGACAATATCAAGTCACTCAAGATGAGCAAAGTTAGTCTTGTTGCATGCCATAGAAACTGGAAAAATTGAAAAATATACTGGTGCTCACTTAGTGAGAGACATTAAAGGGGGGGAAGGGTAGTTATTTTTTTAAGTGTTTCAACTGTTGACTAACTTGCTACTAAACAATTGATTTAATTTGATTGTTGTAAAGCTAACATTTTAGTTGATTATTGATTGGTACAATTTGATTGTTGAAAAGCTAACATTTCAGTTGATTATTGATTGAATGATTTGATTCATTTGCTTAAGAAACTAACAATTTGGTTATTATTAAGTGAGTGGTTGATTAATTGACTGCTTTTTTGCATGAATAATTAAACTTAATTGGTTTAGAAACTAATATTTTAAATGATTAGTAAGTGAGTGATTGTTTAAGTGAATGACAGGATTTTTATCCTGTTGCAGATTGAGTACTGGTTGGGTGACTGCCATTAATCTGAATGAATGGTTGATGGAATGATTAACTAATTTGCTAATTGATTCATTTATTTGTTATTTGGATGTTTTCAGGCAGGTCTGACACAGAAATGGGAGGCAGCAGGAATGTCATCTACAGAAGGAGAGTATGTCGAGTTTGGTCATGCTGTTTATCTTGAGGGTCCAGTAGAAGTAAGTCATTTACATAAATTATTCTAATATAATTATGCAAATACTGAGTTGTCTTTAGTGAAGGATAGATTTTCAAAATGGTATGCAATCCAGTGTTAATATTTTGCAGTATTGTAATTTCATCAATTGTGTTCTCTCTAGGCATGGTTATGTGACGTGGAAAAGACAATGCGTTGGACTTTGAAAGAGGTCCTGAAAAACTGTAGATTGGCTCTTAAGAAGAGTTTGACCAAACGTGACAAGTGGATAAAAGAATGGCCTGGCCAGGTGTGTTAGAATTATTTCATTCATTCAAATTTGTATTTCTTTTTTGGCAAATAGCAGTTTTATTTGTCATTAAGATCAGTGAGTTTTATATCGAAGAGCTACATGATTACTGATTAAGATGTTTTGATTTATTTGAAAATAAGGATTTTTGTTTTGACTTTATATTTATGGTGCCTGATTAATATGAAGCTTATTGATATACTGCATGTCCATATGTCTATATAACCACATGTCCACATCATTTTTGGGGGGGTAAACTAGTGTCAAAGAGGAGATAAGATACTGATGCATGTGTTTCAGTAAATTTATTATCAGTATTTTATTTCTTTAATTTAGTCTATTATTAAATCATCAGTCATCACTTTTCTCCCCATAAATATCAACCATTCTAATATGTGAATGATATATCTGAAAATATGCATTATATCACATTACAAGCTCTTTCATTGGTTGTTCTGTAGATGTGTATTACCTCCAGCCAAATTCAGTGGACACAGGATGTGACGAAAGCACTCACAACAACTAAAGAGCGTGGTGACAAGAGGCCATTAAAGAGTTTGAAAAAGAAACAGGTAACACTGTCCGTGATAATTATACAATAAACAGAAAATGACATCAGTGATAATTTTAAAAGAACCCACAAACAGCATCAGTGATAAATTTTAGATGATACATCATCAGTGATAATTTAAGTATTAAGTACATGTACTTGTACTTAAGAGAGGATCTTTCTGATTGGCATATAAAACTAAATATTTAAATTTAATCTGTGTGTATTTTTTAGGTTGAAATTTGAAATTCCCTTTAACTGATTTTCATAAAAGAATGGCATTGGTGCAAGAAATCCATCAAAGGAAAAATCCAAAACATTTTAGTTGTAAGAATTAGCATTATTTGACAATTAAGTTATTTTTAAAATGACATGGTTTTAGCAATTACTAAATATTATAGTTAATAATAATATAATTTTATAGTTTTAAAACATCATTCTTTCCTAATAATTTAGTTTATTTCAGTACCTTCACTGATTATTCCAGTACATTGATTTATTCCAATACACATACTGTTTATTTCAGAATCTTTCACTGGTTCACTTGCACTAAACCATCTCATACATTACACTAGTTTATCTCAATACTTCAGTGCCTCATTCTCTCAATACCTCAGTCATGTTTATCTCATTACCTCACACATGTTCAGTTTAAGTTCCTCAGTATTGTTCATCTCATTACCTCCCAAATGTTCAATATAAGTACCTCAGACATATTCACCTCAGTCTCTCATAGATGTTAAATTTAAATACTTCAAACATATTATTCTCAATATCTTAGACTTGTTCATCTTAATACCTTACACAATTTCATCTCAGTCCCATAATAAATTATTGGCTTTACAAGAATTAAATATAATTTTAAATATCTTTCTTAAAGGTGGCCATGCTGAACAAATTCTCAGAGGCAATACGTGGAAACCTGACCAAGATTCAGCGTGCAAAAATTGTAGCTCTGGTGACAATTGAGGTGCATGCTCGTGACATCATTGAAAAGCTCATCAAAACTGGATGCAATGACATCAATGCTTTTGATTGGCTTAGTCAACTGCGTGTCTACTGGGAAAAGGTACTTTACTTTCTGCACTCTCTTTGGGCTGACTCTTGTTGTGTTTCTGAAAGAATGTAACTGCCAGTGTTTTACTTGGGCCTGACTCTTTATCTTGTGGAAGAATGTTACTGGCAGTGTTTTAATTGGGCCTGGCTCTTGTTGTGTTTCTGAAAGAATGTTACTGCTAACGTTTTAACTTTGGTATAAACATGAAGTTTCATGCATATTGAATTTGAAATTATTTGTGAAATCTTCCTGATTTCTGTTTTTAAGGAACACATTTGCTGTATGTTTTATGATGTTTGCCTGCATTATGTTTCAGGAATATGATGATTGCGTGGTGAAGCAGACCAACACCCAATTCCAGTATGGCTATGAGTACCTGGGAAACTCTGGTCGACTTGTCATCACTCCACTGACTGACCGCTGCTACATGACACTTACTACAGCCTTGCACTTGCACCGTGGTGGGAGCCCCAAAGGCCCTGCAGGCACAGGGAAAACAGAAACAACCAAAGATCTGGGAAAATCTCTGGGCATGTATGTCATTGTTGTCAACTGCTCAGAAGGTCTGGATTACAAATCCATGGGTCGCATGTTCTCAGGATTGGCTCAGGTTAGCCATGTTTCCTTTTTCACTGCCATGTTAATTTGTCTCTTGTTATTTTTATTAAAATCAGACAACTTGTTTATATGTACAGACCTATCTGCTTCTTACAGTTGTCTTTCTTGACAGCAATGTTTTCCTTTCCTCATCTATCTTTTGTTTTATGATTGCTGAAAAAATTAATCTAATCAAATTTTAAACCCTATACTTTTTAGATGAAAGTTATAAAGTTAGTATTTAAATAAAGGAAAAGTAAATTGTTTTCTTAAATATTAATAATAACTTTTAAATCCTTACTTTGGTGTGCTGTGTATACATTGGCAATTTAAAGGCCCTCTTAAATATTAATGATGAGTTATAGATCCTGTACTTTGTTTTGCTTTCCAAACACACTGACAATTAATACTCCACCTGAAATATTAATGATTTTAGATTTTGTACTTTCGTTTGCTCTGTACACACAGACTGGTGCTTGGGGCTGCTTTGATGAGTTCAATCGCATCAACATTGAGGTATTGTCTGTTGTGGCTCAGCAGATACTGTCAATTCTGAGTGCTCTTGCTGCAAACTCTGAGCGTTTTGTCTTTGAGGGCCGGGAAATTGATCTAGTATGGTCTTGTGGCATCTTCATTACCATGAATCCAGGTAAGCTTTCTAGCTATTTTAGTTTATTAAAATGCTGTGGACGTGGACCTGAATCCAGGTAAACTTTCTACCTATTTTAGTTTATTAAACTGCTGTGACATGGACATATGTCAGTGAGTAATTTTAAAGTCGGAGACTGTTGTCATCAAAATAGAAATCCATTCTGCTTTAGCCAAAACTTATTTAAGCTGATTTCTGATCAATATCTTATTGTAGTTTAATCTCTGTTGTCAGGTTATGCTGGGCGTACAGAGCTTCCAGACAATCTGAAGTCTATGTTCAGACCCATTGCCATGGTGGTACCAGATTCCAACCTCATTGCTGAGATTATCCTTTTTGCTGAGGGCTTTGGTAACACCAAGGTATAGCAGTATTGGATTATTTCTCTGCCCTAGTTTACCACTTAAATAACTTTAAACAACTTTTGTCCTAGTTTACCACTTAAAAGCTTTAAATAACTTTTGGTGTCCTAGTTTTTCCCTTGAACAGTGGCTCTGAAGTATTGTGATACTTAACACTTTTAAAATGTTATATCTGAATACCAACTTGCAGTCAACTGCTTAAGGTTTTATAAAACTCCTTCACACTTCTGGTCTTGTGTTTTTTCTTCAGCTGTTGGCCAAGAAAGTGTACACTCTGTATTCCCTAGCCATGCAGCAGTTGTCAAAACAAGACCACTATGACTTCGGTCTTCGAGCTCTTGTCTCCGTTTTGCGATATGCAGGCAAAAAGAAACGCAGCAACCCTAACATGTCTGATGAGGAGGTAATTCTTCTTTGTTGTTGGATTATATTGGCAAATTATTTTGAGCAGTGCTATTGCTCTGCAAGTGTGAACAGGATAAAAGGAGTATATTTCAAAAATATTCTACAATTTTTAATATATTGTTTCATAAATTTTAATGTGAATATCAGTGAGAAATGAAATGATACTGTTTTGTTGACATGTAACTTCCAGTCAAAATGTTCCACTTTCTAGATTTTACTGCTGTCCATGAAAGATATGAACATTGCCAAACTGACCTCAGTTGACCTTCCACTATTTAATGGCATCATGTCTGACCTGTTTCCTGGTGTTGAAACTCCAGTTTCAGACTACACCAAGGTAAGCTTAAGAATTGTGTTGAGCTGTTTCCAGGTGTTTAGTTCCAGTCATTGTCTGTAAAACATCAAGGTGACATAATATTACTGGATATGATTATTATTTATTAATTAATAACTCATAACTAATTACAATTGATCAAGAATCTTAATTTATAATTATTAATAATTCTCCCACAAGACCAACATGTCTCTCACTTGGCAGATTATAAGGGTATCATGAAACTCTTTACATAGTAATAAGATAGACGTTTTACTGTCACATAATGTTTCTGAAGAAGGAAGCTTCTTTCTAAAGGAGTAATAAAAATCTGTCTTTATTTATATTATATCCATCCACTATTACTCCAACATATAGTTTAATGATATGTGCAAGAAGGTTAATAAATTTAACAATAATCTTTATACATATATACCAATACATTGAGAAACTTATTTGACAACACTATTCCATGAAGCAATGTTCAAGATTTATTCAGTCTTATATTCTAACAGGTAATTCAGCAGTCAGTTTAGTATAAAAAATAAACAACAGGACTATTTTTTTAATCATAGAAGAAATCGAGTTATAGAGAAATTTTATAATAATTTCTACGTAACCTGTTCAGTGACATAAGCCACAACAGTCCTTCGTGCACTTTTGTAACAATGTCACTATTGTTCACAATAGAATAGTCAATCTTCCATTCTCTCTACTAAGCACTTTGTAGAGTTCCAATACTGTAGAGCCCTCAAGACTAATCTAGGCTTATATTCACTGTATTCACTTCTCGAGTAGACAATCACAGAAACAAACTTCTAGCACTCCTTTTGCTAGAAAGTTCCACAGTGGAGTTGGCACACTTGCCGATGCACACAAATGGAGTGTAATGAATCATCACAACTGCCATGCTCTAGATGGAAACTTCTCAAATCCACCACAAGCAAACAAAAAAAGAAAAAGGAAAAGGGAAAAAAGGCTTGCTCTTTTCTGAAACATCATATGAGAGAATAATGCTAAGTTCCAAGTTTAATCATCTCTATTCTCTATTCTTTTTTACAATCATTCTCAATTTACAATAATATTTATTAGCCCAATACATCCATGCAACATAATAAATACAATATAATCAATTATGAACAACTATAAATGTTAAAGCCAATGATCTGTGATTATTATATGTGTCTTTGGTTTTATCTTCTTGTTCAGTGTTCTCTTCTTGTCTTCTGCATACAGCGCCATTTGTACAAATTCACTAAATGACACACAGGTTCTATGATATAGTGATTGTTTTAATTTTATAAAATTCCTATCTCTGAACTAACAAGGACCAGAGCAGCCAAATAAGTAAAAGATAAACAGCTGCAACAAATACAGCTACAAATGCTTACATGTCCATGGCATGATTTACATTACATTAAATGTATACTTTTTAGAATGCATACAAGTCCATCATTTACACTAGTATAATAAAAATATCATCTCTTCCTCTAACTTCTAGTTAATAAAAGTTCTTCATCTATTCTGTGCATATCTCTTTCTTCTTCTTCTAGTACACTATTCTAATTCTAAGTTTGTTCACAACCTAACCTAAACCACCCACTCTATCGACCCCAAGGCCCAGGAGTCTTAGGTTTACCCTCTCATCATATGAACTAATATATTAAACTCATGGGTGCTACATTATAATTAAGTTTAAAAATAGGGACAAGCAAATGTAGTCTGCCACATTCAGCTTATGAAAAGGGAACACATTCAGTGAATTCTGACAACACCTATGAATTTTAAAATTTAAATGGCTTTGTAATTTTATTTGTTAATTAGTTGACTGACAGAATTCTTTTAAATACATATTTATTCATTATATTTTTGAATACCTTTTAATCGAATACAGCAACTGTATATAATTTATTTGCATATTTCTATCAGTCAAAATTTATGACAAAATTTAGGCTTTATTCATACATTTCTTAATTAGATAAGAATATTTTTATTTGTTATTATTTTATAATATTTCCAATTTAAACTTAGTATAAGGTAATATTTTGACATTTTTGCCCATAAAATTCCTATGTGATGTCTTCAGCTGAAGACTGCCATTGAGACAGAACTGAAGGCACATTCACTTCAAGTTAACCCCCATGCTGTCACCAAGGTGATTCAGCTGTATGAGACTAAAACATCACGCCATGCTGTCATGATTGTTGGCAACACTCAGTCGGCTAAAACTGTCACCTGGCGTGTTCTCCAAGCATCTATGACACGACTTAACCGTGATGGTGATGCTAACTATCAACAGGTCAAGGTAAATAAATAAATGAATTATGAAAAATCACAATATTTGTCAAATGATTTTTGCCTTTATTATGAAAGAAAAATCTTTCAACAGATTGGAAAAAGACAAATACAAACCTGGAGACTAAAGATGTTATCTGGTCTGCACAAATAAAACATTTTACACTTATAATGGAATTAGCCATGATGCAAGTTTTAAAATAATAGAATTCAATCACAAAAACTTAGATTGTATACTGTGAAGAAAATATATATTTCTTAACTTGAACATGGGATTACTTTGCTCCAGTATAATCTGTCCTTTTGCCTGCTATATTTTTTGCATTTTGTTCCTCTGTATCTTTCCTTGTCCATGGATACCCTAGAACTTTGGTATTTTCTGCATTCTCAGAATGAGATTTGGATGCCATGATTATCTTTACACATCCTCATGAACAACAGTTGTCAATTGAGTGAAGACAAACACTAGTAAAATTACACACACATTCACAATATCCTTCTATGAATAAATTGCGATGAACTAAAGAAAATTAAATAATTTGTCTAGATAACTTCATATGTAGACTAAAGAATAAGTCTATAATGTGACTAGCTAACTTCATCAATGCAGTAAAGAATAATTCGATAACATTACTAGATAACTTCATCAATGCATTAAAAATAATTCAGTAATGTGACTAGCTAACTTCATCAACAAAGTAAAGAATAATTCAGTAATATGAGTAGCTAATTTCAACATTGAAGTAAAGAATGATTCAGTAATATGACTAGCTAACTTCATCAGTGAAATAAAGAATAATTTAGTAATGTGACTAGCTAGCTTCAATGCAATCAAAAATAATTCAGTAATGTGACTAGCTAGCTTCATCAGTGCAATAAAGAATAATTCACTAATGTGATTAGCTAACTTCATCAATGCTGTAAAGAATAATTCAAAACTAGCTGACTTCAGCAGTGAAGAGTATAATTCAGTAATGTGACTACCTGACTTCATCAGTGAAGAGTATAATTCAGTAATGTGACTACCTGACTTCATCAGTGAAGAGTATAATTCAGTAATGTGACTAGCTGACTTCATCAGTGAAGTGAAGTGTATAATTCACTAATGTGACTAGCTAACTTCATCAGTGCAGTGACAAGTATAATTCAGTAATGTGACTAGATACTTTCATCAGTGCAATCAAGAATAATTCCATAATTGGAATGATTGTATTGCAGAACATAAACAAAAATATTCATTGGAAAAACTTAAGGAGCTATATGAGTGACAGTCAGATAAGAATATAATAATAAATTTAGTGCTTAAAATACTCTACTTTTTCTGTGCATATTAATAAATAGATTTATGAATTTCCCACCCCAAAAAAAAAAAAATTGGTGGATTGAAATAAGTTGATTAAATGAGTAGATAAATTATTGACTAATGACCTTTTCAAAGATATCTCCTGTGTCACACCAAGGGGTGGCTTGGAGGTTGGGCTTCTCCATCAGCCCCCTTAAAGCCGCTTCAAAGATGGTGTGTTTGCTCTGCAACCTCAGTTTCAAGATATGTTCCATCCCCACTTACAACCAGCTTGCCACCCCTCTTATATAGAAATTGTGAGCCATCACTCTCATGTCATCTTTAAAATATGACCTAAAAAAAGGTTGCATTCCTGGAGGACTTATATAAGTCAGATCTGAATCAAGTTGATTTACCCTAGTTTATTTATACAGTAAATACAGCCACTCTCACAACACCAAATTTTATCTCTTATCTCTTTCCTGTCTCCTCAAGCAGAATCACTGTTTGCTTCTTTAATGCACTATCATCCTTCACTTCACTTTACTCTTACACTTGCTGTGTATATTCAGACCAATGAATATACAATATTGTTGAGACAATTAGCTAACTTGGTGCAAACACTTATGAAAGATACACAGACAGTGTTCAGTAAACATGGAGAGGGAGAATGAGTTGAATACCATCCCATGCCAGCAAGTATATTGATACAGTGATGTGTTGATGTGTAATGCCCATCTTGGCACATTATTTCAATTTCATAAGCAAAATTTACCAAATCAAATGATATAACTCAAAGACTAACTGTATGTAGACTGTCAAATCATTTATTTAACAAACTTCTCTAAGCAAGAATAGCAAAGAACTTAATAAGTACATAGAGCTTTAAAAAAAATATTTAACAAATAAGTTTAATAATATTCACTTGCTGTGAAGTAATATGCCAGCAAAACATTATTCTAAAAGATTTTTAAATTTCAGGACTTTCCTCTGAACCCCAAAGCTCTGTCACTTGGAGAGCTGTACGGAGAGTTTGACCTCAACACCAATGAGTGGACAGATGGCGTCCTGTCCAGTGTCATGCGGCAAACTTGTGCAGGTCAGTAGTTAACTATGCACAGATTAACTTATTTATTTGTTAAACATACTTAGGCATGCAACAGTTGATAGACTCATTCATTGGATTTTGCTAATTACCCACTTCCTACATTTAACCGTTTTGTGGATGGTTAGACAAAGAAAACCATCCTTTCACATATTTCACATATATTTGTCTGCAGATAAATTGAGTCCATCGAAGGAGATGCAATCAAATGTTAATATTTTCTTTCTGTTTCATCTTTGATCTTTTTCTATTACTGTTTTTTTTTAATGTCTTTTTCAGAGTTTTTTCTATTTTTTTAAGTTTAGATATAACTTCTTTTGACATCAGGCTTTGAAAAGAACACCAAGAAATTATTTATGTTTGTACTCATTTTACTAGATGAGAAACTTGATGAGAAGTGGTTGGTGTTTGACGGCCCAGTTGACACGCTCTGGATCGAGAGCATGAACTCAGTTATGGATGACAACAAAATATTGACCCTGATTAATGGAGAGCGTATTTCCATGCCAGAGCAAGTCTCCCTGTTGTTTGAAGTGGAGGACCTGGCAGTAGCCTCCCCTGCTACTGTCTCACGCAGTGGCATGGTTTACAATGACTATGTAGATCTTGGATGGCAGCCATATGTTGAATGTTGGCTTGACAGCAAGCAAAAGATAAAGGTTTTGCTGATTTATTTGCTTTAGTTGCTTTCTCAAGCTTACTGATATATTGTTCATACTATTGTATAGATTTTTATGCCATTCATTTTATTACTCATCCAGTTAAAGCTGATTTGGATTGCATCAGCAATTTCTAGCATATTCTCAACTTGAGTTGTTTACTCCAACTCTGATACTTACAAAAATACCATCATAAGGAGTGCCCAAGGTTGTGTCACTTCAACAGTTTAATAATTTATATAACAATTAAGTCTAGAAATAGGGGTAGGCAAATTTACTCTGCCACACTACCCTTGCCAGCAAATTATTACTACTGCAGGAGTCAGTCAAAATAGAATCTTTTTATTATAGTGTTATATTAGAAGTTTTGACTTCCTGAATATTTCTGTTGCAGCCTTAGTCAAAAGAGTGTCAAGTCCCATATTAAGTGGTATAGATCCATGCTTTCTTACAGAGTCAAACTTTTTAATAGTAGACATTCCAAGAGAGATCTGTCAGATTTGTTTGCTAATACGAAAAGAGTGAAGCCAAATCTAAGTTTTCCGTGCTTGCTTGGGTTCTAGGAATAGATTTCATCTATTTAAATTCTAGCCCTTTGAAGTTTATGGAAACAAAGAAGTTGAAAGCTGAAGATATTTTACCCAGATAATACTTAAGTGTAAAACAATATAGATGTGAATACTTTTTAGTTTTAAGCACGTTGAGGTGTGACTATAGTCAAGCATAAAAGGCAGTGTTGTGTGTGCTTGTCCAGGGACTTGTAGAGGAGCTGCGACGGCTGATTGACAAATTCTTGGTCAAGATTCTGGACTTCAAACGAATCAACTGCAAGGAACTTATTCCCATTGCTGAGTTGAATGGAGTTGCCTCCCTCTGCAGGCTCTTTGATGCTCTGGGCACTGTTGACAATGGAGTAAGAATATATTGGTGATATTTTTTTAATGTCAAATAGGATTTATTGTAATTGTTTTGTGTTGAAAAAAAATTAAATTAACCTAACATTTAATTATGTTTTTATTTGTAAAAGTATGAATACTATTTATTGAGTTTGAGATGGTATTCAAAAGCATGTTTTAACTGTACTTCAGTATATGTACTTAACTTTATTTATGGTCTAAACAAGTAAGTATATGGTGGCAGTGTTGCCTTAAGCATGCATGATAACTTTGAATGATATTCACACTAATGTGTATGGCACTACTGCTACCTTTAGCTAGTGCTGCAGCTATAAGTGGGGTTGTTTGTGGTATTATGACATTTTTAAACTGTAGTAAATATATAAATAATGCATCATTGGAAATCATAATGTAGATAAATATTAGTACTCTTAAAAGCATGATAAAAATTATTATATATATCACTATAATTGTAGTTGTTGTAACTAATAAAACAAAAATGTGAAAATGTACTGCACTGTAATTATAGCTGTTGTAACTAGCAGAACCCCAAAAATACTAAAATATGCACATTATAAATAACAAGAGAACAAAACGTGTTAAAAATTAAACACTGTAATTATAATTGTTGTAACTAACACAAGGAAACACATTAACATATACAGCACTGTAATTGTAGCTTTTCTAATTAACACAGCCCAAAATGTTAAAATATACACACTATAAATATAGCTGTGTAACTAATACAGGTCAAAATGTTAAAATATATACACTATAAATATAGCTGTGTAACTACCACAGGTCAAAATGTTAAAATATACAATTTAAAAATAAAACTGTTGTAAATTTCATAGCCAAAATGTTAAAATATACACACTATAAATATAGCTGTTGTAATGAACACAGCCCAAAATGTTAAAATATACACATTAAAAATATAGCTGTTGTAATGAACACAGCCCAAAATGTTAAAATATACGCATTAAAAATATAGCTGTTATAACTAATACAATCCAAAATGTTAAAATATTCACAGTAAAAATAAAGCTGTTATAACTAACACTAAAAGTAAAAATAAATCTGTTATAACTAATACAATCCAAAATGTTAAAATATTCACAGTAAAAATAAAGCCGTTACAACTAACGCTAAAAGTAAAAATAAAGCCGTTATAACTAACACTAAAAATAAAAATAAAGCCGTTATAACTAATACAATCCAGAATGTTAAAATATTCACAGTAAAAATAAAGCTGTTATAACTAACACTAAAAGTAAAAATAAAGCCGTTACAACTAACACTAAAAGTAAAAAATAAAGCCGTTATAACTAACACTAAAAGTAAAAATAAAGCTGTTATAACTAACACTAAAAGTAAAAATAAAGCCATTATAACTAACACTAAAAGTAAAAATAAAGCCGTTATAACTAACACTAAAAGTAAAAATAAAGTCGTTATAACTAACACAACAGAAAATGAGCATGCTGAGTAAAGAGCAGCAGCTTGTTAATTGTTTTTTTTGTCTTCTTTCTGCAGATGCATATAGAATGAGTTAACACATTTTATGAGTTTGTATGATGTCGAGTCTGCTAGTTCATTAAAGAACTTTATTATAGCATAGAGATTTATTTTATAACATTAGTTTTATAAGTAAGATAATTATATTTCACTAATATATGACATGAACTTGTCAAAAATCTTATTTTACAGGTGGACCCTTCAGATCAGGAGAACTTTGTGCGCATGGTTGAGCTCTGGTTCCAGTTTTGCCTGATCTGGTCTGTTTGTTGTTCTGTGGATGAGGACGGTCGCAAAAAAATTGACAACTATGTCCGAGAAATGGAGGGCACTTTCCCCAACAAGGACACAATTTATGAATACTATGTTGATGCCAAGAATAAGACTTGGGTCCATTGGGAAGAAAAACTGAAGGGTGGCTGGAAGTACAATCCTGTGTAAGTATACACAATGTAATTTTAAAAAAAAAAGATTTAATTACAAATCACCAGAATTTTAAACCTGCATTTATACTTTTAGTTAGTTCTCATTTGACCTGTACAAACTTTGTTTATGCATGTGTGCTGGGGGGAAGGGTGTAAAGCAAAAATTTCAGTCAAGGTGCATAATTATATAGCTACTTTTTAGTTTTTAGCCATTTTCAGGTTATTAAAAGATAACAGCATTACTAAAAGTGTTATCAAGTCTTCAATACAAATACTAAATGATGTACTTGTCAAAAATAGTATGGGTTCAAGCAAGAAGGGTTAATATCCATTACACAGACTCTTAGATTTTGCTTTAATCACCACCTCACTAATGATAAGAACGCTAATCATCAATCATCATTTACAATTGTATTTTATTGTTTTTCTAATATTGACAAATATTTAAAATTATTACATATTCTGTATATTTCCAACAGTTTCTTACAAGTGCTGATAGTCAGATGAAGTCTTTCACTTTTCTATACACTTGAAATTTCTCAATTTAAAAGATATGCACTTTTTACTTGTCTGTATTCATTGTCACTATCACTTTGTCATCTAGTTTAGATGTTATTTAAATACCTCTCAAATTAAAAACTAAAATAAAAATATATTAAAATAAACAAGATAATCAGGACTATTTCATCCTCAATTTCCAGAAAAATAGATTGGAAGTTAATGTTCTTGTCAAACTGACACAGGGTGATGGGTTTTAAATGAGGGTGGGGTACTTTCTTTTTGATGTCATAAATTGAATTGAGGTATAGATTTGTAGCTGTCTCATTTTTTATAACAATTAAATATAACAATTTAGATTACATTTTATATTGGTAAAAGAAGGGGAGTTATAAAAAAAGAAAGTTAAAAAACATGATTATCCTTTGACATTTATTGGTATTCTGATTCTGCATATTATTGCCAGTACAATATGATGGGCAGTTCTGAATACAAGTATTGATGCAAAATATAATGGGTCAATTATATTTTTATTCAGTATTGCTATTATGGGATCCAGTTGGACATACATTTATTATTTCAGTTTAATGAGTTATTATGTATCCTTTATCTCTGCATTTTTATGGTCAATTCTGGATACACTTATCATTGCTTTTTTGATTATCAATTCTGGGTATTTGTATTAGCATTTTCATGATAAGTTCTGTTTATGTTTAACTTTGTATAGATGGTCAGTTATGGGTGCATTTACCTTTGCATTTTGGCAGTCATATCTAGGTACATTTACCTTTGTATTTTGATGATAAGTTATGGATGTTTACTTTTGCAATTTGATGGTCATCTCTTAGATGTTGATCTTTGCATTTGTGGTGTAGTAAACAAATACTTCATGACCAACGTTTACAATTTCTTACAAGCTATTTGTTATTTTTATTTGAGGTGTAAAGTATTATTGAAAAACCAACAATGATAAGTTCTTATAAAAAATGTAATTTTTAATGCAGATTGCCATTCTTCAAGCAGATTGTGCCAACAGTTGACATGGTGCGCTATCAATTCCTCATGTCTTCCCTCATTGACTCAGAGAAACCAATCATGTTAGTGGGTCCCGTAGGCACTGGCAAAACATCAGTGGCAGAAAACACATTGGGAAAACTGGATCCAAAGAATTACAGCATTCTGAGTGTCAACATGTCTGCACAGGTATAAAAATGTTCTTTTTGATGATAAAAAAGAATCATTTTTACAGATACAAACCCTTTTTGTTACAATTTTTTTTTAAAGCATAATGTTGAGGTTTGCTTTTAACACCCCCTAAATGGCCATACTATGATTAATTCTCTTACTATATCAGTACTGGAAACTGGTTAAATATTGAAAAAGTGTTTAATTCTTAACATTGTATTATTTTTTCTCTAAAAGGCACATTACATATTTTGAAAAAAATAATCTTTTCTTAATTTTATGTATTAATAATTATATTTTTGTTGCCAATGTTAAAATAACCTGACCTTGGGCACTACTTATGATATTTTTGGAGTAAACAACTTGGGTGGAGAATGTGCTAGAAACTTGCTGATGTAATCTAAACCAGTTTTAGGTGGATGAGTAGTTTTATTATCTAATGGTTAAGATTTACAAGAATGAGACAAGCCAATGGGCTGAAATCAAAATTTACCTATTGAAAAGAATTTATTTTCTAATCACATTGAATTTTGAGTAGCAGCAGTCTGGTCATGAAAGCTGGCCATTAGCTTAATGGTACAAGGAAGCTACTGGAAATTGCTATATTGTTGTTCTGCTTGAGGGAACTAATATGGTGAAGGTGCGCCCTGATTAGTCTTGAGAGAACACCAGCTGAAAGAGCATTCTGCAGTATGCTAGAGGACACATGAAATTGACAATTCTATTGTGACAATAAACTTGTGATTTTGTTATGAAAGTGCACAAAAGAAAATTGCTGCATTGCATTGATAAGGTTATGTACAAACTGTTATCGCTATAATCTCTAAAACTCCATTTCTGTTCTCTGATAAGAAATTACCCTGTGATTTATATTGACACTTATCTGTTGAATTATGTGTTAAGAAATTACCCTGTGATTTATATTGACACTTATCTGTTGAGAAATTACCCTCTGATTTATATTGACACTTATCTGTTGAATTGTATGTTAGGATCTAATAAGAAATTACCCTCTGATTTATATTGACACTTATCTGTTGAATTGTATGTTAGGATCTAATAAGAAATTACCCTCTGATTTATATTGACACTTATCTGTTGAGAAATTACCCTCTGATTTATATTGACACTTATCTGTTGAATTGTATGTTAGGATCTAATAAGAAATTACCCTCTGATTTATATTGACACTTATCTGTTGAATTGTATGTTAGGATCTAATAAGAAATTACCCTCTGATTTATATTGACACTTATCTGTTGAATTGTATGTTAGGATCTAATAAGAAATTACCCTCTGATTTATATTGACACTTACCTGTTGCATTGTGTGTTAGGATATAAGACTGTATAGGCTTTGAAATTATCTGATCTTGGTTTCATGGAAATGTTGATGCAGACTTTTGCAGAGTAATCTTTTTATGGGGTATTTGTTATAAGTATATTTGATTGTTGATTTAATAAATTTATTGTTAAATTTAGACCTTCTTACACATATTGATAACCATATGTTGGAGAGATAGTGGGTGGATGGGAGTTCGCTAAATATAGATTAAAGACAGATTTATCTTTTAATTTGGTAAGAAGTTTTCCACCTACAGAAATATTGTGTGATAGTAAATGTTTGTCTTTAATATTATGGAAGAGAGAAAACATTTACAGCATCCACATATCTACCAAGTGAGATATGAGTGGTGTCTTCTGGAGAATTGTTAATAACATAAGATTCTCATTACTTGTAATTAGTTATGGTTGATTAATAATAATAATCATAATCATTAAATAGGGTGTCATTGTGTCATAAAATTTCTTTGATGCTTTTGATCTGCTTCAGACAACTGTGACTAATGTGCTTGATCTGATCATGTTGGTATGTGTATCCAACATTGTCATTGAACTTATTAGTAATGTTGCTGTAAGTTGCTTCCTGTGAATTATTTTCTACAGCCAATATAGCGAAAATTGAGGCTTGAGTTTGAAAGTTTCTTGAATATTCTTCATGGTTTGCTGAGTAGTGCATATGAAGATTCTAGAACACTCTCCATGATGTGCTTTGTTATCACTTCAAGATTCTGGAACAGTTGTGTAACATGCCTAGGAGTTCATTAGACCATCACTTAATAAAAAAGAAAGTGACTTGTTGCAAACTGCTAGATTGTGAATAGGTGCCAGTGACAGCTGCCATTATTGAAAAGGTTATGTACATTGTTAATTATCTCTCTGAAACTCCACTCTCATGTCTATGAACTTGATTATATATATGTTAATTTGACTGCTGATGTCTATGCTAGGATAAACTGAATGATTGTCTAGTGTTAATCAAACATTGTTGTGAAGTGATGTAAATGTCAACGCTCTTTGATTATATTCATATGTTGTATATTTGATTGTTGATTAAATAAATTTATTGATCTTCTTACACATATTGATAACCATTTATTGGAGATAGTGGACGGATGAGGGCTCACTAATATTTTAGGCAAATTTACTCCACCACACTGTCATTATGTACCGAATGGTGACTATAATTATCCAGAGAGCAGTGGCTATTTTTATCCAGGGAACAGTTACTGTCATTATCCACTGAGCAATGACTATATCATATATCCAGAGTATATCTGACTATCTTTATCCAGAAGACAGTAGCTATTGTCTTCCAGGGAAAAGTTAATATCATTATCCAGAGTATATCTGACTATATCTAGAAGATAGTAGGTATTGTTTTCCAGGGAAAAGTGAATATCGTTATCCAGAGTATATCTGACTATCTTTATCTAGAAGACAGTAGCTATTATTTTCCAGGGAAAAGTGAATATCATTATCAGTTATGACTATTTATATCCAGAAAAACAATATCATTATCATGAAAACACTGGCTATCATTATCCAGATAACAGTTATCATCATCCAGAAAACTGACTATTATTATTCAGGGAAATGAAATTATGGGAAGCACTTGTATTGGTGACCAATTTGGATGCTGTGACACATTATCTCAAGAACTGTACCTATCATTATTTAATTTTATTGTTTATCTATAGTAAACTGAAAAACACAGGGTGGGGTGGGGATGAACATTGTTAGCTGGTTGTCTCTATGTTTAAAAATGTAAAATGTATGTAGAAGCAATAATGTACATATGTGTGACATTAGTTTTGACTGCAATATTTTCATTCTAAGCAATTTCAATATTATTATGTAAAACATCAGTCAGCTACACAAACTGGTTAAGCTAGTGTTTGAAAAAAACTGCAAAAATTGCTGTTATAAAGTTCATTTCTTACTACTACATATTTCAATGAAACTAGTGCTTGTATAAATTTGCTTTTATTTCTTACTACTACACAATCAAATTTAAACTATATTTGTATAAATATAAAGTACATTTGTTATTACTACGCAATTCCAAATGAAACTAGTGCTTGTATGAATTTGCTTGTTATAGAATACATTTCTTATTACAGCACAATTCAATTAAAGTAGTGCTTGTATAAATTTGTTGTTATAAAACAGACTTCCTCCAACAATGTACAAGACATCATTGAGAGCCGGGTGGAGAAACGTACAAAAGGGGTGTATGTACCCATTGGGGGTAAGAAGCTCATCACATTCATGGATGACTTCAACATGCCAGCTAAGGACACATTTGGCTCACAGCCACCTCTGGAACTTGTGCGACTGTGGCTGGATTATGGCTTCTGGTATGATAGACAGAAACAGACAGTGAAGAAGATACAGGTAATTTTTACAAGTTAATTTGAATAGTTTCTTTTCATAAGGTACACATTAACATATAAGTAATGAAAGTAAGATCATCATCTAGCTGTTTGATTAATTTGCTTTCACACTAAGAAATACTACTTTTAGTTCAAACATTTGCCTGCTTTTTCCTTTTTTAAAGAAAAAAATCAAAACAAACACAATGCTTAATTTTAAAAGAACAGAAGTGTCTGTGAGAAAATTTTATTCAACTTTCATATATCAAATTCTTGAGTTTTATTATTTAATTGAATCTGAGGTTTCTTTGTAAGTTCCATTTAATCTTCCTTTTGTAATAGTTGAAACATTTAAATTTGTTTACCTCAAGATGAGTGAGAAAATTCAATACCTTATCTTCTAGCATTCACTACCTTATTAAGGGCTTGCATGCATTTAAAGCCTTATTTGTCAGCAAATAGTTAAAAGGGCTTGCATGCATTTAAAGCCTTATTTGTCAGCAAATAGTTAAAAGGGCTTGCATGCATTTAAAGCCTTATTTGTCAGCAAATAGTTAAAAGGGCTTGCATGCATTTAAAGCCTTATTTGTCAGCAAATAGTTAAAAGGGCTTGCATGTATTTAAAGCCTTATTTGTCAGCAAATAGTTAAAAGGGCTTGCATGTATATAGAGCCTTATTTGTCACCAAATAGTTAAAAGGGCTTGCATGTATATAGAGCCTTATTTGTCACCAAATAGTTAAAAGGGCTTGCATGTATATAGAGCCTTATTTGTCACCAAATAGTTAAAAGGGCTTGCATGCATTTAAAGCCTTATTTGTCAGCAAATAGTTAAAAGGGCTTGCATGTATTTAAAGCCTTATTTGTCAGCAAATAGTTAAAAGGGTTTGCATGCATTCAAAACCCTATTTGTCAGCAAATATTTAAAAGGGCTTGCATGCATTCAAAACCTTATTTGTCACCAAATAGTTAAAAGGGCTTGCATGTATTTAGAGCCTTATTTGTCACCAAATAGTTAAAAGGGCTTGCATGTATTTAGAGCCTTATTTGTCAGCAGTTACAAGGGCTTGCTTGCTTTCAAAGACTTATTTGTCAACAGTTACAAGGGCTTACATGTATTTGTCAGCAGTTAAAAGGATTTAAAGCCATTTGTAGCAAAATGTTAGTGGTAAAGATATATTCAGTGCTTCATTTATATAGTTTTAAAGTCTTGTTTGCCAGAAGTTTAGTGGCAAAGCAGTGTAATTTACAGTACAGTGACAAAGTGACATGGAATAATGACACATTGGCATAATGACACATTGGCACAATGACATACAACAAATACAATGCTTTCAAAAGCAGAATGTGAGAAAATAAAATTCAACCCAAATAAAGCAGCTTGTTATTTTTGATTAAAAGTCTGAAGTAAAATCCTGCTTTTATTTTTTCTTTTGAACTTGCAATTCAAATCTAGTATTAAATATGTTTTTTTTAAATTTAATTTTTTAAAAATTCCATTCTATTCTCAGGGCATGTTGCTGATTGCTGCAATGGGTCCCCCTGGTGGTGGTCGCATGGTCATCTCTCGGCGTCTGCAGAGCCGATTTAACCTCATAAACATGACTTTTCCACAAGTAAGTACCATACAACTTGAACACTATGAACTCTACATCAGAAAGCTGACTTTTCATATAAATAAATACGAGTTTTTCATGATTAACACTGCAAACTCCAGATTAAAAACCTGGATTTGTTTGGATAAAACAAGTCTAGGTAACATGTATTTGCCTGGTTAATTTTTTTTTTTTTTAGCCAAGAAGTTAACAACTAGCTATTAATATTTTATTTATCTATGAAATTATCTTACAGCATTCTTTTAACTCTGTTGTTTTTCATTGTAACTTTTTCCCTCTTTTTCTGTGTTTTCATTCTAATAAATAACAAACTCTAACAATATATTTTACTGTTTTGTACACACACGCACGCAAGCACGCACACGCACACACACGTGCATATGCACACATACACAAACATGCACGCACATGTTATCCATCATTGACATTAGCATGATTATTGTAAAGCAGGTCATATTGGAAAGATAATAAGCTGACCATATAAGGCTGATCTAGAGGTTATCTAAAACATTAACTCTTATTTCATGTTTCTTTGCCACATAATAGATTATGCACTCAATGAGATTTACCTGTGAGTAGGAGATAAGCATTAAGCATTTGGATCCTCTTTGCAGTATTTAGTAAAGAACAACAGCATTTGACAGCAGTCATTCACCACAAGGGTCTCAAAGAAAAGGGATCATTATAATTTAAATAATGAGTTGAGTAATCTAGGGCTAGGACAGAACCAAGACCTTTCTAGAGCCCTCGCTCATGTTGGAAGCATCACCAGTTTCTGTGCAATGTATCACTCATATGGCTGCATTGCTAGATTGCTAGTTGTCTGTATGATTGTGTCACACAAATGTGGAAAGGATAACTCATCAATGATAAGAAAAATTTTGCAAGCATGATTGGTCATTTAATTTAAAACTTATGGCTACTCTGTAGTGAATTTTGTTTGCATTTTTCATTCTCCACAATTATTTTGTATTCATTAAAGGAAGGAAAAGCTGTGAAACTGGAACAGCTTATTTCATATAATTTATAGAATTGCTCTCTAACCTAAGAATTTGTACAGTTTGGTGTTTCATTCTTGAATACACAAAACATGTATAGAGTAACTCTCTAACACAAGAATCTGTTCAGTTTGGTGTATCAGTTTTTGAATACACAAAACATATTAAAATTGCTTCCTAAATAGTGTGCTTTGTATTTTAAGTGATGTAATATTTTCAATTTCTCCAACACAGGAATCCCAGATCAAACGAATTTTTGGCAGCATGATCAACCAGAAGCTTCAAGACTTTGAAGAGGAAGTGAAACCCATTGGTGACATCATGACACAGGCAACAATTGAACTGTACAATGCTATCGTCCAGCGCTTCCTACCTACCCCAACCAAGATACATTATCTGTTCAATCTTCGAGACATCTCCAGGGTATGAGTCCATCATTTAATTCATGTTGTGTTCACAACTGCACTAAAAATTTAATTAATTTTATAGGCATTTGTTAACTGCAATTTTGTTTGGTCCCAATTTGACACTTAGCAGTTCTAAAACTAATTTAACACTTGCAGACTGAAGACTAAATTATGGAATTATGAAAATAGAAAAATAAACTTGTTAAAATAGACCATACAACTATAATTAGTTTTATCCTTCAGCTATAAACTTTTAAAAAATTTCGTTAAATCCTAATCTTTAAGAAATTGTGAAGAGAAATTGTTATGAAGTTTCACACTTATTTTGATGGTTTTGATAAGCAAATAATAGGTAAACAGTACTAAAGTCAATTGTGCATAATTTATATATTATTTGGATTTAGTGATTTATATTTTTTATATGTTAATTTAAATACTGTTTGGATTTGGTATTTCAGATTTCAAGGACTGTTGATTTAAATACTGTTTAAATTTGGTAATTGAAGTTTCAAGAAGTGTTGATTTAAATATTGTTTAGATTTGGTGATTCAAGTTTCAAAGACTGTTAATATAAATACTATTTAGATTTGGTAATTAAAGTTTCAAGGACTGTTAATATAAATACTGTTTAGTTTTGGTAATTGATGTTTCAAGGACTTTTAATATAAGTACTGTTTAGATTTGGTAATTGAAGTTTCAAGGACTGTTAATATAAATACTGTTTAGATTTGATAATTGAAATTTCAAGAACTGTTGATTTAGATACTGCTTAGATTTGGTGACTGACTTTTCAAGATCTTTTGATTTAAAAACAGTAAGCATTTGCATTGCTGTTTTAGTATTTAGCGATTTAACTTTTGCTTTAGGTGATGGAAATTTTAGTGCCCATAGATTTAGTGAATGAAGTCTGAATAGCTATTAATTTACATACTATATGAATTTTTGGTGTTTGAAGTTTGAATAGCTATTGATTTACCTACTATATGAATCTGGTGATGGCAATTTGAATAGCTACTGATTTCAATAGTGTATGAATTTGTTGATGGAAGTTTGAGTAGGTGCTGTTTTAGGTATTTATGGATTTGGTGATGGAATTTTGAATAGTTACTGATTTAGGTATGTATGGATTTGGTGATAGAATTTTGAATAGTTACTGATTCAGGTATTTATGGATTTGGTGATGGAATTTTGAATAGTTACTGATTCAGGTATGTATCGATATGGTGACAGGTGTTCCAAGGGTTGCTGAGAGCACACAAAGACTATCATGACACAAAACATGCCATGACGCGACTGTGGATTCATGAGTGCTTCCGGTTAGTTTTTAGCTTCACTTTGTTTTGATGAAGTTCAAGCATTTATTTATAAACTATGGTTTCTTAGAACTCATCTTATGTTTGTTTATTGACAACATAACATAAATCACATTAAATGCATGTTAGTTCTGGAATGTTTGTTTATTGACAACATACATAAATCACATTAAATGCATGTTAGTTCTGGAAAGTAGTAATGTAAAATAAATTCATGCATAACTGTTGCTTCACATGTAATCTCATTATTTTTCACAAGAACCTTATCTGAATTATTAGCTTAAATTAATATGAGCAATGTTGACAGATAAAACTAGTTTAAACTATTTTTTCTGATGTATTTGGATTTTGCCTCAACTGACTGAAAGAAGATAAATGAAAATTTTCAGTCAGAATTTGTTTGGCTAATATTCATTTAGCGTTTGACTTGTGTGATTCCTGTAAGGTAGTCTGAACTGGTTCTTGATACTGAATTAATTATTAGAATTAATCTGGTTTTGTAGGCAATTCATTTCTCTTATAGTCCATTACTTTTAAATTATGCATTCCATGCTTTTATATTTTGCTTTAGAAAAATAAACATGTTAGAAATTTAAAGCTGTGTTATAACAGTAATATTTGTTCTCAGTGTGTTTTCGGACCGTTTGGTGGATGAGAAAGATTATGAGACATTTGTGGGTATCCTGACAGAGAAACTGGGTGTGTTGTTTGACCAGACTTTCCATAACATCTGTCCAAACAAACAGCCACCCGTTTTTGGTGAGTAGAAGTAGTAATATTAATATGTATTTTTATTATATATATATATTACTGTACTGGAATAGGCTGTGTGTGTGTGTGCATTTAGCTGAGACATTTTGTTTATCTGGATCATAATTGTAAGTTTAGATCATACTTGTTAGGTTACTTTCGAACAATAAAATTCAACAGCGCAAAGTTCTTTCTCGAAGAGTGCATATGAGGTGTGTGTTGGTGGTGGTGGAAGTGGGGTGGAGAGAGCAAACTGTCTGAATGACAGATATTCAGTTTTATTTTCTGAATATTTTGTGTATATTGCTTCCATTTTTGTCTAATAGTTAGTTTTATATTTCTTGTGAATTTTAAGATTTTTTTCATTCCAAGAAATCCATATTGCAGACAGTACATCTCATGATGTACATGGTTCAGCACTACATATATTTAGAGAAAGAGAGAGGAGAGGGTACTTGTATTTACATTGTTCTGCTTTGTCTATTCTACCTTAAATTGTTAGAAAGCTCTAGATGTGTCCTACCTTAAATTGCTGGAAAGCTCTGGCTTTGGGAGATGCACATTATTTTATTTATTGTTTTCAATTATAGGTGACTACATTCACACAGAGAATGTCTACGAGGACATCGTTAACGCTGCAGCACTCAAGAAGCACATGCATGATATGCTAGAAGAATACAACAGCTCCCCTGGTGTGGTTGCCATGGATTTGGTGCTCTTCCGGGATGCAATTGAACATGGTAAACAAAAATAATTTACTGTTCATTTTCTCCTTAGCAGTTTGAACCTATTTTTTAAAAAACGTATTTAATTTATTATATAGATTGTTGCATATAGAAGTTGAATACATGGGTTTTGTGCCCTTTTGTATTAAGGCTTTTGTGTTCATTCATCTAAACATTTACTAAGAGACTATAACTCACTGATATGGTGACCTAAAAACTGTAGAATTAGATTTTTAATCTATTTTTTTTCTAGTATAGATGCCTAAATTTAAGAGTGATTAATAATATTTTAATCATTGATTTTATGTTTTTAAATTTTATTTGCACTTTTGTGGAATAGACTTTTGTTTACACTTTTCTTATGCTCACTTATGTAATCTGTACAGGCACATGCCTGGGGATGGTGGGTGGTTAGCAGTTAGTACACATACAGCACATTCACATACACACATACGTCACACACAAACATTTGCATATCAGAACTACCGCCATTGCAACTACCTTTAAAAAGCTTGGATGTGCCAAACTCAAAGATCATTTTCACTCTCCTTTGATAATACAATACAGTATAAACATCTGGTTTTCATCTATAACATCTAAACACTAGAGTTATGATTTGCATTTTGACCTCAATGTGCAGTGTCAAAAATTGTACGTGTAATCAGACAGCCTCGTGGTAACATGTTGCTTATTGGCATTGGTGGTAGTGGTCGACAGAGCTTGACACGACTTGCCTCACATATTTGTGACTACACAACCTTCCAGATTGAGGTCACTAAACACTACCGAAAACAGGAGTTTCGAGATGGTAAGAACATCGATAGGACTCTTAACAAACATATTTTTTTAGCTGAAACTATTTCAATGTAACTATAATTTCAAATTTTCTTACTTTAATTATTTTTTCACCAGGTATATCTTAGTTTAATTGTCAGATCATGATGCTGGCTATGTATATCATCTTATTTATTAAAAAACTCTCATCTTTCAAAGATTTCAAGAAAATACACACACACACACACACACACACATATATATATGTATCTCCTACAGACCATGCACAGTTTGAAATGTTGCTATGACAAAAATTTTGTATTTTAGGATCATTGATCATTGTTAAGCAAGGTAGAGGTAAGCTTTCAAAACTACAAAGGAAATAAAGACTGGTTTGATTTGTCTTATTCCATCTATTTGGATTTCCAATGGATTTATTGTATTATTTCATGTTTTTGAATTGTTTATGTCTATATATTATACTGTGTTTTACAATATTTATAGTTCTAATATATTTTGCTGTTTTTTAAATTTCTGATAGTTCTTATAATTCTATGTATTATGCTTGTTTTAAATGTCTGATAGTTCTTAAATTCTATGTATTATGCTTGTTTTAAATGTCTGATAGTTCTTATAATTCTATGTATTATGCTTGTTTTAAATGTCTGATAGTTCTTATAATTCTATGTATTATGCTGTGTTTCAGACCTGAGAAAACTTTACTTCCAAGCTGGTGTTGACAACAAGCCTACAGTGTTTCTCTTCAATGACATTCAGGTCGTGGAGGAGGGATTCCTGGAGGATATTAACAATATTCTGAGCAGTGGAGAGGTTCCAAATCTCTACAAGCCTGATGAGTTTGAGGAGGTAAAGTTTCAATCAGAAATATTTATATTCCTGTTGATAAGATAATAAACTGTTATCCAGGTATGATACAAAATATAGCTATATTAAATTACTATCCATTTCAGTATCAACTGGCCATATTAAATTGTAATTCATTAAAGATACCAAACCACCACGTTAAACTGTTATCTTTTTAAGGTACAATACAAGTCATTCTTATAATTGTTATTCACTTAAGATATAAAAATGGTGATATCAAATTGTTATCTATCTAAGAAATAACTCAGTCATATTTAACTGTGATCCATTTATGATACAAGACAGCTATTTTAAAAAAACTGTTATCATGTAAGATTCAAACAGCTATTTTAAAAATTATCATTTAAGATTCAAGAGAGCCATGCTAAAATATTATTCATTTAAGATAATGCTAGTTTAAATTGTTACTAATTTTAGATACAAGACACACATTAAATTGTTATCCATTTAAGGTGCAAGTCATGCATATTTTCCACTGCATGTTTATTAGAGATAGATAAGTCCTTTTTTGCTATTTGAAATTGAAGCATCATCTGTAAAGAATTTTATGAAAGTAGAGAGGGTTGGGACATCCATAACTATTCAGGTTTTAGTATATGTGCATAAGTGCTTGTGTTTGTATGTATGCATTCATGTTTGTGCTAGTATGTCCATGTTTATGCATGCACAGGTGGTTTGTACAACTTGTGTAGGAATGCCACAAATTCATGAATGGAAGTGCTTATTTGTCTAGTTCATCTCTGGCAAGAAAGTTTGATAGTTCAGCAAGTTGCATTTACATTATGCTCTTAAAAGCTTTTTCTTAATAATTAGATTTAAAAATAAAGTGTAGTTCAATCAAACTAGGTGTACTCCTCAAAATTACTTTGTTTTTATGATTAGTTATTGAAATATATTTGTAGTTCAACCATTTAATTTTGCACCTCATTTTATGGTTAAAATGAGATATTAAGAAATCTTTATTGCTAAATCTAGACATTAAACTAACTGTGTAGTTTAACAAGCATGATTTTATCATTAACTTACCTTTGTTGCTAGAATTACATATTAAGACATCTGTGTTTCTTGATATCAGCTTTAAAAAATCTGCATATTAATAATAAGCTATATTTTCACATTAACTTACCTTTGTTGCTAGAATTATATAACATTAAGAAATCTTTCTTGTTAGACCTTTACATTCAAATATCTGTGTAGTTTGACAAGCTAGTTTGCACTTTGAAAGCTTTTGTTGCTAGACTTGATATTAAAAAAAAAGAGAATGTTTTAGTTCTGAAATCAATTATTAATAATTGAAATTTTTAGATTGAGGCTATGTTTTACTATTATCATTATTAGTAATATCACCACTACCACCACTAAACTACAGACTGGATTTAAGATTTTCAATATTTCTAAATCCATTGCTCATAACTCATAACTCATTCGTTATGCCCTGACAACATTACTTTAGTAATTTTTGTGGTACTTTCTTAAGCAATGTGAGTCATAAGGCAATGTTATTTCGAGTTTTCTTTAAAAGTAAATAATTATTTAATTTGTTCAAATTTTAGTGGATGTCTCATGAAAAATCTTTCTGACTACTTTGTTACAAATAATTTTAACACACAGCAAGATACTGAAGATTTTCAATTAAAATTTGAAGCATTTTTGCAGTAAGGTGAATAATTTGAATTTATATTGTACTTCAATATTTAGATGGGTTTTTTTTTTTTTGCAAAATGTTATTTTTATTTAATTTGCTATTTTTTTTAAATTTGTGAAATAATGTTTACACTTTTAATGAAAATTCACAGCTGGCATGAACTAAAATATATTTATAAATAGAAATTATAATTTTAAGGCTCTTTCTCATTCAAAATTATCTTTGCTTTAAGAAAAATGAGTGTGTGTGTGTGTGTGTGTGTGTGTGTGTGTGTGTGTGTGTGTGTGTGTGTGTGTGTGTGTATGTGATTATAATGTTTAGGTTTTTTCTCATTCAAACAAAATGTTGCTTAAGAAACAATATATATATATATATATGATTACAATGTTCAAAACAGTAATATATGTATATATGATTATATTTTTGGGGTTCTTCCTCATTCAAAATAAACATTGCTTTAAGAAACAGTAATACATAATGATTATAATGTTTTGATTTTTTTCATGTAAACAAAACGTTACTTTTAGAAACAGTAATATAAATATGAATTATAATTTTTGTTTCAAGAAGCAGTAATATAAACATGGTTATAATATACAGGTTCTTTTTTGTTCAAACAAAGTATTTTATAATGCACAAGTTTTTTCCTTGATCAAAGCATTGTTTCAAGAAACTGTAATATAAATATGGTTACATGTATAATGCATAAGTAAGTTTTCTCTTACTCAAACAAAGCATTGTTTTAAGGAACTGTTATATAAATATTGTTATAATGTACAAATAAGTTTTGTCTTACTCAAACAAAGCATTGTTTTAAGGAACTGTTATATAAATATGGTTATAATACACAAGTAAGTTTAGTCTTACTCAAACAAAGCATTGTTTTAAGGAACTGTTATATAAATATGGTTATAATATACAAGTAAGTTTTGTTTCACTTAAAAAAAAGCTTTATTCCAAGTTATCATGTTCAAACAAAGCATTTTTCAGAAAGCAATATATCATTATAATGTACAAATATCAAATATCAAATATTGTTATAATGTACAGATTCTTTCTTATTCAAACAACATTGCTTTAGGAAACATTACTATACTCTTTGTCATTTCCAGAGTTTACCAGAATTTGACTCAGTTCTCTGTATTTTTATTTTCTACAGGTGAGAAATGCTTTGTCAGATGAAGTGAAGAAACAGGGCATTGATGACAATGTTCAGTCAATCTTTACTTTCCTGCTTGACCGTGTTCGGGCCAACTTGCATGTTGTTCTCTGCATGAGTCCTGTAGGAGAGGCCTTCAGGTAGTTTATTTGTTCTGTATGCTAGTGTAATATGTCTAATTAGTCAGTCTCTAGGAGTTTATTTGTGTTCTGTTTGCTAGTGTGATATGTCTAATTAGTCAGTCTCTAGGTTTTCAAGTACCGTAGTTTATTTGCCCTGTGTTTTAGTGTAACATTTCTAATCAACTAATCTCAAGGCCTTCATTTAGAGTATTTGCCATGTGTGTTAGTTGTAGCCTTTCTAAACCATTCTCTAGGTTGTCAGATAGTTTATTTGCCCTGTGTGTCAGATTGTCATTTCTAATCAGTTAATCTCTAGGCCATCAAGTAGTTTATTTGCCCTAGTATGTTAGTGTAATGTTTCTAAGCCAATCTCTAGGCATTCAAATAGTTTATTTACCCTGTGTGTTAGTGTAACATTTCAAATCAGCCAGTCTCTAAGCTTGAAGCTAGTTTACTTGCTATTAGTGTACCATTTGTGTGTTAATATAACAGTCAGTCTCTATGCTTTAAGGTAATTTATTTGCTGTTGGTGTACTACTTGTGTGCAAGTGTAATATTTCTAATCTTATCTCATTGCAGAATTCATATCTCTATAATCTGTTAGTGTAATATTACTAATCTTATCTCAATGTAGAATGCAGTATTCTTATCACCAAAATGTGTTAAAGTAATATTTCTAATCTCAATGCAGAATTCATATCACCATACTATGTTAGTGTAATATTTCTATTCTTATCACAGTGCAGAATGTCTTATACAGTAAGTCATATCACCATGAAGTGTAGGTTGTAATATGTTTAATCTAATCCCATTTCAGAATGCAGTTTACCTATCATCATAATAACAGTGATAACAAATTAAAATATTTTAAATATAATAACAGTATTGATTTTAGTATTTGAAAAACTTTTAAGTCTTGTACACCATTGGTTGACATGAGCCTTTGACTAATGCCACATTTTGACATAAGCCTTTGACTAATGCCACATTTTGACATAAGCAAGTTTAGTTCAGGTAGTTCAGGTTTTCTTTCCTTTTTACTCGGCTGCCTGCTAATGTTATATTTGTAAATAACTGTGTATTTGTGATTGTGTGTGTGTGTATTAATGTTTTTTGTTTGTGTGTATAAAGATTCATATCTGTGATTTGTGTTAATGTGTTTGTGTGTATGTTGTTTCAAAAAGTTAATAAAAATTAATTGATGAGCAGAATTTTATTTGTTTATTTATATAAGAAGAATCACCGATTTGATAAAATTGAATAAATTTCAATAATTAAATTGGTTTTCTTTACTTTATTTCATCTTAATTATTATCATTAAAATATTTTAATGATATGCTGCCGTATTGCTTTCCATTTATTCTGTATTGTTATCATTTAATAATTTGCTTAAAATGAGAATGTTGGTGCAGGAACCGTATCCGTATGTACCCAGCTTTAGTTAACTGCACCACCATTGACTGGTTCAGTGAATGGCCACTAGATGCCCTTCTAGAAGTTGCTGACAAATACCTCAGTGAGATGTCTCTGGGCAGTGAGGAAGAAGTGAGTTGAGATTGTTTGTGAATTGAGACCATTTCATTATGAGTTGAGATGTATTGAGACTTTTATTAGGAAAATGAAGAGAAATGTGCTCCATCTGTTTGATTATGGATTTTGGAAAATTTGTGTCAGTTTGATCATAGAAAATAAGAAAAATGTGGGTTACATCAGTTTGATCATAGAAAATAAGAAAAATATTGAAGAAAAATTGGGTTATGCCAATTTGATTATAAAAAATAAGAAAAATGTCAGCTATGTCAGTTTGATTATACAAACAAGGAAAAGGTAGGTTGCACCATATTTCTTTTTCTCATAATTTTAATTTGAACTACTGTACATTTTTAAACAATGCTGATGAGTTATTTGCTATTTTCTTTGGTTGTTACTTCTTATGTTTAACTAGTTCTATTTTTATTTTCAGTGTTTCTCAGATAAACTAGTATGATATTTCTTTTAATGTTTCTAAAAGAAACTGTTTGATAATTTTTTATGAGTTTTTTATTTTCCTGAATGTTTCCATGCAGGACAAGCACAAGCCTTCTCTAGCAAAGATCTTCAGTATCATGCACAAGTCTGTGTCAGATTTCTCACGCCGCATGCTGCATGAGATGCGACGACACAATTATGTCACACCCACTAATTACTTGGAACTAGTGTCAGGATACAAAAAGTATGTTTTGGTAATTTATGCTTTACATTTTCTGGAAATTATGCTGATGTCAGAATACAAAATGTAAGCTTTGACTTTGAAAATGTTGCCAGTAAAATTTTTAATTAATTATACATTGCTTTGGCTGTTATGGCAAATGCTGAAGAAAAAGCAAAGCATACACTTTCTAAAGCATACAAATTTCTAAGACATTTACAGTAATCTATGAAACCATTGCACAAATGATTGATTGGTTGGTTTTTTGGTTGGTTGGTTGGTTGGTTGGTTGGTTGGTTGGGTGGTTGGGTGGGTGGGTGGTTGGTTGATTGGTTGGTTGGCTGGTTGGTTGGTTAGTTGACTGATTGATATTTACGTGTAGCATTCACTGTAGCCCAAGTGATTCACAAGTCATAGAGATATGTCTAATAGACCCTATTTTGAAAAAAAGTATATGACAAATTAGAATTAGCATGTTCTTCATATTGATTGATTCCTGATTAATGTTCACTTCCATCATTTGTTGTTGCACATATATTTCTCAACGACCTTATCAAGAAAATAATATCTGAAAATTACAATCATCTTCAGCTGCCCATATAACAAATGTTGCTCTTGCACTGGGCATTTGGGACTCCCCAAAGTACAAAATTTTCTCTCACTTAAACTCACCCTATCCAAAACATTCATCCCAGAGACAAAACCTTAATTTGGAACATGGTCACATGGAAGTCTACTACTAAATTAAATAATAAATTAAGTTAAACCTCACCCTACTATAATATTGAAAACAGTATAATTATATATATTCTTAACCAACAAAAGTGAGAAGGAAACACTATTCTAATAGGGTAAATATAAATTATTCTAACTATTAGTTCAAATTTTTCAAAATATTAGTACTTTGGTTTTCCTGTTAGCCTACATTCTGTTGTGATGACTAACTCTCAAATAATAGTTGTACATACCTGGTGAGTTTAGCAGTAGATTATCTCACCATGTCATCTCCAAAGTACATGAAACTCAGGATGGAGAAAAAGTGGTCAATCCTTTTATGGCATCAACCATATATGAATTTTGTTCATGCACATGGCAGTCATCAATACTGTCAACTAGGAATTATGCCAGTGGTGATGGTGCAGAAAAGTGTCCTTCATGCACAGACTTAAAATTGCATCATATTGAGGACCAAAAGTCACTAGTCTCAACACTTGAATGTGCAGCAGCAAAATATAGGCAAAAATCTAAGGTACACTGCAGCTTGTCATGATAATTCATTGATCCATCCACACCTTGTTGCTGTTCTGGTTCCATACGTTTAGGTTCAAATCTCATAGTGCATATAATACTCCACTAGGAGTGAGAAAAATCCTGCACGGCTCTGCCTTTTGGGGGAGTGATGGTTTGCACTACATGCAGACATTTGCCTGACCAAGTCAAAATGGCAGATGCAGTGATGGGTATGACAACCACAATTGCCACTCATGCAGATGAGTAAGGGCCCAAGTGCAGACACCTATATACCCATCATGGAGTATTTCAGACAGTTTCATACTGGTCTTTTTTCCACTTTTTATAGTCCTAGTACCTAATGTCACTGCAGCACCATTATTTTATTTTCTAACAATAGTAGTCACTATGTTGTTAATTTATTTAAAAAAGAACTTTATTATTATTCTACATTATACACTGATAGTCACACAGGCAAAACAAATATGAGACATGCCATTTTCTTATACATCTGTTTTATGAAGACATAATAATAGACATTTTCAGTGTTTCTAGATGAACTTTACCTGCTTATCATCAGACTTGAAAATATATCATCAAACATCATATCTTTAGCCCTATATCATCAGACTAGAAAATATATCAGCATATATCATATCATTAGACTCCCATCATCAGACTAGAAAATATATCATCATACATCATATCATTAGACTCCCATCATCAGGTGAGATAATATATCATCATACATCATATCTTTAGACCCATCATCAGGCTAGATAATATATCATCATACATCATATCTTTAAACCCATATCATCAGACTAGAAAATATATCATCATATATCATATCTTTAGATTCATATCATCAGGCTAAATAACATATCATCATACATCATATTTTTAGACTTCTGTATGAAAAGAAGAAGGAACTGGGTGATGCTGCAGACAAGTTGCGCAATGGCTTGAGTAAAATTGATGATACTCGAGAAAAGGTGGAAAAAATGTCCATAGAACTGGAGGACGCCAAGACAAAGGTCGCACAGTTCCAGAAACAGTGTGAAGAGTACCTGGTCATCATTGTTCAGCAGAAACGAGAAGCTGATGAACAGCAAAAGGTACAACACATCTGTTTTGCTGATTTAAACATTTTTCTTGTAGGCTGTTTTATGAAAAATTAGTTATGTCAATCCATTAAATGTTTGATCTGAATAAGACAATTTGGATGTTGTGAGGTAAATGTAGGATGTTTGGTCTGAATAAGACAATTTGGATGTTGTGAGGTAGATGTAGGATGTTTGGTCTGAATAAGACAATTTGGATGTTGTGAGGTATTAAAAAAAAACAAGCAAACTGATGAAGATAGCTACACTTGTAATTTTATTTCTGCTCTTCTTCAGTCCGTGGCACAAAAGAGTGAGCGCATCGCAGATGAAGAAGTTAAATGTCAGCACATGGCAGATCTGGCCCAAGCAGATCTCAATGAGGCATTGCCTGCTTTGCAGGAAGCCATGTTGGTAGGTTTGCAGTATTTCTTTGATACATTTTAAGTACATTGATGTCTGTTTGTGTTTGTGTAGGACTTTTATGTATAGTGTGTGTTTGATTGTGTATTTGTGTATATATGTATGCTTGATTGTTTCAGTTACTTGAGTGAAAGAAGAGTGACGTGGTTAACAGTGTATTCATCCAACTAGTGGAAAATCTGAACATTTTAAGATTTACTTGTTGAAACAAAATGACCATAAATCATACTTTAAGATTTACTTGTTGAAACAGAATGACCATAAATCATAGTTTAAGATTTACTTGTTGAAACAGAATGACCATAAATCATATTTTAAGATTTACTTGTTGAAACATAATGACCATAAATTACATTTGAAGATTTACTTGTTGCCTCAGTTTTATTATATTTATTTTCAGTGATATATTTATGAAGAAATATATTATTTTGAGCTCACTTAACCATTTTGATTTTTTATTGCAATCACTTGTTTTATTTCTAAGGCTCTTGAGTCACTCAACAAAAAAGACATGACAGAGATTAGATCCTATGGTCGTCCTCCTGCACTGGTTGAAAAAGTAATGGAATCTGTAATGATTCTGCGTGGAAATGAACCAACATGGGCTGAGGCAAAAAAACAACTCAGTGAGTTATTATATGTACAGCACCATCATTACTTCTTGTGTTCAATAAAAGCTTGTGTTTAGGTCATCATCATTCTCTTTATGTCCGATAAATACTTGTGTTTAGGATCATCATCATTCTCTTTATGTCTGATAAATATTTGTGTTTAGGGTCATTCTCTTTATTTCTGATAAATATTTGTGCTTTGGTTTCATTATCATACTTTCTATGTCCTATAAATGTCTTAGAGACATTATCATTCTGTTAATCTTGAGTTTATGTTTAGGAAAAATGCATAACTTTGTTGTTTATTATTTCTTTCTGTTTCGTATGTAGTTAAGTCTATGCATGTGTACTGATTTTAGCATGTTCCACTAATTTCTCTTAATTCTTTGAGACTAGAGATTTAATTCATCCATGTCTATGTTTATATGTTGGTGTTAGGTTCTTTATCTTTGAATATGTTGATGTTGTTAATAGGTTCCATTTCTGTGGATGTGTTTATGATGCTAGGGTCCATGCTGTTATTAGTAGGTTTCATTGCATACTTTGTATGTGTTGGTAATAGTTCCATATGTATTTATGTGTAGATGTTAGTCAGTTCTATTTCTGTGTAAATATGTTGATGTTAGTTCCATATCTGTACATATGTGTAGGTGTTAGTCAATTCCATATCTGTGTATATGTGTAGGTGTTAGTTCGGTATCTGTGTGTATGTGTAGGTGTTAGTTCGGTATCTGTGTATATGTGTAGGTGTTAGTTCTGTATCTGTGTGTGTGTTAATGTTAGTAGATTCTGTTTGTGTTAATGTGTTGGTGTTAGTCACTTCTATATCTGTGTTTATGTGTTGGTGTTAGTAGATTTTGTGTCTGCATTTATGTGTTGGTGTTAGTAGATTCTGTCTGTGTTTATATGTTTATGTTAGTAGATTCTGTCTATGTTTGTGTTGGCGTTAGTTCTATATCTGTATTTATGTTTTGATGTTAGTAGATTCTCTGTCTGTGTTTATGTGTTGTGTTAGTAGATTCTGTGTCTGTGTTTATGTGTTAATGTTAGTAGATTCTGTCTGTGTTTATGTGTTGTGTTAGTAGATTCTGTCTGTGTTTATGTGTTGGTGTTAGTAAGTTTTATATCTGCTTATGTATAAGTGTTAGAAGGTTCTATATATGTTAGAATTATAGTTTCAATATGTGTGCATTGATGTTAGTCTCTCTCTCTCTCTCTCTTTATATATATATATATATATATACACACACACACACACACACACACATAGGTTTGATGTCTTTGTGTATGTGTTGATGTTAGTAT
Source organism: Sinotaia quadrata (assembly GCA_028829895.1). Classification (NCBI taxonomy): domain Eukaryota; kingdom Metazoa; phylum Mollusca; class Gastropoda; order Architaenioglossa; family Viviparidae; genus Sinotaia; species Sinotaia quadrata. The sequence goes on along the minus strand of CM054177.1, from coordinate 59,195,552 downwards.
GTTCTGTGTCTATATTTTGGAGACTGCATTCTTGTTAATTTTTAACAACAGTTTAAATTGACTGTAAATATATAAATATATATATATATTTAAAAACCACATATATGTATGTATTGTTTAGTTTAACTCTCTGCAAAAAGTGATTCTCTCTATTGATTATCTACCTTTGATTCTTATTGTACATCATCTACCTGTGATTCTCTATAAATTATCTACCTTTAATTCTTATTGTATGTTGTCTACCTGTAATTCTCTCAGCTTAATGTCTGTTGATGATTTTCTAAGTGTATTGTGCACCAGTGATTCTTTCTATATAATATCTACCTGTAAATTTCTCTGTATATTCTTTGTCAACCTCAGGTGACCAAAACTTTTTGAAACAGCTTGTCAATTTTGACAAAGACAATATCAGTGACCGTGTGCTTAAAAAGATAGGACAGTATTGTGCACAGGCTGATTTTCAGCCAGAGATCATTGGCCGAGTGTCTGTGGCTGCCAAGTCTCTGTGCATGTGGGTACGAGCAATGGAAGTGTATGGTCGCATTTACCGCGTGGTTGAACCCAAACGACAAAGACTTCAGGGTGCCATGTCTGCCTTAAAAGAAAAACAAGACGCATTGTCAGATGCAAAAGCTAAACTTGCTGAGGTGATAATGTGTTATTTTTATGTATAATGTATATCAATTTGTAGCTTAATATTCCCAAATAATATATAAATAGTATGTACATTAACATTTTTCCTGATTATACATTTTGAGAGATATAAATCTTTTTCCAGGAAATTCTGTTTTGGTTCCCATATTTTTACACATATTTGTAATACAGAAAGTATTACTTTGAATGGATATCACATCTTTTATTAACACAAATTGAGTTTGCTTACATCTAAGAAATTAAAGAAAAAGTATATTGGATACATAAATATACATAATAAATTGTTGTACAACACTTTTACTTGAAATAATTCATAACTAAAACTTTTTTGTGTTTACAGGTGGAAGCCAAAATGGCTGAACTAAAGCAACAGTATGATGAAAAACTGGCCCAGAAAGAAGAACTGAAGCGAAGAGCCGAGCACACTGAACTCATGTTAGATCGTGCCTCTAAGCTTGTCTCAGGACTGGCTGGTGAGCGAATCCGTTGGCAGGAAACTGTCAAGGTCAGACTTATTTCACATTTTCATTTTAAATTTTATTTTAATTTGATTGTAATTTTTCTTTATCTTTGGTGTATTTTGGGATCTATTTGCAACCTGTTTAATATAGTAGTTCTTTCTTTAGCCATTTTTAGAGAATATGTCTTGTATAACTTGTATATTAATTAAAAAAACATTGTGGATCTATGGTTTTGTTAACTCATTCATTTAAGAACCTTCTATTGGTATCATTCTAGGGGGGAAAAAATAAATCGTCATGATTTTATTTTTTAATTATGAGAAGTTAAGAGCATTATTACAAAAAATAGTTCTCAGTGAAATTATTGAATAAGTTTGAATAATTGCATGTATCTGATTTCAGTACTGAGCTCTATTCCTATAATCTCTATCCCATAATACAAAAGTTTGCACTAAAAAGATTTATAAAAGTTTAATTGTTTTTTTCTGTTGGTCTTTAACTTACAAAAAATGTAAATTGTTTTGTTTCTGTTGGTGCTATGAAGGACCTTGAGGAGAAGATGGGATTTCTGCCTGGTGACTGTCTGATTGCAGCAGCTTTCCTCTCGTACATGGGGCCTTTCCTGTCAAACTATCGAGACGATATTGTTCAGAAAGTCTGGATGGCAGAGGTCATTACATTCTTTATGTTCTCTTAATCATTAAAAATAGCCTAAGATATAGGTGACATTAAAGAGACAAAGAGGGTTAAATATACGACAAATCTTCTGTTGTGTTTGGAGTCTGCTGGACAGTCTTATTTTAAAAAACTGTACTGTTTGATATTGAATGAGGCAAAAATAATTGGTGTTGGTACTGAAAATCATATTAGATTAATTTACTCATATAGAATTGGCAGAACATCATTCTTTTACCAGTAATTTAGTTATATAACAAGTTATCAAGCTGACCTAGTTTAATACTTTGTGTTTTAGTGGTGTATATTAATGTACCACTGTGCTCTGTTGTGTTTTAGTGGTGTGTATTAATAAAACACTGTGCTCTGTTGTGTTTTAGTGGTGTGTATTAATAAAACACTGTGCTCTGTTGTGTTTTAGTGGTGTATATTAATAAAACACTGTGCTCTGTTGTGTTTTAGTGGTGTATTCAGTGGTATATTTTGATCTTTCTCAGGTTCGTAAGTTGGGAGTACCTTGTGCACCGGACTTCAGTTTCTGTAACTTCATCTCTAAACCCACTGTTGTACGTGACTGGAATATTCAGGGATTGCCAAGTGACAGCTTTTCCACAGAGAATGGTGTTATTGTGACGCGTGGATCTCGCTGGCCACTCATGGTGGATCCACAAGGGCAGGCAATTAAATGGATCAAGGCAATGGAAGCTTCAAGGGTGAGCTACTGATGACACAGACACAGATTATCTTGCATACTTCTAACATCAGAGTGCCTGTTTTAGATTTTTTTGTGTACTTCTAATAGCAGTGTGCCTATTATAGATTATCTTTATTATTGCTGATGTTTGTGCTATAAGTAGTGCATATAGAATGAGAGAAAAGACTGAGAATAGATAAGAAGAATTTACAGATAAATGTTCAGTGAATATTATCAAAGAATTAAAGTTTCACAAGAAACACACATGCTGCAAACAGTGTGGCTTTGGTTCATAGTCTTCAGATCTACATACTAAAAGTAAATTAATTTCTTATATCTCTCTTTTAATCCCTCTAGATGAAGTTGTCATCATGGACTATCTGTTATATCTCTCTTTTAATTCCTCTATATGAAGTTGTCATCATGGACTATCTGTTATATCTCTCTTTTAATTCCTCTATATGAAGTCGTCATCATAGACTATCTATCTTTTAAAGTTGAAAGAATGATCTAAGTAGATGGCCACTCGTCTTTTAATGAAAAGGAATCAGAACTTGAACTTGAACAGACATTTACAGCCAGGAATGCACAGCAGGTTAAAATCAGTTGACGGTCTGGTACAATATAAATGTAGATGCCTTGGCCTCATTGCTGTCAGACAGAGGTGTCCTGAGCATAGTCATGTATCAGCAAGGGAAATAACTTCTACTTATGCTCATCTGGATCAAGCAAGTGTCATTGATTGTCAGCAGGACAAATAACTTCTGTCTGACACACTCATCTGAACATGTCATCAATCGTCATATTCATAATAATAGTATTGTAATAGAAATTAGAAAATGGTTGAACTAAATGAGTTTTAGTCTGTTAAAGATAATAGAAAGGATTTGGACAGCTTTCTGACCAACATTTATTCAAATCTAAAGTTTACTGTACATTATTCTTTCAGTTTTTCATTAGTATTAGTTTTACTTATATAAATTCTAAATATATATAGTCTAAAAAATGAATTAAGAAATAACTAAAGGCAATTCAAACTAATGAAGACAACTGATCTGCCAGTATTCCTGTGAATCCTTTAGAATTCACATACACTTGAAATATATATAATAGATTAATAAACCCTAGAATTATTTTCTTGTAAACTGCCTTCTAAATAAGATTATGTTAAATAGAACATCTTTCGAATAATGTGTTAATATAGAAACCATGACTTTAGTATGCTTCTTCAAACAAATTTGTTACTGGTCTGTCTAAATTTTGAAATGGAAATTTAAGTGTGGGTTTTGAAATTAAGTTCCTGATTGGTTCATTAAACACTAAATATCACTGACTAATTTAGTTTGATTTTAAGTTCATAATCATATAATAATTAGTTTCCTGTTAATTTTGTGTGCATGGATTGGTCAATATCAGTCGTATGATGACAGTCAACTAAAATTAAGAATCTATCAGACATATATTGTCACAAACTCTGTCTGGAAAATGCTTTATCAACATCTTTAGAAAATCATTGACAAATTAAAGGTGAATTATCTATATTTTACTCTTAATCTAATATCCTATTTTTACAATTAAACTTTTATAAATATATATTTCAACAATAGAACTCAAACAATTAATTGTGGAATACTCTAACTATTGGAAATGTATATATGCATACATAGGAACACTTCTCTTTACACAAATTTTATAATTAAGGTATTCAGTGATATTAGAAGGGAAATTAATAATTTCATATAGAAGAAGGAATGGTAGAATTATTGGTGACATTTCTCAAAATTAAAGTAACAAGTTGAAGGAAGAATAATTATTCCTTTTCCACTTCAAAAAGTAATTGAAACTTTTATATGATATGGCATGTCACATTATATAGAACATGAAGTGTACATTTCTAATTATGAAGTAAAAACATAAACACTTGATATTTCCTCAGGGTTTGAAAGTGATTGACTTACAGCAAACAGACTACATGCGAACCTTGGAGACTGCCATACAATTTGGACTGCCAGTTTTATTACAGAATGTCCAAGAACGCTTGGATCCTTCCCTGGATCCAATTCTCACCAAATCTCTCATCAAAATTGGTTTGTACTTTTTTTTCAGAGTTTTGACTGATTAGTTTATGTTGAATGTCTATGTCCAATGTTAAATGATTTCTTGGATGGACAAATTGCTATAAACAGTTGCACATATGTGTGTGCATATGTGTACATGAGTGCATGTATGTGTTTTTGTGTTTGATAATAAACTTGTATTTATTAGAATATTTACTGTACTTTATTTTTGTAGCTTTTGAGTAATGTACAGCTTTTATTCACCAAAATGGTGCTTGTTTTTCAGGTGGTGCATTCATGATTCGCCTCGGTGACAAAGAAATTGAATACAATACTGATTTCCGTTTCTACATTACTACAAAACTGTCTAATCCACACTACACACCTGAAACCTCAACAAAGACTACCATTGTTAACTTTGCTGTAAAAGAGCAAGGTATATTTAAAAATTGTTTGTTATTATAGACATTTGTTGTAGTCACAGTTTGCATTCAATCTGAGTGGTTTATTTTGTAATTTACTTCATTCTTTAATATTGAGCCTTTACTTTATTCTTAATATTTAGTTCTTTAATATTGAGCCTTTTTGTAATTTACTTTATTCTTAATATTTAGTTCTTTAATATTGAGCCTTTTATAATTTACTTAAGGCTTAATATTTATTTCTTTAATATTGAGCCTTATAAAAATTCATTTCATTCTTAATATTTAGTTCTTTAACAGTGAGTCTTTATTGCAGTCCAACTAAATTTCTAAATTGTATCAAAACTATTTATTTTCATTTTGTCTGCTTTCAACTGCTTACCTCCCTTTCAGCAACACTTCTTTCAATTTAATATGCTTACCCTGCTTTCGCTCAACATTATTTTTATTCCAATTTTACTTCTTTGTCCTTATCAGTATATTTTATTACTATGAAATGAAAAAGTGTAAGAAGAGTGTTTAAAAGACAGCATTTGGTCATGGTAGTCAAGTTTTAGTAATACATTTCCATAGTTGTCTACCTTTATACTGATCTCCAGACTAGTTACTCTGGCAACAGAATATATTCTGTAGTCATTCAGGTTTTAGAACCCACGGTGATATTAAATTAGCATGTCTAAAATGCCTGTTTATTCATGACTTTGCCTCTGTCTGTGTGTGTATGTTCAGGTTTGGAAGCCCAGTTGCTTGGCATAGTTGTACGTAAAGAGCGAGTGGAACTGGAAGAGCAGAAAGATAGTTTGGTGCGCAGCATCGCTGCAGGCAAGAAGAAGCTCAATGAATGTGAAGATGAAATTCTCAGGTTTGCATAAATAAATCATTCTCATTAATGACATATATTAATAATGTATGTTTAGGTTGATATCAGTGAACCATTGTCTTAAACTGTCAGCAGAAGTAATGATGTATGTGATATGAATAAATATTTAGCAGATATTGAAAATACTTCGGAAGAGTTTTTGGATGTGTCTTTTCTTTTACACAGTTAATATTATGTGTCTCAAATAATTATTTGTAAAAATGTTTATTCAATACTAGACTGTTGGTTAAAACATCATAACAGTAATTTGGAAAAGTTTTTGGGGACACTTATAAAGGCAGAAAGTATTTTATGACATTCATTTAAAATACAGCTTTTGATGACACTTGAAGGTTACTGAATGAGACCAAGGGATCCTTGCTGGATGATGAGCAGCTAGTGAACACATTGCAGATGTCTAAAATTACATCACAGGAAGTGTCTGAACAGCTTCAGATTTCCGAGCAGACAGAAATCAAAATTGATGCTGCCAGAGAGGTTTGTAGCAATTATAGAGTTTAGGAAAGCATTATCTGCCCAGGTGTGGCTTACAGAAGTTAGTTAACTGCCCTTGTGTAGTATTAAAAAAAATTATATGTAATTGCTTTTGAGTAGCATTCAGAAGTTCTTTAGTTACTTACCTTTATGTAGCATTTAGAAGTTCTGTAGTTATCTGCCTTGGGTTAACACGTACATTGTTTTAAATTATATGTTTTAGGCTCTAGTAGCCTTTCCATTTTTTTTGTTTTCTTCCTTTATTGTAAAATTGTCTGACTTAAAGCAACTACAGTATTATTTAATTATCTATTTTCAGATTAAACGCAAGAAATTAATTGTAATTTGTATTTCGCTGTTATTATAACTTTAAAAATAATTATTCATCAAACTTGAATTTAAAGAATGTAAATGTTTCATATGCTAAGAAATATTTTCTTTTTCCTGTGTAAAATAATTTGTTTTAATCATAAAAGAGTATAAAGATATATTGAAATGTGAGAAAAAATTATTACCTATATGACCTACAATAAATTGACAAACATTTTAATTGAATAAAAATTTGTCTTTTCTCTATTATCTGAATGCAATATGCAATCATATACAATGCATTAGATAAATATAGTTAGCATTGTTTGTGATATATGACAAACATCATCTTTCCGTAGAAATATATGACACTTAAACATTTTATATATCCTAATTTTCTGTCTGAAATCTTCAGTCTAACATAAGTTACAGAAATAACATGTTCATTTATAACTTTTTATTTATTGATTCATTTTGTGAATAAATGATTTTTCTGTACTTTCATCAAGCAGTCGCACTTTATATATTTCCAGGGTTACAGGCCTTGTGCACAACGTGCATCCATCTTGTTCTTTGTGCTGAATGACATGGGGCGCATTGATCCCATGTATCAGTTTTCCCTTGATGCTTACATCGAGCTTTTCAATCTTTCCATTGATAAAAGTCAGCGCAGCTCCAAACTGGAAGAGCGCATCAATAACCTAAATGACTATCACACCTACTCTGTGTACAGGTAAACTTTGATGATTATTGTTGGATGTATAAAAATTGATTCCACCACACCTTTTCTAATTGTAGATAAAATTTGGTGATTTTCAGTGGGCAGCTAGCTCAATAAAGATGACTGCTGTACTTAAACTGACTACAGAAACTTTGATTATTATTGACAAACATTTGAGAATTGAATCAATAAAGATTATTCCATACTTACACTGATTACTGATAAACATATGATAAACTTTGATAACTGTACATCAAAAGTTAAAAGTTCCAAACTTTAGAAAACCACTATTCTGATAAGAGTTACCTCCCTTACCAAACCAGTTGTGTTCATAAGAAAACAAAAGATTCCATTAAGGTGTGTGAAATTTCTGTAAGTTCTGTGCAAAATCCATGCACTAGTAGTGAATGAAATATGTTTTTAGGAATAATTTTCATCCCATAGATGAGTGACTAGAAGCCTGGTAATTCTTTCTTAAGACTTGTTTACCTATTTGGTATTTTCAGTCTTAAACAAGTAATTTATCTTTAATTTGTTAACTTTCAGGTCTATTGTCTGGGCATACATAAAATTGCCTTGATAGAAAGCCATAAGCTAGTGACTATTTACTTAAACTTGTTTACTTCTCAAATCCTTACAGTGTCTGTAGCCTGTGTAAATGGTGTGAAATTGGCCAAGGCCAGAAATACTTCCCCAAATATTGATTGATTGATCAATGTATATTAATGGAAAGGTCCAAAACAAGTAACTTGGTAATTTAATTTATTCAATTTTTATTTGTTTTTATTGTCTAGATACACATGTCGTGGGCTGTTTGAGCAACATAAACTTCTCTTTTCCTTCCAAATGTGTGCAAAAATTCTTGAGCATGCTGGGAAACTCAACATGGATGAGTACAACTTTTTTCTTCGTGGAGGTGTGGTGAGTATACTTTTAAAACAAAACTTCCTTTTTAAGTTTCACAAAGGTGCTTTCTACCCTGTATACATACACAGACAAGTGCAGACACAAAATACTCTCACACTGGCCTGCATTCAAGAAAAAAACTTTATTTAGTATTTAAAACAGATTAGATTAATTTAAATAACATTTATTTATTTTAAAATATCAAACTTAATTAGCTTTCATAAGATTGTAGATTTATTTTAAAAGTCCCACATATTTTCTGATATTATTGTAAAATCACACAAAAACACATTATAGAATAAAATATTAACATTGAACCTATTTAATTTCTGTTGAATTTGCCAAACAAGGTTGTCAAATCTGTAAGTGAAAACTCATCATTTTGTTGTAGTTGGTGTTATTTTTGGTTAAATATTTTCTTCAAATGTAGTGTGTGGCAAAGTACATTTTGAATATTATATTTAGAGTAACATTTTATTTTGGAAACAACATGATAAACGTGAGTAATATTCAGTAGTCAGTTGAGTTCTTTACATTTTGTTCATTATACATGGTAAACATGAAAATTGTTTAGTAGTAATTGAGTTCTTTCTGTTTTGTTCATTTTGTGTGATAAACAGGAGTATTTTTAGTAGTCAGTTTCTGTTTGGTTCATTTTGTGTGATAAACATGAGTATTTTTTAGTAGTCAATAGAGTTTTTTGCATTTGTGTATTATGCATGATAAACATGAATGATGTTCAGTGGTCACTTGATTTCCTCTTTTGTGTATTGTACCTAATAAACATGAATATTGTTCAGTAATCAGATGAGTTCTTCCCATTTTTTGTATCGTGCAGTTCTTTTAACTTTTATTCTTTGCAAGCTTGTTTAGGAAAAAGTTTTATTTACTCCTAAATGTTTAGAGAAATAACTTTAATGTACTATTTGACTTGACCTGTTTAGAGAAATAACTTTACTGTACTATTTAACTTGACCTGTTTAGAGAAAAAGTTTTATGTACTCCTAAATGTTTAGAAAAATAACTTTAATGTACTATTTGACTTGACCTTTTTAGAGAAATAACTTTAATGTACTATTTGACTTGACCTGTTTAGAGAAATAACTTTAATTACTATTTGACTTGACCTGTTTAGAGAAATAACTTTAATGTACTATTTGACTTGACCTGTTTAGAGAAATAACTTTAATTACTATTTGACTTGACCTGTTTAGAGAAATAACTTTAATGTACTATTTGACTTGACCTGTTGAACTCTTACTTGCATAAGGAAATAGTAAGGAAGTAATGCTGTCAGTCATATTTCTACCTTAGTGTAATGAACTCATATTTCTAAACATAATTATGTATCTTATACTAAATACTTTTTAGATGTCATCTATTGTAGAATGCATTAAAAAATAAAGTTAAATGTGTCTATATTTTTCTTAGTTAAAAATCTTTTCTTATTTTAATGTTTATATTTGAAAATATAATAATTTACCTGAATGTTTGCTTGTTTATTTAAGGTTTTCATTTTATATTGCTTTTATTTTCAATCATAATCTTTATATATATATTACCAAGTTGGTCTCATCAGGCATGATAATTTTTGATTGGATCAGCTTTGAATTTTGTATACTGTGTTTTAGATGTAATGATTATTGTTTACTGTGTTTGAGATGTAATGATTATTGTGTATGAATTTTGAATGACAGTAAAAATGATAATGTGGCAGTTTGAATATACTTTGAATAATAATAATGATGAAAATATCTGCCTTATTGGCATGGAGGTGTGGTAATGTTGTAGATGAAAATTTATTTTACTGTTAAAAGTAATTAATTTTGAATGTATAAGAAGAGTTTTTATATTAGCTTGTATTAAGATGATGATTTGTCTTTGTTTGCTAGTGGGTGGCAAATACAAGATAGAGATAGACAAGTTATCTAAGTAGAGAGAAAGATGAAATTATTGAAAATGAGGATAAAAAATAATTAATTCTGGACCAGATCAGTTTTTAAGACAATTTTCCCTATTGCCTTGCTGGTTTATACCCTCATTTCTTCATTCCGAATATAATATAATAATATAATAATTACAGAAGACAGTACTGTTACACGACAATATTCAAGCATGTGCACTCTAAAAAGAAGTTAAATACAGATTGATATGATCTCTAATAAGGAATGAGGAAATAATTATTGATGTACAAGATTATAATTAAAGTAAAATTAGACTGATCTTTTCACTTCTTTCTGGGTATGTAGAAATAAATATCTCAGGATATTGGCAAAATGATACAGGTCAAGAGGCATCTTTTCCCCTCAAAAGATAAATAGATCATCTAATTGTAATCAAACTAAAGTTTTTTTCTAAAGTAATTAGAAAATAATTTAGTTAATTAGATTGGTCAAAATAAAAGGATCATTAAAACATCAAAATAATTAAATCACAGCAGGGGATAGTCACATCACTTACTGCATGTAAATTAGTAAATCTGTAAACCTAAACCAGTATAGCAATACATCAAACTTGTATTTTTCTCTCTTGATGTAAATTAGTAAATCTGTAAACCTATACCAGTATAGCAATACATCAAACATGTATATTAGTAAATCTGTAAACCTATACCAGTATAGCAATACATCTAACTTGTATTTTTCTCTCTTGATGTATATTAGTAAATCTGTAAACCTAAACCAGTATAGCAATACATCAAACTTGTATTTTTCTCTCTTGATGTAAATTAGTAAATCTGTAACCTATACGAGTATAGCAATACATCAAACTTGTATTTTTCTCTCTTGATGTTCAGGTTGTAGACAGAGAGAATCAAATGGATAACCCTTGTACAGGTTGGCTGTCTGATGCATCATGGGATAACATCACAGAGCTTGACAAGCTGACCAACTTTCATGGTGTTATCACATCTTTTGAACAGTATCCTCGTGACTGGAATATTTGGTACACATCTGCTACACCTGAGACAACTGGCCTGCCTGGTTTGTTGAATATTCCATTAATAATTCTCCACCCCACCCCACCCCACCTCCCTGTATTTTCACAATTTTTGCTCCCTGTATTTTCACAATCTCTTCTCTCTGTATTTTCACAATCTTTGCTCCCTGTATTTTCACAATCTCTTCTCCCTGTATTTTCACAATCTATGCTCCCCTGTATTTTCACAATCTTTTCTCCCTGTATTTTCACAATCACTGCTCCTTTTTATTGACAGACATTTGAGAATTGAATCAATAAAGATTATTCCATACTTACACTGATTACTGATAAACATATGATAAACTTTGATAACTGTACATCAAAAGTTAAAAGTTCCAAACTTTAGAAAACCACTATTCTGATAAGAGTTACCTCCCTTCTCAGTCTCTCCATCTATGTCACAATCTCTATATTTTCACCATCTTTCCTCCCTGTATGTTCAATCTCCTGCATGATTAGTCTCCTTCCATGTATGTTCAGTCTACCATCCCTGTATGTTCAATCTCTCCCCCATATGTTCAGTCTCTCCTCCCTGTATGATTAGTCTCCCTCCATGTATGTTCAGTCTACCCTCCATGTATGTTCAATATCTCCCCTGTATGTTCAGTATATCCTCCATGTATGTTCACAATCTCACCCTCCTGTATGTTCACAATCTTTCCTCCCTGTATGTTTAGCCTCCCACATCCCTCCATGTATGTTCATAGTCTCCCTTTCTTGTGTGTTCACAATCCCTTTTCTGCCTTCCTGTATGTTCATAATCTCCCTCTCTTCTCTCTGTATTTCACAATCTTTCCCACCTATCCCTTACATGAAGAGCTCATTGCATTTATTGCATACAACAACAAACATTGTATAATACAAAGACCTTGGGTAAAAACAACACACATTTTGTGATGCAATGTTTGCTTACATCACAATCAGATTGAAGTTTCAGTGAGAACATATGTTGAAGTTCCAGTAAGAACATGTAATGAAGTTCCTTCTAGAAATTATATTGAAGTTCCAATGAGAACATATATTGAAGTTCCAGCAAGAACATGTATATATCAGTTGACACACAGCTGAAAAATTGTTTAACATGCTTCTACCACATTTCAGGTATTGCTAGATCATGGCTGTGTCAGTAGAGTTATTCAGCACAGAAATACCTGTTATACAGAAACACCTATACTGAAAATTGACTTGCTTTACAGACACTCATACATATATCTCATAGCCATCATTAATTGGTTCCTTTCAGTGTTCTGTGTAATGAAAATCAGATATGGAGCAATATAGTCATGCATTATTATAATAATTCATTCCACGATAGTCATGCACATTCAGTTAGTTTAGTGGACAAATAAAGCCCAATGTGGACTATTTGTAGTAATGTTATTGAAAGTTTTGATTTAAGATGCCAACTCTATCTGCTGTGGGATTTATCACTTTTTTTTTTATTAATTAGCTATAGGAAAAATAGCACTGTCATGTTGCTTTGGTTTATGAACTCAAACCTTGAGTGTCCTGATAAACATTTCATGTTTTATTCTCAGATGGAGTGTCCTGGTAAACATTTCTTGTTATTCTCAGATGGAGTGTCCTGGTAAACATTTCATGTGTTATTCTCAGATGGAGTGTCCTGGTAAGCATTTCATGTGCTATTCTCAGATGGAGTGTCCTGGTAAACATTTCTTGTTATTCTCAGATGGAGTGTCCTGGTAAACATTTCATGTGTTATTCTCAGATGGAGTGTCCTGGTAAACATTTAATGTGTTATTCTCAGATGGAGTGTCCTGGTAAACATTTCTTGTTATTCTCAGATGGAGTGTCCTGGTAAACATTTCATGTGTTATTCTCAGATGGAGTGTCCTGGTAAACATTTCATGTTTATTCTCAGATGGAGTGTCCTGGTAAACATTTCTTGTTATTCTCAGATGGAGTGTCCTGATAAACATTTCATGTGTTATTCTCAGATGGAGTGTCCTGGTAAACATTTCTTGTTATTCTCAGATGGAGTGTCCTGGTAAACATTTCATGTGTTATTCTCATATGGAGTGTCCTAGTAAACATTTCATGTTTTATTCTCAGATGGAGTGTCCTGGTAAACATTTCATGTGTTATTCTCAGATGGAGTGTCCTGGTAAACATTTCGTGTGTTGTTCTCAGGTGAGTGGGACAATGCATGTAATGAACTGCAACGTATGCTGATTGTGCGATCTCTTCGACCAGACCGTGTATCATTTTGTGTGACATCCTTCATCATTAACAATCTGGGGTCACGCTTTGTAGAACCACCAGTCTTGGATATGCAACAGGTCATGGAAGATTCTACCACCAGAACACCCCTTATTTTTGTCCTCTCTCCTGGCGTGGTAAGCTTCTTGTGGATTTTTGTTTATATATGACTATTAAATAAGTGAATATTGTATGAGATTTATTACCAAGAAAGATAAACTTTATGTATATTGGTTTACAGAGTTAAGTAAATATTCTTATTTTTTATAATTTATCTCATTGCTGTGAATTATGCATTTGTATGTGTGTATATTTGTAACTCTCCACATGTGTGTATGTATATTTTGTGTCCACAGGCATATATATATATATATATATATAAATTTTGATTATTTTACTTTTAGTTCTACACACATTGCATGGGTCAATTAATTTGTTCTCTTGCAATCTTATTGCTTTTTATATATATACAGGATCCGACCAGCGGCCTTTTGCAACTTGCAGAAAATAGCGGGATGGCTAGCCGGTTCCATGCCCTTTCTTTGGGTCAGGGTCAAGCACCAATTGCTACCCGCATGATCAAAGAGGGTGTGAAAGAGGTTAGTTAAATGGAGAACAATGTTTTATATGTTATATGTCAGTATTTTCCAAATGCATATAGCATATATTTACACATTTGTAGATTATAGTATTTTCACAAAAATACATGACAAACATTCACAGGTTATTAGGCGATTGGTTGTAGCTTATAATATTTTCACAAATGCATATAGCAAGAATTCACAGGCTAATGGTCATAAGTTGTAGTATTTTTATAAATGTAAGCCAGAATTGACAGCTGTGAGTTTATATAATTAATAACAAGTTTAACTGGGCATTCCTATTGATCCAGTATAAACATAGGTACAGTGTCATTAAAAACTCCTGTCATTCCTAAATGAATGAGTATATATTTCTGTGTATGTATGTATATATATTGGTTAGGTTGATATTTATATTGAACTTTCTTGTGCTTTGGTTACTGTTAATTCTTCCTAATGAACATGCTTTAGCAGGTGTGTATTTCTGTGGACCCAGACTTATCTTGCATTTAGGGAAATCATATATTCATGTTGATGTAAATGTATGCCTTGAGGGGAAGTGTGTATTGCCGTTGATATAAATGTGTGTATTTACTGACAGTGACTATTTCTTTTGATATATATATATTTATATTTAGGGGAAGTGTGTATTGCTGTTGATATAAATGAGTGTATTTACTGACAGTGACTATTTATTTTGATATATATAGGGAAAGTATGTATTGCAGTTGATATAAATGTGTGTATTTATTGACAGTGACTATAAATACATGTATATATATTTTTTTAGGGAAAGTGTGTGTTTGAGGCAGTTGTATATATTCCTGTTGACTGTGTGTTCAAGTAGGACAAGTTAAATGTCTATAATGCTTTCTAATCATCTTCACTTAGTGTATTTAGGGCAAGAGTTTATCGACCTTAATCTTTGCTACTAGGTAGTTTATTGACCTCTTGACCTCTCTATGCATTTAAAGCAAGTGGGTGTATTTTTGACTCCTAGATCTTCTGTACATTTAGGGCAAATAGTGTTTAATTGACCCTTTGATTTCAGAGCAAGTGTATATCAAGTAGATATCTGTTAATCACAAGCTCTATCTGTGTATTTAGAGCAAGTGGGTATTTTGTTAATCACAAGCTCTGTCTGTGTATTTAGAGCAAGTGGGTATTTTGTTACTTATTAGATCTGTCTGTATATTTAGGGCAAGTAGGTATTCTGTTAATCAATAGATCTGTCTGTGTATTTAGGGCAAGTTGGTATTCACTAGCTCTGTTTGTGTATTTAGAGCAAGTTGGTATTCACTAGCTCTGTTTGTGTATTTAGAGCAAGTTGGTATTCACTAGCTCTGTTTGTGTATTTAGGGCAAGTTTGGTATTCACTAGCTCTGTTTGTGTATTTAGAGCAAGCTGGTATTCACTAGCTCTGTTTGTGTATTTAGAGCAAGTTGGTATTCACTAGCTTTGTTTGTGTATTTAGAGCAAGTTGGTATTCACTAATTCTGTTTGTGTATTTAGGGCAAATGGGTATTCACTAATTCTGTTTGTGTATTTAGGGCAAATGGGTATTTTTGGCCAACTGTCATCTGTCTCTGAGCTGGATGCCACAGCTGGACAAGCTGGTTGAACAACTACAAGTGGAGACAGCCCATGTAGAGTTCCGTCTGTGGCTTAGCTCTTCACCCCATCCTGAGTTCCCCATTTCCATTTTACAACAAGGCATCAAGATGACCACTGAACCACCCAAAGTGAGTGTGTGTGTGTGTGTGTGTGTGTGTGTGTGTGTGTGTGTGTGTGTGTTTGTGTGTGTGCTTGTGCAGTGAAGAGCTTGGTCATTAATTCTGATTTGTAATTTATATATGCATGTATTTGATAAATATGAAATGATTTATCATTAATACTGGTGTGTAATGTGAATGAGTTTAACTTTTTGTTTTAATGTGGAGATTTTTCTAGTATACTTAATCATAAAGTATAGTCTAGTATACTTATGTATAAAGTGAGTGAAATGTATGCATATTTGTATGTATGTATGTGCTTGAATGTGTGTGTATTTATGTACAAATGTTTTTATGTGAAAGAGTTTTACCATATCAGCTGTTGTCTGTGTTGCCAGTTTCTCTTGTAATTTTATTTACAATTTATTTTAATGTTTTTGCATTAAATACAAAATATAAATAAAAATTTAATTATCCTGCATTAACCCAGATTCAAGCTAAAATTATGCACATTTGCATGACACCTCTCTAAATTTATTTCTCCTGCCTGCATACAGGTTTGCTAACCATGATATTCAGCACTTATAAAAATCTTTGAAAAATCCTGCCTGCATACAGGTTTGCTAACCTTGATATTCAGCACTTATAAAAATCTTTGAAAAAATAATAATTTCAAGTGCTTATATGCTTTCCATTTGCCAGAACTAATTATTCATTTATTCAGTTATCCATGAACATAATTCTTTCCTCTCTTGCAGGGCCTGAAAGCAAACATGAAGCGTCTGTATAACCTTATTACAGAGCAGCAGTTCCTGCGATGTCACAAACAGGACAAGTACAAGAAACTTCTTTTCTGTCTGTGTTTTTTCCACTCTATCTTGTTGGAGCGCAGAAAGTTTCTCATGCTTGGCTGGAACATTGCTTATGAGTTTAACGATTCAGATTTTGAGGTGAGGAAATGTGTAAATAAATTCTTTAGGCATATACAGATACCTTGCAGTCAGGACAGAAAACTTAGCATTTTATTAATTGAAAATCACTTATTTACAGTTTTCATTTGCATAATAATCATAAATTAATATATACCTACCCTCTCCCTGCTTTATCAAAAATTACACACACACGCACACACACACACACACACACACACACACACACACACACACACACACACACACACACACACACACATGTATACATACACACATATGCACATTATATATACACATTCTTGTATGCTATCAAACTGTTGTTTGTACATCATGCACTTTGTGACATATCTGTGTGTGTGTGTGTGTGTGTAAAAGAAATTGAGGGAAAGATAAGGATAGCTAAACCTTTCTGCTCATTTATTTCCCATCCACTAACTTCAGTCACATATACCACTTTCTATATCATCAGGTAAACGACAAATGACATAAAGTATAAATGACATAAAATCACTGATTAAAGAATTTTTATTGTATCATTACTTTCTTTAGAACCAAATAATTTATATGAAATTATTATTAAGTTAATGAATTTAGTGATACACATATAAGGAACTATTTAATTAATTAGAAGAATAGGAATAATCCAAGGGGAAGAAACAAAGGATTAAAAGTATTATAATTTGAAAAATTGAGGTGGATGATTATGTCACACAATCAAATACCAATGTATTCCAATCACATTTGTGCACTCACATAACAATAAACACACAACAATTGTTCTCTTGCACTTGTTTATAATTTGTCTCTTGTGCACAGAGCATTCTGCTCACACTTAGATATACACATAAACATTTGCATTAAATTACTCACAGACACATGCATGCCTTCAGACCAAGTTAAATTGCTGTACTTCATTTATTGATATTCATACTTTAGTTATAAGTCTCTGTGTACTAAACATAGATGCATTATTAGCTAGTGCTAATACAAGACTAATAAACAGCATTTAGAAATGTTTTAGTCAGTGCTTTTTAATTTTATATTAATTTCCAAATTTAGTTTATATAATTCTGAAAGTGATCTCTCTTGGTTTACCTAACTTGAGAGTCACAATCTCAAGCAAGCTGTATTCTCAGTGGGAAACTGAAGACTGTTATGTTGTGTTATAACTGCACAAATGCAACTGATATAATCTAAAATAAGTCAATATTACTTGAGGATATAATTATAAAAAATATTCTTTCATTTCTTTGAACTGATAGAGTTCTCCTGAAAAACAACTGCAATTCATCTTCACAATTTCATCTCAGAATTTCTTGAATAAAATTCCACCATTTGTGATATGACATGTACTGTGGCGTGAAAGACAAAGCAGTATCATAGTTGAAGTTAATTTATCCTCTGTGACATGCTTTTGTTGTAAAGATACCAAGATAATTAATTTATCCTCTATGACATGCTTTTGTTGTAAAGATGCCAAGATAATTTAAAAACTATGTAACTAACTGTAAGTAACATATTTAAAATACCCTCATATATTGAAAAGAGAGAGAGAGAGAGAGAGAAAGAGAGAGAGAGAGGAGTCATCCATTATTCTTGTTCTCTAATGCATTCATTTCAAGGTGTCTGAAAATCTGTTGAGCATTTACCTGGATGGCTATGACGAGACCCCTTGGGATGCCTTAAAATACCTGATTGCTGGCATCAATTATGGTGGTCACGTCACTGATGATTGGGATAGACGACTTCTCATGACCTACATCAATGATTTGTTTACAGACAATGTTTTGACTCAGCAATTTTATAAGTATGCTGGAATCTTGTAAAAATTGATTTTTTAGTAGCTAATGAATGTAGAAAATGTATATTTTAGATAATTTTTTTAAGAATGTTTTATGAAAACCATGTACAACACATTAAAGTTTTGCAATCTGACACATACAAACTTGCTATAGTCATTAACGTCAGTGCATAAAGCTCTACTTAATAAAACATACAAATAAACAGATCTATATATATAGGATTTTTTCTAAGTAAAATGCAT
Source organism: Sinotaia quadrata (assembly GCA_028829895.1). Classification (NCBI taxonomy): domain Eukaryota; kingdom Metazoa; phylum Mollusca; class Gastropoda; order Architaenioglossa; family Viviparidae; genus Sinotaia; species Sinotaia quadrata. The sequence goes on along the minus strand of CM054177.1, from coordinate 59,176,828 downwards.
TTTCCTGAATTGTTACCAGAAGGAGTAGGAGTGTCCATTCTTTTCAGTTATTTAGAAACTTCATAAAGGAAGATTAAAAATGAGTACTTACTGGATAACATCTCCCATGTCTAGTAGTCTCTAGAGTGGGGTATTTGCCTAGTAGTCTGTAGTACACAGATTGAGGTCTGTTATAAATGTTGTCAAATGTCTATTTACTCTGGTAACAAATTGTGGCTGAATCATTGATGGTCTATTATCTTCCTCTGTTCCTTGATGCACAGAAATGGCAGCAAAGTTAGCAGACAAAACCTTTACAGAAAATGCACTGAATCTTGCCAGACTTTATCATTTCCTCTCTTGCAAGAGAGCAAGTGGGTGAAGAGTTGGACTTTTTGAGTAGGGTGATTGACACTTCTCTGACATTCATACTGTATATACATATGGTTGTATGATGGAAAAATCACTGTAGAACTTGATTAGTCAGATATATTTCATTGTAAAAAACATTGTTAGTCTCAGACATAGTTTGTAAAGGATTTAATTGGTTATATATATAACTTTTAATGATTTTATTAGTCACACATAACTATTGAATGTTGATCTTTTGATTCAGAGTGTCAATTTTACCAACTTACTACATACCTCGTGATGGCCCACTGTCATCATTCAAAGAGTACGTTAGCATGCTCCCCAATGTTGACCACCCAGAGGCCTTTGGGCAACATCCTAATGCAGACATTACTTCCCAGATCCAGGAAACACGCATGATGTTTGATACACTTCTGTCACTACAGCCGCAGATCTCATCCACAGCAGGAGAGAGTAGGGAAGACAAAGTGAGTGCTGAATTATCTGACACCTTGGCTTTTTAGTTTGTGGCTGTTAGGGAAGGCAATGTTAAGTAAAAAAATAATGAAGGTTTTGTATAAAATCCAACAATAATAGTTTTGCTTAGGATGTATTATAAGCATAGATAGATAGATAGATAGATAGAGAGATAGACAGACAGAGAGAGAGAGAGAGATTATTTATTCAAGGTAGCAAAAATGCTGTAATTCTAGCGACTGCATATCTCACAAAAGTTACACATTCACCAAGTTAAGTAAAACTGTACATTGTACTTCAGATTTGTAGCTGACATAAATATCATATCACCTTCAAACAGGTTTTAAAAAATATATTTTTCTGTTAATAATATGCTTATTAGTAAAAAAAAAATTTTTCTTTTGTTTTTGCAGGTGCTTGACCTCGCAGCCAATATTTTCAAACAGATTCCTGAGAATATTGATTACGAGGGCACAGCAAAGATAATGTCCCTTGACCCCTCACCCCTCAATGTTGTATTGCTGCAAGAGGTAATGTATATGTTGATGTTTACCATTTCTTTTATAAACAAGCAGTATGTCATAGTGTGTAGCTCTTTAGTGCAATTTTTGCAATCCTATTGAATAAAGCATGTTGTTATCATATATTTCCCAGCAACATAATGATTTTCTTAATGTTAAAACTGTTTTATCTTGATCTACAATGCATATGAGAAGGCTTGGAGTAAAAATAATGTAATTTTAATTTACTGAAATGCTCTGATGAAAAATGTCTTTGGGATTAATTATACAATCATTTATTTCCACATAAGCTTTTCATTATGACAGAATTGAAGCTGTATCATTTAAAAATAATCCATTAAATCTTATTGTTTAATTTTTAAAAAATTCATTCTACAGGAATGTGTTTATAAATATTTGTTTTCCTAACGTGAAATTGACATATAATTTTAAAATAAATAATTATCTCCTAAATAGAACAAGATGTGTTTCGTGTGAGGTATGTTATTTACCTTATAGTTAAATACTCTCTGATGATACTTTAACTTTTAATTTGTTGTCTTAACCATTCGTTTCTTCTTGGAGATTTGTTGTCTGCTCTTGTGGAATACTATCATTGTTGGGTATGTGTACCCTTGTTATACACTGATTATCCATCATTTTCTTTTATAATTGGTAGTTGTCTGCCCTAGTCATATGTTGGTTGACAATCACTGTTTTATAGACATGGTGGCTGTCTGCACTAGTTGTACATTTGTTGACTGTTTTTTTGTTTTTTTTATAGACAATAGTGGTTGTCTGCCTTGCCATATGTTGATTGTCAATCATTTTTGAATAGACATATCAATCGTGTTCCTTGTCAGATGTTTACAATCTGTTCTTGTTTCACATTATTTGTAATTTATTGTATGTTGTTGTCTATTCATCACTGATGTTTTTGTTTGATTATTGTGGTTTTTTGTTGTTTGTTGGACAGATTCAGCGATATAACCTGCTTCTGGATGAGATACGCGTCTCATTGACAGACCTGGAAAAGGGAATTCAGGGCCTTGTTGTCATGACACTAGAACTGGAAAACATCTTTCAATGTATCTATGATGGTCGTGTGCCACCAGCTTGGGAACGGGTAAGTTCCATAATGGTGATACTGGTCACAGTGACTACTGCTTTATTGTATTGCAATTAGTAAATAGCAGTTTGGGAATGGGTGAGTATCATAATAGTGATACTAGTCACAAAGACCACTGCTTTATTGTATTGCAATTAGTAAATAGCAGTTCATGCCTTGACAATGGATATGGGGTTTAGAAAGTATACATATCCAATAAAACATCTCCTGAAGTTGATTTGAATAGAATACACAGGTTTGTGTTATTAAAGAACAGATTTGTGTGATTGTTGCTGAGGAGGATTGTTATCATTGTCTTTGATTGTCTTTTAGACTTTTTTTGGAATTTTAGACAAGTGCAAAAATCCCAGCTTCATAGAATAAGTTCAATGTGTACTAACAAAATAAAAAGTAACTACAAAAACCAAAATCCCTCTTAAAAATAAAAATTTATAACAGCAGGCAGTTCCTTAAGTGAATATATAAATGCTGCAGAAGAATCAGTAAATGATATTTTAGAAAAAAGTTTTAAATTTTAATGACTGTCTAGTGTATGCATAAATAATTTAATAATAAATTTCTTTGTACAGCGTAGTGAAAGCATATATTTTGATTTACCAATTGATATATATGCCTTATTAATAATGTGCAGAAATAAATTGTAGCTATTATCAGTCAGAAACAGCCCATTGTCTTAATGAATCTTTTGTGTGTATACATTTACTAAATGTACAGTTATATTTAATAAATGCATAAATTCATTAGAATGGAAGTTAACTAAATATTTTTTAATGATGAATAAAAATTTTACAGTAACTAGTTTTTAGTGCTTGAATTGGTTTTCATGAAACTACATATTTTTCTGTTATGTTTTCTCTTTGTGTATTTACTATAATTTATGTTTTCTTCCTATATGGAATTTCTTTCCAATAGCATTTATGACATATTGAAAAATGCCAATGAAAATATTATTAATAAATTGGATACAGTTGCTACTGTTTAAAAATTCAGCATCTAAATTCATCATGACCTCATAAAATATTCAATTGTGTAAACTGATAGTTTCATAAAATCCCAAAGTTTTATTTGAGTAATTTTTTTTTAATTGAAAATTTGTTTTTTTTAAAGAAAAGTAAAACAGTTTCCATCTGAAATTCAGTCTAAATTCAAGCTTTGTCTCATGCTTATAGGCATACCCATCAATTAAACCACTGGCAGCATGGACCCGAGACCTGGTACAGCGAGTGGACCAGTTTGCTAAGTGGGCACAAACTGCTCATCCACCGACCATTTTCTGGATGGCAGCCTTCACATTCCCTACTGGCTTTTTGACTGCTGTTCTGCAAACTTCTGCCAGACAGAATAGTGTATGTAGTGGAATTTCATGTACTCAGATTACCACACCAAGTATATTAGTGACTCAGATGCCATACAGAGCAAAGAGGAAACACTGAACTTTTTCACCTTTTAGATAATACTAGAGGTAGTCTTTACAGTGACTACTCTCACCATAGACACATTATCATTTACACACCACTCTATGCAGGACAACAGATTTTTGTTCCCAGGTGTTATTGTAAACTGTAATAGCTTGTCTGAATCTGCTCTGTCCTCACTCACTTACTGAGGGGAAAATAGAACTGTGACATGTATCTCAAGAGATGAGAATAGACCCCCTCAAAACTCACTGGACTGCAGTACCACCACAATCCAAAATTATGTTCCAGTGGATAAAGAACTTTCCTCTCTATAGAATCTTCTTGTTAGCAAAAGTTTCTATAGAAGACTTATAATTTCTTACAAGATAAAATGAAAATCATGGAAGAATTTGATTTTAATTAATTTCCACTTTATCTATAAAAAAATTCAGTCATCTGTTTTAACTTCAGAACTTACTGTTTATGTTACAAATTAAATCTTCACACCAATCACAATTTTCTATCATTTCAACCAATGAGATAAAAAAGACAGATGTTTATTTATTTGTTGAGGTGGCCTGGTATATGTTGGTGATGCCATCCTGTTCATGATGTTAAAGGGACTATTGATGATGCAAGATGTGTGTGTCTCCTTGTCATCTGCACACAGCACCAAATGTTCAAATTCACAAAATAAGACACACAGGCTCTTTGTAATAGTGATCATTTTATTTTTATAAAACACCTGTCTCTGAACTAATGGGGACCAGAGCAGCCAAACAAGTAAAAGATAAATAGCATCAACAAACACAGATATAAATGCTTTCATGGCATGAAACACATTACATCGAATGTATACTTTTTATAATGCACACAAGTACATCTTTTACACTAGTATAATAAAAATGTCTTCCTCTAACTTCTACTTAATTAAAGTCTTTCACCTATTCTGTGCATATCTCTTTCTTTTCAAGCTAATACATATTCCTAACTGTAAGTTTGTTTATGACTTAAGTTTGTTAACAACTTAACCTAAACTATCCACCCTAATTATTGGTCCCAAGGCCCAGGAGTCTTAGATTTATCCTACACACCTATCTTCTCATCTTGTCTGCTTTTGTCTGTCCTTTTATGCAAAGTTCTGTCACCCTATTTAAAGTATACAGGCTGGGTAAAATGTCAGAAATTGCATAGATAAGGCTAAGGGCATATCTCCCAGCCTGGATGCTGCCGCCAGGACACCCACACCTAATCAACACCTGCCTTCATGTCATTAATCACTGTCTTTTTGTCTGAAAACAATTACACTAGCAATTCCCACACAGAGACCACTGCACCTAAGGGTCACATAAGTGAACTCCCAACTTCAAGCTGTAAATCTAGTCACCAGTGCCAGAGGTCAGATTTCAGGGAGGGCTCTGCAGGCCAGCAGACTGCAGTGAACACATATGAACTAATACATTAAACTCATGGGTGCTACATTTGTTATTTTGATGCAGACCTTTTCCCTTTATTTGATTAAATTATGATTAAAATTTTCACTTCAAAACATATAATCTTGTTATAAAAATAGAGAATGGACAGGAATAAATTTTACGCTTGATTTTAAAATTCTTACAAGTCAGTTTACTTGTGTATATAGGTGTCTGTTGACTCACTGTCCTGGGAATTCACAGTGCTGACTGTAGATGATAGCAACATCACTGGCCCACCTAAGGTAAGCTACAGGTTTGCTGCAATACTTTGGGTGTGATGTTTGTAAAATCATATGTGTTAATACATCTGTTATAGGTCCTGTGTTAATCATTATCCATATCTGTGTTATCAGATTCAGTGTAATCTAACCTAATCAGTAATGCACTAATCACTAATGCTGTTATATGTAATGCAATAATCACTAATGCACTTTTATTAATGCACTAATCATTAATGTATTTTACAGTAAAGCACTAATTACTAATGCTCTTTTAGTAAAACACTAATCACTAATGCACTTTACATTAAGGCACTAATCACTAATGCACTTTACAGTAAAGCACTAATCACTAATGCTCTTTTAGTAATGCACTAGTCACTAATGCTCTTTTAATAATGCACTAGTCACTAATGCTTTTTTATTAATGCACTAATCACTAATGCACTTTACTGTAAAGCACTAATTACTAATGCTCTTTTAGTAATGAACTAATTATGAATGCTCTTTTAGTAATGCACTAATCACTATTGCACTTTTAATAATGCACTAATCATTAATACTCTTTTAGTAATGCACTAATCAATTATGTACTTTACAAAAGTGTACTTTGCAATAAAGCACTAAACAGTAATGCACTTTACAGTAATGTCTAGTATATACCTGGTCAGCAATGCTCTTTATGGAAATATTTAAGTCAGTAGATGTCAGAGGCACAGTAATCTAGGACTAACCATAAACTAGTTGTATGTTAATTCATGTACTGGCAAATGATCAGACCTGATATATCCTAGCTTAGTACATGTGTATAGTTTCTTTGTTTTATTGTTTTCATCTTCTTAGTTCTCTCTTTATGTATGATGTGATGCTTACCACAAAGCAGTCAAATGTACATTAGAAAATTATTTAGAAGAAATAATGTCTGTCTCTCTTTATGTATGATGTGATGCTTACCACAAAGCAGTCAAATGTACATTGGAACATTTATTTAGAAGAAATAATGTCTGTCTCTCTTTATGTATGATGTGACGCTTACCACAAAGCAGTCAAATATACATTGGAACATTTATTTAGAAGAAATAATGTCTGTCTGTCTCTCATTCACACACACACAATCAGATGTATACATAATAAATAGTTTATTATATGTATATACATGTATAAATAAATCTTATAATTTTATAGATAAATATTTTATCATATATATATGTATTACTAAATATCTTGTCATATATAAAATAACATATATAAATAAATATGTTATCATATGTATGTTATTACTAAATGTATTATATAGATATGTGTGTGTATATTACTAAATATCTTATATGAATATATAAATATATTTTCATATGTATATATTACTAAATATTTTATCAGGTGTATGTAAAAATAAATATCTTATCATGTGTGTTATGAAATATAGTTTTCCCCAAATTCTTTTATAAACTAAAATTTGTGCCCGAGAAGTCAGTAATGGGCAAGGCTATGGCATTTTTAAATATTGAACCCATCTGATAAAAACAGTCTTCATGGTACTTAATCATCTAAGATAACACATTGACTAAATTATAAGATTGAATGAATCTTCTGTCAAAATCACTTAATCAGTACTAACAGATGTGAGATAAGCAATGACATCAAATTATGTAAACAAAAATGCACTTTCTTTAATATAGATTGTTGTATTGAATCTTATTTCTTGGTGTTTTTAAGAGATATGCAGTTTCAGAGTGCATAGACATCTTTTGTCATTAATAAAGTACAATATGTGAAGTATCACTTCAGGCTTTTAAAATAGTCTGAAATATTCTGTAACAAATGGTATCCCACTTCTAAATGTATCTATTAATACTGGTTTCTTTTATCTAGCAGCCACTTAATCCAAGGTATCTGAAATTCCATGTTGTTATTGTTTCTTGATTCATGTTGAATGGTATTTCAGATCATATAGCCCACTCTGCATGGAGGAAATTAATCAAACTTTTTACTTACTATCACAGGATGGTGTTTATGTGAAGGGGTTGTACCTACAGGGTGCTGGCTGGGATAAGAAAAACTCTGTTTTAGTAGAAGCAAACCCTATGCAACTAGTGTGCCCCATGCCATCCATCCACTTTAAACCTACAGAAGCAAAGAAAAAGAGCAGCAAAGGTTTGTTAACTCTGTCTCTCACACATTCACTTATTTGTCCAGGTGCATGTGTCTCACTTGTTCACTTGTTTTATCCAGGTGTATGTCTCTCACTCATGTACTTGTTTTATCTAGGTGTATGTCTCTCACTCATGTACTTTCTTTGTCAGATGTATGTCTCTCACTCATGTACTTGTTTTATCCTGGTGTATGTCTCTCACATTTACTTTCTTTGATCAAGGTCTGTGTTTGTGTGTGTATCTTTGCACTTTAGGGACTGACAAAAGATAGTTGACCATTAGACAAATAAATAAATGTAGATAGAAAAAGAGATCAATTGTCAGTCCCTTGAAACAATGCTTTCATTTTTGTTTATTTGTACAGATTTTTTAAAAATCAGTTTTTCTCTGCTTTCACTTTTAAAGCCTCATTGATATTTTCCCCCATTTTATCACTTATTTATTTAGTCTTATTATTTTTTCCCTGCCTGCAGGTATCTACACTGCACCATGCTATTACTACCCAAACCGAGCTGGAACTACTGGTCGACCATCTTTTGTGGTGGCAGTAGACCTAAAGTCTGGAGACAAATCCCCAGACCACTGGGTCAAACGAGGAACTGCTGTGCTCATGAGCTTGGACTATTAAGTATTTGTGCTGGCTACACTGGGTCAAATGAGGAACTGCTGTGCTTACAAGTTTGAACTACTAAGTGTTTATGCTGGCTGGGTGTTATTTTTTCCTTGGATTTACAGAACTTTTTTCATCATGAATTTGAACTATTAAATGAATTTGCTGGCTAGATGTTTTTTCTTGGATTTACAGAGCTTTTTCCATCATTAATTTGAATTATTAAATACACTTGCTGGCTAGATATTATTTTATTTTGTGAGATTCAGAGAACTGTTACAACCATGTATTTTGACTATTAAATATATTGCTTGCCAGATGTTATTTTCATTACACACACCCACATACATCAAGCACACACACACTTTTTAAAAATTTCTGTTGACTCATTTGCAGCAGAAACAAAAATATTCCTATTTATACACTAACATTTTGCTGTCTATAATATTACATTTCTAGGAACCGTTTAAAGCAAAACCTGTATATATTATTTTTTTTATATAGATAAGAACTGATAAAGTATTTTTACTTATGGAATTATTGGGACAGTAGTTTCCATTTTAATTAAATGTTATGTAAATATTTAGATTTCAATATAAAATTGACATATTTGTATATTTTCTTCTTTACTGCAAACTGTTGTAGATGTAGAATGGATGATACTAAAATAATGAAATGTATAAATTAATAAATGAGTCAGAAAATAATTATCTTTCATATATTTCGATGGAGTATAGTTTGCTGATCAGTTTGATTTGTGAACTTTATATGATATATAACTTTAGAGATATGACAGTTTATTTGTTTACACTTTTTGTACTACATTTTTCTGCTTGTTTTCATTAAAATTTGCTCACATGACTAAAAAAAAAAAAAAAAAAAAAAAAAAAAAAAAAAAAAAAAAAAAAAAAAAAAAAAAAAAAGAAGAATGGATGATAATGAAATTAATATGGTGAAAAATTTAGCAAATCTGTTTTTTTAATAGAAATAAAAATGTATATAATGGAAAGAATATTTTTTCAAAATGATAATGTTAAAATGTATTTTAGTGATTTTTATGTCAATATAGATTGACAGATGGTGCATTTTAAAAAATATATATAATTGTATTCATGTACAGTATATTTCACTTATCTGCATATTGCTTAAGCACATAATCTGCCTATGTGCATACTGCCTGATTGTCTCATTCAGACTTTTATATAATTGCAGAAAATTGACTCTGTTTCAGCACAAAATACAAATGTGCATTAATCTGTTATCAGCTTAGCATTGTAATAATGAAGTCTTATTCAGCTTGTGTTATGCAAAACAGTTAAATGTGCAGTGCAAAAGTCAAGATTACAACTGGACCATTTGCACACATCAGCTGTGCAAGTGTGAAAGTAGTTTTCACCAACAGTATTGAAAGAAACTATGTAGTAGATTAAGAACAGAATCTTTGGTGTTGGATGATGCAACAATCAAGAGAAATATGTGGAACTTTTTACAAAAATGGCTGCCATTTTAAAACTTGGTATACATCCATAAATGTTTATAACAAAAATGGCTGCCATTTTAAAACTTGGATTACATCCATAAATGTTTATAGAGACAAAATGGAGCTAAGCAGTATAAAGCATTATTTAATCTCATAAACAAATCAGCAACAAATCACCTTAAAAACGTGCTGTTCATTACTTTCTATAAATGACTATTTATTAAATGCTGTACCTGTACATAAAAATTGCAGTAAAATTAAATATTTTAAAAACTATATATAAAGTACAATTATTCAGTGCTATTTTGATGTTTATAACTTTTTACATTATCATTAAATTGCAAACAATCAAATTCTCAAAGGCCAATTTCAATTTCGTTACTGTTAAATCTATTTGAAAATATTATCCACTTATTTTGTATGTAGCTGTCTTGTTTACATAAGTAAATTGATTACAGAAAGTATACAGTTTCTTCTTTGATTGATGACTGGTATGTTTAATTCAGGTATATATGTATGTAGATTGGCTATGTGTATTCTCTTATTTTATGTGCATAATGGAGAAGCATTCTAAAGCCTATGTTGTGAAGTAGGCAAGTGTGTTTGTTTTTGTGTTGTGGTATGCAATTCATTTCTTGATGATTTACTGAGAAAAAATATTTGTGATTTTAATAAAGATTTTATTTTGAAAATTTTCCATATATACTATCCATTAGCTTTAATTCCTACTTCACTAATTGTTCTAATTTTTCTCTTAATTGATTTGTGATATACTTGCTGTTTGTGAATGTGCTTAAGTGCTTACATGAAATGATTGCCAGGCACAAATGTGTTCAACTATGAGTATGGAACTACGAGCAGATTGAAAGTATTAAGAATGTAAGGGGAAAAATCCCACTCATCTACTGATGACCATATGACTGAATGACTTTGATTTGTGTGAAGTATGATCATCATCCTTCTTTATTTCCATGTGTGCATATAAAATGAATCACATTCAATTTCATATACTAAAGATAAGACAATATTGTTTTGTTAAAAAAAGGAATATATAAAATATAATGTCAAAATGCTTTTATATAATATTGTTGGGTTTATGCATTATAAGAAGTAAAATTTGTTATCATAAAGTTTTTTTTCAAGATATATATTCAATAAATGATATTGTTTTTCAAAAAGATGTATTTATTTATTGATCTGAATTTTGCACTTGCTTCCTACTTTCACAGATGGTATACTTATTGTGTAATCATCCTGGCATTCCTACTTACCACTAAACTGCAGGGATCTACAAAACCTTAAGAGAAGTAAAAACTACAGAAAATCAAGAACTTTTGATATACCAGTTTCCCTTTCTCCTAATTAGTAAAACAGCCAGTCACCATTAGTGTTTTTTCCAGTATAAAGCCAGTCCCATTAATGTTTTTTTAAGGAAAACAGCCAGTCAAAATTAGTTTTTTTCAGTAAACAGCCAGTCACCATTAGTGCATTTTTAAAAGTAAAACAGCCAGTCACCATTAGTGTTTTTTTCAGTAAAACAGTCAGTCACCATTAGTGGGTTTTTTTAGTAAAACAGCCAGTCACCATTAGTATTTTTTCAGTAAAACAGCCAGTCACCATTAGTATTTTGTTTAGTGAAACAGTCATCATCATTTGTGTTTTATTTCATTAAAACACCCTGTCACCATTAGCGTTTTTATTTGCAAAGAAAATAAATAAATCAGTTTGGAACCATGATAATTGTAGACATTTAAGTATCCCAAAATATCTTTCTCACATTAAAAAAATATACATTGTTCTTTCATTCAATTAAAGAGAGGTTTAAACAATACAACATTCACAAAATAGGTGGAAAGAATTTCCTGTTGTTTTTGGTTTTAAACAAATGAGAGAGGTAATTCTAAATTCTAATACAAATCAAATTCACAAGGCATTTCAAGCAGCAACATTTGTAGTCTGATCAATTTCCCTCTTCCTCCAGCCGGAAACCTCCAACTAGATATTCAGTAGTTGTAGTAGTAGTAGTTCCGCTATCTATGCGCCCACATGGATTGCGTTAGAACTTTTCATCTTGACGATGTTTTCGGTTCTTGGTGGATTCCTGTGGGGCCTTCCTCCTTTCTCTGGTTTTCAAGGAGGGTGGGGTGTGGTGTTCGTGCGTTGTTTGGTTTGCATGTTGTATCTTCATGTCTGACCGTTGTTACGATGTCGTCCGTATGTTTATGCGTGTTGTTGGGGTTGTGGGTAGTAGATGTTCAGTCAAACTTTGAAAGTTAAATAATGCCCACAAAAGATCAAACAACAAACTTATTTATTTAATTTAAACCTATCAAACCCTTTTTGGATTAATATGGATTAATCACCAAAATAAGATAATAGTGGCTCATGTCTGGTCGGTAGAGATCACCCAGTAATCTGTGGCCTAAATGTCATGGTTGTTGTTGTTGTCATGGTCCCTGATGTTGTAAGGGAGAGGGTGGGTGGTTGTATCTTAGGCTAGAAGCTAGAACCCAGGCTAGAAGCACACCAAGTCTGTAGCTAGTTCATAAACATGCCCGAGATGTTCAAACCCCCTGTCCATCTCACTGTTGTTGTTGTTGCTGCTGGTTTCCATTTGGATGAATGTATAAGGGTGCTGGTGGCCAAGCAGTATCTGCAAAGGGGTGATTAAAAAATCCCCACTGCTCCCTGTGCTGTCATTGTTGTTGGTGAGAGTTGTTGTTTTTTTTATCATGTTTTCTTGTTCTGTTTGTTTTTGATTAGTGTCTCTACTGTAGCAGTGTGATTCTTTATTTCCGCCAGCACTTCAACAGTAAACTCTTAAAAGCGTTTGTTTAAATGATTTCCTTGGCCCACTCTAGGGATGAGACCCGGTGTTGCAGCAACAAAATCCAACATGATTACTACTAGAGATCTGCAAGAAGATTAAGCAGACGTCGCAGATGATAAGGCATCTGATAATGACGTCAAGAGTGGGGAATGTTGCTAAGACTGTACTGAGTCGCTCCAAAGTGTAACAAGTCATCAGCTTGAGAAAATCGTTAGTAGGCTTACAACAACAGTGATGTGTTGGTTGGATTTTCTGTCTCGATCATTTGGAATTCTTGCAATAGATTCTGTTCGCAGTGGCTTGGTTTTTATGGATTTGTGACTCCTATCTGACGATGTGTGTAGTAAATTAGCTTCTCAAATCAGTAATTCGTTTTGTTTGTAGACTTCCATCAAAATAAAGGCGCGTTTGTTTGGACCGTGTGCTCTCAGCGGATCTTCAGTAACAAGGCTGTTTTTGTTTCTACATTTGTACTGTAACTGAGTTCAGATTATGAATTAAGTTTAATGTAACCAAAGCTTAATGAACAATTCAGCACAAGTCTGTTAGTATTTTTGTAAACGGCTGATCGTTGTATTAAGATTCTGAAATAACTTTTCATAGAATATATATTGTATTCTTTGTTTATAACGTGAAGCCTTTTAATCTGAAGGCGACTCTTTCTATTAAACATGTCAAACAAATACATCTACAAAGTTGAACAGTAGCGGATTATATTACCAGTTACATAGAGCAAAACACTAGTATTGCTATTTTCCTTGCGCTTTAAAACAAACTAATGCTCTTCCAAAATAAACAAGACAGCGGAGTTTTAAGAACTGCACTAATTTGTGCCAGAGAGAGAAAGATGCATGGTTGAAAATTTGTGTGAAGAAACACCGCAAAAAAACAAAATCGTACAAAAACACTAGAGAGAACAAAAATAACGCGTTACTGGTGCTCAAATAAAGCGTACAAAAACAAAAATAACGCGTTACTGGTGCTCAAATAAAGCGGTACCAGCGCGTACAGAATAAGTAACTTCGTGATTTTTTTTATCACATACATAATAAGGGATTTAATTACTTTTGCTAAAATTAAAATGAGTGCAGACGCGACTAAATTTTGGCATGGAAATTGGCGAGCCAAACGGCTCGCTAGAACGCATAGATCTAAACGCCATTCGAAACTGGAGTTTTCAGCATTGAAACTGAGCACATTGAAAGTGAACAGAGAGCGAAAACAGATCGGTGTGGAGGTGAAGAAAATCCTGGAGAGGCAAGAATCCATCAAGAAATCTCTCGTGATAGAAGAGCAGGGGCACCGCAAAGACCTTGACGTAGCACTGAGGACTTTTTATTGCCAAGACATAAAAGGAGAAAAGAAGATCTGGAAGCTGTGCTCTGAGATCGACAGCTCTCATCATCAAAGAAAAGAAATGGAGGATGAAATCAAACGCCTGAAAGGGGAGATTAGGCACGTGGATAAAGAGATCTTGCAGTGCATGAAGAGGGCGGGAGGCAGAACGAAGCTGGAGGAGAGGCCGAACTTTGAGGCTGAGCTTCGATTAAAACGAAAGTTTGATGTAACCCTTTAATTATTTCTTGCTACGTGTATGTTCGTGACGTACCTTTAACTGTATTGCTTCTGCATATATGTTCATGACATCAACTTAAGGCATATTGCTTTTGCATATATGACGTAAACTTGAATGCTTATTGCTTCTGAATGTAACTGTATGACCTAAACTTGAATGCTTATTGCTTCTGAATGTAACTGTATGACCTAAACTTGAATGCTTATTTCTTCTGCACGCGAATCCCAAAAGTTGAATTCTATTGCTTCTGCATATGAATAGATGACGTAAACTCGAATGCCTATTGCTTCTGTATGTGAATATGTGTTGTAAACTTGAATGTTTATTGCTTCTGCATGTGAATCCAAAAAGTTAAGTTGAATGATATTACTTCTGCATAGAAATTTAAGATGCAGAGTTGAAGTATTTCTACTGCTTGTATGTCCGTGACTTAAGCCTTTAATTACTGTTTCTATTGACATCAAATTCAACCATCGATCTTGCTTCTGACCTAGCATTGAACAACTTTTCCCATTCAGAAGAAAAGCAGACTTTGACGCTAGCAAATAGGGCAGAGTTAGCGTATGCAGAGAGTAGACATAAACAGACAGAGTCAATGGACACGACCATAGAGATGATAAGACAGATGACACAGTTGACAAAGGACAAAACAGTTCATCACAGAAGAGTGAGATGTTAGTTGATATGGTGACAAGTGACAGAGTAACTGAATGACAGATGAGAGAGTCAGATGACAGATTGTTAAATTGTATTTCCACATGGACTGACAGTAGACAAACTTAACATATGTGTGTTCAAATTCCTCAGTACTATCACAGTGCAATGTGTCTGACTGTGTGGTCTTGCACCCTCCCCAAAGTGACCATACTGATTGTCTCCTTCTAACAAATAAGCTAGGTCTGTAAAAGTGGGCGTGATTTGCACACTAAAAGTCCTTACTTGTTTCTTCAGAGTGTAACTGTTAATCACATGCTAACCCATTGATTGTGATGTGCCAGTCCTCTTGTCACTAAAATCGGTTACAATGCTCGCTACAGAGTTACAAATGTCTTCCTTACCATCTACAACTCTCAGTTCCTCTAAACTGTCAAACTTTAGATTTCACTCTCCCGATTTCTCAGTCCTACTGTCAAGTCATGAACTACAAAATATTCTGTTTGGGATCTACCTCCTATCTCGTCATAAAATGAGTCTTCAGAGATGGATGTGTCAGTCGTGGGCTTGGTGTCAATGTTAGTGCCCACAGATCTAGTCATTGCATTAGCTAAAGTGTCACTAGTACCGGTAACTTTGTTGTGGTGTAATAAACTTGCACCCTAAAATTATATTATGCATTACATCTTTCATTATCACAGTCTTCACATTCCTGGTTATGAAGTCAGATTTTATCCTAACTTCAGCTCCTGGCAATGTATCATTACTGTCATTAGCAAATTTCACTGGTACCATTTCAATAATGTTCTCTCCATCATCAACCAAAATGCCTGAACAACCAGTTCTAACTCACAACCTGTGTCAAGGAGTGCAGTGACCTTTTGTTTATTCTCACCTCTGTCAAATTCAACCTGCCGAGGTCCTGACCTCGTAAAGTTATGGCATTTATTCAAGTGTGCTTGAAAAATGTCTGCCCTCACTACAGTTAGAATATGCTATGTATTTAGAATCTGCTTCTGTTCTAAGCTAGATTGCTTATCCTCACACTTGACAACTTTGTTATCACTCTTCCTTCTCTCTCTCCAATTATAACTTGCACTTGTCTCTCTCTCTCCAATTATCATTTGCACTGCCTTTATTGTCTCTCTCTCTCTCTCTCTCTCTCTCACACACACACACACAGCACATGCTCACTGTGATTTACAAGCAGGTTATTAAGATTAGCATATGTCGGCCTTGACTTTGCATCATCAAACCTATCGGCAGCTGCACTAATTTCTTCCGATGAAGACAGATTTCTTTCTGCCTGAAAGACAAATAAATCAGTCTTGTAGGTAACTAGGACTAATTCTTTAAGTACTTCCTCCCAAACTCCATTGTACATTTGAGGGACTTTAGAAAGAACCCTCCATTTCTGGAAGAGATCTATGACACGTCTATGATATTGTGTGTGTCTCAGAATGTTGACTTCTTTATTCTTAATGTTTGCATTTTGCTTATTCCAGTTTAGATATGTTACTTTATTTTTTATTGTTCTAATTTATTCCTGACGTTCTGTCACTGCAGTTGTCTAGTCTCGTTCATTTCTACACACAACCGTACACATGAGCTGAAACGCATGTTTATACAGATGTTACACACGCACACAACAATATTATCCACCAAAATAAGATCATCCATCATCTGTTTCTTTTTCCTGTTAAGCTGGCACTGAAACAATACGACCAGGATCTGCTGGAATTGCGCCACCTGCGAAGTGAAATTGAGGACACAAGTTTGGAGCAGATGATGCTGGCAGAAGAGCACGATGACCTGACGAGAACAATCATGCGTTTGGGTGTACAAATCAATCGTGAGTTAGAGATTGCGCAAGAAATGTATGGGAAGTATGATGTTGCCAGAAAAAGCATGTTGAGATTGACTCAGCACTTCCAAAAGAAGAAAGAAGATTATATTAATCGTATGGAAGAAATGGACAGGAAGTGTAAAGACGAAAAGGTAATTGACGAGTAAATCAAATTTAAAGTTTTGAATACAGGGATGAGATATGAACGGGTAGGTAATTAACGTGTAAATCAAAATTAAAGTTTTGAATACAGGGATGAGATATGTCGATGTGGGTAATTAGTGTGCAAATCATAATGAGAATTTTGAATTTAGGGATGAGAATTGAACGTGTATATAATTAGTGGGCAAATCATAATGATAGTTTTGAATACAGGAATGATATGAACGTGTTAGTTTAAAAGGATAGCATTTCAAGGTAATTAGCGTGTAAGTTTCAATGGGAGTTTTGAATAATGGGATAACGATTGAACGTGTTTGTTACACTACACAGTAATTAGTGTTTATGTTTCAATGGGAGTTTTGAATAATGGGATAACGATTGAACGTGTTTGTTACACTACACAGTAATTAGTGTTTATGTTTCAATGGGAGTTTTGAATAATGGGATAACGATTGAACGTGTTTGTTACACTACACAGTAATTAGTGTTTATGTTTCAATGGGAGTTTTGAATAATGGGATAACAATTGAACGTGTTTGTTACACTACAAAGTAATTAGTGTTTAAGTTTTGACTAAGGTGAAGGCTATTAGTGAGTATGGCTAAAGATCTCAAAGTCAATATCAAAGAATTTGACAAATAATGATGTCAAACTACATCAATATGCAAACCACAAAATATTGATGTTCACTCTGGCCTTATTAGTGTAATAATAAGTTGTAAATTCACAAGGTATTCAGCACAATGTTCTGCGGATTTTAAACTAATACTTTCTTTCTTTCTTCCTTCCTTCCTTCCTTTTAAACATCCTTCCTTCTTTCTTTTGGGATGGCTTTGAAAGGATAATAGAGAGTATGGCCATTTCTTAACGATGCCACTCACTATTTAAAAAAACACCCAGAAAGATGATTAGAATGTTGCGAGAATTATAGTGAATTAATACGGCGAGAGATATGATCAGTGTTGCGAGATATGATTAGACTCATTAGAGTGTTGCGAGATATGATTAGACTCATTAGAGTGTTGCGAGATATGATTAGAGTGTTGAGAGATATGATTAGAATGTTGCGAGAATTGTAGTAAATTAATACGGCGAGAGATGTGATCAGAGTGTTGCGAGATATGATCATAGTGTTGCGAGATACGATTAGAGTGTTGAGAGATATGGTTATAGTTTTGGGAGATATGATTATAGTGTTGCGAGATAGGATTAGAGTGCTGAGAGATACAATTAGAGTGTTGCGAGAATAAATGTAAAATATGGCGAGAGAAATTATTAGAATGTTGCGAGAATGAATGTAAAATATGGCGAGAGAAATTATTAGTGTTGCGGAATTAAACGGCAACATAATTCATAAAGAAAAAAGAGAAATGATTATTCTTTAATGTTTGTTAGTGATTAGAGAGATAAAGAGATATCATTAAAACGTATTGTGGGTATCAGTGTATATAGAGACAAAGAGTTAGGATTATCAAGTTGTGGATCTGAGTGTGTAGAGAGAGAGAGAAGGAGTTATTGTATTGCGTGTGTATAGAGAGAGGTAAAAAGTTAGGATTAGCATATTGTGGGTTTGACTGTTTAGAGAGAGGTAAAAAGTTAGGATTTGCATATTGTGGGTTTGACTGTTTAGAGAGAGGTAAAAAGTTAGGATTAGCATATTGTGGGTTTGACTGTTTAGAGAGAGGTAAAAAGTTAGGATTAGCATATTGTGGGTTTGACTGTTTAGAGAGAGAAGGAGAAAGGATTAGCATATTGTGGTGTGAGTGTGTAGAGAGAGAAGGAGAAAGGATTAGCATAGTGTGGTGTGAGTGTGTAGAGAGAGAAGGAGAAAGGATTAGCATAGTGTGGTGTGAGTGTGTAGAGAGAGAAAAAAAATGGGATTTGCAGATCCGAGCATAGAAAGAATATGGCCGTGGAGGAAAGGAAGTAAAATTGGTGGAAGTTAAATAGATGGACTCTGTGTGCCTGTGCTTATGTATGCATGCATGCATAAAGAAATGATTGAACTGTTGATGCAGTTTCATTTTTATGGAGTGGATTTTTTAAAATGACGTTGTTTTTTGTTGTTTTTTTTAATCAGAAATTAAGTCTCGTCTTCAGTGAAGAATAATTTACCCATGTCACGAACGGTTCTTCTAACATTTTAGATTTTTTCCTGCTTGTGGGATTTGTTTATTTTGTAGACACTTAAATGCACTGGATATTTCTAAATTTTTAAAAATACTTTTATTTAATACTTGAACTTATAGTTAGCTCATGTGAGTGTGCGGACGTTTGCTTGCATAAAATCTTTAATAGAAACAAGTGTATCTAATAGGTATCCCAATGTAAATCACCGTTTTGATAATAACTAGAAAAAATGCTTTGAATGTTTTCTAGTGTACACCATTGCTTTTGATCATAAATATAAACGAATGTATCTAATATGTTTTCACTAGTACATCACTGATTTTTATCATACATAGAAACATATGTATCTAATATGTTTTCACTAGTACATCACTGATTTTTATCATACATAGAAACATATGTATTTAATATGTTTTCTTGTGTACATCACTGAATAATAAACTAACAATCACAGTAAAGATTTAAAGACTGCAGCAAAAACTAAACAAACAATATAAGGCCCTGCAATCAAGACATTTCTCATTGGGTAATGGAATTTAACAGCTAATACTGGCTCACTCCCCAAAACACCCAAGTGTTTGATTTTAAGTCACATTGCGGTTGAAAATTCGAGCATCATTTAGCCAATGACCTTGATCGTTTTTTGTTTTTTTTGATGAGTACTTTGATGTCTCTGTTTCGTGAACCGCAATGCAACATAAAGCTGGCCAAGTGAAAATACCGACTCGCTCAAAAAATTCCCACGTGCTCGAAAACAAGGACGCTTTAGCGTTTCGCAAGACGGACAGAACTGGAAAACTATATATATGATTCAAACAGCTAAGGTGACCGAGAGTTATGCTACCTTGGACAATCGTATCTTCTTATGAAATGTTATTCCAATATCAGTTATGTTGGATTGCTAAGATTAGTATAGTTGTATAAACAGAAGAAGATAATAGCCTGTCCAAAGTAAAGGTGATAAAGATAACTGGTGTGTTTATATGCAAGATGACTAATACGTTTTTATAATAAAGGACATAGATAGTAGCTTTTATATCTAAGAAGGTGGAGATAATTGGCATTTATATTAAACAGGATAAAGATAAGTTGCGGTTTTATACAACGATAAAGATGACCATTATTTTTATATATAAAGGGGTGAAAATAACTAGTGTTTTGTATATAAAGGATTGAAGATAACTAGCGTTTTTCTTTATCCTTGCAGCTTGTGGAGCAGTACCGAAACGAAGTGAGAAAGATACGAGAAGACTTATATTCAGAGAAACGCAATCGAAAGATAGAGGCCGAAATGAACGCACTGGAAAAAGAAATCCAAGCTAGCGGCCGCTATGTGATGGACATGAAGATAGGATTTGAAGAGTACCTCAAGGGCATGTTGACCCACGTTCCCAAGGAGTCCAAGGTTCCCATGGCGTCGAGAAAAACCATCAAGTGGAAATACATCGACCTTCCCACGAACGCTGAGAAACTTCGGCAACTTGGCGCTCTCGAACAGATTCAAGACAAACTCGGTCCAGATGGCTTAAAGGTGTTGGCTTTCAATTTTAAATATGTTTATATCGTACTGCTTATAATTAAATGCTCTAAGCCAGGTAAAACATGAAAACAGGTTTTAAAAAATGCATGGGTTAGGTCTATGGTAGATTGAGTGTCGCTTTACAGTTATAACGTATAGTGAACCAAACTTAGTCATGTAACATTCATTTGATCAATCAAATGTATACACGTGTTAAAATATACAGACAATTGCTGCTCAGTCGGTTAACGAAGCACTCCCCCCTCCCTCCCCAACACCTTCCCCCCCCCCCAAAAAAAAAGAAGAGGATGACCTCGGTCCAAAGCCGGACAGAAGAAATTTACTAACTTATAAATGTATATTTTTTTTTTACTGGGGCACGCAGGCCACAATGCCAAAGGACGGGAAAAGTTAAATCAAAAGCTAACTCCCTGGAAATCCCACCATTATGGCAAGTTTAATGCTTGTCATAAAATAATCGGATGTTCATAAACAACAATCTTCACACCTGGGACGAATTATTCGAATTCAAATTATGTCAAACTGGTGTCAATCCGTTTCTAACTAACTTTTCACTTAGTGAGACTAGTGACTGTCAATCCGTTTTTAACCAATTATACACTTAGTGAGACACTAGTGGCTGTCAATCATTTTAACTAACCGTACAATTAGTGATATCTAATTGGCTGTCAATCCGTTTTTAACCAACCAAACACTTAGTGAGACCAACTGGCTGTCAATCCGTTTTTAACCAACAGTACACTTAGTGAAACCAAATGGCTGTCAATCCGTTTTTAACCAACCAAACACTTAGTGAGACCAACTGGCTGTCAATCCGTTTTTAACCAACAGTACACTTAGTGAGATCAAATGGCTGTCAATCCGTTTTTAACCCAACCAAACACTTGGTGAGATAAACTAGCTGTCAATCCGTTTTTAACCCAACCAAACACTTAGTGAGTCCAACTGGCTGTCAATCCGTTTTTTAACCAACCGTACACTTTGTGCTGCAGATGTTCATACAGTCCTTCATCGAGCTGACGCACGAGAACTTCTCACTGTACAACTACATCGTTGACAGTGGCGCCATCAGTGGGAAGTTAGTAGCTGAACGCAGACGGCTGGCGGAAGCGGTCCAGCGAAAGAAAGATGAGGAAGAAAAAAGAGTCCGTCACTTCAACACAAGAAAGGCACAGTTGGACAACCTCATCCAGGACTGTCGCCAGAAAGCGGAACAGGTTTTTAATTCCAGCCCCTCCCACCACCTGTTGTTTATTGCTATGCTTGTTAGATTTGGGCCTCACGCCCTCTTCCTTTTGTCGGTGATTTCGCAGACGGGCGCAAGCCACATCGACAATTCATATATATTTAAGTAATACATTTTTTTTTTAAAGGATTAATATGTTTTGCTAATTTAAACCTACTAGAATCATATTTATCTACCTAGTAGTAATCTAGTACTCCTAGATTACCTAGAATCATTAATCTACGCTATCAGTAGTCTAGTAACTGCAGCAGTAGAATTAATAAATTAGCAGCAGTAGAATTAGTAAATTAGCAGCAGTAGAAGTAATAAATTAGCAGCAGTAGTCTTAGTATAGCAGTACGTGGTGGTGTGGTTGTAGTAGTAGTCCGGCTAGGAAATGAGAGTTATGTCGTGGAATATGGTAAAATCCAGTTCGAAATTGAGTTTTTAAAAACAGTTGAACCTTTTATGTAGGCCTATTATACAAAATATAATAGAGAAAGTGATATGGTCACTAGACTGGCAGAAGTAGCTAAATGACCTTGTATTATACAAAATATAATAGAGAAAGTGATATGGTCACTAGACTGGCAGAAGTAGCTAAATGACCTTGACTTAAGTTAGAGAAAGTGATATGGTCACTAGACTGGCAGAAGTAGCTAAATGACCTTGACCTAAGTTAGAGAAAGTGATATGGTCACTAGACTGGCAGAAGTAGCTAAATGACCTTGTATAAAATGCGCAGGTCGAGCACAAAATCAAAGAAGCAGACGACCTATTTCAGCGCTACAAAGACAACGTACTGAGAGTGATGAAGAACATGGATTATACGGAACAAGATATCAAGAATCTTATATTTCCACGCGAGAAAGTTAGCATTTCACTTTTCCTCTTGTAAAAAAAAAAATATGTGTATAAATATACACACGTACACAACGATCATATAGCATTTTTTTCTCTTTCTTCTCTCCCCACTCCCCACTCTCTCTCTCTCTCACACACACACACACACACAGACACTGAGCAAATCACATATCACTCTTGTCTCAAACATGCCCACACACATTTACACTCATACTAAGGTTTGTACAAGGATCCAATTTGAAATACTGCAAACGTCATGAAAAGTTATTAACTTGATATAGACCTCATTAGTATATTTTTATTTTGTAAAATTGTTTGCCTTATTCTGTAGGACATAAAGCCTTTTTAATGTTTCGTACACTAAAGATTCCAGTATGGATCTAATACTTTATTGTAATTACTACTGTATTATAATAGCCCGAGACCCTAGATTAATCTAGTACTTTATTAACATTACTATTTCATTATATCTAGCTAGAGGGTTAGAATTAGTATGTTTCTTGATTAACAGTATTACTGTATTATAGCTAGCCAGAGACCCTAGATTAATCTAGCACTTTATTAGTATTGCTACTGTATTATACCTAACTACGGACCTTAAGATTAATGTAGCATTTTATTAGTATTGCTACTATATTATACCTAACTACGGACCTTAAGATTAATCTAGCAATTTATTAATATTGCCACTGTATTATACCTAACTACGGACCTTAGGATTAATCTAGCACTTTAGTAATGTTACTACTGTATTATAGCTAGCCAGGGACTTTACGATTAATTTAACACTTTATTAACATTGCTACTGTATTATAGCTAGCCAGGGACCTTAGGATTAATATAGTACTTCATTAACATTGTAATCCATGACTACTATATTAACCTAAAACCGTATTACCATTGTTTGAACCTCACTAATTATGTAACAATGCATACAATTATTGACACACTAATAAAGCATGTAAGTAAACTGTAAACAATAAACAATTGGAAAACTACTTCCATAACTTCCATAAATCTTTTTTTTAGAACAGTACTACCCTCCTAGAATAACAGAGTAAGGAGGAAGGCCCCCACAGGAACTCTACAGAAACTGAAAACATCAAGAAGATGAAAAGTTTCCACGCAATTCCTGTGGGGAAAAGAAGTCAACATAAAGAAGAAGATATAAGATATATCAGACTTCTGTGATATTAGATAATTAGTACTAGTCTGGTGATATAAGATTTTAGTACTTCTCTGGTGATATGAAATAGTATTATTTTCAAGAAGTCACATCTTTTCTTTCTTTTTTTTCGTTTCAAACAGGTGGATAATGAGAAAACGTTAAATCAGTGTTTGGCTGCCGTGGGGCAGTTTGTAAGCGCTCAGCTGTTCGCGCAGTATGCTGAAGAATGGAGAGTCCTACAGTCACGCAAAGATGTGGGGGGGGTGGAAGAGAACTCCATTGATTTCGTGTCTCCAACACCAAGCAGCACTGCCCGCACGCCTAGAGCGAAACTCGCCAAGGCCGTAATCCCTCCTGTCTTAGAGGAGGACGACAGTGAGGAGGAGGAATTCGACGCACATAACCCACAAAATGTGGCCAGGAATTTCAGCTACTTGCTTTCAGCGGAGCCACCCGAACTACCTTTGACCCGGGAAGAACTGAAAGAGCAAATTTTGCATGACACTTTTGGTGAAACACAACAGGTCGGTACGAAAGAAGCCCTGTCGAAGAAATACAACATCTCTTCCCTAGAAGGCCTGCTCTAAGAAATACAACATCTCTTCCCTAGAAGGCCTGCTCTAAGAAATACAACATCTCTTCCCTAGAAGGCCTGCTCTAAGAAATACAACATCTCTTCCCTGCTCTAAGAAATACAACATCTCTTCCCTGCTCTAAGAAATACAACATCTCTTCCCTAGAAGGCCTGCTCTAAGAAATACAACATCTCTTCCCTAGAAGGCCTGCTGTAAGAAATACAACATCTCTTCCCTGCTCTAAGAAATACAACATCTCTTCCCTGCTCTAAGAAATACAACATCTCTTCCCTAGAAGGCCTGCTCTAAGAAATACAACATCTCTTCCCTAGAAGGCCTGCTCTAAGAAATACAACATCTCTTCCCTAGAAGGCCTGCTCTAAGAAATACAACATCTCTTCCCTAGAAGGCCTGCTCTAAGAAATACAACATCTCTTCCCTGCTCTAAGAAATACAACATCTCTTCCCTAGAAGGCCTGCTCTAAGAAATACAACATCTCTTCCCTGCTCTAAGAAATACAACATCTCTTCCCTGCTCTAAGAAATACAACATCTCTTCCCTAGAAGGCCTGCTCTAAGAAATACAACATCTCTTCCCTAGAAGGCCTGCTCTAAGAAATACAACATCTCTTCCCTAGAAGGCCTGCTGTAAGAAATACAACATCTCTTCCCTAGAAGGCCTGCTGTAAGAAATACAACATCTCTTCCCTAGAAGGCCTGCTGTAAGAAATATAACATCTCTTCCCTAGAAGGCCTGCTGTAAGAAATACAACATCTCTTCCCTAGAAGGCCTGCTGTAAGAAATACAACATCTCTTCCCTAGAAGGCCTGCTGTAAGAAATATAACATCTCTTCCCTAGAAGGCCTGCTGTAAGAAATACAACATCTCTTCCCTAGAAGGCCTGCTGTAAGAAATACAACATCTCTTCCCTAGAAGGCCTGCTGTAAGAAATACAACATCTCTTCCCTAGAAGGCCTGCTGTAAGAAATACAACATCTCTTCCCTAGAAGGCCTGCTGTAAGAAATACAACATCTCTTCCCTAGAAGGCCTGCTGTAAGAAATACAACATCTCTTCCCTAGAAGGCCTGCTGTAACGAGGCCGTATGACGAACACTTTGCATGAAATAAAAGCTGGTGTCAAGCAGTGAGTGGCCGGACAGAGGGTATTTTGTGGGTGGGTGGCTTGATGCAGGGCATTTTATGGGTGGGTGACTTGCATCCTCTTATACATACATCTCCAGAATGGTACTAAGCTCAGGGCATTTTATGGGTGGGTGACTTGCATCTTATACATACATCTCCAGAATGGTACTAAGCTCAGGGCATTTTATGGGTGGGTGACTTGCATCTTATACATACATCTCCAGAATGGTACTAAGCTCAGGTTGGGACTGTCGATGACGGTCCATCCATTGTTTTCATTCAGAATAATCTCAGTGTGTAATTAGATTTGAGTAGCATTTAATAAAATCATTTAAATTATTGCAAATTAACCGGCAATTACAGAGGCTTGCAAACTTGTGTTTTGTCACGTTAACCGGCATTTATAGAGGCTTGCGAACTTGTGTTTTGTCACTTTAACCGGCATTTATAGAGGCTTGCAAACTTGTTTCTGTCACGTTAACCGGCATTTACAGAGGCTTGCAAACTTGTGTTTTGTCACGTTAACCGGCATTTATAGAGGCTTGCGAACTTGTGTTTTGTCACGTTAACCGGCATTTATAGAGGATTGCAAACTTGTTTCTGTCAATTCTTACAAGGAAAATAGTAGTACAATGTTTTCGGTCGCCAGAGAACAGTATTCTACGAAACAGTTAGTAAATTACACAAGTTACACTCGCACATTCTTTATTAGTCTGTCTATTGTCTATTTTATATTTTTATATATATATATATATTATACGCTTTCGTATCAAACAGATTTTAGAAACTAAATATTTTACTGTACTCAATTTTATACAGTTATTTGTTTGTTATTTGTTTCTCCTTTCCATACTTGTGATTTTCATGTCTTATACAATTTATTTGTACCGATTTCAAGAAATTTGAAAACTTTCCTCAAATATATTCTGTTGTGCATTCCATATTGTTTAGTTTTGAAGCTCAATCCATTTGTATATTTTTGATTGTTTAAATCTTTAAAGTATTTAAACCATGATGTCAACAGTATCCGTAGAGATTGGAACCAGCAAAAGTAATTTTATCATAAAACGTCCATTTTAAAAGACATCTCCATAAATAAAAGTTCAATGATAAAACATTACAAGAAGTAATTTTATCTATACATTCTCCGAAATAAATGTATACATTTAAACACTCGTCATTTAACAATAAACTGGAATTTTTTACAACTATCATAAAAAGATTTATAAGTTTCTTGCATAAATACGTATTTAGTTTGTTGCTGGCATTTATTTAATCTTTGTCAATCTGCATTCGTGTTTATATGGCTGCTGATTTATTTACTATATATCATCTACATCTTATAGTTGTGCATGTGGTTGGTATAGCTATTATATGTGCTGTTTCCCAGTTGTACATTTGGTTGTTGGTATAGCCATTATATCATATGTGCTGTCTCCCAATTGTACATTTGGTTGTTGGTATAGTCATTATGTATCATCTATACGTATGTCTTTGTTGGTATAGCCATTATATCATATGTGCTATGTCTCCCAATTGTACATTTGGTTGTTGGTATAGTCATTATGTATCATCTATACGTATGTCTTACAGTTGTACATTTGGTTGTTGGTATAGTCATTATGTATCATGTATATTGATATGTCTGTATTCTTCTTGGTATTGTTGTGTCAGTACATCACTTGTTTGTTATACATGTATTAGTATTTATCTTACTTTGTCTGCTTGTATATCTCCTCTACGTTCTTTCTTTGAATATCTGTACTAGGTATTTTTGTAATTAGAGCGCCCTTGAACACCTGTACTTTTTGTAACTAGAGCGCCCTTGAATACCTGTACTTTTTGTAATTAGAGCGCCCTTGCATTTGTTTTTGATATTAGATTGTTCTAAGATTCTGCTATAAATCAGGAAAGCGAGTTTATTCCATCTATCTTCCCTGCGGTCAGATCAAGGTTATATTACATTGAAATCTGGTAAAAGAAACAAGTGTACTTCATATTTTATCAAAATAATGCATAACAAGGTTATATTAAATTAAAATCCGGTAAAAGAAAATAACTGTACCTTCATATTCATGATAAATGAAAACCTCAAAACTGGCTCACCAACAGTCATCGTACGACGATTTTAAAAAGAACTGCTAAAACACTGGCTCAAGTCACTGCTTGACGATTTAAAAAAGAACTGCTAAAACACTGGCTCAAGTCACTGCTTGACGATTTTAAAAAGAACTGCTAAAACACTGGCTCAAGTCACTGCTTGACGATTTTAAAAAGAACTGCTAAAACACTGGCTCAAGTCACTGCTTGACGATTTTAAAAAGAACTGCTAAAACACTGGCTCAAGTCACTGCTTGACGATTTTAAAAAGAACTGCTAAAACACTGGCTCAAGTCACTGCTTGACGATTTTAAAAAGAACCGCTGAAAAACTGGCTCAACAATTCTTTGACAGACGACATTAAAAGAAATGCAGAAAAAGATAGCTCACCAATAGTCATCATATAACGATTAAAAGTATTTTTAAAACGGGCTCACCAATAATCATCATATGACGATACTGAAAAATTCTATCAAAACTGGCTCGACAACAGACATATGATGATATTAAAAGAAATGCAGGAAAAAAAACTGGCTCACCAACGGTCATTACTATATTCCCGGTGTGTAAATATAGATCTTTGGGTGCGTATATATGTGTTGCTTTTGGTGCATGTGAATACGATCTCAAGTTCTGGCGCATTTACACATTCTGCCATCTAATGTATATGTATTCAGTATGGTCGTACTGTCTTCTAATGTATATGTATTCAGTATGGTCGTACTGTCTTCTAATGTACATGTATTCTGTATGGTTATACTGTCTTCAAATAGATTTGTATTTAGGTGTATAATTGTAGTCTTCCAATATATATATATATATATATGCATTCTGGTGTATGGTTATACTGTCTTCTAATATACACGTATTCCGGTGTAAAATTGTACTGTCATCCAATGTACATGTATTCTGGTGTATGATTACACTGTCTCTTCTAGTGTACACGTCTTCTGGCGAACATATACATTCTGTCTTTTAAAGTAAACGTCTCCTGATGTAAGACTATATCTTCTCGACCTTCTGTACTATCTTCAAGTGTTTGTATATAATTTCTGGTTTAGGGACGTAAGTTTTTTCACTGGTGCTTGTAATTATACTATCTTCTAATTACAGTATCTTGTAATTATACTATCTTCTGTCGCAAATACATGTACTAGTATTTTGTAAGTTTCGTTGCGTGTACATGACATCTTCTGATTCGTACATATCCTCTAGATATTTTAACTTACATATCTACTATTTTCTGGTATTCCTATATTATTTTTGATTCATGTGTTATCTTCTGGTATAATACACTGCCACCCTTCATTTGGTGTACATGTATAATCTTCTAGTGTATGTACATTTATTATCTTCAGGCGTGCGTACAATCTTCTAGTGTATGTACATTTACTATCTTTTGATTTGTATACAAATATTATCTTTTGGCGTGTTTAAAGCACTGTTTTTCTTCTGTGTGTAATCTGCTATCTTCGTGTGAACATATATGGTCATGGCCTGTAAGAAAGCCCCGATGAGGTAACTGATGGGTGACGAACACAAACAGACAAAGTTGGCTTCACACACCAGGTAATAAACGGGTCGATAAATCTGACCCCCCCCCCTCCAGGTGTGTAAAACACCGCACGTAACATAAGACAATAGACAATACAAATGTTACGGAATGATAGCGTGGCAGACTAAATTTGCCTATCCCTATTTTTGAAACTTAATTGTTATATAAATTGTTAAATTGTCCATGTGGCCCGACCTTGGGCACTTATGGTATTTATGTAAGTGTCACTTGGAAGTAAACAACTCGAGTTGAGAATAAGCTAGAAATTGCTGATGTAGTGACAACTAGTTCAACTGGATGAGTAGTCTCTATTATCCAATGGTTAAGATTTATGAGAACGAGACCAGCCAATGGTTTGAGATCAAAACATTTATCTGCTGTAGAGAATTTTATTGTCTAATCACATGAACTTGGTGTGGCAAAGAAGTCCGGTCTTGAAAGGTAGGCATTAGCTTAATGGTGAGTTAACTGACTGGTTGAGAGAGAATGGACAGAAATATTTTGCTATTGATATATTAATTATATTTGCATTGTACGTAGAGAAGTATTATGTGAGTAGACTATTGTTTCTACAAATGTTCGAACTATGATGCTTATATGTAGTGTGTTATCACTTGACATTGTTCTAGTGAAATCACTCATTACACTATTATGCTGTATTCATTATGCTGTACACATGTGTGTCAGGCTAATAAATATTGTTGCAGGAAATTTAAGTTGAGACTTGAATGTAAGAAAGAATGGACTTTAAAAAGGGATAAACTTAGCATTTGTTCTCTGATTATATTTTACAGAGACAAGCAGCCTTTCATTGTGTGATATGAATCTTCTTGTTTATTGATTTTAATCATATACAACCAGGGTAGATGTGGGAACCATCTGCTGCAGTATATATAAGTGTTAGGAATACATTACAATCGTTTGATGTACAGTGGCAAAGTATGCTGACCACACTGAATGATTTCTGGTACAGAGAAGTTACTATAAATTACTGCAATTGTTGTTCTGCTTGAAGGAACTGGTACGGTGAATGAAAGGCGCCCAGTTTGGCTTTGAGAAAACAAGTTATTCTGCTTGAGGGAGCTAATATGGCAAACACCCAGGTTCACCTCCAGAGAACAACAGTTAATCAGTGCTCTACAACCTGAGAAGGGAAACACAGGCAATTGACAGTAATAATGTAAACAATGAACTTGTGGCTTTGTTAATAAAAACATGCAAAAACGACTATTGCAAGTTCGCCTATACAAGGTTATGTAGAAATTATTATTGCTTTATTTCTAACAACTCCATTCCTGTTCTCTGATAAGAACTATCTTGTGATTTGTATTGACCCTAATCTATTGAATTGTGTGTTAGGATATAAGATTGTATAGATATTAAAATTATTTAAGATATTTTGTGGAAATATTGATGTTAAGTAAACTTTTTCATTGTATATGTTATATGTGTATTTGATTGCTGATTTAATAATTTTATTGTTACTGTCACAGGGGAAGGGGAGTAAGTCAGGAAAAAACTTTTAATTTACCTTCTTACCTCCCTTTGACATGTGACGTTTTTGTTTACGTTTTCACAGTGAGCACAAGTGGCGTGATGTTCATGCTGTCAGAATGTTAGAGAGTGTGAATGCTTATTTTGTTATTTTAGTATAATAACAACTAAGTCAAAACTCGAGCAAATGACCTTGATCGTCAGTTTTTTGGATGAGTAATTTGAACCGACAATGCAACATAAAGATGACCATGTGAAAAAAAACTCCCATGTGCTGGTAGGTCAAGGACGCTTTAGCGTCGCTCCATCAAAATCCCACGTGCTCGAGGGTAAAGCTGGCCATGTGAAAAAAACTCTTACGCAATGTCCATGTAATATATTTTGGTTGTTTAAATACATTGTTTTCTAGTGCATACATGCTTTCTTCTGATGCACGTACATCAATAAAAATATCACAATTCAGAGCGGTCCTTTTTAATCTAGTATTGGTTAATAATCAAAATAATTTGTTTGACTCCTATTATTTGTCCTTGGACGTTTTACAAATTGTATAAATAGGCTTGTTTTCATTTGCTTTGCTTTTTTCTGTTATGATTTGGTGAAGGGACTACCCGACACATGTATAAAATAAAGTATAAAATACTCATATAAAAATATATGTAATAAAATACTCCACCCCGCCCCAACAAACAGTTGAAAAAAAACTAAAAAGTTAGAATATGTCGTAATTTCTGGGTGCCTCGGTTCCATCGAATTCCTCTTCTGAAACTGGAATATCCCCGATGGCCTCACTGGTAGGATCTGTCATGCTGGGGCCGGGTGCAATTTTGTACTCTGCGTCATTCGCGCGCCTTTCCAACTCTTCCACAACAAGTTCTTTAACCTGCACACAGGATTGCTATGTTTTTTCAACAATCACTGTTTATTAAGCCCAAATGTTTCAAAAACCACAGTTGCGAAGCAAACATGTTCTAACAATAACTCTTGTCAAGGTGAACTGTTTTAGCAAGCATTCACTTCTATTAAGTTATAATATTTAAATAATTATTGTTTTCGAACTATATTATTATCAAGCTAAGATGAATATTTAAACAAGCACTGGTATTTGTTATATTCGATATCATGTACCGTATTGGTCAACGATATCATATTACAGTATTTCCAACAACCTCTTATATCAAGCTATATTGAAAATCACTGATATCATACTATATTATACAAGCGAACAAAATCTCTGATATCACATTGTCCAAGCAAACACTAATATGTTATTTAAACAATTATTAATTATCTCATGCCATGATGCATTAAAAAAAATCATTCATATCATGTTAGGGTGTCTAAACAATCAATGGTATATTACGCTGTGTTAGTAACCATTGATAGGATAAACTGTTCAGACAATCGCTGATAACATCTTATAGTATTTAAGCAATATATTAAAACTATATAATACTTTGAACAGTACTTAAAAACATACTAAACCCATTTGCGCAAGGTCTTTCGCAGGAATGCAGCCTAGGTGCTAGTGTGACAGTAACACTGATAGAATCAATGGTGTCACATTAAAAAATAATAATGCATTATTACACATACACGTACCAGTATAAATCGATACATAATATAATTATATGTCTTAATAGAATACATTATCATAACTAAGCCAATACCACTGTTGGTACCCCCCTAAATACGGATATCTAGGACGGACAACAAGTTGAGGACGTCACTTCCGGTAACTCGTATTGAGCCCCCAGAGGAAACGATTCCTCACAGATAAGACAGACAGACAGATAAGACGAAAGACAGACTCTAGACAGACGTTAGACGGACGTGACGATAACAATTATAAAATCATACTAGACAAGAATGACAACAAATTTGACAACACTAATGAAAATTTAACAATAACTTTATATAACAATAAAAGAAAATAGAATGAAGAAAATGACAATAAAAGAAGGACAGTTAACAATGTTGGCCAAAATAATTACAAAATATAAGTCCTATAACTAATTCAGGGAAAATACTAGCCCCTCTTAATGAAATGGTTTTTAGTGTCCGTTTTCCCTTCCCCAAATCGTTCCTTTCTCCGTATTTCAGTTCCAATACACTATTATGCACTTCTGCTCAATGTTTATGTTTCTATACTTAGCTCAACAGATGGGGCAAAGGTCAACACAGCGTTGAATCCCCATCGCGCAAGCGTTCCCCGACGGCAGGCCCTTGAATAGTGGCTCCGTCCCTTTTCACTCTGCGTGAACAACAACCGGCAGAATATACGTCGTCTGCTCTCTGACCCGGATTTGGTCCTAGCTTCTGTTTGTAGATACTCCTTGTAGCTACTCTCTCTCTAGTTACTGTTTATAGATTCTCTTCCTCTGATTACTGTTTATAGATTCTCTTCCTCTGATTACTGTTTATAGATTCTCTTCTTCTGATTACTGTTTCTGTTTGGTTCTTTCACGTTCCGAAACCGAATGAACCCAACGTCATCTGGTTGGAGTGCAGTACACTCAAGGATTAGTCTTTCTGACTTAGAAATTTTCTCACTTCTAAAATGTTACCAGATGAGATCTCTGGGACTGCTCCTGCGTGTTTTAAAACTCGGGTTGTTCTGAGCCAGTGAAGAGAATTGCTTCAGCCCGGCTTATATAAAGGCTTTCCAGTATTCCTGGTATTTCTTTGAAACTAACCCTTCCCTCTACTGTTATCTAAGAGTGGCCCTTTGATCCCCCGACCGCTTCCTGTATTCTGGCCTATAGCTCAGTGTGAGACTATCCATCCCTCCTATCAGTTAGCTACAAGTGACCTTTGATCCCTAACCGTTTCCTGTGCCCTAGCCCTGGGTGGTCAGGTCTTGTATAACTCTAACGTCCTGCTAATGTCTTGGAGTGGCTGGTCAGTCTTGTAATTAGTGTCTTGGTTGAATGCCTTAAACGTATATTTTATGTTATGGTTCCTATACCTCTCATGTATCTACATTTTATTATTTTAATTTTTAAATGTTTATGGAGTGATGCCGGGCTAAGTTTTGCTTTCGCCTGACATCCCCCCCCCTTTTATGACCATCAATTAGTGAAAGTAATTGATGTCAATCCATAAAACTTAGAACAATCACGAGATAAACATTTCAAAATTTCCGGATTATTTACTGTTGTGCCAATCTTCCTATAGAGACTCTATTCCCTGATATCTAAGAAATATCAATACACGACTCTTAACTCATTTACTAGAGAATATTCATAAAATTTGTTACATAATTACTTCAACATTTTAAGGGTGCATTACGCAATCACGTTAACCATTTAACGCTCAACGACGACATCTTAATAACCGACGGCATACTTCGCTACGCCCTCCTTCCCACACGCAATATTACAATATCAAAGAGTTATCAAAATCAACTACACGGTTACTACTTGTCAGGTTATAATAAACCTCTACATAATACGGAGTTTCCTTTCAATAAGACATAAACATCATCCAAAAGATTATCAAAATAATATGTACAGTGGATCTCCACATAGAAAACTCTCTCCAATACAACACGAATAGAATTCAACGAATCAAAATGAATGTAAAGTTAGCTACTACTACAAAAGAATTTTTAAAACTGTTTTGGCGACAATTTTGTCCCCGTTCATAACGCAAAGTTATCTCTCCTTGTTTTTCTATCCCAAATAATTGGCAATTCCGCGTTGCCTTACGATTATCTGGTAAGTTTGCAGAACAATTCCGCACTGTGACTTTATATAAAGGTAAGTGCTCATTATGCGGTTTCTCATGTCATTCATAACTGTGGAGTCTGTAGTATTTTCACATCTAGGCTTTCTTATCATTTTGAGTGAGCGTTCGCGTGCATCACCCCACCTTTCTATCTCAGAGTACTCGTTTGACGAACCATTACTTATATTGGTACATCTATCATCCAAGTACGCCCATATCCCTCGGTCACCTACATCACTTCGGCATTGTAGCAACCCTATTTTCTTTCTTTTCTTAAATGTAGCCGTTAGGCCTTTAAAGGAAATCTTTCTCTTGTCGAATTTCGCATCATTCTGACATATGTACATGTGTGTCACCTTTTTCCTCACGGTTACCCCGTCTATCTTTTCGCGGTTGCTTTCTGGAGTTAAAGAGATCGAAACGACATCTATAACTTCTCTTTTAGAGTAACAAACTGATTCTAGTCTTAATTTGTTTTGTGCAACATCGGGGTCGCCTTGATACAGAATTTCGTCTTCCAAATCTTTCGCTTCACTAGCGCCGAATGTCTTTAAAAATGCACGTCCGTTGTGTGCGTTTGTCGCTACGTCATTTTCTCCTGTCGGCTTGTCTTTGAACCTAGCTACACTGTCAAAGTACGTCTGTGCTGGTGTGAAAATTGCTGCGTCTGTGTTCTTCAATTTTACCCCTGTGTCATTTTCGAATTTTTGTCTCCCTTTTCTTTCTCTGACATCTGGCATGCCCACCTTAGCATGGGGAATCCCCGCGCGTGTTTCTGCTGACCTCTCAGTAACGGCCACTGTGTCCGTTTTGCGTGACGCGATAGCCTCGGGGTATCGCGATTCGAATTCTACGATGGACAAAATATGAGAATGCCCTTTCATACGCGCAAGTGTTAACGGCCCTATTGAATCTATGATGCCAGGGTTAAAAGTCACACCTATCAAGTTTGTGTCTCTGTCATCTATAGTCACTGTCGCCCTATGAGCTGAATCGCTCACACTTTCTGTCGTTACTAAAGGTTCAGATTCTTGTGGTGAAGTCGACAAAGTTTCGTTTATGTCGAACTGCGAAGTTGTCCTGTCACTGGAGAATGCAAACTGTCTCTCCTGTAACACTTGTTCTATTGGGTCAACCTCGCCTGTCTCACTTGGCTGAACTAACTCACTCTGTCTCTCTGTCAGACTGTCCCGAATTTTGCTAGGAGTTTCTGTCACCACTAGTTCATAGTGCTTGTCACATGTCCCTACCACATGTGGAGAAATCATAACTTCACCTCCTTCCATTTCACCTTGTAAGGTCAAGACGTCAACCTTACTGTGGTGCTCTACACACTTTTCTTTACTGTCATGTTCTGAGTCAGTCTTACATAACGGCTCTACTATGTCCTCTTTATCCTGACGCTCTACATGAGGGGAAACTTCTCCTTTATTTAATAAAGCATCTCTTTCTTCGCGCTTACCTACCGCGCGCCCTTCCAAAACTTCCTCGTGACCTACTTCTGTATCAACCGCCGTGTTAATACAAGTAGCCAAAGCATCGTCCCTACCGCTAAGTCCGTTAAGCGGTTTACACGCAGGCAATACGCAGTTCTCAGCCTCTGTTGCTTTAACCGGGTATATGTCTGCCCTACCCTGCACGTATTCTAACGTACACTCACTGTCCACGCCCCTAAGTCCTTTAAGTGCGTTACACGTAGACAATACACGGCTAGCAGCCTCTATCGCTCCAGCCTCACATGTGTTTGTCCTTTCGTTCACCACATCAGCTGTCTGTACATACTCCAATGTACACACACTGTTAGGTAAGAGAGAGGCCCTTTCCTTCGAACTACTCCCCTCCTCTACACTCTGGGGCTCACCCACCTCCAAACTAGCCGCAACTAAACGGTCAACTTCCACATCTGTTACCGCTCTCTCTCTCGCTGCGCGCTCAACGCCAAAACTGTCTGATACACTTGGTACACTACGGGTGCAATCACGTGCTAAATGGCCTGGCTTACTACAGTTAAAACACACTCTATTTTGAAATCTGTTCCTACCCCTTTGGGACTTGTACAATGGGCGGATCTGAACATCTCTTCTAACCTTTGTTTTGTTCTTTAGACTACTGTCTCTAAACTTCTCTTTGTTCACACACGCGATCCCTTCTGTTTTAGATTCACTACTTTCTTTGCCGTATTCGGCGGTGTTTGTCACAACGACTGCTTGTGTACTGATCTGTTGAGTACTGGCCGCGTTATGCATGTCTGTGAGTTGAGAACTAACTGCATCCTTACATTTTTCCGATATCATATCAGTCTTAGTACACGCCTCCTGTTTGCTAACTAGGTTAGTGCTTTGATCTGTCAGAGTGTCACTGGGTTTTAAAGTAACCATCCCCAACTGTGTCTTCTTACTGACTATGTCAATTTTCTTAGCGAACTTATTTCTTCCCTTCTTAACACACTTGACTGCTTGATCAGTTATTTCGACTTCCTTCCACAGCCAGCCTAAGTCTAGATTTTCTTTTTCTAGATAATTTTTCCGTTCTTCTTTGTCTCTTATCTGGTCTAATATGTCCTGGGTTATATTTTCTCGCTCTAACTTTTCTAGTCTGTCACATTCTAGATCTTCCTCTCTCAACTGTTCAATTTCTAAGGTTGAGTCTCGCGCTTTAGAGGAGAATAACTCTATTTCTTTTTCTAGGCACTCCGAGTATGCAGGGTCTCTTATGGTTCCCCTCTTTCCCTTTAGAGTTGCTAACCATTCTAGGATGGACTTCATTCGTTCTTCCGCCCATCTTATTTGTCTGGCTATACTTCTTTTATTCCACCTTATCTCTCGCCATATGGCTTTCCATTTATCTATCATTGTTTCAATTTCCCTTTTCTTTAAACCGTATTCCCCAGCCTCTTCTCTCCATTTCTTTATTAACTCCGCGAGGGTGTTTTCGTCTTCTAGTGCGTCGGACATTTTTTCAAAAGGGGTTTGATTTCGCGAAATGAAAGGTATGTGTCACTGTTACAATATTGACTATACCAAACTATGCCAGACAAAGCAAATCCAGTAAAACACTCTCACTCACAAATGTAAAATTAGAAAATGTTTTAAATTCTTCCAAGTATAAGTTTCTCTGTATCGATGTGACGTAATAATACACTACCCCACTAGTAGCGTACAAAACTCAATAATACCCTTTTCCACAAGCGGTACTTTCCAAACGTGCCTATAATTTAAACCCTTGTTAAATATAGCGCCTACGTTTGCAATGGGCTATGCTACACTCTTATCTTCAAGCAGTGTGAACATCAATTCTATTTCCTTCATAGAACGCCCCTAAAATTTATATACTCTTCCTTTAGTATATAACCACAGAAATACTTTTAACGCATCACATCGATCACAGAAAAAAAATATGCTCAGCTATTCATTAGCAAATGGAACAATGCATTCGTTATCTTAATCTTAACTATGCATGCACACTTCAAAGAAAAGTTATAGAAAATAGCGAGACATGAAAAGCATATCAAAATAGCAAATCATGAAGACATATCAAAGTATTGCAAATGAGAATATAAAATAGGCATTGACAAGGAGTGCATAAAACGTGTTTCTATTCTTTTTGGCTCTCTAGGTAATAACAAAATTTTCTGCACAAATTTATCAACCCTTCTTCTGACTTTCTAACATTAACATTTAGGTCCCGCTATAAATTTTGCCTACTCTCCCTAGCGTTCATACCCGGACGACTGCTCCCACCATGTTGGTACCCCCCTAAATACGGATATCTAGGACGGACAACAAGTTGAGGACGTCACTTCCGGTAACTCGTATTGAGCCCCCAGAGGAAACGATTCCTCACAGATAAGACAGACAGACAGATAAGACGAAAGACAGACTCTAGACAGACGTTAGACGGACGTGACGATAACAATTATAAAATCATACTAGACAAGAATGACAACAAATTTGACAACACTAATGAAAATTTAACAATAACTTTATATAACAATAAAAGAAAATAGAATGAAGAAAATGACAATAAAAGAAGGACAGTTAACAATGTTGGCCAAAATAATTACAAAATATAAGTCCTATAACTAATTCAGGGAAAATACTAGCCCCTCTTAATGAAATGGTTTTTAGTGTCCGTTTTCCCTTCCCCAAATCGTTCCTTTCTCCGTATTTCAGTTCCAATACACTATTATGCACTTCTGCTCAATGTTTATGTTTCTATACTTAGCTCAACAGATGGGGCAAAGGTCAACACAGCGTTGAATCCCCATCGCGCAAGCGTTCCCCGACGGCAGGCCCTTGAATAGTGGCTCCGTCCCTTTTCACTCTGCGTGAACAACAACCGGCAGAATATACGTCGTCTGCTCTCTGACCCGGATTTGGTCCTAGCTTCTGTTTGTAGATACTCCTTGTAGCTACTCTCTCTCTAGTTACTGTTTATAGATTCTCTTCCTCTGATTACTGTTTATAGATTCTCTTCCTCTGATTACTGTTTATAGATTCTCTTCTTCTGATTACTGTTTCTGTTTGGTTCTTTCACGTTCCGAAACCGAATGAACCCAACGTCATCTGGTTGGAGTGCAGTACACTCAAGGATTAGTCTTTCTGACTTAGAAATTTTCTCACTTCTAAAATGTTACCAGATGAGATCTCTGGGACTGCTCCTGCGTGTTTTAAAACTCGGGTTGTTCTGAGCCAGTGAAGAGAATTGCTTCGGCCCGGCTTATATAAAGGCTTTCCAGTATTCCTGGTATTTCTTTGAAACTAACCCTTCCCTCTACTGTTATCTAAGAGTGGCCCTTTGATCCCCCGACCGCTTCCTGTATTCTGGCCTATAGCTCAGTGTGAGACTATCCATCCCTCCTATCAGTTAGCTACAAGTGACCTTTGATCCCTAACCGTTTCCTGTGCCCTAGCCCTGGGTGGTCAGGTCTTGTATAACTCTAACGTCCTGCTAATGTCTTGGAGTGGCTGGTCAGTCTTGTAATTAGTGTCTTGGTTGAATGCCTTAAACGTATATTTTATGTTATGGTTCCTATACCTCTCATGTATCTACATTTTATTATTTTAATTTTTAAATGTTTATGGAGTGATGCCGGGCTAAGTTTTGCTTTCGCCTGACAACCACACAACAGAACATCGTATGTTATGTGGTGACCTAGGCTTTACAAGGTAACTGACATAATTATACACGACGAACACATGACCCTGACCTCTTTACGACTAAGCGGTACATCGCCTGACACATGTACAGTTCGCTCGTCGTCGCTTTCGTCTGTGGAAGGGGGGATAATCTTGATACGCCGCTGCAGGACGAGTCGAGGCGGGAGGTGCTTTATGAAGTGGGGGGTGAGGGAGCTCCGACGTTTGTGTTCCCATTTTAAAAACTCAACATACGACTGAATATCTGACAGTTTGTTGACATATTGTTCGATTTCTCCCAAAAAGTCGCGAATCTGTAAGACAATAAAGATTAATGTTTTTGGTAAATGCATGTGTGGGATGTGTGTGGTTGTGTGTGTGGGTGGAGGGGGAACGTGGCACATTTTGTTAATAATAATTTTTTAATGAAGTGTTTGCTGTATTGTGAGACAGATTTGGGCGATAAATTTCATCACATAATTTGATACTGTGGGATTATCATAAAAGAAGTTACTCTCCAAATACATGATACTGTGGGATTATCACAAAAGAAGTTACTCTTCAATACATGTAAAGAAATACAATGAGGAACCAAGAGACTGGCATAAAGGAATGAGAAAACTTAAAGAGGAAAGATTTAAAAAAAAAAATATGAACGATTTGAATTTTAATTAGCAATATTAAAAACAAATAATAATAATAAAACCTCATTTTAAAGACCGGAAGAGAGGAAGGGGAGAATTAAAAAGTGTAAAATAAATAGACAATTAAAAAGAAAGAAAGAAAACATGAAAGAAAAAGAAAAGTATCAAAGAAGAAACAAAGAAAGGGTGGCAGACATGAAAAAATTGTCAGAAAGAATGGGGAAAACAGACAAATGTCTCTAAGGAGAGAAAGAAATAAAAGAAAAAAATGGAAGAAATGGAAAAGTGTCACAGAAATTGAAAGAGTGGAAGAAATGGAATATCAAAAAAAAAAAAAAAAAAAAAAAAAAAAAAGGAAAGGGAAAGGTGAACGAAAGAAAGCAAGAAAGACAGACAGCAGATAGATAGAAAAATAGTAAAAGGAAAAGAAATCAGAACTAAAAAGTGTCAAAATGTATGGGTGAAAACAAAAGTCTACAAAAGTCAGAAAGAGGGGGGGAAAGATTGAATTGTAAAAAAAAAATACTTTGTATTTTTAAAGTAAGGAAAAATATTAACAGCAGCAAAAGGAGTTCGTGCAGATGTGTGTGTGTGTGTGTGTGTGTGTGTGAGAGAGAGAGAGAGAGAGAGAGAGAGAGAGAGAGAGAGAGAGAGAGAGAGAGAAAAAGAGAAATAACGGAAAAGAGTTTTAAAAAAAAATTTTTGCAAATGCAATGCAAAAAAAAAAAAAAAAAAAAAAAAAAGAAATGGTAGGAAATAACAAATATATAAACAAAGAGTTCACAAGTAATTCGAAGAAAAATGAAACACACATTTCTCTCTTCCACGCAATGGAAAATTCCCGCCAGTCGCTCAATCTCAGCGGGGGAGTAGTCCAGATTACTGAGCAAAATGAGCACGGACTCCGTGTATGTCTCGATAATCCGCTCAGCATTCCTCAAGTAACCTTCCTTTTCCTCGACCCTGTCATCAACATTCGCGCAGTCAGTATCAGGTGTAATAACAACTCTTGTGTGGTGTTGGAGGTGACTGCAAAGTTGTTGGTACAATGGGTGTCTATACATGTGACGTTTTCTTGGGGGTGGGGGACAAGTAAAGATGCTAATTCTCCACCACCCTTGACTCCCGTAACAGTAGGCTAGCCCCCAACTTTCTGGCTGGTCACGTGTTGGAAAGAAGGAAGATAGGTAGAGTAAAACAGAAGAATGACACACTAGAATAAAGTGCCAAGTTCCCTGATATATACAGCCCGGAATAATAAATTGAAATGACAGACTAGCACCATATAAAATGTAAGCCACGCCAGTATGGGTG
Source organism: Sinotaia quadrata (assembly GCA_028829895.1). Classification (NCBI taxonomy): domain Eukaryota; kingdom Metazoa; phylum Mollusca; class Gastropoda; order Architaenioglossa; family Viviparidae; genus Sinotaia; species Sinotaia quadrata. The sequence continues at coordinate 59,135,370 of CM054177.1, read as the reverse complement.
ATCTAGGTATTAACAAATATATACTTTAAAAAAAAAAAGGAAATAGAGCTGTCTGCTACAACAGCATAAACACCACGAAAAAATAATTGGAAATATAGAATCAGAACTATTTAAGTATTTTAATACAAGAAGATGTTGTGCTATTGAAGCATACGGAAACTATGGAAGCTGTTGAAGCTGATGGTCGTACAGCCCACTATTTCTTAGTGGGGTCCACACACACACACTGAGAGGCCACGAACATGAGACGGAAATTTGGGGGACCAAGGATGTATGTGAATGGGCCTCAAAAACATTATTGATGAACATTATTTAAAAACTATCTAAATATATGAAATTTGGAGCGCACACTGAATTCAAAGAATTTTAGCAAATTAGATAGCAGCTTTTTATTTTAATATATATATTACAATCAGCTCTGCTCCCAACCTATTTTAATATATATATATATTTTACAATCAGCTCTGCTCCCAACCTATTTTAATATATATATATATTTTACAATCAGCTCTGCTCCCAACCTATTTTAATATATATATATATTTTACAATCAACTCTGCTCCCAACCTATTTTAATATATATATATATTTTACAATCAGCTCTGCTCCCAACCTATTTTAATATATATATATTACAATCACCTCTGCTCCCAACCTATTTTATGGAGCTATATAGGCTACCTCCGCTAAGTAGATGATTCTACTTATTTCTGGAGGGGTGTACAACACTCATCTTGCCATTATTATAGACAAACAAAAGAGGGTAGATGAAAGTATGGTGGTTAATCTACGTTTTTTGGGAACTGTTTCATGTTGGCAGTACAATTTACCTTATAGAAATTTATATTTACTTTTTATTTTTGAATTTCATCATTTTCATCACTCTCCCCCCCCCCTCCCTAGAGTGTATGTCATTTGAAAGATGCATGATTGATTTAACCACTGTATGAGAAAGATACCCCATTAGGCTAATAAAACCTAAATCATACTTTCTGAAAAACTCGTTATTCACAGTTTTTGAAAGGGGCGAAAGAGTTCGTGTTTGTATTGTTTTGTTGCGTTCATCTGTTTGTCCAAGTATTCATAACATTCATATTTGCCCTCTCGCAGACACAGCCAATAAGATGTCCCTTTGCATGACAGAATAAATTCGGGCCCCACCCAATAATCAATGGCGTATCTGTCTTGTGTTTTTTTGTAACCTCTAAAAAACCGACGTGTTACTGGCACATGTCACGTGTTGCCCACCCCTCGCAAGAGAGAGACATCGGAGCAGCTAAACGAGACCCCCCACATGATAGTCGTGGTTGGGCATTTTTGTATATTGTCCACAGTGAATTTGAGCTTTCCATGAGGTGTGACTGGCATGTTTGCCATGATAATGAAGTTCTTTGAGATTACGGGACACTTGCGCAAATTAATTTGTAAGGGGAGGGCGTTTTGCCGTGAATTAGTGATGAATGTGATGTGAAGTTGTTTGTAATTAGGGTGTACTGGAAAACACTAACTTGTATAGTGTTGGTATGAACTTAGCTGCTGATGTCTCTGATGGAAAGTATGAAATTGTTTATAATTAGTGGTAACATTGAATACAGTTGTGCAGTATTTGCCATGAACTTAATTGATGTTATATATCGGGGGGGGGGGGGGGGGAGGCACTTATGTTTGTGTAATGTCTGTTATAATTTCGAGATTTGTAAATAACTGATTGTGAGGTAAATATTAATATTACTGTACAGGTTCGTGTTTTTTTTCAAAGGAAAAACAAATTGCAATCTGCTCACTTTTTCTTGTAAATATAGATTTTCTCATCGAGCTCAGCTTTTTGTTCCATCCTCTCTCGGTTCTGGCGTGCATTTGCAACTTGAATTTCGTTTATCTTTTCCTTGGTGCTTGAAATGCCGTTCTGCAGGAAATGGACTTATGTTAGTTTATTCTGAGGAGTAGCAATAGCGGATAATAAATTATTCCGATAAATTTAAACTTTATTAAAATGAAGAGTAGGAATAGTTGGATAAGGTTTAGAATTTATATTATCCCAGTCAATTTGTAGAATTTATATTATTGAAATCAATTGCAGAATTTATTAATATGAGAAATAGCAATAGCTGGATAAATATGAGAATGTATTACGCTGAGAGGTAGAAATTGACAAATAAGTTTGAGAAGTGATTTATATGAAGAAAACCGGCTAATATCGAGTTATGGGTAGGAGTGCTCACAGCTAGATTAGTGAGGAGTACTGAGAGCAAACTAATACTGGTTGCGGAGTGCTGAGTGGTAACTAGATATGAGTGAGGAGTATTGACAGCTAGTAAGCATTAGTGAGGAATACTGTGAGCTAGCTAAGTTTGGGTGAGGAGTACTGATAGCTAGTAAGCACGAGTGAGTAGTACTGAGAGATAGTTAAGTATAGGTGAGATGTACTGAGAGCTAGCTGAGTTTGGGTAAGAAGTACTGATAGCTAGCTAAGTTTGGGTAAGAAGTACTGAAAGCTAGCTAAGTTTGGGTAAGAAGTTCTGATAGCTAGCTAAGTTCGGTTGAGGAATACAGAAAGCAAACTAAAAATAGATGAGGAGTACTGATAGCCGGCTAATAATTAATGGATGGGGAATTCTGATATCTAGTTAAGTGATGGGTAAGGATTACTGATAGCTAGACGAGTAAGTAGTACTAAGAGCTAGCTAAGTATGGATGAGGATAGACAGATAATAATGGTTGAGGAGTATTAATAGCCGGCTCATAAATGGGTGAGGGGTATTGAGCCGGCTAATAATAGGTGAGGAGTAGCGATGGCCGGCTAATAATGAGTGAGGGGTACTGAGAGTTAGCTGAGTATGGGTGAAGAGTACCAAGAACTAGCTATGTATGGGTGAAGAGTACCAAGAGCAAGCTATGTATGGGTGAAGAATACTGACAGTTGGCAGACAGACTGGAAATCTAAACAGAACATAGACAATTACCATAGTGAACTATCTGTTGGCAGATAGATTAGATATCTAGGCAGAACGTAGACAATTAGCATAGTGAAATATTTGTTTGCAGACCGATTGGATATCTAGACAGAACATAGACAATTACCAAAGTGAACTATTTTGTTGGCAGAGAGACTGGATCTAGACTGAACATAGACAATTACCAAAGTGAACTATTTTGTTGGCAGAGAGACTGGATCTAGACTGAACATAAACAATTACCATAGTGAACTATTTGTTGGCAGGCAGATTAGAATAGCTAGACTAAACATAGACAATAATCATAAGGTAGCTTTCTGCATCATTCTACGATCCGCATCTCTATACTACGAGTCCCCTCTCACCTTGTATTTGTACGTACCTGGAGTGGAAAGGTAAGTGTCCACTCATAGATTCTCACCTTGCACTTGTACATACCTGAAGAGCTAAACCAATAGTCCACTCTTTGTCTCTCTTCTTGAATTTACATATACCTGGGGTGTTAAACTATAACAGTCCACTCTTTGTCCACCTCTCCCTGCATTTACACATACCCGAGTTGCTAAACTAACAGTCCACTCTTTGTCTCTCACCTTGCACTGATACGTACCTGGAGTGTTCGGATCATTTCGTGGGTCTCTGAGATGTTGCGGAACAGCATGTAATTCTCCTCTACCAGCTCCAGGAACGTATGCACAATCGCCTGCAGGTTGTCCTCCCCTAAGTCCTTGCGAATCTTGGCTAGCGCCTTTTGATACATCTTACTGTCTCTCTCGTTCACGCTGGGTACCGGCTTCCGCTTCCGCTTAGCTTCCTCGTACTCGTTCGGTCTTGGCTGCAAGTCAAGATGTGTCCATGGAATCATTTCTCAAGTGTCACTTTATGAATATACATTAAACCCTCAGTAGTTGTGTATTTAATTTTGAGGACTTTTGCTTACTCGTGACCTAACAGTGAACCATACAATAGTACGTGGTCGTGCATTGACCTGCGAGAAGCTGAGATCAGAGCAACACCCACAACAGCATTACTTTACGAGAAGCGATCATGAGGGCAAAGTAACATACACAACAGCATTACTTTACGAGAAGCTATCATGAGGGCAGAGTAACATTCACAACAGCATTACTTTACGAGAAGCTATCATGAGGGCAGAGTAACATTCACAACAGCATTACTTTACGAGAAGCTATCATGAGGGCAGAGTAACATACACAACATCGATACTTTACGAGAAGCGATCATGAGGGCAGAGCAACATACACAACAGCAAGACTTAAAAACAAATTTGCTTCAAGAAACCCGCGTGTCATCTGCAATGTTTAGTTTGTCGTTTATTTTATATGTTGATATAGCTACAATGTACACATACACAATTTCTCTGCCAAAGGCAGCCTGAGAAGGTCGCCGAGACAATTCTGTTGCAGCTCATAATGTGCAAGGGCGCTGTTACAACGCGAACTGTGTTTTCTTACAGATTTACGTACTGTTTAAGGGCGCCGTTACAACACGAACGTGTTTTCTATACATATTGACGTACTCATAAGGGCGCAGTTACAACGCGAACCGTGTTTTCTATACAGGTTGTGCTTTGCCATTAAATGCAAAATAGAAGTTATACAGTTCTTTAAAAGAAAAAAAAGAAAGAAATTAATATATTTTCATTCATGTTGCCTTCAAAGTACTGTTTTTAAATCCTCCACTCATGCTCTTTGATGGGATAGTTTTCTTTCATGTCACAACCTGTCACATTTATCCCTCCCCATGTCACAACCCGTGACATCTAACCTCTCCATATCACAGTCTGTCACATTTACTCCCTCCGCATGTCACAACCTGTCACACCATTCCCTCCAATCTGTCACAGTTACTTTCTCCATGTCACAATCTGTCACATTTATTCCCATGTGACAACCTGTCATATGTATCCCTCCATGTTATAATGTGTCACATCTACTTCCTACATGTCACAATCTGTCACATTTACTCCCGCAACGTCACAATCTGTCGCATTTACCCCTCTATGTCACAAACTATCTCATTTACTCCATTGTAAACGTGTGTCATATGCTTGCGATACCCAACTCCTTCCGAATGAATGAAAACAATGATGTATAATTACATTCACAATGCTTGTAACATTTGATTGAATAGATTTATACATGTCACGAATGAATGAAAACAATGATGTATAATTACATTCACAATGCTTGTAACATTTGATTGAATAGATTTATACATGTCACGAATGAATGAAAACAATGATGTATAATTACATTCACAATGCTTGTAACATTTGATTGAATAGATTTATACATGTCACGAATGGATAGAATTAAAATGGCCGAATATATTGAATAAAATTATCACATTTAATAATATCAGGAGAAAAACGCCTTAGGCGGCAAGTGAAGACCTGTCAATTTATATCAATTTCTCCTGGTGTAACTAAATAATTCACTTAAAATACATGTTGGCAGTATTGTTCATGGCTTAAGCCATTAAGGAAAAATAATAAGAGGACAACTTAATTTATAAAGAACTTTCTTAAAAACGATTGCCTAAATAACGGCGCTCAAGTTAACGCACTGTAGTCTGTAATCTATTTCAGAGCGAGCGCGTGTCTGTTGTGATAACAGCACTAAATTTAACGCCTTGTAATCTATAGTTTACTGTAGTATGTGTGATAACGCTAAATTTAACGCCTTGTAGTCTAAAGTTTATGTGTGATAGCGCTAAATTTAACGCCTTGTAGTCTAAAGTTTATGTGTGATAACAGTGTCGAGCAGTTATGGATTGTGCAGAATGCGCAATGCACAAGGCCCCGACAGTCAAGGGGGGGGGGGGGCGCATGGCAGCAAGCGGAGTCTTATGTTGTTTTTTTAACTTTCAGAATGTAATAAAGCAAGCCCAAATCTACACGTACGCACTCAATAGTTTAGGATTTTCGCTTTAGACTACCGTAGACATTTGTTTCAATTGGCTACCGGATTTATGTTGTACGCAACAGCGATTTTTTTCGTTTGAAATCGAAGGGGCCCACCAACGAAGCTCTGCACAAGGGCCCCCAAAGACACTTTACGCCACTGGTGTTGCTTGCTTGCTAATGTAGGGAGCGCTTTCGGCTTCCGCCGCTTTCGCGCTGGGTGAGGGGGTTGGGGGGGGGGGGGAAGGGAGGGGGCCACTGGTGTTGAGTTTGTTTAATCTTTTTGTGAGATGGACTACAAGAAGCGAGCGAGCTCGTGCAGTCTTAGTGCGAGATGGACAAGGAGCTAGCGAGATCGTGCGGTCTTAGTGCGATTACATCCCGGAGCACAGAGAGCACGGAGCATTTGTGAGATTGACACATGCATCATTAGCTTATTATTGTCTCATTAAGTCCGAGTTTAGGAAAGGACAGTGTTGTTCAAGGGTTGCTTGGCATCTGAATTACAAGTATCCTTGGCAAATATAAGTTTAGGTGGAATAAATAACTGTTCTCGTTTAATTCTTTGTGGATATAATTATCTAAGTTTGATTGAACAGCTATTTGAAGTTTGTCCTCAGGAAAAGGAAAATTTATCTACTACAAATCACTTAGCGCTTTAAATATGGATCTTGTAACATTCACACCTTTCCACCTGTCAGAAGATGGTAATTTGATAAATTCTTTGACAGGCGAGAAAAGGTGAACATTACACAGACTGTAGGAGATTCATTTTGGTCATAGAGTTATCGGGCTTGGTGTGAATGCGTGTCTGCGTTAAGAAACTGAACTTAAGTAAAGACATAATTTAGGATTGTTGTTTGTGAGCGTCGTGTCACCACATTGACAACAACAATAACAACAGCATGTCCTATAAGCCTTGACCTACCTTATTCTTTTCGACCATGAACTTCTCCAGCTCTTTATAGTATTCCATCTTGAATTCCAAGTCCTGCATTTCCTGTTCATAGGACAACGTGCTCTTCTCAAACATCTCCTGCATTTTTGCCATGTTGCGTTTGGCAGTGTCTCGAGTGTCGTACATCTCCTTAGCAACGTCCAGATTTGCTGTAGACATCAGCAAATAAATTAATATATTGCTATAGTATTGATAACCGTGACATATACATGTTACAGATTGCGAGAACGGACTGATAGATATACAGATAGAGAATCGAATATAAAAGACAGAAAACTTGAGACATAATAGATATCTATAGATAGATTAATAGAGAGAGACAAACGAAATACATAGTGTAGCAGAGTAAATTTGCCTGTCCCTGTTTCTATACTTAATAATTATGTCGTTGTTGCCAATGTTAATGTAACCCGACCTTGGGCACTACTTTATGATGATAATTTTGGAGTCAACAACTCAGGTGGAGAATGTGCTAGAACTTGCTGATGTAATCAAAACCGGTCTTATGTGGAGGAGTAGTTTCATTACCAAATGGTTAATTTTACAAGCACAAGACCAGTCATGGGCTGAGATCAAAATTTACTCGCTGAAATAATTTTATTTTCTAATCACTTTGAATTTTTGATGTGGTAGAAGTCCCGCCATAAAGGCAGCCGTTAGCTTAATGGTGAGTTAACAGATTGATTGAGAGAGAATGGACGTAGAAGTCCAGCCATAAAGGCAGCCGTTAGCTTAATGGTGAGTTAACAGATTGATTGAGAGAGAATGGACGTAGAAGTCCAGCCATAAAGGCAGCCGTTAGCTTAATGGTGAGTTAACAGATTGATTGAGAGAGAATGGACGTAGAAACAATTCATGCATTTTGCTATCGATATATTATACTTATTTTATGCAGAGGTGTATTATGTGTGTAGACTATTACTTCTACAACTGTGAATTATGATGCTTGTATGTTATATGTTACACATGTGACATTGTTTCTAGTGAACCTGTTCATAAATTATTATGTTGTATATATTATGCTCTATGCATGTATCGGGCTAAAATACTGCTGCAGGACTCTAAGTTGAGACTTGAATGAAAGAAAGAATGGAGTTAGAGATGAATAAACTGGAAAACTTAGCATTCATTCCCTGATTATATTTTACAGGGAAGATGTAACCTTTTTAATTCTGTAATTTCTAGAATTTCCCAGTGTATTGATTTATAAATCACTACAACTGAGGTAGATTCAAGAAATCTCTACCCCAGCATGTAAGTGTAAGGATACACTGCACTCTGTTATTGTATGATGGCAAGGAATGCTTGACTACAGTGTAGAATTTCTGGTATAAGGAATACAATTTGCTAGAGGAACTTTGACAATTTTATTGTGAACATTAAACTTGAGACATTGTTACAAAAGTGCATGAAAGACTATTGCAGCATCGTCTTGGCAAGGTTAACTCTCTATAACTCCATTTATGTTCTGTGATGAGAATGACCCTGTGATTTATATTGACACTAATCTGCAGAATTATGTGTTAGGATATAAGAATTATAAGCAATGACATTATTTGAATGTGATTTCATGGAATATTGATGTCAAATTATCTTTTCATTGTATTTGTTATATGTATATTTGATTGTTGATTTAATAAATTTATTGACCTTCTTACGTATATTGATAACTACATGTTGGAGATATAGTGGGTGGATGGGGGCTCGATAAATAAAGATTAAAGACGGAGTTATCTTCTCCTTTGGTAAGAAATTTTCCACCTACAGAAATATAATGTGACAGTAAATGTTTGTCTTTAGAACTGTGGAACTGTGGAAGAGAGAACACGTTTACAGAACCCGCATATCCGCCAAGTGAGAGAGATGAGTGGTCTTTAGAAGAATTAATAATAATATAATTAGGATTCTCATCACTTGTAATTAGTTATGAATGCTTAACAATAATACTCATAACCAATAACTAGGGTAGCTTCGTGTCACATATAGATCATAATATCATAAACGGATGAACGGGCGAGTGGACAGACAGAAAGTAGCTATATTGATAGATAAAGAAGAATGATAGCCAATAAACGTAGACGTTACTGATAAATAAACAAATAGAGAGATGAAGAAAAGACTGATTGAGAACATATATGGTAGAAAGATAGATAGATACAGAAATAAAAGTTTGATATCCATGAAATGTAGATGTTACACACACACACACACACACACACACACACACACACACAAAAGAAAAGATAGATATAGATAGATAGATAGATAGATAGATAGATAGATAGATAGATAGATAGATAGATAGATAGATAGATAGAAAGATAGAGTGAGTGACAATGCACCCCTTTGTCACTGGTTATGATTATTATTATTAATCATCCATAACAAATTAAAAATTTATGCTTATTAATAATTATCCCAGGAGGCACCACTCGTTTCTCACTTGGCGGATTATATGGTTGTAGTAAAAGTCTTCTCTCTTCCACAACAATAAGACAGGCATTTTACTGTCACACAACATTTTCGTAGGTGGAAACGTCTTACTAAAGGAGTAACAAATCCTACCTTTATTATATTTAATGAGCCCCCATCCACCCATTGTCACTCCAACATATAGTTTAATAATATGTGATAGAAGGTTAATAAATTTATCAATAAAAATTTATTAAATCAACAATAAACTATACATATCTATACATATGACAAATACAATGAGAAGGTTATTTGACATTAATATTCCATGAAACAATGTTCATAATCTCGATACTTATTCAGTTTTACATACTAACACATAATTCAGCAGTCACATTAATATAAAAAATAAATCTCAGGACTATTCTTATCATAGAAGAAATGGAGTTATAGGGTGATATGATAACAGTTTTCATATAAAGTGTTCAATGACGTAAGCCACAACAGTCCTTGCTCCCTTTCATAACAATGTGACAAGCTTATTCACAATAGAATAGTCAATCTTCCACATGCTCTACTGAACACATTGTAGAATGTTCCAACACCATAGATCCCTTGAGACTAATCTAGGCACATGTTTGCCATAGTAGCTTCTTGAGTAGACAATCACAGTGATGAACTTCTAGCAATCCTTTAATAATAGCCTATTCACACAATACATCTTTACATCAAATTACAAATATAATATACCAATAGCAAAGTGTTCGAAATATTTCTAAGTCCATTCTTTCTCAATCAATCAATTAAATTACCTTTAGCTAATGATTGCCTTTTCATGACTGGACTTGAGTTATGTGAAAATTCCTAAAATTAACAGAACTATATTATGACACATAGATGTACAAATGGTCAGATGATTAGAATAATCACTGGAATATAAATAGATTGCAAGAAGATATCTAGATGTAAATGTACTGAGTGTCATGATGTTAGAATGCTGTATCAGTCTCAGTTTAATGTAAGTTTTTCACAGACCAAGGGAAACCAAGTATTTAATCATTCTGTCCCACTTCCTACCAATGATGTCAGAACCAATCTTTTTTATATCTCGCAGTAGATGATGGTACTCTTTGGCTACTAGATCTCTTTGCATCTGGAAGTGAAGTATGAGATGCGTTTGGTTTCGGTTGTCCACAAGCTGCTGGCAATAGCTGTTTGTAGCTAGTTCCATACGTTTAAGACACACGTCAACCCTCGCCCCTCGCCATTTGCCATACATTTTTTCTAATTCGTATATCTCAATACGAGCGGCATTGATTCCGGCATCGGTTTCTTTGATCTGGGGATGAAAATTAAATCCAACACTGTTTCATGAAAACTATATACATGTGTATATACGAAGGGACACACACACACACACACACACACACACACACACCTGCATATGTATATATAAACTTAACATATATGTATAAAATAATTTTGTGTGTGTGTGGCTGGTCGCGAAAAATTAATTTGTATATAGGTCAAATTTAAATTTATAAAGCTAACAAGAAACGCTAATATTAGTTTTCAATACAAGGAAGATCGTCACATTAATCTTTTATGCCTGTGCATACGTCATACACCCAGATCTGGGGTCGAGCTGTTTCTTCTCTTTCAAGCCATAACATGTCTTTTCAACTCTGCATAAGGGATGTTTCTTCTCATGCAAGCTATAACCTGTCTTTTCAACTCTGCATAAGAGATGTTTCTTCTCTTGCAAGCCATAACCTGTCTTTCCAACTCTGCATAAGAGATGTTTCTTCTCTTGCAAGCCATAACCTGTCTTTCCAACTCTGCACAAGAGATATTTCTTCTCTTTCAAGCCATAACATGTCTTTCCAACTCTGCACAAGAGATATTTCTTCTCTTGCAAGCCATAACATGTCTTTCCAACTCTGCACTAGAGATATTTCTTCTCTTGCAAGCCATAACATGTCTTTCCAACTCTGCACAAGAGATGTTTGATTTTCTAAAAGGAATCCTATCGATGGATACATTTAATTTTGCAACGTGGACCTACCAACTTTTCGCCATATTCTTCTTCCTCTCCCTCATCTATCATACCTTTGCTCACCATATTCTTCTCCTTCTCCTCATCTGTTCTACCCTTGCTCACCATATTCTTCTTCTCCCTCATCTATCCTACCCTTGCTCACCATATTCTTCTTCTCCCTCATCCATCCTACCCTTGCTCACCATATTCCTCTCTCTCATCTATCCTACCTTGCTCACCATATTCTTCTCCCTCATCTATCCTACATTGCTCACCATATTCTCCCTCATCTATCATATATTTGCTCACCATATTCTTCTTTCTCTCCATCTATCGTACCTCTGCTCACCATATTTTTCTCCTTCTCCCTCATCTGTCCTACCTTTGCTCACTGTATTCTTTTTCCTCTCCCTAATCTAACTTTACTCATCATATTCTTCTCCTGCCATCTATTCTACTTTTACTCACCACATTCTTCATCCACTCCAAAATCTATTCCACCATTGCTCACCACATTCTTCTTCCTCTCCATCATCTAATGTTGCTCACCATATTCTTCTTTCTCTCCCTCCTCTCTTCTACACCACATTCTTCTCCTCTCTGTCACCTATTCTACCTTTGTTCACCACATTCTTCTTCCTCTCCCTCATCTATCCTACCCACTAAGACCTTCAAAGCTTTTTGACTTACAGAGAAGTTAATTTTGCAATCACGAGTCTTTCTAACCATCATTATCACCAGCAATCATCATCAATCATAAACATCACTATCAATCAATTCACCATCATTATAACTATTAATCATCCTTAACTGTCGTGATATTTTTGAATTTCAGAATATGTGAGACTTGCAGAGAAACCATTTACCTTTAATTCCAGCATATGTATATCTTCTTTTGATTTTTTCACTTGCTCAGCCGCTTTATCATATTCATCAATGAAACGTGTGACATCATCTTGGTTCTTGGCATCGACGGTCTTAAAGATTGCTGCATTTGCGGTTTGAATGGCGGTCTCGTGTTCAGATTTATCGTGTCTCAGACCTTTAAACCTAGTAGTCCACACAAATTTATTGATAGATTTATGAAACTTTTAAGCATAGCACTTCACACACAATGACTGATTGATGATGAAACTTTTAAAACTTACAGTCCATTCAAAATAATTAATAGATTTATAAAACCTTTAAACCTGGCAGTTCATATCAAATGTTTGTTAGATTTATGACACCTTTATATCTAGCAGTCCACACAAAAAGATTGATAAATTTATGAAACTCTTAAACCTAGTAGTCCACGCGAGATGATTGGTAGATGTGTCAAATCATTTGATTAGTACTAAAATACTTATCAGAGGATTATCGTGGGTTATGGTAACTTCGTCAGGCGTTCTCAAATTTATTTTGTTTAACTTATTTTACAAAAGATTGTTCATTGTAGGATACAATATACGATACAATTTTTTTGTCTAACAGCTCACTGGAAATTACAAATATTTTAGACTCTCACCCTGACAACTCACAGGAAATTACAAATGTTTTATCCTTTCATCCTGATAACTCACAGGAAATTACAAATGTTTTAGATTCTTACCTTGTCAACTCACAGGAAATTACAAATGTTACAGATTCTCAACCTGACAACTCACAGGAAATTACAAATGTTTTATCCTCTCACCTTGACAACTCACAGGAAATTACAAATGTTTTATCCTCTCTCCCTTACAACTCACAGGAAATTACAAATGTTATAGATTCTCAACCTGACAACTCATAGGAAATTATAAATGCTTTAGATTCTCACAGTGACAGCTCACTGAAAATTACTAATCTTTTAGACTCTCAGACTGATAGCTCCTGAGAATTATTCAATAATTATTAATCTTTTAGAGTCTCAGCCTGGTATCTCACTAGGAACTACTAATGTTTTAGACTCTCACCCTGGCAGCTCATTGGAAATTACTAATTCTTTAAAGTAGAATCTTGCCTTATCAAAACATTAAAAACTTTGCCAATATGTTTGACTCACTGTGACAACACACTAGAAACCTAACCACTGTGTTTAACAACACTTTGAAATTTTTACAAATGAGTTTTAACTCGTCCTGACAACACACCGAAATTCTTACAAATTAGTTTTGATTCTCATCCTTAGAGATACTGACTTACAACTGTCAGTATGCAACATCTTTACCGCATCTCGAAAATCTAATAACTTGCTCATTAACACTGGAAATCTAATAACTTGCTCATTAACACTGGAAATTAATAACTTGCTCATTAACACTGGAAATCTAACAACTTGCTCATTAGCACCAACATTTCTTACAACTTGCTCATTAACTGTACAGAAAATCTTACCAGTGCTCTTGTTTGTCTAACACGTCTTTAACCCGCCGTCCATATAAGTCTCGCTTTCGGCGCAGTTGGCGAAGCTGCTTCTTGATCTTCTTCATTTCGATCGCTTGCTCCTCCATAAGCCGTTTGACTTCTTCTTGCCGCTGTGCCTCCCTTCTCGCCATCGCCATCATTGTGGCCGCCTTCCATGCTCCTTTAGCTTTGGACATGGTGCTGCAGGGAACTGTCAGCAAGCGTTAAATGTCAGGGCTATTTTCTTAGGGCTTTAGCGCCTTTGATGGTCACCTCATCTGGTTTGCTGTCTTTTCGTTGAACCGACAAGAGTTAGCGATATGTTCTTTAATTGTTTCTCGTTCTTTTCCAGAACTGAAAGAAATTATCAGTGATGAGAAGGTTAATAATAGAGGGCACTTTTATCTCAGAGCTTTGTGTTTGCTGTCGAATCGGAAATACTTTTTTGTTAAAACAGCGCCACTAAAGGCTCGTTTAGAGGCCAACGTAGCTTGACCCAAATCCTCCTGGCCAGTTTGCTATCGAGTTTGCATTATGACGTCATAAGAAAAATACGTACTAAATGACAAAGAGATTAGTTCCCGGATATTAATGCACTGTCAACAATCGACGACGTTCGATCTTCTCTATGACCTGACTGAGCGAAAATTTCAACAAAATATTATTCCGATCACACCCGGAAGTACTACTTTTCAGGGAATTTGGAAAGAGGGTGTAAGCAGTTTCCGAATTGAGAGAGATCAGTGGAGTTAAATGTGCATCAGCCTGCATTGCGGTAACCGGCTAATCTGGACAGATTCAGTTCTATTTCTAAGAACAGCGACATCGATAAACACAGTTATTTATGATGATGGTGAAGATGAAAAAATTTCTTAATCAGCATTTCATTTTTAAAATTTTAGCAAGTGCTGAGGATGAAAATAGAATTGTTCTTCAAGGGGGAAGATTTATATAGTCTCTTGATTCATGTGACAGGGATTTGGAATGTCTTTTAGTCACCTCAATAAAAATTCAGCAACAGACTTTTAAAGCAGCCAAGCATAATTACAGTTTAATTTAGTACTAGCAGTCTTATGTCTAATAAAATACAAACTTCTGATAAATATGCCCCAAATATCTGAACTCTATGAACATTTCACAAGCGTGTTTAATAGTGAATTCTTTTGAACTCTAGTTATATTCAATAGCCGAACTCTTTGAACTGATAACAAATGTACTCATTGACTCAATTTATGAACATTTTTGTACAAAGTACTTGAATTTATGCAGCTCTAAAGGTATACTTAGTGGGTGCATCTATCTTTCTAACAGCTAAAACCAACTTTGTTACAGTCAATGAAAGTCTGTCTGGCGACCCAAATCAGCTGATTTAATGTCTTACACTAAAACCAAGTAAGTTACAGTAATGATTTGATCTCTTATACTAAGGCAGCAAAAACGTGTCAGAGTCATTGAAAGTCTGTCTAGAGATCCATTTCAGCTGATGTCTTACACTAATTTATTTAGAGTCAACGAAAGTCTGTGGTGGCCTTTATGTTTCTTATCAGCACTGACATACATGTTTGCTGGTTCAGAATGTCATTACTTGTACAGCCTGTTTAATGTTGTAACATATATTATTCTCTCTTTAATGCCATAACTAATGTATTATCAAATTGTAACTCATATATTATTTTGTTTGAACATCATTATTATTTACATGTCTGATGTGTTTACACATATTTGATTGTTGATGGTAGTGTATATATTTATATTACTGTATTTGCATTAAGTAATTATTTTGGTTTAGGTTGTGTTTGCTATGATCATTAGTTGTAAAATTTATATATTTATTAGCATTTTAATTTACAGTTTTGTTGGTTGCATAGTTTGTATTTATTTATCACTCATATATTTGTATAATTGGTTATTTTTACTATAAATCTTTTACTTGTAGTCTAGATAATTGTTGTATGAGCTCATGATTAACTTGGGCATGGCATGTAGTTTTATGGCAAAGTGAAATTCTATTCACAATATTTATTTCTACACTTGCTTTAGTATGTATATTTTTAAAAGCTGAAATAAAATAAACCAACTCCAACCCAACCTTCCCCCAAAAAAAATAATAATAAAAAAATAAATAAATTTAAAAATAAAAACAAAAAGTCCAACTTAAAAATCCAACAAGGGTTAGCAAGAAATAAGAAAATGTATTGGAAAAAGAGAACAAAATTAAAGAATATAACAAAATTTATGTACAACCAAAATGTGTACTTAATTTTCTCTAAGAATCTCTTCTAATACAAATTAACACCCGCCAGAACAAAACAAAAAAAGCCCCTAAACAATTAGAAATAAATATAATAATTGAATGTGAAGTTGTGTAAAACTGATAAAATACAACTATATTCCAAGTTTATTCCTATCAGAACGTGTTTTTGCAGCAATTAACTCTAGTCTAAGGTCTCTATTAGTCTATGGTGAATAACTATCAGATCAATAACAAACAATTTTCAGGTTTGCAGCAATTATCTCTATTACATTAGTCTATAGTGAATAACTATCAGATCAATAACAAACAATTTTCAGGTTTGCAGCAATTAATTCTAAGGTCTCTATAGTGAATAACTATCAGATCTTTAGCAAGCAATTCTCAGGTCTGCAGCAAGTCACTCTATACTGATTAACTATTAGATTTAAATAGCAAGCAATTCTCAGGACTGCAGCAAGTAACTCTATCTACAGTAAGTAGCTATCAGAGTAACAATCTCTCTCTATATTGAATAACTCTCAGTTTTATAGCAAGTAACTATTAGGTCTGTAATAAGCACTCTCAGATTTAAAATGAGTAACCCTCATATGTATAATAACTTTGTTCTTAATGAACTGAATAACTCTCAGGTCTATAGCAAGTGAATCTATTACACGTAACTCTCGGGTCTATAGTGAGTAACTCTTAAGCATATAAAGTAGTCTCAGGTCTTTAGGACTCTCAGATCTATAGTAAAAAATTCTCAAATCTAAGCAAATAATTCTGTTTTTAACAAGTAATTCTTAGGTCTATAGTAGCAGTTGCTGGAGTGACTTTAACATGATGAATCTGATTAATGTTTACTCTGGCATAAGTCTGTAGCAAGTAACTAGTTAGAATAAAATATAAATGTGGGGATGGGGTTGGGAAGAGTCCATGATTCTGAACCTTTGACAAGATATTTTTCCCTCTTTTGTAAGAGCTATCATTTATATAAAGTTTTTAAAATGAAAATATGATTAAAAAAACTTAATAGCGTGCAAATATAGCATAGGAATGTATATAGGTATTTAGTCTTAAAAGTCCCGTGCAGTATGTACTGTCACAAACTATGCAGTTATAAGTATTGTGTGCAATATGTACTGTCACAAACTATAGTTTAAAGTGTTGTGCCCAATATGCACTGTCAAAAACTACACAATCATAAGATTCATGTGCAACATGCAATTCACAAACTATGCAGTTTTAATTGTCGTGCAATATGCACTGTCACAAAGTAAAGAAGTTTTTAATGTTATGTGCAATATGCATTGTCATAAATTATATATTATGCATAATATACAGTCACAAACTAAAATCTTAAGAATTGTGCACAATATGCATAAAAACAAACTCCTACAAACAGTATATTTATTCACTTCAAGGCCCCACTATCTGAAACCAAGAATGCTGCCAAAATGTCTAATCTAGCAGTAAAATTTCTTTTGACTGAATTCTTTCTTATTTGTGTAAACACATCAATATGTTTCAAGTTGATAATTTGCATATGAATTTATTTGTTTTATGCATGAAATATTTGTAATACATTCTCTGGAATTTCAGATTGACTGCAGATATTTGTTATATATGTATTCTTATTTAATGACATTATAAAAAGCTTAAAGAGTTTTAAAGATTAATGCACCAGAAAGTCGCTTATTATTAGATGCAAGGATTATTTATCTATATAAAAAATACATTTCCCACGTCTTGTTCGGCTGAGTTAACTCATAAACTACAGTATGGATTTTGATTGGGCTTTTACTGATATATACCACAGTGCCCTAGAATTGAGATAAGACTATACAACATCATATCTGTAGTCAGTTTGTATTCTGCTATTACCATAATGCACATATTAAATTTGAAAATTTTCAGTCTACTTTAAAATAAATTTGTCCTTCTAACACTTTAGATTTCAATGACCCCAGATATTAAAAAAAAAAAATACATTTTGGGCATTCTGTATTATGATTCAAACCTGGCAATTAAAGAGTACTAAAAAGTAATTTTAAGCAGCATATTCTGAAAACTGACATTTATTTGAGCAAAGTAGCAGGCCTATCTATTTTTAACTATAATCCATTAGTAACAGAGATGTGATAAATTTGTTTTCATTTTCATAAAAATATAATTTAATTAAAGTACATGAAAAATATTAAAAAGAAAACTTCATAATGCATTGGGTCTTTATAAGAAACAAAATGTTTATTTCATAAAACAGATACACATACACATGTTGATAGTTATTTGATGTACATAGTTCAGATATTAGTATGAAGTTATTTGGAAGTCAACAAAATAATGATTCAGGTACTAGCAACACAGATAATGATGATACATGGTTTGGGTTCTAAACACCACAGCTAGGATTAGACTCTTACACCATAGAATGGTTTAAGCATTAGTGCTTGCCACCACACTGTTAATGTCCACTCTACTATGAGTAATAATAGTGCCACTGTTAATAATAAGCAAACAAATGGAAACAATTTTATAAAACTAAAAAAACAAAGGAACAAATCAACCAGTAGCTTTATTAGATGTTTACAACAGAAACAACAGTGATAATAGCAGTTTTCTTTAATTGTTAATTAATAGCTAAAGGCTTAAAAATAGATATTTGTAGTACCCTGAATATTCAAAGAATAAAGAGACATTATGAAAAACTAAAACACATGATATACAATGCACATATCTTTGTTTTAAAATAGTTTTAGTTTAAAATTTAATACAACGCTTAGGGATATAAATATGTACATGATACAAATGTCAAATATATGTCATCTTGTCATGAACCATCACAAAGGTTTTGAAAATGTGAAATTTATACTTCCTTGTTGCTTTTCAGTCTGCAAATAAATGTTTCAGGACCCTAAGAGCAATAGCTAGTGGTATTAAAAAAAATTATATTTAGACTAAGAATACTAGTTAATTAAATGTTTGGATAGATGTAGAGTAATACTAATACTAATATTGTTAGATAAGACTATTTTCAAAAAGCATACTTAAAGATTAATAGTTAATAATATGGTTAGACAGATTTATTTATTTAAATAAAAACCAAAATACATGAGGACTCTAAGAGTAATAATTAATAAATTGTTGGGTTATACTATTTAAAAACAACAACAAAGAAATATATCCTAAAATTATAGCTATTATGGTTGGATAGATTATTTTACAAAAATACACATGTAAATCTAAGAGTAATAGTTAATATTATTGAATACAATTTCAGTAATACAAATAGAGTACACCTGCAATTTGGTGTACAAAGTTCTCGCAATCTCTTGGGAGATGTTATTTTTAAGTATTGTAAAAACATATTTAACACATACCTATTAAAGCAACATTACAATGACAGGATTAAAACATCAATGGAAATCCATAAGAATACTGGTTGATACATAATATATAATTATAACACTCAATCAAATACATGCACTGTCTTACTGTATTCCTTTAAACTTAAAGGTGTAGCCAAGACATTAGGTTGAAAAAAGTGAATGTTTCATTTGCAAATACTGAGACCACTAAATTCTCACTCTTGTATGCATGCATATCCGAGCAAACACTTACTTACACACAAACTTGTATGCACTCACCCAAATGACTAGAAAGAAATTTGATGAAACAAATTGTCCAAACATACATTATATGTAAGATAAAATAATTATTAAATTTTATCAATGGCAAGTTTAGCATTATATTATTACTGATTATATTGATTAAATTCAATGATAAAAAAACATGAAAAGGTCAATTTTTTACACTGGGTAAAAGACCCTCAATAAACATGTATTATCCCATGTGTTAGAATTTAAATGGATTATAAAAAAAAATATTTGACCATTTCAGAAGAAGCAAATTATTTGACTTAACTATTAAATTTTTATTTATGCTGTTAGTGAATTAAAAGTACAAAACTAAATTATATATTAAAAAAATCAATGCATTTTACCTCAAGTATAATTTTTGATTGTCTCATTTATGCATGGTGCATTATTTACCTTTTACCCATAATCTCCAGGAAATAGTTCAGATTTTCAATCATACCTCTGCAGAAAACCATTTATCAAAATACAAATTTTAGAACATAACGTACAAAACCCCATTAATTAATGAACAAATTTTTAGGACGTGGCTTTGGCTTTTTTTATCATACCTGATTTGGTTTTTTAAAAGCGCATTTAACAGTGAACACATTTTACGACAATGATAACTTTCTATCAGTGAACAAATATGCTTATGCAAAATGAAATGAATAATTATGGACAACCGTTACATTCACAGTTTTAAATGGCAAACCCAAAATTTTCCATGAACTGCACTGGAATGGACCTGATTTGTTCAAGAATGACATGTCAATAAATAGTTATTCAAGGACAGTAATAGGTTATACATGTAGGGCAGTAAACACCTTTTGATTATAAAAATACAAATGTTATAAAGTGGTATTACCATTTGATTAAAGTGAATGAGTCATGACTATAAAATAACCATTAAGAGCAGTGGCATGTGTAATAATTTATTAAGGATGTACATACAAGAAAACAATATATGTACAAGAGAAAATTCTTTTTTGTCATAGTTATATTTAAATGGCCAGGAAGAGAGTTGTAATAATACAAAATACAGTTAAACTATGAGCATGGAAGACAATGTAATGTAATACTAATATAGTCATGATAACAATATAAAAATGAAAATACATGCAACTTATAAGCATGGAAGACAATTTAATACTATGAGAGCCTTATTAATAGTGAATGCAAAATGAAAATATGTATATAATAATCAGTACAAAAGACAGTTTTATGAGGTCAGCTGAAACAATATTTCTTATCATTTTATACAACAATACTGTTTCAGTCCATTAATATTACATTTTTATTACTGCTTAATGAACACTTTGGATAATCTGACTTAAGCAGCATTTTTTCACCCTAGATTCAAACCAGGGCCACAGTCAAACAGCTAGCAAGGTGTCAAAAGTGGGAAACTGATCTTTGAAAGCCAGGTCTTTGAAAAGTGGACTTAATGTTCTATCAAAAACTACTTTTTAAGAATGACAGCTAAACCTACATAGCAACAAATAGGTATTATCTGCCCTCAAACAAATGTCACAATTTAGTTCAATACCTATGATAGTTTCATATCAGTTATAGAAATGATTAGCTTTTTATATATAATACACAGATTTAAGCTTGTGAAATTCAAATGATAAATTTTATTTAGTATTAAAATAGAAAATCAAATGTCTTTAATCCTCTTTACTCTAAACAGTAATTTAGTTTTATTTGTGGAGAAGAACTTTTATGAATAACAATAATGTATAACCTTTTACATTCCAAGCTAGACAAAGTTCATGTTTTTGGCATACATACTATCCACACTCAAACCAAGGAAGAAAAGTAGTATTTCAGTATGTGAAGGGGCATTTACAAGGTACTAATATTAGTAATAATGTACAAGTAGCAGTAATAATGTACAATTGATTATTTAAGCATGGCTGTATTTTTTCCTCACCCACCCACCACAACCCCAAATTCAAAAAAAAGAAAAGAAAAAGAGAAAAGACAAATAAATAAAATAATGAGAGTAATCAAAGAAATGAAACTGAATATTTCAATTTTTGTGACCAGTCTAATCGTACAAGTGCCTTACTTTTAATACATACTTTCTGTTTATATAAAATTATAGCAAAGAGGAATTTAAAAACTAAAATACTGGGCACAATTGAAAGCAATTTATAATGAGAAAAGACATTCTGATAATAAAACTAACTAAGTTTACAGTGATCCTTAAACAAAGCTTTAGAGGCCTCTAGCTGCAATCAAGTGCTATTAAATCATCACTAGACGAAAATTCGTTTATTTGCTATTTAACATAGAGCTTATTTGGTAGAGTTTATCTTGCAAAATGAAACACCATGTATACAGTACTACTAGATCATGTGTTATCTTTAAAAACATGCATGTATCATTATCTATTTAATTAACATTTATACAGTAGTATTAGATCATATTGTTATCTTCAACAATGCATTATCTATTTAATTAGCATTTATACAGTAGTATTAGATCATACTGTTATCTTCAACAATGCATTATCTTATTAATTAACATTTATATAGTAGTATTAGGCAATGCTAATATTTTCAGGAATGTACTTGTATTACTATCAACTGGATTTGAATGTTTTATAGTTGTGTAAATATTTCTCAGCTAGTTTTAAGTAACAAAAATACAAACTGGCAGTAAATTAACAAAATTTCCAACAGAGGTTGGGGAAGGAAAGAGATAGCAGTTAACATCAAGGACAGTAGTTTAATGAAATTATGATTGTGTGATATTTCATTCTGATTAGCTAGTAAATTAAACCAAGATTGTTTTATTGAAAGAATAATAGGTATAATGAAATCCTTTCAATCACTTTTATTATTTTGTTATAAAAATAACTTCACAAACAATTATCTTTAACTTATCAACAAAAGTTTGGATACAGAGATTTAAATTTTTTATTTACATGTAATTGGAATTCTTATACAAAAATTGCAAGGAGAAAACAAAACGAAAGAATAGTTTATTCTAAAGCTTAAGTTTGTATAGTGCTTTGATAATTTTAATTTTTACTGTTCTTTTCAAAGTCATAAGTAATCACACTAGCACTAAACATCTAACTTGCTATCATACTACTTTAGGATTTAACTACAAATTTTTACTATAGGGTACCTTGAAGATGTTGCACAGTTTTTTCAACATTGCATATGTTATACATTGAAGACTATCTTTAAATGTGATAGTTCTAAGCAGCATTGTAAAGATATTACTTATCGCATAAATCATTGAAAGCTGAAGAGAGAACATTTTAATTAAATACCTAACATGGGTAAAAGTTTATGATCACCAGACAAATCTTCCTGCCAAAATACATTTACATAATTGACCCTTGTTTCTGGAAGTCCACAAGCTGAAGTTCAGTAACAGTTTTACTTAAAATCATCCTATTTTAAGTCTACAAAATTCATTGCAAAGCTAGTTACACATAAAATGATACAATTACACTTACTGCAATTCAACAGTGATTTAACTGGAGCAGAGTCTTGAAGCATTCGTTAGCTTACATTTTTATCAGCATGACAATAAAAATCTTAACCAAAAGTGCTCCCTCCCTTCTACCCTAGAATATACAGTTAGAGACTAGAAAACCAAAACAAAATCTCTTTACTTATCAAAAAGCTAACTTTACCATGGTATATATACTTATCAACAAATGTACCCAATGGAGGGCTGAGGCAAAAGATGAATACAATTGGTATATAACTGTTACAGTGTGAAAGCAATACTGAAATCTCTTTACTTATCAAAAAGCTAATTTTATCATGGTATGTATACTTATCAACAAATGTACCCAATAGAGGTCTGAGGCAAAAGATGAATACAATTGGTATATAAGATTATAACTGTTACAGTGTGAAAGCAATACTGAAAAATGAAAATAAGAAATTTCTTTGCTTAATGATAACTGATCTTGTATAATGATTAAGAACCAATAAAATTATTTTATCAGCATACCAATATCACTTTACTATTTTAAAATAATTCAATTTTCTTTGAAATGATTTTTTAAAAAATTTACTGAAATTGTGTAAAATTCAATCAACCCCTTATATACTACTAAAGACACTCAAAATATAGAAAAGCTTTAAGAGTTTACTTAACAGCCATATGTTAATATCTAAAGTAATTTTCATTATTCATATGAATGTTTCACAGGTAATGGAAACAATGCTTAGTTTTAAACAAAGGAGAGAAAAAAGGATGAGGAAAATTATTTTATATTTCTTTAAAATAAAGAAAAGATATATTTTCTAGAACAGTAATCTCTGATTTTTCATGATGAAAAAAGTTCTCATTCTGTACTAGTTTTGCCTGGAATTTTTTCTTTACTGAACAGCATTTTATTTGATAATCCAAATGATGCTGCTTTTGTTGTGTTTAAAAAAAAAAAAAGGTACTGTGAAAAATCTGTGACTTTTAGAATCTTATTTATGAGTATTAATACAATTTTTGTTAAACAGATGATTCATAGATAACAGGATTTCTTTCTTCTGGTTTGACAATCTCATAAAATCCTTCCCGGACAAGAAATCGGCTAGCATCTTTGTGTCCAAGCTCAAAATATTGTTGTAGGATATATCGTCGTGGTGGAAAAAAGGCATGGCCAAAGCGACGAGCATTGTTAAAATTGATCTGTTCAAACAAAAATATATCAACAGTTCAAATTTTGTTTATTACAGTTTGAATGGCTAATGCAATCTTTAAGTTTCAATGAATCCTCTAAACAAGTGAGTCTTCAATTGGTGTGCTTGTATAAAAATGCTATAAATATGTGGGAAACTGATCACAATTACTCATTTAAAATTAGGCAAGTTCAAAGTATTGTTTAAAAAATTATACTTGGAACTCATTATGAATTTTTTAAAATGCAGAAAATATAAATAACAGTTTTGGAAATTAGCACACAAGTTTACACATATTTTGTTATAAATACAATTGAAATAATAAGAAAATATATAAAATAATGAAGAACTAAAGTAGTAAAAATTCAACAAGGAGGAAAAGAGGGCTGAAACATGAAAAAAAACATGCCTTAAATAAGGAAAGAAAAAAATGACAAAGGTAGGTGCTGGTTGACAAAAGAACGAAGAAATAAGAAAAAGAGGCTTTCTTTATGAGTGAGAAAGAAGGTTATAATGGTAAGAACTGGCTGATTCAGAGAAAAAGAAAGTTATCAAGGTAAGAACAGGCTAACCAAAAGTGAAAGAAGATTATAAAGGTAAGAACAGGTTGATTGGGAGAGAAAGATTATAAAGATAATAGGTTGACTGTGAGAGTAAGAAGTTATCAAGGTAAGAACAGCTTGATGTGAGAGTAAGGTTATCAAGATAAGAACAGGCTGACTGTGAGAAAAACATTATAAAGATAAGAACAGGTTGATTGTGAGAGAAACATAATGATAAGAACAAGCTGACTGGGAGAGAAAGAAAGCTGAAAGAGAGAATAAAAGTAGGAAGCAAGAATAAAAAGTACTAATATAGAAGAAGAGGCAAACAAGCCAAAGCCTCAGATACCTGAATATCCTGATTGTGCATCTTAAAGAAGTAGCCCTTTGTGCCCTTCTTTAGGTGATCACAAGGCCCAATGTCTTGTTTACCACTGAATGGTGAAACTGTCACTGTCCGCCCATCCTCAAAGCGCACAAGATTGTCAGTCAGTCCTCCATCTATGTAATGCTGTAAAAAAAGAGTGCAAATAAGATCTAAGCAACCTCTCTTTTACAATGATTTATGTATATTTTTTTAAATAACAACATCTGGTGCAATGGCTCTGATGATGGTGATAAAGCCAATACACATCAAAATAAAAATTCAAATATATGTTCAATCACTAAGTAGAGTAAATTAACATAGAAATAATATTCAATCAACAAGGAAACAATATCAACAAGATATTTAATAAGAAGAAAATATTAATTTACTCAACTATTAAGTGTGAAATTTAAATTGTCCAAAGTAATATTATATCCTATTATTACAACTAAAGCATGCACTATTAGAGAATTATCAATGGGTACCTTTCCCCGAAAAGTAGGAACTTTAATGCCACTAAAGACAGGAATATAGCAGCTTGCAACAAGTGCCTGAAAAAGTACCAAGACAAAAATAATTATGTGAATTAGGTGTGCTCAGCAACAGGGAGATACAAAAATCACACACATGTACACACAAATTGTTACAGATGGAAGAAGTGTTAATATGATAAATACATATTAAAATTACTAATAATGACGGTGACCTTAAATGATTAGTTCTGTCTCATGTAGTTGTATATAGTGTTATTTGCTAGTTTTTCTTATTTTATTTTCTAGGTACTTATTGTATTTAGCTGTTGGATTTTGATGAGGTTAATATAGTTGTTAAATGGTGGTTTTGTTTATAAATGTGTCTGCATTATTTTATTTTAATTGATTAAGTTTTGATATTTAGGTAGTCCTCCCAAACATTGTTTTAGGTGGCTAGTCCTTAGACTTTGGCAAGCCCTAGCCTGTGGTGAGGGGTCCAGTCAGTTAGTTTCCCACCACTAGCCATCTATTTTCCATGAATGCTGGTGTCAGAGTTGGAGAGGAATATACTTGCCATTAAAGCTAGGTAAGCAGATCTAATGTGGTCGTTGACTGCTGAAATAAGGCACCCAGGTGATATCCATATCCAGAATTTTCCATGCTCCTTATTTCTTAATTGAAAATTTCTGGCGAGGTAGTGGTTTTTTTAGATCATTTCTTGTTCACCCAGCCCTGAAAAGGGCAAGGGAATAGTGTTGGCATTAGATCAGGTGAATCTTCACTCCGTGTTACGCTCATGCGTGCTTCTCTGTTGGTGGTCCGATGCGAAGTGGTGGTGGGTAGTGAGTCATCCACTACATCAACTATTATAAAGTTTCCATATTAATACATCCACTGTCAAATATCTGGGTGGTCTGACATAAAATAGATGGCCACCAGTGCACAACTTCAGACATCCCAATGGACACCAGGGACAGCCACAACAACAACAACGCCACCAGTGAGGAGGTCGGGAGGTTGAACAACCCGGGCTCATGTACACACTGGGTATAGATCTGGTGTGTTACTAGCCTAGGCTCTGTAAGAAAACCCCCTCACCATAACATCAGTAATGGCTACAACAACATCAACGCCACTGCCAGGAACAACAACATCAACTTCAACCCACGGATTACGGAGTTTGCAGCAGAAAGGCAACTCCCCCCTCCTTTCCCCACCTAAGTGCGAAAGCGCCCCCTACATTAATAATAATGACTCACTACAATCCTATTCAACCTGCCCTTGCACTCATGCCATTATCTCCCTGGGGTGGTGGTGGTGGGTGTTGTTACTCCTGACATTGATGTTGGTATGTCATTTTCTATTAAATATCAGTGATCTTCTTTCTATTTCTATTAGTCTGCAGTCTTTTATAATGTGTCTATGGTTAATTGGTCACCATAGCCTAACTTAATTAACTTATATATGGTTATTTCACTTCCTAGTCTGAGTTTGGAAATTCTTGATTGTTCTCTTCTAGTGCCATTATTATATTTATAGAATCTTGGTGTATTAATTATTTGTTGTCTTATCTTGGTGTATTAATTATTTGTTGTCTTATCTTGGTGTATTAATTATTTGTTGTCTTATCTTGGTGTATTAATTATTTGTTGTCTTATCTTGGTGTATTAATTATTTGTTGCCTTATCTTGGTGTATTGATTATTTGTTGTCTTATCTTGGTGTATTAATTATTTGTTGTCTTATCTTGGTGTATTAATTATTTGTGTCTTATCTTGGTGTATTAATTATTTGTTGTCTTATCTTGGTGTATTGATTATTTGTTGCCTTATCTATCTGGGGTCTTTGTCCTTTTGCTAGTTTTAAATATTGTATTTCTCAGTTTTTGTCAGTTTGTTTTTCAAGATGTTGAAGTTTACTTGTGTTGTAATAGCTTTTAGTATTTTGTCTTCTCTCAGTCCATCTTATGTGGGCAGGTATCCATGAGCTTAACTTTATTCCTTCTATCACTTAGTTATCTCACTTACCTAGTATTATGTAACTAATGTGTGTTTTTAAAGCTTTCACTTCATTCCTTCTATCACTTAGTTTTCTCACTTATCTAGTATTATGTAAATAATGTGTGTTTTCTAATGCTTTCACAGCTAAGAGGGAGTCTGTGGCTGTAAGATATTTAGTGTTGTCTGGTTTGTTTTTGGTAGCTTGAATGAGGCTGTTAGTATGGAAATGACTTTTTAAACCCAAAACATTATTAATCATGCATTATAAGTACAATTGTACCTGGGTTATTATATGGTTGTTTTTGTTTTATTTGTAATCAAGGTGCTAATTGATGCACATTACAATGAAGATAGCAGAAGTCAACTCTTTAACCAAAAATACAAAAATTAGTGCAAGTATGCACAGTACATGTATGTCAGATGCTCAAAGTAATAAATTTATACACCTTTAAGTTTTTTCTATTTTCTTCTTTTCTTGCATTTATATACAGGTACATGTATACATTTTTGTTTTATTTAAATTTTTATTTGGATTTCATTACTTGCTAATTTTTTTTTTTAAGCCTTAGAACTATATACCTATTAAAAGTGGGGGCAGTATAATCAGATCAAAATGTTATTTATGAAATTCTAGTTCCGAGAGGTTAAAGTGAATGTTGTGAAGTATTACAAACACAACATTGCCCAATCTGTTATTACAATAAAAAATGCCCAGATTATTAGTATCACAATCACCACACTGCCTGTTTTATTATTACAAACAACATTCCCCAGACTGTTAGTATGGCCATCATCTCAGCTGTTGGTATTAGTATACTATATCTAGGCCATTAGTAAACTGGCACCTCAGCATTCACAAATTCAAGTATCTGTGAGGAAGCTAAAAATTTTGAATGTTTGAAAAGGTTGACTGTCTTAGAATATACTAATAGGCAATTGCAAAATCATATTTTCACAGTGGAAATGACTTTTTAAACCCAAAACATTATTAATCTTGCATTATAAGTACTTGGGTTAAAAAGAACCATGTCACTGTTGTTCAGAGCAGGCTCTTATGAACAACCATTTACATGATTCAAGGCATTAGTACTATTATAAACAACAATCTTCTTTAATACAACTCCTGAAACTATTTCAAACATTCATCTATCCTCAATGCCCAAACTTTATTATTAACTATCTATCTATATTGCCCAAACTTTTAAGCAACTATCTATCGACACTGCTCAAACTTTTATAAACACACAACTATTCACATTCTTCAAGGCATTACATGTTGCAAATAACATTCTATCCATGCTACTGAACTCTAATCACCAATATATGTTTATAGTGTCCAAGACATTAGTAACAGAATTACAAACAAAAGTTACCTAAATTGTCCCAGCTATTATAAACCACCATCTATCTATTGAGCCCGATCAAATGAAACAAGATTTATCCTCTTTTTCACAGGTATGCATATTGCAAACAACAATGCAACCATCAAAATGTACATGCTGAATCTATTAGTTTATTAAAAACAAATCATCCGTTAATGCTGCCCAAGTTATAACACACAACACTATCCATCCACACTGTCCAAACTATTAATACCTGCTGTATAGCTATATAATACCCTGTTACAATTATATAAGATATATGTTACTCTGTTATACCAGACTGAAACAAATAATCATAATAAAATAGCAATATACAGAAGTAATTACATTCTTGACTGCAATGAGGACAACATATTCAAATTTTAAAAAAATAAATAAAAGAAGATTAATAATGTTTAATCTTTAAAAGATCTAAGCTCTTTACAGTACTTAAAATAAAATACACAAAAGCTTTATATGAACAATTTAAGAAAATTAGAGATACTGAAAAAATCAATTCACATGTAAAATGTCAATTATAAATATATGTATAAAGAGAAACACAAATAAAATAAAATTACAAATATACAGTTTGAACAAACAATGACAAATAAGAGAGAGTGCTTTTCTTGCTGATAAAATAGCACTATGATGAGAGCCCTTTTGAAAATGACCATGGTTTCTCTGTATCTCAGCATGAAAGGCAGCAAATTCCATGTAGCTAGATTCAGGTAAGCTATTGACTGTTGACCATATAACTTACTTTGCTTTCAGAATGTTGAAAATGTGCATGTCTGATGATGTTTGTAACTGTATTAAACTAAATGGATTGAAATGTTAGCTCATATCCCAATAAATAAGAGAACTTAATACCATTGACCTTTACTTTTCTGTACAAAATTATATATGATGGAACTGAGCATTTTTCCCCCCAAATCTGATGCAGTACCTGGAAATGTTAAAAGTATGCTGGGCTTATTGATATGAAAATTAATCACTCTTATAGGGAAATTCTTCTTATGCAAACACAGTTTCATTTCATTATCATTTTGTAAGAACAACAACCCAACAATCCAAACCTTACTGTTAAAAAAAACTAAAACAAGTAAAACTTACGTCTATCAAATCTTCTCTAGACTGAAAATGGGAGAAGATTTCATTTTCACGAGACTTGGCATGTGTAAGAGATACATGCAATTTACCACTGGCAAGCTGGTGGGCATCAAGAGGCAGAACTCGGTCTAACATAAGAGAAACTTGCTCTGTTAAAGAAAACCCTGGTGTCAATGATCCCAAAGGCTTGCGGCGGATCTCCTTTGCTAAAGATGCCAGTAAATCTGTAGACAGCTGTCACAGATAAAGTAAATTTCAGTTTTAAGAAAATAAGGCATTTCAAATGAGAAGAAACAAATTTACCACAATCCTGTCAAAGAATAAGTCAACTACATTAAATGAAAATTTTTAAGAAAGAAAGAAAAGGTTTATCCAACAATTATATTAGTCAAGCATTAATTTAATCTAAAAAAAAAAATTGAATAAATTACATAGAAAA
Organism: Sinotaia quadrata; assembly: GCA_028829895.1. Taxonomy (NCBI): domain Eukaryota; kingdom Metazoa; phylum Mollusca; class Gastropoda; order Architaenioglossa; family Viviparidae; genus Sinotaia; species Sinotaia quadrata. Next base: position 59,104,901 of record CM054177.1, on the reverse strand, counting down.
TGAACTCCTTTAAAATGAGAAATTCTGAAACATTGCTAATGCTGATGATTGGATGCATTTGTAATACTTTCAAATGCAAACACATTGACAATTACTATTCCCCATGCTGACTGCACTTTTGATTTTATCTATTGGTCATTTGGAACAAAATCTCCATTGAGAATCCAAACATAACTGCTCCTTACTAGTTTATTCTTTAGTATTACTTATTAGTCACACAATGATTAATAGTTTGATTGCTGAACCCAATATTACTTTATTTTTACATTACTTTTATTAAATATTAGTCATGAAGCCACACAATGATTAATTATCTGCATGCTGAACAATACTAGTTTATGTTCATATTACGTTTATTAAGTATTAGTCATAAAGCATGATGATTAATAATTTGCATGCTGAACCCAATACTAGTTTATGCTCACACTCTGTTTATTAAGTATTAGTTATAAAGCATGATGATTAACAATCTGCATGCTGAACCCAATACTACTAACTAGTTTATGCTCACATTATATTTATTAAGTATTAGTCATAAAGCCCCACAATGACTGATTAACAAACTACATGCTGAACCCCTTATTAGTTTATTCTTGTGTCAGTCAATACATTAATTTAATAATAATCTGCAAGATGAACTCTGTCATAATTTGTCCCTCCATACTGATCATCATGTTACTGTTACTAGTGTTAGGATTAACAATCTCTATGCAAACCCAATTCCATTTAAAAAAAAAAAAAAAAAGATTGTTAATTAGTTGTATACTAATTACTATGTCAGTCAGTCAGTCATATGATGGGAATCAACAACATCCAAGCTAAAAGCGAAGTCTTTCTGTCCTTAATGTCCTAAGAAGTATATAATACTAGATATTTTGTTATGTATAACTAAGACAGTAAATGTGTTATAATATATGTCATTTATTAACTGATTATTTGTATTTATTTATGTGAAAAGATGAAGTGACCAAAATTAAATTATGATTCAGACACTTTAAAAAACCAATCCTGCACTATGCACTTGTCTACCTCAGCTTTCTAGTTTCCAGCCACTCTATATTTGTTACACTTATAATTATAATCTTCAATCATAAAAAATCAAAGTTGAAATGCAATAATATAATTATTATATGTATGTAAAAAAAAAAAACAACCAACCTGCTGAAATTACTATTCTCTAGGAAGCACTCTCTAATGACTGGTTATTTTATTTATTTATTTATATCACTGAAAAATGGTACAGAAAATTATGAAACAGTATTATATTTATAAGACTAATATTAAAATGAAAAGCATAAAATATATCCTTTTCCTAGTTTTAGAGTTGAGGCAAATTTAATATGAGGTTCAACTGTTATAAATTGAATATAAAATATATTAAAAGTAATCGTTTCTAAATTGAAGGTAAATTCTTCAATAATGATTTATTAAAAATGTTTGGTGTGCTGATGACTTTAGTTTAACATTATTAAATTTCACCATTAGGGCATATTCAAATTAATGACTTATTAATTAATAAAATACAAGTGAACAGAACAAAATGTTTAAATAACTATTAGTATTACATGTAATTCAAAATTTAAAACTCTATCAAATCATAATATTAATGTTTCTTTGCTTCTGCTTACTAATTTGTAAAAATAAATTTTTAAGTTAAAAATTTTAAAATAAACTTCAGAAAAAAAGGACATAAAAGAATTAATATATGTGCAGTGATATTCTAAAGGAAAAAACATCTGGTATCAAAGGTAAGATTAAGAGGAAAACATTCCATTTCAATCTTATGATGAATTAAACCTAGGACAAAATGAGTATGATGCAAATAAACTTGACACATCACCCAGCAGATAATTTCTTAAGCTATAAAGCAAAAATCGATTAAAAGCAAGATTTGTGTGTGTGTATGTGGAGAGAGAGAGGGGGGGAGAGGGGAAAGGGAAAATGAGGTGGAAGATGGAGTATAAATAATAAGTTGAGATGTTCACCCTATTTTTGTGGGGCACCAACTCACAAACAAGACAATTTTTCTTAACAATTTCCGGCCACATGTACTGAATACATTATACAGATTTCCTCTTAACGCACTTCTAATATATTTCAGCGGGAAACCATGTGTAAATCAATTCTCAGTTAACTAGTGTTCACTAACCAATTCTGACTAGACTAGTTTCCACCCATCAGTTGACTAGTTTCCACTCAATAACTCTGACTATATTAGTTTTCTCATGCCAACTCTGATTAGACTAGTTTTCACTCACCAACTCTGACTAGGCTAATCTCACACTCACCAACTCTACATTAGTTTCCTCACAGTAATTCTAACTTTCTAGTTTCCTCCCATCAACTATGACTAGACTAGTTTCTACTCACCAACTCTGGCTAGATAAGTTTCTACTCACCAACTCTATTAATGTCCTCTTACTGACCCTGACTAGTTTCTACTCACCCACTCTGACTAGATTAGTTCCCAATCACCAACTCATGACTAGATTAGTTTCCACCCACCAACTTTAACTATATTAGTGTCCTCTTACCACCCTGACTAGTTTCTACTTACCAACTCTGGCTAGATTAGTTTCTAGTTGCCAACTCTGGCTAGATTAGTTTCTAGTTGCCAACTCTGACTAGATTAGTTTGGTTTCCAATCATCAGTTCCAATATACTTGCTTTTACCCAATAACTATGAAATGATTAATTTCCACTCACCAACTCTGACTAGATTAGTTTCTACTCACTAAACTCTCATCAGACCAGTCATAAATTACCAAATCTCACTAGAATTTCAATCACCAATTTTAACTAGACTAGTTTCTAAAAGTTTTTTCTTAATAACTTCTGGCCACCTATTATATACACTATGTGCATTAAAGAGCTTTTCACTTAAAACACTTCTATTATATTTCAGAGGAAAACTGATGTAAATCTCACTAGGTTAGTTTAAATTAAAATTCCACCAAATCTCAACATAATCCCACCACCACCATACACACACTAACCAACTCTCATTAGATTGGTTTCCACTCACCATCCCCCACTAGACTAGTTCCATTCATCAAATCTCACTAGATTGGTTTCCAGTTCCACTCACCATCTTTCACTACATTGGTTTCCACTCATTAACTCTCACTAGACAGTTTACTCACAAACTCCCACTAGATTAGTTTCCACTCACCATCTTTCACTAAATTAGTTTTCACTCACTAAACCTCAAGATATTGTAAATAAGGTATTTTTTAAGGTTTGGATATATCTTTGGAGGTACCATACCAATAACATTAAAGAAACAAACTAAAACTACTCTGAAAATTTTATTTCAATCAATCTAGGGACCCTAGGTTAAGAGGAAAAAAAAAGTTGAACTCTAAGGTTAATCTGTCCAAAGTATCCTTGTTATAACCATCAATTTCAATGTCATGGGTGACCTTCAGAAATAGGTCAGGTAAGTAGGAAAGAGGGTGATGGTTGTTAATTTACACTCATTCTAGGGACACAAGTGTACAGTTATCAGCTTTGTACATTAATTTACACTCACTCTATGGAAACATGCAAGTACAGTTATCAGCTTTCTTGATAAGTATAAATATATTTATAACATTAATTTACACCCACTCTATGGATACATGCACATACATTATTATCAGCTTTCTTGATAAGTGTATATTTATAAACATTAATTTACACTCACTCTATGGACATATGTGTACAGTTATCAGCTTTCTTAAGTGTGTATTTATATTTATAAACATTAATTTACACTCACTCTATGGACATGTGTGTACAGTTATTAGCTTTCTTAAGTGTGTATATTTATAAACATTAATTTACACTCACTCTATGGATACATGCATGTATAGTTATCAGCTTTCTTGATAAGCTTGTATTTATACTTAAAAATATGTTTGGTTTTTCTTTGTTTTAAAATCAACTTAGAAGATCTTCATTTTCACACACTTAAATGGAGATAAGATAAATTGATCTATTTGTCTGTGGCCTGAAAAATACTATCACAAATATACAGTATAATTCACAAGTGTGAACAGTGATTTTACTAAAATGCTGTTCAGTATATAATCAGAATATTGCCCATGTAAAGATTTCACCATGACTCTATTAATGAATGGCCTAAGTGACTGTATCAAAACTATTACTTCACCACTGAAAAGTGCCAAGTGAGGTTTGTTATTTAAAAAAAAAAAAGAGTTTCAATTCATTTTTTTAAAAAAACCATGAAAATTTGTTCTTAAGATAGTGTAAAATAGCTATATAACCCAAGTTCCGAGGAACTCAATTGCAAGGCAAACATGGACTGATACATGTACACTCCTAGTCCTATCCATAAATCTTGGCTGCAAACTAATACAGTGTATGAAAGGGTGGGGCTTGTAGAAATGCTATTATTTATTCATTTATTATGATGTATGTGTATAATATTTAACTAACTAATCATACCAACACAAAATAAAATACAATGCAAATGGAGGTTTTTGTTTAAAATTTTAACACTCAATGAAACACAGACAAGTAATTATAACACACTCAATACATAAGAAAAATGCATTGAATTTTTTTCAGAGAAGACTTAGTGATCCATTATAAAGATACAAGATCTGTATAAAAGTTATCTTGAAAAGCAAACAGGTGGGATGAAAAATCCAAAAGTGTCTTTTGTTTCATGGAGTTTGCTCATGTGCTTCAACTGGAAATTAAATTGTCAAACAGTATTTTGCTGATAAAAAAGTGATATACAAAAATAGCAATAATTAAACATGTAAAAAACTATTAAGAAAAATTAAACTGTAACTACATGAATGTTTCATAGTGATATGTTAGACAGAGCATCCAAAATTAAAGTATGCTGAGCTTCCATTACAAAAGGTCTTGATTCACAGATAAAATTATACGTTAATGAAATGTGAAATTTTTCATTTACCCTATCAGTAGTCCTGAGGGTCCTATAGAAAAATCCAATAGACAGTCCTGCTCCAAACTGCGGAGACTTCTATAAAGATAACCTCCTGATGTCAACATTACACACACAGACACAGATAACAATACTTGTTATCTGCAATTCCAGGACCAAACATCACAGAGGCTAAATAATAATAATAATAATGATAAACTAAATAGATTTATAAGCAGGTTTGCAAGTGTGTACGGCGCTTTTTAACACAGAGAGCAAAAAGAGCCAGACTCTTAAAGAAACTAGAGGAACAGAAAGAAAAGAGGAGAGAAATAATACGCAAACAGGGTGCCAGCTGGAAAATCACTGACTACTAGTTTGGGTTATTGAAGAAGAAAGCGGGTCAATCACAGAGAACACATGGACGCCCTACGACTTTCAAATTCAAACCAACACAAAAAACTAAACAATGCCATCCTAGAACTCCTGTGGACCACAACGCCAATGCAAACACCGTCGACAGCAACAACGACAACAATGGTGGTGGCACAGAGAGCAACAATTCATGCAGTGGGGGATACTTTAATCACGCCACTGCAAACACGATCAAACTGCTGCTTGACCACCTTCACTGGCCGCCAGCGCCCGCCTTCAAGCATCCCAAAGGACACCGGTGACAGCCACGATGCCAGCGACAACACCACCACTGAGGAGGCAAGGAGGTTGAACAGCCTGGGCGCACGTACACACACTAGGTAAGACTTTATGTGTTACTAGCTGGGCTCTGTAAGACACCCCCTCCCACTCAAACTTCGGGAACGACAGTAACAACTTCCACCACAACTTTAACCCACAAACTACCGGCTAAAGTCAACCCTTGCCGGCCAGACATGCAACGGACGATCGAACTACAACACTACACCGTTCAAATCTACATCTACATAATTCAACAGACACGCCACTCAACGACAGAGGGGAAAAAATTCAACTGTCGCCAACACCAAGACAAAAATACAACAGCAACACCACCGCTCTACTAATACTCGTGAAGAGAGCAGGTCCCAAGGAGCACTACAGATCAGAGAACATCTAATTATGAAATGATCCACGAAAGCTCCAGTGGGGACGTTAAATGTAATTGTAACCACCACCACCACCACCACCCGTATCAAAGGAATTGTATGCATGCAGAACAACAGAGAGACATGTAACGAAGGGGAGAGAGAGTGGAGTTTGGCAGGCCGATACGGCTGTCTGTTGTCATGAATAAAGAGTCTCATGTAAGCTGTAAAACACAGAGTTGCGTGTTGTCATATCTTGTGTGTGACGTTTTGTCCTCTCCATCATCATTGTTTTCATCTCACATCCTGGGGTGATCCCATAACACTACACCAAACACCCCATCACACAAGGGGAATAAGATATTCTGTTACTAAAGTAAAAGAGAAAGAAACATTTTGATGTTTCATTATAACATAAAGGAAAGAGAAACATTTTGTTGTTGTTTCATTATAGCATAAAGGAGACAGAAACATTTTTTTTTATGTTTCATTATAACATAGAGGAGACAGAAACATGTTGATGTTCCATTATAACATAAATATTTTTGATGTTCCATTACTAATGTAAAGGAGTCATCAACTACATATCATTCAATACACTAATACTTGAATCAAACTGAGACATTTACTATCTTAGTACATTTCACTCAAGCTGTTTTGTTTTATTTAAAATAAAATCATGATATCGTATATCATTAAAATAACGAAGTTTACTGTGGTAGACTATAACAGCAGCAGCAATAATAATTATAATTTGTTGTAATTTTAATTTTATAAACTCTAACTAGATTGAATAGGAAATAATATAAATTTATTATTTTAAAAAATTCACTCAGATAATATTACTGCCTTACTATGAGATACTGTGAAATAAGGAATTCCATAAATTTATCCTCAGAATCTTATTAGTAAAAAGGCAAATGGCTGGTCTAAGTTCACTAAATGACTTTTTACTATGAACCGCAATTCGCAGGCAGTTTTGATATAAAATGACTTTATTCTTGTTCTTTTTAAAAAAAAAAAAATCCTTATGGCGAAATCACTTTAGAATTAGATGTTACATGAGCAAACGAAACAACTAAAAAAAACCAAAAGTTATTTTAAATGAAAGCTGTAAGAGTGAGAGAAAAGCGTCCTTGGCAAGGGACAATCTGATTTTGAATTAATAACCATTTCTTCCGTCATCTATTTCTAGTAGGAAGCGTTTTATTTAATCTGTCTTGCCCAATAGAAAACCACCTTAGATGGATCTAAAATGATGAGTTTCTACTCTAAATTTATACGCAACAAACTGTCACCAATCTAAAGGCCTACCTATAAATTACGTCAGGAAAAGATAAATGTAGGGGTGGAAACAAACGTATTCATGTCAGTCAGGAGCTATTCTGGTAACGAATCTAAAGCACTTGAGTCATCCATCGCCCTACACATTTTGTTGTAAAATATAAACGTCTGCTGCCATCTGACTTCACAGCAATGAATGAGGTCACTTCAAGAATAGTCACTAAAGAAGTGCCAAAACATGTTATGTTTTCACGTTCTTTTAAAATTTTTAAAAATTAGTTTTCTCGGTATTTGGGCTATATGATGTGAACTAGGTGACAACAATGAGATTTATCTTTTTTTTTTTTTTTAAATTATTTTAAAAAGCAGTGTATTTGGTATTGCACTTGGTCAACAGTGCTAAAGAAGTGCCAAACGGTCAAACGTTTTAAAGTGGTTTTTTTGTTGTTGTTGTAGTTTTCTTTATGATAAACTTGTAAGGTCTTTTACAAAGCCCTGTGCTGAAAATAAGAACAATTTAGGCTATATATGAATACAAGTATGTTTCTATCTGGCTGCACTTTTCTCTCTCCTCGATCCATCATACTAATACATGCAAGCGCATTTGCATTATATAATTTATGAAAATACCTGTTGTAAACAACGTAAGTGCTTTAAAACTAACAGTAATCCATTACGCTATGTATGATATGATAATGAATCTTCTGATATTCAAAACAGCAATGTGTTTGGCTGTTTTTAACCGCCACATTAATCATAAACCTGTCCGAAGTACACGTCACGCTACAAGGCACGTGTTCGAAAAAGAGCCTGCGGGGAGATGAGTTAGAAAACGATTCCTCTGAAAGGTCCTCTAATTCCAGCACGGTGCTTCAGTTTATTTCTGGGAATTAAAGAATATCATCATTTGCCAGACTTTATTGCCATTTCCATCGGATAGCATTAATTTTATAATACGGGGAATTTTACAAAAGTAATAACAAGGATCTTAAGACAGGAATATGGTGAAGGTTTCAACCTCTGCTATCCCACTGCCTACCACATTCATTACGAATAAGATATTACCTGGCACTAGCGTACGTATTTAGTTTTGAAACCATAATAAAATAATCATTTTTATTCAGCATTCAACTGTGAACCCTTTTCTAGGTCACCCAGTGACATTAAGGCGACAACAAGGCGGTGACATGAAGCAATCGGCCATTCTTATTGTGTTGCTAATCGATTAAAATAGGTCGGTGAACTAACAAAAATTTCAAAAAAAAGTAAAGCAAACGGGGTGGAGGTTAAAGTGGAGATGGTGTAAGGAAATGCACGAGATTAGACAGGAATGTGTGTGGGTGTGACAGCAGTTTCCGATGTTATCGTCATTTGCCTAAGACAGACCTCCGCCCCCCCAGCGAGCCTACCATCACCGGTACCCCAGAATATTTTTCTTTCAAACTTTATCTGCTTCACAAGTGCTTGCAAATAATGTCGTTAACACACAAAAATAACACTGACGAACTCTGCTCATCAGGAGCAGTAAGAACTAAGATATGAGATTATCAGACTGACTTTCCTTCAACGTAGGTCAAAACTATTTCTGACATCTTCGTTTAAACACGCTGCTCTACATTAAAATTATGCAGACAGAAAAGATACGGGAGTGTGAAGTCATCTAAGGTTTGCTAATAAAAATGTTACTTCAGGCGAAGTTAGTGCATGAGTAACTTGAGTTCAACTTGCAAAAATCAAGGGCATTGCAGCAGACAGTTCCAAGTTAAAATACATTGTACAGTCTACATATACTTTTTTTATTTAACATTCTTATCAATATATACTTCTTTTTTCTCATAATTTTTATTGAATATATTTTATAGTCAATGGTACATATACTTTCCTCTCAACAATTTTTGCTATAAGTTCTAATTAATATAGATGTGATGTTTGTGATAGCAGCAAGTTTAATTAATTTGCTGTGTGTGAGACAGGCAGTTTACATCATTAACATTATAACATGTAGTATTTAGTTAGAGTTAGAGTTAAATTTAGGAATAGAATTAGGTTTATTTAAGTTTAGGATGAAATTAGGGTCTGAGTTAGATTTAGAACTCCATGTACCAGCAGACTGCTTACATCTAAAATAACGTCACTATACGGGCATGTCGAATCTCTGCCATGATAGCCAGCATGCGTTCAAAAAGTAATTTTTTAACAACTGATGGAGGCGTAACCTACAACTGTTCATCTAACACGGCCTATGGTGATCGATCTTCTTAGAAAACAATAGGAAATCTCTTCCGCTTGGCCGTTATAGAACGTACGTTGGCATGGCACAAACTAGGGTTGTGGAATCGGTAAAAAAATTTCCGACTCTCCTGAAATTTTAGAAGTCCGACTCCAGTTTCAGTATATTATTAATATCACAGGATATAAAATCTTGTACTTACATGGTAAGTAAATGAAGAAGTGGCTTTGACAGATTTAATTTTAAAATTATTTTTCAATCGTACAATAATTTAATACAAAAAAACCCTCAAAATATACTTAATATGAAAATGTTTGATTTTAAATTGAATTTTATAAAAAAAAAAAAAAAGATCACTTTTAATGGGTCTGACTTCAATCGGATCTGACGAGTCTGAGGGCAGAAAACAAGCATTCCACAGTGTCTGCAGTCGGTAAGAGCGCTGACAATCAAAGTGGCTCTTGAATAATTTCGGGGCAGCAAGGTATTGCATTTTTAGCGCTCAATTCACAAGATCGGTCAAATTTCTCAACCTCTTTCAGTGCTATTTGTTTTGAATTTAGTTAGATATGATTTTCTGAATCCTGTTATGTCTAGATATTTTTCAAAATCATCATCTTCATGGTTACTGTTGATGGTGATTGGATGCTGTCAAGGGTCATGTAGCGACCCCTCATCATCCTCTTGTACACCTTTTATAATTTATACGAACTTCTCTATACCTTTTATACGAACTTCTAATTTATACAGCAAAAGATTTTTTGTTTGTAGCTCACTATTTCAATAACTTCACAAAGCACTTTCTACTTCAGTTGCTTAAAAAGTACTAAATTAATAATAAACAACTACCCTGAGATATTATTTCATATTTTAAAAAGTGTGGTTGTTTTTTTCCAATTCCTCATGGTTCAAACGTGGATCTGCCTTTAATCTCAAGTCTCGGAGAATTGGAGTCGGAGTTGAGGTATTTTTTACTGATTCAGACTTCACTAAAAAAAAGCGACCGATTCCATGCCTCCGACTCTGGCGTAAACATGTAATCCACTGGATGCCACTGTCAGCTGCAATGATTTGCTAATCTCTAGATGGAAAAACCATCAAGAACAGAATGTCCTAACTGCTAGCGGAGAGGGGGGGGGAGGAAGTTCTGATTGTATTACTGCAAACAACTTGATAAAATCAATCAAGCAACATGTCTAGTCTATTTTGACTAATTTATGTGATTATGCCTGCAACAAATATACATGTACAATGATTATGCATGGACTCTGGCAAACGTGCATAGTTTAAACATAACTCAATAGTCCGAGAGTGAAATATTCCCAAAGCTACTAACCTGAACATGCTTCTGAGTAGGGGTGGTGACGAGCAAGGCTGCTACTAGAGCCCCTGCAGATGCCCCAGCCACGCGATCCAGCTTTGCTAGAAAGGATTGCCCATGCTTCACCAGGCACGACGCCACACCCAAGTGGTACATGCCCAAAAATCCACAGCCACACAAAGACAAATTCAAGGTCATGTCATCTTTTGAAAAGCCAAAAGTTGGGCGGCTGAACTTTGAATTTTTGGAATTTATTGTAGAGTTGTCTCCCTCGGATGTCGTAGAGTGTGTATGGTGATGATGATGACGATGGTGGTTGTGGTGGATACTTTGGTTACTGTAGTAGAGATTTTGCTGCTGCTGGTGATCCTGGTTGTGATTGTGGTGGTGGTGGTAGTGGTGATGATGATGGTGGTTGAAGCTGTGTTCACTGTGAGAACGCTGAAAATGATCAACACTTCTGGCCCTCGGCCGTGACCTCGCTCGAGGCCGCCATTCCTCACCGGGTTCTTGTTTGGCCCTTTCCGTTACCATCCTCGAGTAATCTGTAAAAGAGATATATGTGGAAAGTTTAGCAATTTATATAACACCTTTTCAAAGAGGAGGGGGGGGGGGGCGCAAAACAATATACTGAAAGAATGAAAATGAAAGAAACCTCATTTGATTTTCTTTCTTTGTGAAAGAAAATGTCAGAAATGACAAAAGTAAAAAGTGCTGAGCTAAGAACAATGTAGGAGTTTTATTTATTCAACTACTGTACTCTGTTAAACTTGATCAAATAACATGTATTTGCAAATTTTGTAGTAATACACATGATGACATGACAGCGGATATTTCATTAAATAAGAAAAAAGTGAACAATATAATCATCCGAAGAAAAAGAAATACCTATATATTAATCTCAGAAAAATAAGCATACACCCTTACCACATACACGAATAATAAATAAACGTAAAAGAATTCTTCAAAAGTAAAAATGCCATAGTCAGTATTTTTTTGGAATTTCCTCCCACCAGTAAAAGACACTAGTATTTTAAAGTTTATTCCATTAGTCTAAGCCTTAAGGCATTTAAAATGAAACTCAGCAACCTTGAGAGCACTTAAAATGAAACCTGTGACAGTGCGAGCACTTTAAATGAGAATGTAACCCCAACCTTCTAATTTGCCGAACACATAATATCAGTTAACCTTCTGAGCACCTAATATATAACCATGCAACTATGTGAATCTTATAACCCTGTATGGTGTTGAAATAAAATCTACTATTTTGTGAGTACTGATAAAGAAATTCATAAACTATATGTCGATTCTGGCCGCCTAGACAGGAAATTGTTGCCCTGCTACAGCAGAATGCGGTTTGTGGACCTTAGTCTGAAAAGAGAGACTCACAACTACTGACTTCTGTTTATTCTTACGCAACACTACAGTTATCTTCAAGACGTTACAAAACCATCACAACTTTTGGTCAATACATTCCTTTATAAAGTCACCTATTTTACATGACGGCCTTTTTACGGTCAGCAGCTAATCAGTGAAAATCGGCTGTTAACGTGTTTTTTTTTAATTTAAAAAAAAAAAGGAAATAATGAAACAGGCCGTCTAACTAACATTTATGAAACAATAGTAAGATTCCCAACGTTTAGTTGCTGAAAAATCAATCCACTGCATCATACTCCAAGTCAGATGCTTTGACTTAAAAAGCGAAATACTAAATCATTATTAAACCATGCTTACTAATACCATTCTGGTCAAAATCACAATTTAGGACGCTCTAAACAGAACGCAGGAATTCTAGACAACTGATTACTGAAGTCAAAATTATTTACACTGTTTATTATAATAATTAATTTTAATTATAAAAATGTTGATTGTTTACTAAAGAAAGTGAAAATCACATTCTGATTCTTATCAACTAATGACTGACATACTAGTAACACAATCACATTCGCAATGACCCACGGCGATGTATATCCCACAGTAAAACCTCATACTAATTCCACTTGGTTCATAGCGATACAACCTTATACTGATTCCAACATGCTAACTTCTTTCAGTGTGAAGCAATAGCGAAGAAGACATAAACAAAAACAACAACAACAAAAAAGGGGGAGGGGGAGCCAATCGCCATTGGCGATTATTTATTAATGCAGATAAAAATGTTTGACTTTCCCATGGAAATAAAAGGAACACTGCCACCCAAAACCACCCAGGTTCAGTGCCCAGTGCAAAATGACCCTATTATGCATTCGCATGACATAAGCAAATAAAGAGAGGGTTATTTTGCACTCGACTTTCACAGAAGTGATAAACGGCAGCGACAGTCGGCACATACTCGCAGATAAGCATGTATGGACAAGGTGAAAGCTTGTCGCTTGTTGACATTATGTAATTTTACACGCATGGTCCGTCCGACTATCCTTTTTTTCTTTTCTATGTCAGCTATCGAGGGGAGATCGGACTTCCAAAGAACCCCACTCGACGCCAGCCTAACTTCGCTAGGATTGTTCATATTATCTCAAGATAAGAATGAGACAATTTGGCTGATTTGTAACTACAATATATAATATCTGCATGCAAGTACGCTCGCAAGCACACACACATACACGCGCATCAAATATATAAACTATATTTTGGCCTAAGAATTTAAGCTGTCCATTTCAAAACAAATCCACTGAAAAGATTTTTTAAATGATACCTCTTGGATATTTATTTATTTATTTATTGAAAGAAAGAAAGAAAGAAAGAAAGAAAGAAAGAAAGAAAGAAAGAAAGAAAGAAAGAAAGAAAGAAAGAAAGAAAGAAAGAAAGAAAACTGGCAATTGCCTATCTAGTTTTAGACATTCTTTTCTTATTTTTAATTTTAAATAATTCTGCTTTTTTTATAATTAATTGTCTCTAGATGTCACTTTACACACATTTATAAAAAATTCAACAAAAAAAAAGGATGAACGAGTCGATCCACTGGAAGAAGTAAAATTAAATATCAATATAGCACAATTACTTAATACTATTAAAACTATTTAAATTATTCTTGGAGTGTTATCATGAAGTACCGGTAAAACATGGCGATAAGACATTAATACTGGTCAATGCTCAACATAGCCTTAGTACTGGCTAATGCACAAGAAGAAGAAATGAGCATTAGTACTGGTTAACGCACATAGAGAAATGAGAATTAATACTGGTTTTAATGTACAATGAGCACTAGTACTGGGTAATGTACAAAAAGAAATGAGCATTAGTACTGATTAATGCACAAAGAGAAATGAACATTAGTACTGGGTAATCTACAAAAAGAAATGAACATTAGTATTCGTTAATGCACAATGAGCGCTAGTAACTTTAATGTACAATGAGTACTGGTTAATGAAATTAAAAAGAAATTAACTTTAGTACTGGCTAATGCACAATGAGAAATGAGCATTAATACTGGTGAATGCACAAGAAAAAATTAGCATTAGTATTGGTTAATGCACAGCAAAAAAGAAATGAGCATTAGTACTGGTTAACGCACAATGAGAATTAATACTGGTTTTAATGCACAATAAGTAGAATTGAGTATTAACAGTGGTTAATGCACAAGAAGAAGAAATGAACATTAATACTGGTTAACGTACAATGAGCACTAGTACTAGGTAATGTACAAAAAGAAATGAGCATTAGTACTGGTTAATGTACAGCAAAAGAAATGAGCATTAGTACTGGTTATCGCACAATGAGAAATGAGAATTTATACTGGTTTTAATGTACAATAAGGAGAATTGAGTATTAATAGTGGTTAATGCACAACAAGAAAAAAAACGACTAGTGCATGCTAATGTACAAAAAGAAATGAGCATTAGTACTGATTAATGCACAAAGAGCACTAGTATTGGGTAATGTACAAAAAGAAATGAACACTAGTACTGGTTAATGTACAAAAAGAAATTAACTTTACTGCTGGTTATTGCACAATGAGAAATGAGCATTAGTAAGGGTCAATGCAGAAGAAAAAATTAGCATTAGTATTGGTTAATGCACAGCACACACAAAAAAAGAGCAATAGTACTGAGATTAACGCACAATGAGAAATGAGAATTAATACTGGTTTTAATGCACAATAAAGAGAATTGAGTATTAACAGTGCTTAATGCACAACAAGAAGAAATGAACATTAGTACTGGTTAATGTACAATGAGCACAAGTAATGGTTAATGTACAAAAAGAAATTAACATTAGCACTGGTTAATGCACAATGAGAAATGAGCATTAGTACGGATTAAAGTACACATGGAGAAATGAGCATTAGTACTGTTTAATACACACCAAGGAGAAATGAGCATTTGTACAGGTTCATGTACAACAGAGAGATACGAAAGTTGCAACGTGTGACAGAGAAATGTCTACGACTGTAGTGAATTCAAGCATTTTTATTTAATTGACGTACTATAAATCTAAGAACAAACAATACTGAACATTTATTATGAAAAATAAATGAGTAATTCGGCGTAAATCTTATATGTATACTGAGTTTCGCGCAAGGATTTTATATGTTTACGGAGTTTCGCTCAACTGTTTGACATGTGTATGAGTTTCGCTCAACTGTTTGACATGTGTATGAGTTTCGCTCAACTGTCTGACATGTATAATGAGTTTTGCCCAACTGTTTGATATGTGTATTGAGTTTCGCGCAGTTTTTATTTTTGTTTTTCTGCACAATTAACAGCGGCTTGAGTATGACAGTCTTGCGTGCACAATTAGAATCGAATCGAACCTGATACGAAGTCTTGTGTGTACAATTATCAGCGACTGAAGTATGATACAAAATCTATGTGTATATTAAGAAGATTTTAACTAGCACTCAGCATGTGAGTTAATAAATATAATTTAAAATATAAATGTAATTTCTTTTTCTTTCACAGGAAAATATAGAGACTGAAAATACTATGGTTTCGCAAAGTATCCGCCTCAAAGTTCTTGTGAGGTTAGGAAATTTTAAAAAAATCATTTTCTGCAAATGAATTTTTTTAAAAATCATTTTTACATTAAAATACCTAGGAACTTTACAGAATTTCCCCAAATTTAAAATAAAAATTATTTCTAAGACTTAAAAGGAAATAAGAAACAAACAAACAAAAAGTTAATACCATAAAGGATCTTTCACAATGTGAAAAAACCTCACCAATTCTTCAAACAAAACACAAGCGTGGAAGCAAAGTGAGACTAGTACGCGTGGGGAATTTATGTAAAAAAAAATCAAAGTCATGTGCTCTATCAAGTATCCAATCACTATAGAAATCGAAGACAGCTGTTCTGCTAAGCTACAACCATCCAAATCTGAACCAAAGGAAGCGAGTTTAACAGATATCGCACAAAGTCACCAATGACTGTGACCTTGGGATATTATACACTCGTTTTACTATGTTCGTAAAGTGTACGTAGAACAGTAGGCAGGATCGATCTCATTTAATATCAAGAACCTTTTAAATAAATATATAAAATGTAAACATATATAAACGACAGTGAGACAAATAAAAACCATTTTATCAAATTTTAACTGTGATTTCTTCGTCCCTCCGTGCGATATTTCATTCTCGCATATTTAAAAAAGAACGGTAATGATCTAGACTGAAGGAACAGCGGGGTAAAAAGATTTTAGAATACCTGGGTAAAACCTACAGCCCCAACTCCGAGACGATTCCAGAGCGCCTGGAGGACTAAGAGAGACTGGCAAGGCGATGCGTGCCATCTTGCTACTAGCAGTGCCATGAACTTTGCTGTAACCAGGTCCACACCTGTCATTTTATATAATATGTCCTTTGCCCAACCTAAGTACGCGGAGACTCACGAGTTTTCACTTTTTAAAGCAGCAAGCGACGAAATATTTTATTCTCCCCACATTCAGGACACGCATTATGTGCATGCTGGGTGATCACATTAAGATTTAGGGTTATAAGCATACATGCAGTATTTATAAAGGTAATTTTATTATCATTTAGAACGTGTATACAGGCAATGATTTATATGCCTCATTCTCTGGGCGAGTGTACCATATAAGATGGGTGCACATGAAAATCGAGTGTTTATATTCTATATATTCAGAAGTGGTGCAAAAGATAGTTGTAAGAATTTGTGTCTATTTATTTTGTAATTACTTGTAATACAAATTCATTTTGAATTAATGGCGTATCTCTTTGTAGCTTACTTACATATAGCCATTTTCTTTAATTTTCATTATTATAAATAATCCAAAAAACATATATCAAGATTTATTTAGAAGTGATAATACATTAAGGCAACATTAACATCCCATTAATCTTGAAATGGCCAGTTTTATGAAGAAATAATATTTTAAACAGGCGTTTTGGGGGGCAGTGGGCCACACACTTCCTTTCCAAATAAATCGGATCCAAAACTGTTATTCTTTTATCGAACATATATATACACTCATGTGCTATTTAAACAATCAATGTAATCGAAATATTCAGCTTTTAAAAAAAAAAGTCTTCGATTGCTTTTTGCACGAGACAAAGAAAATAATAAATTCATAACTATAAAATAATGACGATAATATCGCGAACTAATTCTTAATTTTTCAAATACGCCATATTGCGAAAAGATAACTCTCGTGTCATTCTGTCTTGGTGTGATGAATTTAAGTATCTAATAAGAAAAATGACTTTCGGTTCCAAAATGATCACACTGTTACAGAATGAAGGAAAATTTTCGGATTCATCGATGTTTTAAAATAGCTAAGATGTCTGATAATCTCGATATGTTTTTGATTACATTGATTAACATCCTAAATAGATTACATTTTTATGTACATATCCATATGGTTTCTTTTGCATTTAAAGTTCTGCATAGCTTTCTATGTGTGTGTTTTAAACCTGAACTAGTAAGGGGAGAAAAACATGTGAATTAGACAGAAGAATACAAACATCGCGCTTAGGCTTATTACATATTAAAAATAGATATATTTAAAACAGAAACTTTGTTTGTTACTTAACATTAATTTCAAAGAATAATAACCTAGTCCATTTAATGTTTAGTTGTGTGACGCCAACGCCACTTAGTTAATGGTTATTATTATTATTATTAATTAACTGATCATCCATAACTAATTACATGTGATGAGAATAGGTTATTAATAATTCTCCAAAAGACACCACTTGTCTCTCTCACTTGGCGGATATGCGGGCGTCGTAAAAGTTTTCCTTCTTCCACAACATTAAAGACAAACACTTACCGTCACACAACATTTCTGGAGGTGGAAAACTTCTTACTAAAGGAAAAGACAAATTCTTCTTAATCTAAATTTAGTGAGTCCCCATCCACCCACTTTCTTCTCCAACATAAGGTTATCAATATGTGCAAGAAGATCAATAAATTTAACAATAAAATATACATCTGATAAATACAATGAAAAAGATTATTTGATATTCAATATTTCCATGAAACCATGTTCGAATAATTTTGTCAACAATAGTGTCAATACAAATCACAGGATAGTTTTTATCAAAGAACAGAAATGGAGTTATTAGAGATAAGCGATAATAGCTTTTACGTAACCTGAATGAGGCGCTGTCTCAATAGTCTTTCATGCACTTTTATTTGCAACAAAGCAGACAGGTTATTATTCAGTTAATTCTGTCAATTCCACGAGATTCACTCCTCACATTGTAGAATACTGATTCAATGTTATTCTTTTGAGGCTTAACTTAGGCATTTTGTTCACCATGTTTAGCTCCTGCAAGCAGAACAACTGTAGCAATTTCCAGTAACTTCCTTATACTAGAATTTGCTTGATGTAGTCAGCATACTTTGCCACCATGTGTCTCCTGCCCCATGTATGGAAAACATTGACGTGCTATTATATTCTCGAACGATCTTGAGCACTCTCCTCACCATGTCAGTTCCTTCAAGCAGAACATGACTACAGCAACTCTGGCAACCTCAATGTACCAGAATTCTCATGATATATTCAGCATATACATCAAAGCATATAGCATATTCTGTATGCCTACACACTGCAACAGAAGTTTCCGTGCCTTCCCGGTCATTCAAGTTTCTGACCGGTGAACACATGAGAGGTGGCTGGAATTTGAAAGTTGAAATTCAAATCTTGAAACTCAAACTCAAAACTTGAAAGTGCAAGTGAAAGGCCACTTGTTCACTGCAAAATATAATTAAGAAGCAAACCGCTTATCACAACATAACTCAATTCTATCTTACATCCCATTCTCAATTTACAATTTCCTGCAACAGTATTTATTAGCCCGATACACAAATGGTAAAATAAGCATATCAAACAAGGTCAAGTGTTAGCACACTACATGTGTGCAGCTTACTTCAAACATTTGTAGAAATAAAAGTCAACTCACATAATACATCTCTACACAAGTATAACACATGTCAATAGGGAAAATGCATGAAATATTCATAAGTTCATTCTCTCTCAATCAGTCAATTTTAACTCACCGTTAAGCTAACAACTGCCTTTCAAAGCCGGAATTTCTCCTTTGCCATTCAAATTCAAAGTAATCAGAGAACAGAATTTTCTACAGCAAGTAACTTTTTAATCTCAGCCACTGGCTGGTCTTGTCCTCGTAAATAATCATTGGATAATAAAACTCACTCAGTTTCCATTATGTCAGCAATCTAGAATATTCTTGCCTTGAGTGTTCACTTCAAAACACACTTTCAAAAATAACACTATAAGGAGTGCCCAAGGTCGGGTTGTTCTGACAATTTAGCAATTTATATAACAATTTAAATTTAAAAATAAGGAGAGGCAAATTTTCTCTGTCACAGTACAAAAAAAAAACATGTATAATTTCATCTACTTTAATTATAGACATTTGAATTATCTAGTAATAGATCTAGATCACTTTAATTAAAGAAATTTTCATTTTAAGTTATTAGATTCATAGCGTCGAAAGAATGCATAAATTACTGTTATAATTTCAAGGCATTTAAAAATCTTGAGTTCAAGACTCCAGTTCCTATCTGTGAGTGTCTCATTTAATAATATTAGAAATGAAATACATAATGCACGTGCTGCAAGTCAAGCAAGCATTATATACTATTTTCATTAGCATTCAATGTGGGCTTAAGCTAAATGTCTCCTATCACTAAGTTAGATAATTACCAAACTAATCTATATTTTTTAATGCCTTTCATATATTCTTTTAAGAAATAGAATATATAAAACACGTGCTGCAAGAGAATCTGCTTCGAAATTCTTGAGAGATTATTAACATTTGCAAAATTTTACTTCTGTGGTCGACGAAGATAATGTTTGCATGCAACGAGTCTGTCTATTATACTGAATGCAGACGATTGAAGAGCTTTGATGTTATGATACAGAATAAGTGTAAACCGCAAGGGCTGTTTATTTCGTCACAAGCCAGTCAGAATAACTAATTAAAGAGGCAACCAAGTCGCCCGCTCCTGATGTAGAATCAATGTACTCGAGAAGTTGAGCTTAAGCTCTCTTTAAATTCCGCTAGTATCAACTCTAAGTTAAACTTCAGTACAAGAGGTGTGTGTGTGTGTGTGTGTGTGTGTGTGTGTGTGTGTGTGTGTAAGAGAGAGAGAGAGAGGAATATCACAATAACGTAAACATACCGACGATTGATTATAGAATTTCTTTTCAGTACTAAAATAAAATAAAAAGGGGGCAGGAAGGGAAGCTGAGAGATAAATAAGATAAAATAATTCCATGTTTATAGTGACATCTTTTAAGGTCAACAGTGAAATCGGGTATTTGAGTTTTATATAAAATTTTTGAACAAAACAAAACAAAAACCCCAACAGCCTAAACTAACTGATAACAAAGATACATTTGGTACGAAATTAGTGCCCTCTAGTGCGCAAAGACATTATTTTATAGAGAGAAGATTGTTGGAAAAAACACAATATTTGAAGGAAAAGAAAGCAACTGCAAAAGAACAGATTGATTAACGATCGACTGTAGACAGCTCTATTTAACAGACAAGACAGTCTCTAGGACACAAACTATATACCGAATACCGATCAACTGACGACAGCATTATTTAACAGACAAGACAGTCTCTAGGACACAAACTATATACCGAATACCGAATACCGATCAACTGTAGACGACAGCTTAACAGACAAGACATTCTCTAGGACAAACTATATACCGAATACCGATCAACTGACGACAGCCTCTTAGGACATAAACTATGGATAGTGAATACTCATAACTGTAGACAAAACCATGCAACCAAGAAGAAAACAACTTTTAGAAACATTATTTTTGAAAGACAAGAGAGCAAGTGTAGGACCAGCACACAATCACAATACAGAACAACTGTAGAAGACAATACCATTTTTACCGACAAGAAAGCAACCCTAAAAGATATTATTTTACCGTTAAGAAATCAGGTGTAGGTAAAAAGACACAATCATATGGATTACCGAGCAATTGTAGAAGACGACACTATTTTGCAGGTAAAAAAAAAAGTATTTTAAGAATAACAAGCAACTGAAGAGAACACTATTTTGTAGAAAATATTGTAAGAACAAACTACGATACCAATTACCAAACAAATGCAGAGGTGAAGACTATTTTGCTGAAAAGAAAGTATTTTAAGTACAAGCAACTTGGAGTATAAGACAACACGCGCGTGCACAAACTGCTGGAAAACAACAGTATATGGATTTCTTCACTATTTTTGAACGACACGGAAGAGCGTAAAAAAAAATAATAATCCAAGATTTAGCTATCTATCTAATTAATGAGTTGTCGTACACTGATTGCGAAACAGCTAAATGCTGATAACATTTATGATACAGAAAAGAGTTACATGTATTTATTATAGAAAATAGCTCACTGTATGGCCATCACTAAGCAACAAGAGCAGACATTATGATACTGTATAGATAAAACTGAAAGTAAAGAAACAGAACACAATGTAATAGTGATTACTAAAGAACAGCAACAGATATGAAATTATACAGACAAGACATAAGTGAAAATCGCAGTAGACAGAGTATTGTACAGACACATGTAGATAGGATATTGCACAGACGGACAATAAGTGAAAATCGCAGTAGACAGGGTACTGTACAGACACATGTAGATAGGATATTGCACAGACGGACAATAAGTGAAAATCGTAGTAGACATGATATTGCACGAACAAGACAGGACGCCGTACTACTAACATTGAGCAATCGCATAAACATTATAATAGTGTACTAACAGCACAGCAAGTACAAAAATACAGCAGAATCGGATCACTGGACAATCAGAGAACATGATACTATACAGACAAGATATTAAGTGAAAAATAATACAGCAAATGTAATACGACCACAGAGAAATCGCAGTAGCCATTATGATACTGACAAGACAGCATGTGAAAACTATAGCAAACTGTTATACCGGTTAGTGAGCAATTATAAGAAAGATGTCACTATGTTACAGAATGCTGACTTATTTAATATATTAACAAAGTTATTCAGCAAATCAAGAAAAAACAAAACAGCCAACATATCAAACTGTGGAAAAGGGAAAATTGGAAGTGTGATTTTTTTTTGTAATTGATAACTTCACAAATATACTTTGTGGAATATGTCGAATTGTGTCGACTGCAAGAGTTCTCGGTGTTGAATTTCAAATAATGTTTGCCTTTCATGTTGGGATCGAAGGGCGACTTGAATCTTCTTCCTGATAACATTTTTTTTTAAATGATGGTTAATTTATCCTGTAAGCGTAGCCGGACTTTGTCTGAAAATGACTACTGACGCCATAACCAGTTTTTGTGTTGAATTTTTATTTTATTACCTAGTTGTTTTTTTAATAAATCGGTGGATATTTCCGTCTCCGAGCGAAGTTAAAACACCAGACTTTCAACGCACTGTCTTAGGAGTCTGGAGACACAACCATATTTTATGGAATATAATATAATATACGTTGCAAATTTTTCTGCTGAAAATATCCTACTCTCTAGCAAACATTCTCTGTAGAGCAGGTCTACATGACTAAAATGAGAACTCTTAAGCATGAAAGACAGTTCAGACTTTTCTTCAATCTGATGAGGTTAATTCTAAATAATTAGGGCTACCAGAATGTTTGTTAGAGAGAAGGGAGTTTTGTAGATGAAATAGGCCTGAAATTCAGTGCTGTATTAATTTGACTTTTGCAGGAGAAATGCACCTTTTTTTACTTGGTGCACTTGATCTGCTTCAGACCACATTAACTACTGTACTCTGCTGGATCACATTGGTGTGTGTCCAACATTATCTTCAAACTTATCTGTAAACGTGTTGCTGTAAGTTGATTCCCTTGAATTCAGTTCAAGAGCCAATACAGCGAAAACTGAGGCTTGAGTTGGTCTAGAGAAATCACAAAGATTGTTTTGAACATTTCCTCGTGGTGGCTCAGTAGCACAAATGAAGATTTTGGAGCATTACTCCTGATGTGCTTGATAGTGCATATGAAATTTTGAACGATTCTCCACAGTGTGCTTGAAGAGCACATTGAAGATTCTGGAACAGTCGTGTAAAAATACCTTGAAGGGGTACATGAGATCATCGTCTAAATATGAAAGACAGTGACTTGTTGCAAACTGCATGATTGTGAACATGTGCTAGTGCTATCATTGAAAAGGATATGTTCATTGACTATAATTATTTCTCTAAAACTCCATTCTTGTGTCTATGATAAATTATGTGTATGAACTTGATTATATGTATACAAATATACATGTTAATATGACTATGGTAGGATAAACTGAACGATTGTCTAGCATTAATCGAACATTGTTGTGAATTGATGCAAATGTCAACGCTCTCTGATTATATTCATGTGTTGTATATTTGGTTGTTGATTTAATAAATTTATTGTTAAATTTATTGACCTTCTTATACATATTAATTTCCCTATGTTGGAGTCATAGTGGGTGGGTGGGGGTTTGCCAATTATAGATTATATCTTCTTCGGTAAGAAGTTTTCCACCTACGGAAATGTGTGACAGTAAATGCTTTTCTTTATGTTGTGGAAAAGAGAAAACGTTTACAGCACCCGCAAATCCGCCAAGTGAGAGACGAGTTGTGTCTTCTGGAGAATTATTAATAACACAAATTAAGATTCTCACCACTTGTAATTAGTTATAATGATTAATCAAATAATAATCATAACTAATAACTGGGGTGGCGATAGTATCACAATGATACTAAAGATTGCTGGTCTAAAAGCAAAAAATGGTACTAAATAATGTTGGTCTATCAGCAAACAATGGTACAGGTATACAATTAGCCTAAACAATGCTGGTTTATCAGCAAACAATGGTACAGGTATACAATTAACCTAAATAATGCTGGTCTATCAACAAGCAACAGTACTAAACAATGTTGGTCTATCAGCAAACAATGGTACAGGTATACAATTAGCCTAAACAATGCTGGTCTATCAGCAAACAATGGTACTAAATAATGCTGATCTATCAGCAAGCAATTGTACTAAATAGTGTTGGTCTAAAAACAATGGTACTAAATAATGGTGGTCTATCAGCAATCAATGGTACAGTATACAATTAGCCTAAATAATGTTGGTCTATCAACAAGCAATGGTACTAAATAATGCTGATCTATCAGCAAACAATGGTACTAAATAATGCTGATCTATCAGCAAGCAATTGTACTAAATAGTGTTGGTCTAAAAAACAATGGTACTAAATAATGGTGGTCTATCAGCAAACAACGGTACAGATGTATAAGTAGCCTAAATATTGGACTAACGGTAAAGAAACACTGGCAAAGGTACTAGTGTATGCTAAGTCTAAAAAATGCTCATCTAGTAGCCACGAGACGCGCCCTTAGCATGAAAAGAGAAGCAACAAATGGGTTTATTTTTTTAATCACTTACTGGTGGCATACGAAAGGGAAAATTCCTCTTTACTCACAGTCACTACAAGATTAATAATAAAAGTAAGTTCATAAACGTCAGGCACGTATGATGTGTTCGACACCGCAACTTAACTACCACATATGTTGAACTGCACATCTCACGACTACTTAAGTTTCATTTCAGCTCTTGTCTGATGAATCAAAACAAATCAAACGGCTTTTATGAGACAAGCCGATTGACGTATGGAAAATGTTTAATGTCAATTTCTATCGTCTAAATAATTTAATGCTAGTTTTGAGTCATTAATATTTAATGCCAATTCTGTCTCCTAAAATATTTCAATGTCAATTATATGTCTAGCCTAATATAGTTTCATTCAAGTTCTGTCGAGTAATGCTCTTCTCTTACGTATAAAATATTTGACTGTTAATTCTGTCTATAATGTCTCTTCTATAACATCTAAAATCGTCTATCGTTAACTGTATCTTTAATGTTACTTCAGTCACTTAAAATAGTGCATTGCAAAGTACGTCTTTAGTATTATTTAGGTGTCGCCTAAATAGTGTACTGTTAGCTCTGTCTTTAATGTTACTTTTATGATACCTGCACTAGTTTATTGTTGTGATTTTAATGCAACTTCTTTGCCATTTAAATTCTAAAACAGTTTATTGTTAATTGTGTTTTTAATATTAGTTGTTGTTTCAATAATTTACTGTCAGCTGTGTCTTTAATATTACTTCTTGTGTCATCTAAAGAGTTTATTGTTGTGTTTTAATTGTTATTTCTGCATAATCGAAAATAATTTATTTTTAGTTATTTCCGTGTCATCTACGGTCGTTTAATATCCAAATTATTCGATGTGAATTCCGTATTTTAACAAACATGAATTTATGAATTCTGTGTGGTCTAAACTTGTTTTACTGTTGATTTTGTTCATCTAAAAAGTGCAATGTTGATATTGTGGTTTCAAGATTAAATTTGTTTATCGTTACTTATGCATTTTAAAATAGTTTATTTCCCCTAATACGTATTTTACTGCCACGCGGCAGTTTTTCCCTGAGTATTTCTGCATGATAATTTAACTCAGTGAGATGGATTATACTGCTATGAAAGAGCACTTTTCAGGAGGCACAGTAAAATACATGTTTATCTGCTGAAAGCAGGATATGAATTAATTCCTGGTCGTCTATACTAATCTGCAACATTCCAAATTGGTATCGTCTACAACCGATTTTAATATTGTGATGTCTACAATAATATTATGTTAAAAATTCTGTGTTTATATATAACTTAATGTGTGTCGTCTAAATCCTTACAACAGTCACCTTTACGTAAGTGAAATCATTAAACCATAGCTACAAGATACTTGTACTCTGTAGCCTATTTTACTAATTGCAAGAGAACAGTCAGACTTTCTTGCTTGTGTTGACTTAAAGTGACAGGTCTTATCCGTACATATAGGTCAACAGGCACTTCCTACCTTTTATCTTCCATAAATTGCGTCGTTACTTATGTATTGTATTTAACAATTAAAAATTGTTCTTTGGAGCACTTTGAGCACGGAGGTACAAAGCATTTTAGAATTATATATTGTTCTTTGGAGCACTTTGAGCACGGATGTACAATGCATTTTAGAATTATATTTTGTTCTTTGGAGCACTTTGATTTAGCATGAACATGCTGCATTTTATAATTGCATATTTTTCCTTGGAACCTTTTCTTTTTTTTAGAATGGCTGTTCTGCATTTTATAATTACTTACTATTCTTTGAAGCATATTGATTTAGTAAGGATGTATTGCATTTTATAATTACATATTGTTCTATAGAGCACTGTGTTTAAGCAAGGATGTACTGCATATTTATAATTACGAATAGTTCTTGAGTTTGTCTTCGGAGAACATAGATTTACATTTAGCATGGATGTACCACATATTTATAATTAGGAATAGTTCTTGAGTTTGTCTTCGGAGTACACAGACTTAGCAAGGATGTACCACATATTTATAATTAGGAATAGTTCTTGAGCTTGTCTTCGGAGTACACAGACTTAGCAAGGATGTACCACATATTTATAATTAGGAATAGTTCTTGAGTTTGTCTTCGGAGTACATAGACTTAGCAAGGATGTACCACATATTTATAATTAGGAATAGTTCTTGAGTTTGTCTTCGGAGTACATAGACTTAGCAAGGATGCACCGCATCGTTAAAGATGTAAAGCACTTTCCACTAATGAAAATGTATTTGAATTATGCATTTCAATTTATTTCCTATTAAAATAGGTGGACCTTCAAATAAGGCACTTTTGAACATGTAAATTCTTCTTACTTCCCATCCAAATATATTTCAAAAGTAAGGGCAAGCCAGTTTACAATACATACACTACATCAAAAGAAAGAACAGTCTTTTGGGGTGGGGGTTGAGGTGGGGGTAATGCATAGAAGACATCCAGAGCAATAGCTTCTAGTCGTTAATAGTAATAACGAGTTTGTTCGAAGTTCCTAATTCTCATGAAGTTAACCGTCTCCATAACTCCTTTATTCACTGAGTTACAAATATTTTCTACTTTCAATAATTAAATGAGGTAAACTGTTTTCCATATCTAAAATACTCATTTAGGTAAAATACTTTATATATCTAGTATACTCAATTAGTTAAATACTTTCCATACCCAACTCATTGAGTACAAAACCTTCTATAATTTTTTTTTAAATCAGTGGATACAATAAATTTTATTCAATGATTTCTATATACATGAACTAACATACATCTGCAATGTGTTTTTTAAATATTCAATAAATTTATTCAATGACGGAATATGGCGTCCGTATGAATTTTATAAGGTATAAAATTCGTTTCTTTATCAGAAAAGAAAAGAAATTCACTGAGTTATAAGCTGCCAATCGCTTATATACATACTTATATATTATATATCAAATAAACATACTCATTCTCAATGAGGTATAAAGACAAGTGTATCTTTGTAAGTACTTTGTAAGTCAATAAAGAAAATTTAATTAAAAATATAGTGAAACTGATGAAGTTTTTGGACATGTTTATCTTGGCGTGCACACAAGATCGATGTAAACAGAAGAAAACCCCAGTTTACGGACAAACGCACCTGCACAAAACGAAAGAATTTTCCCACAATAAAAAAAAGAAGAAGAAAAAGAGGAAAAAGGGATGGGTGGGGGGTTATCGAGGAAACAAGGGTTAGAGAAGTCTCCATTGTTCTGCGTGCCAGTGAGGGTTGACAGCAATGGAACCCCTGAAGGAAAGGAAATAACAGAAGTATAGTTTTAACAATAAAACGTTAATCGTAGCACAATCAAACTCAATTTCATTTTGTTTTCTTAGTTGGGGTGGACTTGACCTGGCATTGTCTAGTTTAACGGGAGCTAGTACCATAATTGTTTCGTTTGTGACTGCAAGATAATTAAGTCTAATTATGTCAGGTGACTTGTTGAAGAAGAGTAAGAGTACGTGTTTGGAGCCTACATGGTGCACTAGTTACCATGCACTGGCTGTCACATTCACTCTGTATGTCCAGGATGAGACTGCTACAGCCAATGAATGGAATACACGAAGTTCACGACCTGTCGTAAATGTCAGTAGGGTATCGAATGGCATTCCTCCCAAGTTGCACACTTTTAGATGGTCATGCATTCTAAGACCACGGCGATATCTAATCAAGACAATTCGCCAATACTCGTTGCCTGAAATTGCTGACTACGCATATTTCTTTTATCTAGAACGTCCGTACTCGATATTTCCTTTTTAAAAAATAGTGTTTACAATTACACAGAATACTCATGACCCGTTCAGTATGCAAGAGAAAAGATAAGTAAATAATGGATTAATCAACGGAATAGCATGAATACCCGTTTTAATAAGAGAACGCAAAGGAAACCTCACATATGTGAATAAATCCCAGAAATAATTTACAAAATAACGGAGTGGTGTTTTATTCCTTGACCCACACACTCAGACTATGAAAGCCAGTATCAGGAGAACTAAAGTATACAGAGTATGAAAGCCAGTATCAACAGAACTAAAGTATACAGAGTATGAAAGCCAGTATCAACAGAACTAAAGTATACAAGCGATATTGGCAACAATTACCCCTTTCTTAGGACTTCCTTAGCCCCCAAAAGAAGATTGCCAAACGGAGCACACGAATTCAATAGTAAAACGACAATAGACGTGAAGTGAAAATGATTTTTTCAAGTGTAAAAGAGTGGATTCAGACAGGTGACTGTATTAAAGGACACAACAATGCTTACAGGAGACAAACTAGATTTACAATTTCTACTATAAATTGATAAAATGTCTATAACTTTAAGTAAGCACAAACTGATGAGAATAAGTTGACAAGTCCGTACTATTCAAATGTAAACAACTTACATTGTGTTCTTTCCACTAGGAAGGATGATTCTACAACAGTTATATATAATCTTGCTGGGAACATAATCACAGGCAGGGTTGCTGCCTGAGGATGGGTGACTTAAGAGCGTGATTTATTATGAGGAAGAAAGCCAACATAGCATAGGTCTGGAGTAACAACAGCACTTAACTTTGAGCCAAAACCGAACCAAAAGAGAATACAAAATTCTGTGTATGTTTATGCAGGATGTATTCTAGTATTAGAATTCCAATAAAAGAATGCTGTCAAACATACATCCCCACTTTGTACACACTATCAGCATATGCAGGGGTGTCTAGTCATTTGCTGCATTGTTTCTATAATGAGGTCATCTGAAACAGAATGCGAAGACAACCATAAATTGTGCTTGTACGCAAGTAAATAACTTTTGCACAATGCTCTCACTCTCTAGAAAATCGGTGAAAATTACAACACTGAATGAGTAAAAAGCATGTGCTCTTTCCTAACGACTCAGTATAATGACACAGCTCGCTCTAATTATGCTTTTGTATTCACACATAATCTTATATCATGACAACACTCAAATCTACAAAGACTCATAACAGTATATAGGGAGTGCCAAATTTCACGATCAAGAAAGCTGAGCATTTTGGACTTTATATATAATAATATTAAAAAAATGAAAGCTCTATCCATAATCTCAAATTAAAAATTGCCACAATTTGGGTTGGTAGTGAACTTTAATTTCATTTCTTAACTCTGTGTTCATGACTTTGTTATAAATTCAATCTTTTAAATCCATAGAATACTTTAAGGTAACACATGGATTATACTGTCTTGTCTGCTTTTATACTTCAGTTTTCTCTATGAACTTTATTTGTTAATTCAAGTGTCCACGTTCTCTTTACGACTGCAGCATCCAAATCTACACAATATATATGTATATAGTTGAAAGGGTGAGGATAGTGAATGGGAGTGGAGGTAAGTCGACATTTCTGCTTGTTGTTTTAATATATGTACATCCTAAAGTTCAAGTTCGAACATTTTGGACTTAATCATAGTGTACATGGTGTGTCAGAATGAGGTAAACAAGTAATCAGCTGGCCATGTTTACTTCGTACGTGCGTTTTGAGATCTTTAACTAAATAAACGTTTTTCACTGTCGTACACTGTGAAGGCGCACGTGTCGGCCTTTTATAAATTAAAACACCTGCTGAGATAAGGCCTTGGTGTCGGTCTTTCGTATGCCAAAGACCTTCGTGCACTGCTGAGAGAAGGCACTGGTGCCGGTGTTTTATAAATTAAAAACTCTGCTGAGAGAAGGCACTGGTGTAGGTCTTTCATATATTAAAAACGTGTTCACTACTGAGATGAGATACTGGCGTAGTTCTTTGATATTTTAAAAATGTGTCGTATACTCTGCCGACAGTTACCTCGTCACTAATCTACAAATTCATAACGTAGACGAGAATCTTGAAAAAAATTTTTTTTTAAAAAGTCATTTAATGAAGCCCAGTGCTTTAGTATTAAGGCTAGCAGTTGTTAAAGTGCATGTATTAATGTCAGAATCACATATACCTTGATTCATTTTCGGTATCCATATAAAATGCATATATATATTTTAAAGCAAAATGAAAATAAGGCCAGTCCTACAACGCAATGCACACATCCTTTCAAAATAATACTCCCACGGTTGCTAAAGGAAAGCAGTGTATACACAAAAGGCGACAAATCAAACACCCAGAAAACAGATGCAACAGCACAAGCCCATCTCTAGGCGGGCAAGTAAAACAATTGTTTGTGCGCCTTCGATTACAAGTTGACCGGCAAGTGACAGACAGAGTATTTACAAAAACTAGTGTGCTATTTCGAAATGGGTACGGGACTTCGGTATTGTGTAAACTTGTCTGCCTTAGTCCATATTTCATGCACTTCTTTAGAATACAATGACACGTCCAGCCCGTGTCAGCTAAACAAACGCGTTATTTCGTTATCAATCATCCGGTGCTGTTATTAAATGTTGGAAATACGGATGTGGACTTTTAGTACCAGGTGCTAATCTAGAGAGATTTGTTGTTGTTGTTTTGTCCTTTGGTCGTGATTTCCTGACGTAAACTGTTTGACTAGATATTATACATCATAGTTTTCATATAAAACTTGCTTGCGATGATACTTGCACTAACATTTTTTTTTTGGCTTCCTTTTTCCTTAATCTGTATCTCTCTTTTGTCTCCCCTAACCCCTTGTCATCTGTGATAAATGCCTGCAGATTTAAAACGAAACGAAAAATCCAGGCAGAAGTAAAGAATAAGGTTATAATGCGTATAGTTTAAGTTTATAATTTAGGGTATGGTGATAGCTGTGGAAAAAAATAGTTAAACGCTCTAATGGGAGATAGTAGTTTAGGCATTAAAACTAATTTGTATAAATATCAATGACCACGCTGTTCAGTTATATTTTAAATGCGTTTCTATACATTATTTGTTAAGCTAGCGTTTATACAAATATAAAGTACAGAAATACCTGGTAAGCAATTTGTCAACTACAATTCAAATACTGTAGCGACAGACAATAAAATGTACATGTAAACAGTAAGATGTATAAATTTATTTATACAAATAAATGCACAAAAGATTTTCTAAGCACACTGATTCATCTACTTTTAGTCTGCAACTGGAGTTTGAATTTATTATGCATGAAGTTTATTGTTATACCACTAAAATAGATTGTAAGAAAATTATTGCTACAGCCCTACCATTTTTTTCCTTGCATGTACTCCCACCATGCGTTGTTTTATTTTTAGAACAGGTCGATACAAGAAAATAAATATTCTAAAATGAAATGTGACTGAACATTCTTCTTTGTTGTAACAATAGAAATGTACAGAAAGGATATATAGAGATGAAATCTAATTCAACACTCGTTCGTTTTGGTGTGGCAATATAGATGTACAAAAGGGATAGATAAACTACAGATGTAAAGAAAGGATATATAGATGAAATGTGATTTGGTGTGGCAATATAGATGTACAAAAAGGATATATGTATTATAATTTATCGGTGACGGCTCGAGGGTAGCCTCCCAACATTTCTTTCATCTTCATATTATCAGGGCTTGAAAACCCTGTTAGATTCGTCAGAGCGGACCCGACTTTAGATCTCGTCTTTCGCATCCACCCGTTAACTCATCACTTGCGAGACTGACGATATTATACAATCCACCCGTTAACTCATCACTTGCGAGACTGACGATATTATACAATCTACCCGTTAGCTCATCACTTGGAGACTGACGATATTATACAATCTACCCGTTAGCTCATCACTTGGAGACTGACGATATTATACAATCTACCCGTTAGCTCATCACTTGGAGACTGACGATATTATACAATCTACCCGTTAGCTCATCACTTGGAGACTGAAGATATTATACAATCTACCCGTTAACTCATCACTTGGAGACTGACGATATTATACAATCTTGGAGAACCTAGTAGGTTAAGTTGTAATAATTCGCCAGATATTTAGCCGGACAGACCATGTGACTTGTCTTTGTGTGCGCCAAAATCAAGCATCAAAGATCAGAGTCAATCCTAATGTCGACAAAACATCATTCAGAAAACTTTCCAGAACCCCACTGGTAGAAAGTTTTTTTTGCTGAGAAAGATCAGGTTGAACTTACTAATGAACTATATACAACAGTTATGATTATACCTGTATACATTACTATATTAATTTTTAATTTGTTATTTTGTTTCATTCTTTTCTATTTCTTCTTTCACTCATCTATCATATGCCTCCTCCTATTTCTTACGTATGAATGACGTGCATCTAGAGGGTTAGTTATTACTTTAGGAAATTTAGGGAAAGAGTGTTCCATGATTTACAATCGCCACCTGTGTGCCAAGTACCTGCCATTTCCTTGCACCCTAATGTGCAATCTCCAGAACAGGCCGATTGAGTCCTTCTACCAACGCAAAACCCAAAGCCTGTGCGCTAGGTCAGACTGTGACCAGGTCCATGTAAGAACCATCAAGCCATCACGGTCAACTTAACAGCTAGCCCAGGCAAGGTTAAAGGGAGATAAATGTAAAGCAGGTGTGCACAAACTGCTGCCCCCAGAGGACTTTAGGATGTTAGCATTATTACGAATGTAGAACACATTAGTGTTTGTGTTGTTTTTTCCTGACTTGCGGCCCTCCACGCTCTATTAATGGGAAATGTGGCCCTCTTGCCTAAAATGTTTGTGCACCCCTGATAATAAAGACTCTCACTCTGTACTGTAGAGTGGACTCTAGAAAAGATAACAAATTGTAAGAACGCGCTCATGTCATTTCGATTTTGTAACAATCTTTTAATCACCATTACTTCATTTCTAAAAATGTTTCACCTATCCCTAAGTTTACTAGTATTTGGGTTTTCCTTTCAACTATTGTCGTAGTCTTTATGTCAGGTTGGGATTTGGGGTTCGTAGCAGTGATTATTAATATTTATAACACCTTTAACTTTCAAATACTTGTTAACACCTGACACTATGGAAGTGTGGGTAGATGTGAGGTTGGCTATGTTAGGATTTAAATGTGATTAAGTCTTTTCTAATATCCTTCTTAACCCACCGCATCACAATAGCAATACCGACGTATAGAAAGGATACATACAGTATAACTATATAATACTCGTCCTTTGCTATAACAATACAGAGATATCTATTATAATGATCTAACACATTTTTGTTGATGTATTTTACAGATTTAGAGAAAGGATACATATTATAATGATCTAACACATTGTTTATTGATGTAGAAATACAGATATAGAGAAAGAACGTCTATTATAATGATCTAACACTGGTTAGTTGACGTAGCAAAACAGATATAGAGAAAGAATGTCTATTATAATGATCTAACACTGGTTAGTTGACGTAGCAATAAAGATACACGGATACATAGACTACAACATAACCAGCATAAAATGGTGAATGTTAAGTCTTCCGCAACATTCTAATGCCGAGTTTAAATCTGCAAGAGTCAACAAACACAACCGATCGGTTATCGGACTTAATTTTATTCGAGAGGTTCACACTTTAACCAACTAATAATCGTTATAGGATTTCATGGCAGCATAAAATATATTTACACAACTCCATCTTATGAGTCAGAAGATGATTCATGTAAAGACTAAAACTGCTTTTCTAACTTATTGACTGGAGTAGAGACGTAGTTTTCAGTATAATAATTAAAATTAAATATATATTTAATGCTGTCAGTGGGTGTTGCAAGGTTCTGTGATTGTGTATGCGCGAGCGCGTGTGTATGTGTGTGGTGTTTGTTTTTTAAAAGCAACCTGCTGCTTTCTTTAATATTTCATTTAATTGCTGACCAGAAGTGTTTCGAGCAGATTAAATGCACACGAGCAGCGATACTTACTGAAAGGTCAAAGATCAAATAAGTTTTAAGAGACTGATTACAATTTTTCCTCAGATATGATTTCCTGCCAAACTCCAACACCATAGATATCTTCCTTCCGGACTGCACATCACTCAGGTCACCGTAAGCTCCGCATAATGCGCCATCTATATTGGCACATATCCAGCACCACTCAACTGTCAAGAGTGCCTTAGGCTCCGGCCCCTACCCCCCTTCTAAGGCACGAGCACAGTACACATGTGCAACATTGCGCCGAAGATTGACGTAACCAAATTCTTCAGTCAAAGCATTTACAAGTGGCTAGTGATAAAACGCTAAGTTTAAATTAGCTAGGACTTGTACGGCTCCTGGGAATCGTGCTTTTTAAAATCAGATGATGTAACTAGTGTAGAATAGGTTAGGTTAGAGTAAATACTTAAGAGTTATTAAATGGCAGATTTATTGTAGAATCAATAAGTAAAAATACATTATTTCAGATAGGTGTTCTTGAAAAATTATAACACGTCATATTAGCTGTAGAACCTTTAGGTTAGAATGCAGTAATATATATGTATATAAAATGCAATTAAAAACGAATAGTGAAGACTCGCATTGGAAAAAAAGAAAAGAAGTATTATATTGTTTTACCTGTGAACGAAAACAGGTGGTTAGCCTGGCGGAGAGAGTTTTTTTTTTTTATTAAAGTCAAGACATAACCTTAGTTCAAAGACAAATTACAAATGTAAGTATATACACCACACATTGTCAGGTAAGTTGAGACAATCCGTGGTGTACATCAAGGGTGGATGTCCCTACGTTCAGAGTTGCTCGGCTTAGCTGAGACATCTCTTGCCACCTCATTACAATATCATTAAATGCGCTTCCACGCAAGGGAGTGAATAAGGAAAATGGAGAAGTTTTGCTAATAGTCAAGCTAGAAATCAGTGTGAATAAACTAGACACCAAAAATCTAGGGTGAGTGAGAGTACACTCCAGTGTAAACGAGAAAAATGATGGGATAGGGGTTGATTCCATGTAAACGATAAAACACGGGTTGGAGAAGGTGAGTTAGAGTAGATCCGAAAAAACAGCGAGTTATACTAAACAACGACTGGACGTACTCGGCGTAATAATAAAACATTTAAAAAGTTTGAACTATTTTTCTGTTTTGTGTATATGCATGCATGCGAGTGTTTTCAAATAACTATATATGATCAAGTTTAGATACACGTGTGCATGTTTCTACTTTCAAGATCCATGCAAAGGGAAACAAAGTTTAAAAAACAAACTGATGTTCATTCAAGGGCTGGTATGTCAAAACACACACATAACGCAGTGGGAATATTTTTGATAGGTCACGACTTCCAACAACACTTACGCGCACCATGTTAGCGAACTGGTTCTCAAGTCATACTTTACATAAGCTAACTCGGTGTTCTCAAGTCATACTTTACATTAGTGAACTCGGTGTTCTCAAGTCATACTTTACATAAGCTAACTCGGTGTTCTCAAGTCATACTTTACATTAGTGAACTCGGTGTTCTCAAGTCATACTTTACATAAGCTAACTCGGTGGTTCTCAAGTCATACTTTACATAAGCTAACTCGGTGTTCTCAAGTCATACTTTACATTAGTGAACTCGGTGTTCTCAAGTCATACTTTACATAAGCTAACTCGGTGGTTCTCAAGTCATACTTTACATAAGCTAACTCGGTGTTCTCAAGTCATACTTTACATAAGCAAACTCGGTGTTCTCAAGTCATACTTTACATAAGCGAACTGGTTCTCAAGTCATACTTTACATAAGCGAACTCGGTGGTTCTCAAGTCATACTTTACATAAGCGAACTCGGTGTTCTCAAGTCGTACTTTACATAAGCGAACACCACGATTTTCTTCTGATACAACAAAACAAGTCAGTATTTTCCTCCATTTGCAAATATTAGTAAATAAATAATACTTATTTGTGCATGTGTGTGCATTAACTATTACTATTTATTTATCACTATTACTATTTATTTACTGAGATAACGCACGCACAAACAAAGTGAGTTATTATTTATTTACTGAGATTACGCATGCACAAACAATACTAAATGAATAGAAATAAAATCAAACAAAAGAAAGATATAAGTTTTTCATAGCGTTCATGTGAAAAAATTATTGGAACACCCCTCTTACTTGTGTTTGTATTCATTAAAGTGGACCCGTTTCAAAACTGTTAAATTAACTTGATTTCATCAAAATTTAGTGTATGCTGTATTTGGATAGGGTTTAAACGCAAACAGTATGGTTACTTCTGATAAATATTTTCCGTTTTAATATCTGTTTTAAATACAATTTTTATCGAAGAGTAATTTTTAAAAATGATGCACGCTGTTATTAAAAAATAACTTTATTTCATCTCCGTTTCTGCGCAAGTTAATAGTTTGTTGCTTTCCCCCCACCTTTCAGAATGACGCGGATTTAAGAGAGTGTAGATTAAATAATACGCTATTAATCACTGCTGTTAGGCACATTAGAGATTTTCTTTTTTTTTTATTTTAAAAAAGCCATCTCTTCACTTTTTCTATCTGCATTCAACTGCGCACTGAGAAGCAAAACTACACCACTGGTCAAAAGACCGTGTCTTGAAAGTCACAGAAAAATTTGGACTGAACATAGGTTTATTACTTCAAGCGCTTAGTACCTCAACAACATAACACATATGGTTAAAAAAAAAAAGTTTTATTAAATAATAATAATTCAACATTCTAAAAACACAGCTGTCGAGAAAAAGGGATAATATATCTCCACTCATTTTTGCGAGTGTGATCGTGAACTGGCGTGTACAAGATCTATGCTAAAAAAAAAAAAATTGCACATTCCTTGGAGAAAAGACTCATTTATGAATACTCAAACTTACCTATCCTAGTCGATAATTAAGTGTCCTCTCAACATATTACGAGTACTCAAACCTCTCTATACTAAGTGTCCTCTCAACATACTACGAGCACTCAAACTTACCTATCCTAGTGTCGATATTATAATTATAGTCCCCTCAACACAGTACGAGCACTCAGACCTACTGTGCTAATGTCGGTATTATTAAGTGTGCCCTCGACACATTACGAGCACTCAGACCTACTGTGCTAATGTTGGTATTATTAAGTGTGCCCTCGACACATTACGAGTACTCAGACCTACTGTGCTAATGTCGGTATTATTAAGTGTGCCCTCGACACATTACGAGTACTCAGACCTACTGTGCTAATGTCGGTATTATTAAGTGTGCCCTCGACACATTACGAGTACTCAGACCTACTGTGCTAATGTCGGTATTATTAAGTGTGCCCTCGACACATTACGAGTACTCAGACCTACTGTGCTAATGTCGGTATTATGAAGTGTTCCCTCAACTCAGTACGAGCATTCAAACCTCTATAACAGTCTCGATATTACTTAAAGTGACCTCTCAAACCTCTCTATGTCGATATATTAAGCTACCTAAAAAAAACCAAAAAACAATATGAAACTCAAACCTCTCTATGCTAGTGTCGACACATTACAAGTGAGCTACCTCAAAAAAAAAAAAAACAGTAGGAGATTCAAACCTCTCTAAGCTCGTGTCGACGATTACTAAAAATTACCTTTCAACACAGTACGAGAATTCAAACTTATATAATATTACTACTATAAAGTGACTCAAACTTCTCTATGTTAGTGTCGATATTATTATTAAACTACCTATCAACACAGTGGGAACACTCAAACCTCTCTCTCCTAGTGTCGACATTATTACTAAAAAATGACCTCTAAACACAGTACAAGAATTCCACCTCTCTAGGCTAGAGTCGACATTATTACTAAACAATGACCTCTCACACAGTACAAGAATTCCACCTCTCTAGGCTAGAGTCGACATTATTACTAAACAATGACCTCTCACACAGTACAAGAATTCCACCTCTCTAGGCTAGAGTCGACATTATTACTAAACAATGACCTCTCACACAGTACAAGAATTCCACCTCTCTAGGCTAGAGTCGACATTATTACTAAACAATGACCTCTCACACAGTACAAGAATTCCACCTCTCTAGGCTAGTCAGTATTATATCTATTAAGTAACTCAGTGACTGTAAGGACGACACTGTCTATGTCACCTTGTCGATCCCTGTAAGCGCAAGTTATTCACTCCAGTAGCACATCTATTATGAAAGGTCGCAAAGGTAGTACGAGGACTAAGTGTGCCGTGTTACAGGCTGGAAAGAGTCTTTAGTTAAATAGACACATCGATTGATAGGCAGGCGTACAAGCAAGTCTGAAGTCTGCAGATAGAACACAAACATTGATAGAATGACCAGAGAGATGGGGAGGGAGAGAGGGGGGAGTACATGCACACACAAACAATTAATTAATAATTCACGGAAACGAACTAGGGGGGAGTACATGCACACACAAACAATTAATTAATAATTCACGGAAACGAACTAATGCATAAAACACAAGACAAAAACTGTCGATTAGTGTTACAGATATGGGAGTTAAAAATAAAGCGAGAGGCGCTATATATCCTGTCTTTTTATTTTTTAAGGCATGGTTGTGTTCGAACGTTTTTAGAAATTTTAATGCGGTAACTCCCTTTGATTCGAATAATATTTATTTTAAAACTGTTCAGTCACTTAATTTTATACGATATTAAAAAAATCTATATACAACTAAACAAAATGCGTCTTAGATGCAGTGTTCCATATCCGAAAATATTTGCTAATTTCGCAGAAGGACGCAGGTAGGAATTTAATTAGGAAGTGACTGAAAGTGGGATTTTAAAAAAATAATTCACTGTGCTCTGAAAGCCTACTCTTCCCTATTTCAGTCACCAAGCAAGCTTTCTCTACGGTGCACTAGGTGCACATTTTATCGCCTCCGACAAAGCAGACTTAGACTCACGCCCACCTCTTGGTCTTACATTTCGCACGAAGCAGTTAAATCACTGTAAAGTCTTTGCGCGATGGATTTAAAATATGGAACTGTGTCCAAACGGCAGTCAACTATTGTGTTCATCATTAACTATTTTTATTTTTCAACTGCCAATGGACCTTATTGATAATTCCATCCGATCGACTGTACCTTCACTAAAATTAAGTAGCTTACATCGGCTGGTTGGTATTCGGAATCAGTAGATTTGATGAGTAAATTCGGATATGATGAATTTCCACTTTCCGGAAGAGTGTACAGTTCATCGGAATGATGCTAGCTGAAACCACTCGATGGACTAGCTCAGTACAATGGAAGCTGAACTCACGTGGACTGGTTCAGTGGAATGGAGAGTGAATCATATGGACTGGAGCAACACAACGCAGCATACGCCCAGTCTGGAAGCTACGTGACGATGGTGCATGGAAGTACATGTACACCGTTTAATAACATGAATTACGTTCACAAGCATAACAGGATAAGTGCTAGTTTGGCTCTATGCCACTTAAGCCAAGTTTCTAGACTTCTCAAACACAACAAATCTTATGTTTGCATACTTAATGAAGCGCATGTAAGCCTACAGTAATGAAACTGAATGCACCCTTTATTTATAAAAAATATATCAACAGATTTTAAGTTTCACTTAGTCTTCAAAACTGCATGTATATTATAAGGAACTGGTTACAAACTACAACTAGTACAAGAAAAATACAGTGTTCTAACCTTCAGTAAGGAAGCCATGCCAATTCTTTTACACCATCACAGCAAAACATAGCAATCCAGGTCTATTTCCAAATTCTATCCAAAAACCGTAAAGGAGCGGTTAATGAGTGATTCGACTGCTGGAGGGCAGAAAGGAATGGCAAAATTTGCACAGTTATGAAAAGTCAATAGACCGTGTCCTACGCAGCACACATACGTCATGGGGTAAAACCGGGGCTAACAGTTCTAGCCTATACTATCATGTTTATTTTTAGTGCCTACATGTCACCGACCTTCAACGGGAACTGTTACTTGATCAGTCGCGGGGATTAGGTTTTAAAATGGCCCTGGCCCTGGAACAAAGAAACCTTCTAAATGTGTCAAGTTTAAAAGTATGTGTATTAAATTATAATAGGTAAAATTGTAGATATTCACTAGTCATACATCGATATAGTCCCCTCTGAAACTTTCGCAAGTACCATTATTTAGAATATGTATTTGTACTCACTCTTCACTATCTATATATTTATCTTATTAAATTCTGACTAAACTTATTCTCTTTTATAGTGAAGTGAAGTGAAACTTCAGCTAAGGTCAGAATGACAATGCGTTCCTTCCCCTTACGTGAACGTATTTAGTCCGTGACAATGACGTCAGTGTACTCCCTTTTAGTTAAAGTGGTTGCAACAAGATACACTGCAACAAAATCGTACGACTTTGCTTTGACTTCTACCGTTCAGCCCTGGTCCTTGTCAGTAGCTGACTTTTAGCGAAATAATAAATGTTTGTATTTTCAACACACATATAAAGATGACATGAAAAACATTTAAAATATTAAGTGCTCAGTTATAATTGGCACGATTTCCCCAAAAGAATTCATTCTAAATTAAATAAAAGCAGCCCTGTTCTATAATGTGCAGCTCAAGAAACCACAGAAACGCGAGCGTGCAAATTATAAACGCTAAAAAACGCATGCTGACAGCAACACTTTAGTCTAGCTTGACAATGCCTAAAACTTGCTAGAAGATGTCAATGTTTTCTATGCTTATCTCTTTGCCAGAATTCCAGACGATAGTACACATATAAATAAATAAAGGACTTTAGCTAGGTTAAAGGCTATTTTCATTATCAAACTCTATAACCTAAAACTCAGGGGTCTTGAACATGTGGTTCGCCAAGTTATTATGTGAGATCCGCAAACAACACTTAGAATTTCACTAAGAAATGATAATGTAAAATTGTTGTTATTCACTTGCCTCTTATCTTTCTAATGACAATACCGATTTTGTCTTGGGAAGTAATTCATACTTACTCTTTGTCTTTTTGTGGGCCCATCGTAAAGGGGAATTAATTATTAGTGTGATACCCTATGGTGAAGGAATTTCTTTTTGTCTGTCTTTGATTTGTCGCGGGAAATTTGGGAAGTTCGTTTCTTTTGAATTATATTTATTATTGTGCAAGGGCCGCTTGTCCCACCTTTCCTGGTCACTGCATTGTTTTTTTTTTCACGCGTATCAGAGCAGTTAACCTTACGACTTTCATGTCATCATGCTGTATGTGTGCAAAGACAGACCATCAAACCACACCAACGATCAGGGAGAACTAGATCTCCTTCTAGTCTTTATCTTCGTTCCTAAAGCCCTCGGAAATGGCTTCGACGTGGAAAATTACGCTAAAAACGCGACCTGACCCTTTCCGCTAGTCATACCCTTTGGTATCATAATCAAG
Organism: Sinotaia quadrata; assembly: GCA_028829895.1. Classification (NCBI taxonomy): domain Eukaryota; kingdom Metazoa; phylum Mollusca; class Gastropoda; order Architaenioglossa; family Viviparidae; genus Sinotaia; species Sinotaia quadrata. The sequence continues at coordinate 59,063,064 of CM054177.1, read as the reverse complement.
CACATGCATGCATGTTTTCTGATGACAACGAAAGTATTTTTGACATTGACTAACTAATCTCTTAGTCTTAGAATAATCCTAAGGTCAGTTTGCAGGTATACATTTCACTCACCTCTACAGAAGTGCGCACTCCATTGACTAACATATGTGATGCTTGAACGAGTAGAGGCTAACATGGTTGTGCTCCCCCGAGTGTTCAGTCTTACTTGTGCCTGAAACTTCACACATGTATTAAACAATACTGGTAGTGGCCACTAAAAAACACTTGGGAGTAGGGTGAAGGTTGGGTTCGTTGAACTCCACTATCCAAGCGAGTCTCTCTGCTGGGTCATTCCTTTGCAACTTGCCGGCCACTAGTCTAGTTTCACAGCACTCGAGCGTCTTCGCACAACCATTCTCTGTGCCGCTAGTCTATTGTGTGTCCGACACGAGCGTCACGAAAGTGGACAAGTAATTATGTAACAGATTTATGTTAAGCAGGCGAGCAGGGTGCGCCTCGGACTGAGGAATGTCGATAAAGACAACGCATCAAGTGATAATGAAAGTTCCCACATTAGACGAGCGTTGGTAAAATTACGAAGGCAATAAAAACATGTTTATCTCTCAAACAAACGTACGTTTACATTCTGAAAATTAAAAAAATCAAGTGTTTTGTGATAAAGATCAAATACACTTTTCAAATCAAAAGTTTCTAAACCGATGATTCATATATAATGTATTAACCAATACTGTTTGTCAGCGCTTTTCATGTTTTCTGATCCAAAATTGACGGTGACTGATAGCCAATAAGTAGGCCTGCACAAACTGGACGTTTCTGAGGTTTCTAATGCACAAATTTATAAAATGTTATACTTATAATAAAAATAAAAAGTGGAGCAGTATAAAAAAGACAGAAAATGACGCTTTTCAGATTCTGAGATGAAACTACAAGAGATTGGCACTGCAAACATGACCACAAGCATTCATTACGTTATTTTTTTACTTGTAGTTGTACACTTAGACTGCCCAGTTACGCTGACATCACAGTCTTACAGCATCCCTTGGCTTAGATTTAGAAGTTAAAATCTGGCTTTTAGTTGCTGCCAGGACACACTTGCACCAAAAACTCAACCAAACACCCACTCAAGCCTCCCCTCTCTCCATTCATGGCACAGAATTAAAATTTCTCTTCCAACATTTACGCCCCCCCTCCCCCCCCCCCAAAAAAAAAATAAAAAATCAGCCAAAGTTATACATAACACACAAATCAAAAGAGTAACTTCCAGCCAATTGAAAGTTTGTAAACCAAGGATCTAGTGCAAGTATACGTGTGGCAGAGTAAATGTGTTTGTTCCTATTTTAAAACTTAATTATTATATAATTTGTTAAATGTCAACGTGACATGACCTTTGGGTACTGCGCATGACGATATTTTTGTAAGTACCAGAATTAAAATAACAACTCAGGTAAAGAATATGCTAGAACTTGCTGATGTAATCCAAACCAGACCAGAGTGGATAAGTAATTTTTTTCTATACAATGGTTTAAGGTTTACAAATAATTAAATTGCCAATGGGTAGAAACTGAAATTTATCTGTTGAAGAAATTCTATAGTCTAGTCACTTTGATTCTGGACAACTCAAGTCCAGTCATGAAAGGCAATCATTAGCTTTATGATGGATTAACTGATTGATTGAGAGAGAATAAATTTAGAAATATTTCATACACCTACCTGTTTAAATATTATATTTGTAATTTAATGTAAAGATATATTATATGAATAGACTATTATTTCTTCAACTGTGAATTATGATACTTGTATGTAATATGTTATTAACACATGACATTGCTTCTAGCAGAAACACATTCATAATTGATTATGCTGTATTTATTATGTTGCATGGAAGTATTGGGCTAATAAATATTGTTGCAGAAATTGTAAGAAAGAATGGAGAATAGAGATGATTAAACTTGGAACTTAGCACTTCTCTCTGATATGTTTCTTCTGTGTACACTTGTAGCGGATTCGAGAAGTTTCCATCATAGAGTGTGGCAGTTGCATTGATTCACTGCAACCTGTTGTGTGTGTGGGCGTGTCTGACTCCACTGTGGAACTTTCTAGCAAAAGGAGTGCTAGAAGTTCATTACTGTGATTGTCTACTCAGAAGCTAAAATGGTGAATGTGTGCCTAAATTACTTGAGGGATCTAGAGTGTTGGCACATTCTACAACATGCTTAGCAGAGCATGTGGAAGATTGATTATCCTATTGTGAACAATAAACTTGTGAATTATTACAAAAGCGCATGAAGGCTATTGTGGCTTATGTCACTGAACAGATTATGTACAAACTATTATCATATCACTCTATAACTCCATTTCTTCTATGATAAGAATAGCCCTCTGACTTATTTTTGATACTAATCTGACTGATGAATCATGTGTTAGGATATAGGACTGAATAAGTATTGGAATTACTTGAACGTTGTTTCATGGCATATTGATGTCGAATAATCTTTCACTCTATTTGTCATATGTATAAATGATTGTTGATTTATTGTTAAATTTATTAACCTTCTTACACATATTATTAAACTATATGTTGAAGTGACAAATGGTTGAATGGGGGCTCATTAAATATAATTAAAGACGGATTTGTTACTCCTTTAGTAAGACGTTTCCACCTACGAAAATACTGTGTGACAGTAAAACGTCTGTCTTATTCAAGTTATTGTTATGGAAGATAGAAGACTTCTACTATACCCATATAATCCGCCAAGTGAGAGACGAGTGGTGTCTCCTGGGAGAATTATTAATAAACATAAATTAAGATTTTTTCATTACTTGTAATTAGTTATGGACGATTAATAATAATAATAATCATAACCAGTAACAAATGTCACAATATCCTTTCAACTAATCACTACAGCCACTGCTTTTAAACGTGCACTGTATATTATATATATATATCTAAAATAATACAAGCAATGAGTGAGAGAGGAAATACTGACAATATACAATTTTGGGCTTTATATATATACATTACATTTCTGATACATATTATTCTTACCTCAATAAATTATGTACGCGTTTATTTTGCATTTATGTGTTTGCAGTTTCCATTTCTCTGGCAGTAATATTTTTTTTTAATTTAAAAAACTAAAGACAGCATCATTAATATCATACATGTGAAATATACAACAGTCGCAATATTATTTCTGTATCTGTTTCTCTTTAAACCTTCTCTTTTAAAAAAAATAATAAAGATCGTGAATTTATAAAATGGCGGCGTTATGAATCTAAATTACTAACCAAAGTGTACATTATAGAAGACAATATTTGAAACAGGACTGAATCAACACAACTGTACTTCAATGTCAGCTTAGTACTAAGATCCATAAATGCCAACAGGCGGAAAATGTTACTCCTGATTAAGAAAACTTTTGTGTGCGTGTGCCCAATTTCAGTCTCTATTAATCAAGTCAGTCGGAAGAGCGATGACATAAAGCATGCAACATGGCGGGTCAGTAAGAACGGACGGGATAGAGAATGACAGACGAGCGTAAGAAACAAGTCACTGCCTGTAACGCATGGTTCGGGGAAAGGCTCAAGGAAGGAAAAAGAAACCACCGAGCAGGATGCAAGATGAGAGAGCAAGAAATCGACACTAATGAGAGGTTGAAACACCACTTGCTACACAAGGTCTGACAGCTTAATAGGGCTGTTTGCATGTACTTGTACCTCTAATGCACTCCAGCTAGTGCAAGTCAGTGGCCCATCGCTACCACTAACGTCAATTCGGAATCAAAAGGCAAAAATAATAATATAATGGCACACGAAAACGGATAGGTGACGACTGCACGTTTATATCGCTATAGATGACACATCTTCCAATGAGCACAATGTTTCGACAAACTACAGTGCAAGATAATAATACAAGACAACTTTAAATTAAAAAAACTCCGACCAAACAAAATGCTGGAAAAAAATAGTGACAATGCCGCGACAAAAAAGACACAAGTGAGGGCAAGACAAAATTGTTACAAAAGGACACATCCTAACCGTGCTAGACAACGGCATTACAAAAAAAAACGTAAATACCAATGCCAGAAAAGATCGCGAAAATTTTTAAAAAAAATCTTACGGTGATGAGTCAGCAAAAAGTAGCAGAACAAGACAAATGAATGACAAATTGATCTGTGAAGAAAATAAATGTGTGGTGATCTGATAATGGCAGTATTTATAACATCTAATTAAGAGATCATTGGAGATAAGACTATTATTATTTTTTTAAATGTAAACAAATGATGCGAAAGAAATTATCTGAGAAGAAAATGAATGTATGATGACTTGATAACAGCAGTTTTTATAATAACTTATTAAGAGATCTGTGGGGATAAGACCATTACTTTATTTAAATGCGACAGAGTTGATCTGAGAAGAAAATGAATGTGTGATGACTTGATAATATCTTAGTAAGAAATCTGTGGAGATAAGACTATTATTTTTTTTTAATGCGACAGAGTTGATCTGAGAAGAAAATGAATGTCGTGATGACATGCTAACAAGTGTAATCTCGGTAAGTCGAGTTCAATGGAGTTGTTCAGATAGAGTGGTGTCAGTTAATCTTACAGTGAGTGTCTATCAAAGTTACCAAGTTTATTTTTGTAACCACTTGAGACGTAACCTAAATATTTCCCTTCCATTCTATATTAAAATTAAAACATTCACAGTGATATGATTGTCACATTTCTTGTCGCTCAACTACCCTGGCTGAATTAGGTTATCTCTCAGGTACGGAGCGAGTGTCAATCGATGCTGCCTAATTGTGTGATGCGCGGGACGATGCAATACTAGACGGATGCTCAAGGTCTCAAATCAACCAGCCACTAAGAATTGTAATTATCTTACCAATCCAATGTTTTGGATTCAGGTACGAAAATATTCAACTGTAAGCGTAAACATTTTTAAATTGACAGCTTATAAATGAGCCCGTCATTAGATTCATGACAGGATCCTGATTCACAACAATCAGTTCATAATATTTCATTGCTGTCATGGCGAATTAGAATGTGTAAATAAATGAGGCGTCAACTGCAGTAATCATCCACACTATTGCTTAAAGTAAACTTACATATTTTTAGTAGCTAAAACTTGTTTAAAATTATAAATATCTTCTATGGATAAAATGTCTTTATACAAATTAATTAGTTAAGAAATTACCTATGACTACAAATGTCTACAAATAAAGAAATAAATCACAAAAATAATAAAAATACAATATGCTAAAACTTGGAAATGTTCTTGTAAGAAATATGTTATGAAAGGAAAAAAATCTAGATATGCCCTATTATAACAATCGGTGTTTATTTAAAAAAAACCAAAACAAAAGCCATCCCTGAATAGGTACTACTACTACTTATGCAAGGGTGGCTTTTGTAGTAATAGTAGGAGAGATTTGTTAGAGCATCTAATCGTTTACATTTTAAAAGCTCTAAGCACTTAACAATAGTTATATATAAAATACAAAAGATCTTAATAAACAAATCTATCTAAAGTTTAATCTTATAAGAACACTAAAAGTAACATAACGGAAACAATGACTCTACCTGCAAAGTGACAATACTTAACAAACTACTATATTTATAAACAATTTAAAAAATATTTTGTAATGATTTAGAACACATACATATATGAATTACATATTTTCGCCATAACCTGCAGGTACAAGTAAAAAAAAAATCAGTAATTTGTTGAAGAGAAGGAAATAGTTAAATTTAAAAATAAAAAACTGTCCATTTTTCTAACATATTTTCTCGTATTTGTAAAACTAAACATTAAAAAATATAACTGTACCCAGGAGTTTACTGAATAAGCAATGTTAAATTTCTAAGACTATTCAGTGTACTTCCCCTCACCCCAACTAAGAGAATTATTGCATGATTGAATATCAACAATTCAGCAATTCAATCAACAGAAAATACATCACCATGTGGTTTTTAAAATACCTTCAAAAGAAAACATAAATTTTATAATAATTATAACACAGTATTCAATTTTATGTTTAGCAATCAGTAAAAAAAACAATATTAATAAAAAGCGACAGAAAATTTAACTCAAACCACTCTACTATATAAGCCCCACACAAACAACCCACTTTTTTTTCTTTTCTTTCTTTCTTTTTTTTTTTTTTGGGGGGGAGGCACTTGGATATTGAGCGGCCCACCTCATGTGGTTGGGACTCCAGAATAAAATGAGGAAAACCAAGCCCTTCAACAGCTATCCAGGGCTCAGAAAGTCGTAAGATGAAAAGCCCCAAGCAAGCTCTAAGAAAGCTAACGAACACACACACTATATTTTTTTTGTAAGGGTCCCGGTGAAAATCACTGAGCTCCAAGTCCTAACTTTTCGAGGCGTCACAGATGTTTACAGAATCTGAAAACCACTAATAATAAATAATGAAACACTGTGAGGGACAATTTATAACAATTTTTTTTTCAAACACCCAACCAAAAAGTTAAACAAGCAACCAAAACAATTTATTATTATTATTTTGAAAGACAAAGTGGTGCAGCTGAGAGAGATTAAAATAAAATAACTTTCCAAATTTCTTTGGCCTTGCCAATGCAGCGAAATATTGTGATATAACCAAGGGGCCGTGTGCATGTGTCCCTGGAATACGCTATGACAACATGGAGAAATAAGAACGAGAGTGCACTTCATTCGCATAAATACCAAACAGAGCATAATACTTAATAAGTACAAATGATCAAATTTATATTATTACGAAGATGAACGATAGAAATATTTCTGGAGAATTAAGTTATGATTATTAAGCTAAATAAGGCAATAACAAATCAGCTTCAAACAGAAATAACAATAAAGTGACTGAAAGCTGATTTGATAGACTTTTTGTATAATTAACAACTCTCCTAACCGCAGTAAATATGCACGAATTAAACTCTTATTAAGACAATCGCACGAGAACTGATTTGTATCATTTTATGATCGATATATATCGGTCAATCTCTTGTGTTGCACCTGGTTGTCATGCTCACGAGACTGCGGAGTCTGACATGTGCCATTATTTTACCGCATTTCTCTACTAACTACTTCCCTTCAAATACTTATTTTTTTAAAAATCAATAAAAATTATTTAAAACATTTCATTACTACTCCCCCTTGCATGCATCCACCCACACAGCACTATACACGTATCTTTCTTATTCCTTTTTCACAAGCGATTTCAGATGTAACATTTGTTGTGCTACCTTTCCGATTCAGTACCAAAAGAAAAACAAAACAAAACAATTCAAGTCAATTCTTATGGAAGATATCACTGACTGCCAGCAAACTCTACCTGTTTTCACTTCAGATACAACCCTAAAGCCTATGCTGATGGCAATGCAAAGTCCTATGGTTAGTCCTCGTGCTCAATACAATAATAGCCCAGGTGCCAAAGTATTATTTGCTCAGGCTATCTGGCAGATTTCAGCTTAACAAGGGCATCATCTTAATGTGACAGATGTACCTCAAAACTTGTACGACGTTTATGTGGGGAAAAAAGTAGTTAAAGTACAGGAAAGGCTATGATTAAGAGATAGAGCATCATCTTAATGTGACAGATGTACCTCAAAACCTGTACGACGTTTATGTGGAAAAAAAAGTAGTTAAAGAACAGGAAAGGTTATGATTAAGAGATAGAGCTCAGCTTATGCATGGAACCACTGTTGTAATTACTGGAGGGTCTGAATAAGAACTTCTCATTGGAGGGTCTAAGTAATAATTTCTCAGTGGAGGGTCTGAATAAGAACTTCTCAGTGGAGGGTCTAAGTAATAACTTCTCAGTGGAAGGTTTGAATAAGAACTTCTCAGTAGAGGGTTTTAATAAGAACTTCTCAGTGGAGGGTTTTAATAAGAACTCGGTGGAGGGTTTGAATAAGAACTTCTCAGTGGAGGGTTTTAATAAGAACTTCTCAGTGGAGGGTTTTAATAAGAACTTCTCAGTGGAGGGTTTTAATAAGAACTTCTCGGTGGAGGGTTTGAATAAGAACTTATCAGTGGAGGATCTAAGTAAGAACTTCTCAGTGGTAGGTCTGAATAAGAACTTCTCAGTTGAGGTTCTAAGTAAGAACTCAGTGGAGGGTCTAAGTAAGAACTCTGTGGAGGGTATAAGTAAGAACTTCTCAGTGAAGGGTTTGAATAAGAACTTCTCAGTGGAGGGTTTGAATAAGAACTTCTCAGTGGAGGGTTTGAATAAGAACTTCTCAGTGGAGGGTTTGAATAAGAACTTCTCAGTGGAGGGTTTGAATAAGAACTTCTCAGTGGAGGGTCTACGTAAGAACTTCTCAGTGGATGGTCTGAATAAAAACTTTTCAGCCCTATTAACTCGAAAGAGAGGTCAATTTCTCCTTAAATAACCTATCTAAGAATGTCCTTAATTAATTATTAAACATAAAGCAAATAAACTGATTATTCTTATTGTGTGAGCACTCTGCCGAAGAATGCGTTATTCTATGCTATATTCATACTGAACCAAAAAAAAGGAGACTACATATAAACTGTAAATAAAAAACCAAAGATAAATAACACACATGAAAAGTCAGTCACACTGACCAGACCTCCCTATCAGATCTTGGTGAAACAGAAAACTTTACATTTTTCAAACGAATGTCAGCACTACTTTCTTCCTTCAACTGATTCTCTCATTGGGCATTGAGTTAAAATGTATGTGTGTTTGTGTGTGTGTGTGGGGGGGGGGGGGAATTATTACCTCAGAATGATACTGAAAATAAAATTCGTGTTTTTAGAAAATAAACAGCAACACGAAGTAAAGTTATTACCTTGAAAAAATTGTGTGAAAATCACTCACTTTTTGCTGCAGTCATCAAGTCTGTCCAATCTGTACACTAACCTCCAAGCAGTGCGCGTGACCCCTACTGCTCGCAAGGGATGGCTAGCTCTCTCCTGTCACTAACACGCGGGAAGCTTGCCGTTCTGTCTTCTGTTGGACTTGTTTTTTCCTCGTTCAAACAACGCCACTATTTGTCGACTGCAGCTGGGCGTCTCTTGGAGCCTGTCGCAGAGGTCTTGACGTAAGTCTTTGGCAGTCATCGCCTGGGCTTGCGCTAGACTGCACGCTCTGTTGTCGCTCGCACACATTGGGGCGTGATGAACTCATCGAAAGGAGGCTACCACCCCCTTGCTAGTGCACATATCGCTGCTACCGTGTCTTATTTTATTTACTTTACTTTGTTGCTTCTTCCCCTCTAATATCCGCTTATGCTGTGTGATAATCTTTTCTCTCTTCCACACGGCAAAGTCAGTGATTTGAAAGTGGACACTACATAGGGGCAATCAATCATCTCTCTCTCTCTCTCTCTCTCTCTCTCTCTCTCTCTCTCTCCTTTTACTTCTCAATGTTCAAACACACAACCTTTCAATTCCTTTTTTTGTTTTTGTTGTTGTTTTTTTTTTAAAGGGCCAAGTGGTAATTATTTTTAACTATTATTTTTTAAAGATCGCACTCTGTATGGACAAAATAATATTTAAAATACAAAGCTAGTAAACATTCATTTGATGTTCATTGTTGTATTATTTAAAATTTTAATAACAACAAATGATTAAATTTTTTTTTAAAAACCACAAATTATAATAAGCGTGTTTTCATTTACACTCCTAAATATAAATTAAATTTAATCTATCTGATTATATACATTTATAGTAGGGAAGCAGCTTAAAGGATTATAGATAAACAGCGTATATTAAAATTCCTTTTCAGAATGTTGCGCTATTTTGAGCAGAGTAAGTTAATTAAGATTGCCGCGTGCTTTCAAGGATTTACATAACCGGTTTAAGAGCCGGGGGGGGGGGAACCAATGAAGAATGAAATTGCAAGTGAAACAAATCTTTATTTAGGCGAATTTACTCTCAAGGACTTATAACGATCTAGTGATTAGAAGAAAAAAAAACGCGAAAACAATAACTAAATAAGACAACTCTAAGAAACAATAAGGGCCATGTTATATCTTGCAACGAGTTCAAGGTCTTCGGTTTGCTTACATTCTGCAACAATGTTGTTAAAAGTAAATATAGCTGTCCTTCAAATAAGAGGTCACGAAGGAGTTTTTATGCTTGGCACTTAGCATCAAATGAACGTTTCCTTTGTCAAACGTATTGTTTAACTTGAAATTTGGACTTCTAAATTAATGACATGTATTAGACTGTATTTAGTAATAAAACATTATTCAGTGTCTGGGTCATAAATCAAATTTAACCAAAGTTGTAGCTTTTTCAAATTTTATTTACAATACTGTAAAATATTTTACTTTTTAGCTTCTCTAAAGTACTTTTAGATTGCTAATCAAGCAAGCGGTTTCTTTCAACCTTTCTTTCTTTCAACTTTTCTTTCTTTCAACCTTTCTTTCTTTCAACTTTTCTTTCTTTCAACCTTTTTTCTTTCTTTCTTGCAACTTTTCTTTCTTACCTGTTGTGATGGTAGGGGGATAATCTCATCACAATTAATTCATCTGTTAAGGGAGCAAGTCATTGATAAGAAGGCTGGAGCCCTTTTAATTAAAGCAAAGTTATATACACGCGTCTAAAAGTCAATACCTGGTACGAATTGTACCATCTCTTCTCTTGGCCAAGCCACTGTAGACTAAATTAAAATACTAACCGAATATTTAGCCTACTGACCATGTGACTAGCTGACCAACTGGACCGGTCTGCACATGATTGGCGATCAAAATGTGCCAGATAACTCAGAATTGTTTTCGTCGTCATAAAAGCCAGATGTACCAAAACGATTGTCGGGTTTAGGACTGGTATTCGGAGACCAAATTGTTAGTTAGCAGTTAAGTGTTAAATACTGTAAAACGCCTAATATACTGAACGCGTGGTGAAACGTATGGTCTGCCATGTTAACAATTATAATATTAATTGATAATTTTAGTTATACTAAACATATATCCCTCCACACCCCAAAGCTAACTATACTCTTACTGCACTCGAAAAACAACTGTAGCCATGGAAAACGTCAAGTGGATAAATGAAGCATGTGTAAAAATGCTTTAATAAATAGTCAACGATAAAACCAAAATAAGTCCTCTTTCTTGACTGAATAGAACTGCTTACAAAGAGCACTGTAAATAGAATTTTAAAAAATAATTTAAAAAGTAATGAGTAAAAATAAATGGTTCGGTACTCTAACCATAGCTAAAACTGCTACCAAAACCAATATCCAGTTAGAGAGAACACTTGCCAAAAACCCAAACCCCTTTAATAAATAAACAAATACATTTATCAACAACAAACGATAACACAAATTACTATCATGAGCACCCCATCACAATTATCCAACTAAACTTCTTTCAAGTAGCTTATCTTTATGAACACATAACCACACTTGTCGGGATGTCCCCCCCCCCCCTCGAAAACCAATTATTGTCACAGGCTGCCTTTAACGTCGCTCGAGACAAGCATTATCTTCAGGTCTTCATGATTTGACTTTACTAGCCACTTGTCTGTTGTGGAGGAACCGTTTCTATTAGAAGAAATATTTAATATGCGATCTCCTTGTACTATGCGTTCTCTCGACATCTTGTATGACTGAATACACACAGGATTCACAATATGGTGATCGTCATATACATTATACTACAAATGCACGGAATGCATCGAACATACAATAAATTAGAAAGTGCGTGCTTGAGATATTATGGTCAAACTGACCTTATTTTTTATGAAATTCGATCGTGTTTAACCAGTTGTCTTTATAATAGCACATACTTTATTAACAAAGCATTTTGATTACTAAAATTTACAAAGCAACCAAACAAGAAAAATCTCAAGAAACAGTAAGCAAAAATGATTGTATTACAAGAATTGATGAGAAAAGACTCCTTTAGATCAAACCAGTCTTTTGTTTGTATAATGGTTTCAAGCTTTGTCCGCGATGCAAAAACAAATGCAACAGTGTCAAGGTAATGAGTACGCCCACCAATGGAAATCGCACGCGCATAACTGCTTAACCATTTCGGCGCAGTAAGCTACACACTAGTTACTGCAAATAATTCGTACACAGATTTAAAAGCCATCTAGAAGAACTAGGCCAGATTCCAAGTACCAGAATGCAATTAAAAGAAGGGCATTGTAAATTAGTTGATTCTTGGCCTTATTTCAATACAAGATGTTTGGATAATTTACAACATAATACAATGTTGCTCTTATGTTAAAAAGACTTCATTCTTGGTCTTATTTAGATATAAGGTATAATTTATAGCACAGTAAGAGTTAATATTATTTTTAATGAATTCATTCTTGGTCCTATTTAAAGATAAGACGATTGGTACCATTTACAGCATAGTTAAATAGAGTACTATCTTACTTTAATCAAGTTTAATGAGCTAGTTGTCATTCAATGCAAGACAATGTGGTACTACTCACAACATATCGGCAGCGCAGTGTTATTCTCAACTGAGTTTAAATGCATTTGTTTCTCATTTGAAGAAAAGACCTAGAGACCATGGTACATGTAAACTGCTAAAGGCTATGTTTTATGGCACCTTTAAAAGCACAAGACACGTGTACTGCTCTCACTATGGTCGTAGAACTGTGCTACTCTCAACTTTAAACAATGGTGTTACTTAATGAACACTAGATACATGGTAGTAATAATGTGTTGCTTTCACGTTAAACAATGGTGTTACTTAATGAACACTAGATACATGGTCGTAGCACTGTGCTACTCTCAACTTTAAACAATGGTGTTACTTAATGAACACAAGATACATGGTCGTAGCACTGTGCTACTCTCAACTTTAAACAATGGTGTTACTTAATGAACACTAGATACATGGTCGTAATAATGTGCTGCTTTCACGTTAAACAATGGTGTTACTTAATGAACACTAGATACATGGTCGTAGCACAGTATGTGTTGCTATCGCTTTAAGTTATTGTATTTATTATACAAAGATGAAATGGTACAATATAAATGCTGTGTTGCTCAAGATTTAAATGAAGGTTTCCTACTTGAACACGAGACTACGTGGTACAAGTACGGTGTAGCTCTCATATTTCCTATACAAATACAAGATGCCAGTCTAGGGACGTATGTTGTGTTACTCTCACTTTAAATAATTGTTTCTTATATGATCATAAGACAAGGTGATAGGTGTACTGTGTTGCTATCAATTTAAAAGTTTTTCATTACTTAGATAAACATAAAACACCATGGTACGTGTACTGTTCTGCTTTAAATGACATTTTATTCTTATATAAACGCAAGTCACCATACATGAATACAAGGTATCACAGTATATGCACTGCGTTTCTTTCATTCTAAATTATGTGTTTCCCTTGAATGACACTGTTTCATGTATGAATGCAAGATACCAATTTACGTATACTGCTTTAAAAGAGGCTTTCGTTTCTTAAAACGAATGCAAGACACCGTTACATGTACTATGTTGCTCTCACTTTAAAAGAGCCTTTCGTTTCTTATCTGAACACAAGATACCATGGTATGTGTAATACATTGATCTCACTTTAAATGACAGTTTAATATATGAACACAAGACACCAGTGTACACGTATTGTGTTGTTCTCACTTTAAATGATTGTGTTCTTATATGACTAAAAGATATTATGTTACATTATTACTGTGTTTCTCTGACCAAATCTACTTTATTTATATTTATTATTCATACCCACCATCCCCAGATATTTCTGTAGTTTCAACATTTCTACATGCTCTGACAAAGTTCAAGTAGCCAGCAACTTTATAAATGTTATTATTTTAGTACTAAAAGTAGAATAGAAACCACAGCTCTCGTTCATGAATTAGTTCACCACATGTCGACATAAAGTGGCTAAAATGCTCAGGGCCATAGTCCACTCAAGACTATTTCTTTGTTCTATGCACAGTTAGGGTTATTCAAACTGCGCGCGTTTCTTTTTGTCAAGTGTCTATCTTTAAAAAAGATTGCTTGTTTGGGGTTGTTTTTTTTTTTTTTTATAGCCCTTTGTGTCCTCATCAAGCTCATTCGTGTATATGAGTAACATCGAAAATCCCTTACATTGCAACATTCATTTTGACATTTTGCATTATCTGAGCACCTGTTTCCACTGACTGCGTTCATCTGCACGGTTAACTTCGATTCCTCTTCAGTGGGTCTTTAAATGACCGTTTCTTATATAAATACAAGAAATCATTGTACGCAAACTGTGCTGCTCTACTTGAAATAATACTATTTCTTATATCAATTCAAGACACCAATGTACTAAGTTCCTTTTGTTGCAGAATTTTATGCTCTCATAGTCGACGCGATGCTTCCAAGACTTGTGCTACTCCAGATTGCTTGTGACCATGAGAGACAGAGAACACTAGATTCATGACAAATTCGTTTACTTATACCACAGCAAGGTCATAACATATTTTTAATCACAATCGACTTTACTCCCAGTGTACTTCTGCTTGAGTACACCTAACATTTTATTTTTAAAGAGCCTGCCTTATATTCAATACACTGAATTTGAAACAAAACAGTCACCCATCTTATATTAAAACTATTCATATCTTGATAAACTGCTTGCACTCGTGAAAATAATATAATGCTAGACTTAGAAGACAAACTTTTAAAATAACATTTTAAACAACAAAAAAGAACCTTCAAATATTCATGTTTAATGCCACACCCAAAGATGTTCATACATTTCAAATGACATATTATTTTCATTTTCTTTCAGATACCAATAAACTCACAATGAAACTGCCATATATTATTTATATCTTTCATAAACCTGGAAAAATAATAACTTCTTTAGCGATTTACGTAAAAAAAAATTCAACAACTTAGAAATAAAAGCAAATGGCTTAGACAAGAGTTTAGGTTCCTTTACGATCGTACACGTAATAAATAATAAGTGTTTTTCAAACACACAAACTTTTCTTCATTAAAAAAAAAAACTCTTATTATATGAGAAGACGAAAACATAGCAGGAAGTAGGGCATTTTAATGAGAAATGACTGAAAGAAAAATGTTGTCACCTGAAGTAGAAAAAAATAATAATCATAATATATATATCTTCCTAAAAATTCCTGCCTGCAGCACTACTTTCAGAGTTATGGGGGGAAGTGTGAGACAGAATGCTGAATATGTGTTTTACCCACCTAACCCATTAACTACCTGCAGCCCCGTTATCAAGGGAGAGACGATGAAGTCAGCTCTGACAATTTACAGTCATCGACCTTATTACACACCAAAAAAAACCTAACATCAGTTGTATAAATAATGATTTAAAACACACATACTGCAGAAACAAATACTCAAAACTAATGACGTACATGCACGTAGAATTAAAAAAAAAAACAAGTGTAACGTTTTAAATGATACACCACACGCACATATTACTGGTAATTTTGATATACTTTAACAGTACTCCCCAACCCAGCGCCCGCCGAGGCATTTACATGCGCCCGTGAAGAGTTGTGACTGATGTAGTTATTCAATTACTCATCATCCATTTAGGTTCTGTAAAATCATTCAAAGTAAAAGTGATCTTGTGGACGTCATAAATGAAGACGAAATCTCTTGTACGTTTCCAAAGTATGAAAAAAATGGCACATGACTGATTTTTAACCCTTCACCACCAATGTTCCCTCTAAGGTGCGCGGCTGCCGCAGCAGTTTCATAATTCCGATCACCACTCAAGCTAATGACTGCCTTCATGCCGGACTTTTCCTTCTACTTTAAATTCAAAAGTGATTAAGGTGTAAAGCGCTATATCAAAACTGATAAGATTTTTTTTTAAATCTCTAACATCAGTGTTAAACGGGTATCCTCCATTATAAAATTATTTTACCTTTCTTAATAAATTAATAATGTCCGGGGTGTGTGTGTGTGTGTGTGTGTGTGTGTGTGTGTGTGTGTGTGTGTGTGACGGAGAGAGTAAATCGTGAAATCGTTTGGTCCATCAGGTCTGCTTTATCTAGCGATGTTTAAAACTGCAAATGTCACATATATTGATTGCCTTACTTAAAATAATATCATTAAAAACCTCGTTATTTGATACAGATCATTATGCAAATCTATCTACTTAATATATTTTTGAAAGAAATAACAAAACAAAAGAGAGATGAAGAACTTAAAGTAATACTGTGCCGTATTAATATAACTTTAAGTACTGAATACTTAACCTGCCGCCAAAGAGAGTTATTGGAAATTGCTAGGGTTATTTTCACAAAATCCATGCACTGTTGCTCCAATGATCAGCAGAGTAGGCCAGCACACATTGCTGTGTTAGTAGTTTATTCTCTTTGTTTAGGGACATTGCTGTGTTAGTAGTTTATTCTCTTTGTTTAGGGACATTGCTGTGTTAGTAGTTTATTCTCTTTGTTTAGGGACTGAGCTGAGGGAGAGCTATGTTGACTGAGCATCGCACTTCTTCAACTGGATGGGATAGAGAGCGGGGTACAAACAACAATACAGACGGCTAAGAGCTCGACAACAGTTGCATATCTCACCCACCCGGACAGGATGGAAAACAAGCAAACAAACAAAGCCAGAAGGATAAGAATTCAACAAAAGTATAAACACTAAAATTAAGCCAAAGCATCATAGCAATTACAGACAGTTCGGAAATGTCTTTCCCCTCTCCAGCATCCATCATATTCGCTATAGCTTCCAGCAAACCCACAGGCTACACAAATCAAGCACCTCAGAAATCTGGAGGGGGTGGGGAGGCTGGGGAGGGGTAAAAAGAAATCAATCCCAGTGATTCAATAAAACATACTTGAGCTTTACTAGTAAACAAACTCCAGCCAACTATTTGATTTCACTTCCCCTGGCCGGTGGGAGCAACAACTTTAGAATCCGATGTATACCAATTTAACAAAAGCTATCATAAGAAACCAACTATTTTATTTGCTTTCCCTTTAGAATCTGATGTAAATCAGTTTCTCAAAAATTATTAAAAACAAACCAACTACATGTATTCATTTCCCCTGACTGGTGCCAGTAGAAGCCGGTGTACACAGGTTTAACATTCACTCATTCAATTTTTTTAATAAAAAACAACTCTTATCTTTGGGAGAGATCCTGACAAACGCGATCACTAACAACACTATTGTTTCCACATGCCATAAATTCATGATTTTACGAGCATGGCACTTGACACTTTCACCAAAATAAACTCACGTGCAAGACAATGATTCTGCGATCTGGACTAAGTGCAGTAGCGTACCAAATTGTTGGGGTTATTAAAAACCAACAAGGCATTATCTATTCGCAAATCACAATAACCCCTTAAAATTACCTATTGTTGAGCAATAGCTGTTAAATTCAATAATCCCTCAAACAACTTTGATCTTAATTTGTTAATATTCTCACGCATAAACCTCCGGTAACGCTGAAAGCTAATCGAACATGAAGTGCTGCGTGTTTAATAATGCAAATGACGTAAAATCAATCAATAAATATAATAATAAAACACTAATAAGGTTGTGATAAGAGTTTTCTTAGCGAAAAAGTATGTCATACACAATGTGGGGCGTTGTCCAATAACTAGCTTGTACTACTGATACAGCTATTCCATTACAATCAGTCGAGTTAATATCATATAATTGTTTTCACATCGTCCTTGCCGGGTATTCACTTACATCAAGTAGCACGCTATCTGGTTTTATTATCAAATGTGTCAAAATTATCCGATTTCATTTTCAATCCAGTGTCATAATTATTCTATATTAGGTTGTTGTTTTTTTTAAAAAAAAGATTTATTATTTTTATTTTGTTTTATTTTATTTATTTATTTTTTTTTGGGGGGGGGAGAGAGTTGCTGGCAATTACGTGACAGAATACAGCAGCTCTGAATCACGTCAGTGACGTCAGTCACGCGGTTGACCGCTAAAACCAGGCTTCCTTGGCAACGTGCAATTTTATGTATACTTTGTATAGAATAATAAATTACATGTGGCGTCGTGGACAGCTGCCATTCTTTTTCTAACTTTCCTACTAATCCAATATTGTATAATAAGCGAAAAAGACTCAAAATTCGCACAAAAATATACTTAATTACTAATATTCCCAGGATAATCAACTTACGATACTTTTATGCTAACTTTAACTTGCATAAGAGAATAAATAAGAAGCAGAGAATACAAAATTAACAATAAATAAATACCCCTTCAAAAAAATAAGGGTGAGGTGGGGAAGAAACCAATTAATTCAAATTAGATTTTAATACTGAAAGCATGATATCTAAAATCTCTTAGGAAATCTCAATCAAATTTTCCTTATTTGGGTGAATGGTATTGATGGACTGGGCGATGTAATTATTAGTTTGTGCTGACTACTATTTATTCAGCATAATATCTGTGGATTTTCTTCTAAAACACACAAGTCTTGTATAGATATGAAATTATAAATATGGTACCTGTACTAAGAAATGTAAATCTCTGATCTTTAGTGAGATAAAAGTAAGACTTAATTTGAATTTCAAGTTTTCAGTCAAGCTAACAAACATGAATTTTTTTGTGAATGATAATTACACCCCTCCAACCAAACAAAAAAATTTAAATGTAAACATCTTTTAAAATGCAAAAGAAACAACCACTTATAATACAAATATATAAAAAAAATGTTCAGTTTGCATATTTTCTGTCTATATTATCTCAGAATTTACATATTCAGAACAGATCAAAGTGTTTTGCAAACCTGTTCGATGTCTATGAGACATTCTGTCCAAAAGACACTATGTTAAAAGGATTATAAGCACTGAATGCACTTGGAAGTACAAGCCATTTGGTGCTGAATTGTATCATCAACTTCAATGTGACACACATTGAGGTAAAAGCAAACAAGCAGTGATAAAATGAGTACCAAGAAGACAGATATAGTTTATTCTGCAGTTTAATTTACAAGTATGTCAGTGCCTGCTGTCAGACTTTTTAACTGAATTTATGTCTGCATTATGAAAAAAAACAGTCTCTTGATCAAAGTCAATAGTCACTTCAAGTAAATTGTACCATCTGTCCCCTTACTACTTGGTCCCTGTCAAATGACAACAATAAAGAAAAAAGATAATGAAATACAACAATGCACTTATGCATACTTGTATAAATTTAAAAATTCTGACTTCCTGCCAACTGAAACAGTTACACTTTTTTAAAGGCAAATAAGTGCTCCATCACATAATTCAGTTTGAATGGCATTTTAAATGTAACACTTTCACAGTCAATAAAAAGACCTAGTCTATGATTATTCTTATCACAACACACATGCACACGGAAAAAGCTCAAAATTACAACATAAAAACTTGGGTGACTCATTTAAATGCAAAATTAAATTAGATATTAAATTAGACTTTTTTTTTTTTAAATCACAGACCAACTTAACACAAGAATTAATTTTTTTAGCTTACAAAATTATAACTAAAAAAAAAAAAGTTCTTTATGTTTAATAAACATTAACATATAATCCAGTTCAATTGAAGTTTTAGTTGTAACATAAAGTGACTGAAATTAAAAGCACATGGTCAATAATCAATTTTTTTCACTCAATACACAGAGTGTTTAGGAAAAGCTTAGAATTAAAACATAAAGAGTTGGGTGACACATTTAAATATAAATTTAAATTAGACAATCAGTGTTTTTTAATCACACTCCAAAAACATAGAATTACCTTTTGTATATCCATCAAACATGTGTGAAGGAAATGCTTACTTGTAGATCTTGAGTCACCAAACACAATTTACAGTATTTTTCTAAATATTTTTTATAGCATCACATATTGCATAAACAAACAATAAACAAATCCTGCAGGTACAAATGCCATCAGATTCAGACACACACACATAAACCCCCAAATGTCTTGAATTATACTATACTCTGTGACTTACTCAGTTACTGAGGCATCAGCAACTACTAACATCCTGTCATTCAGTTTCTACACTTATTTAACTAAACATAGTCACTGAATGTTTGTCTCTCTCACCCTATATATACTTTAGTAATATTTAGTAACTAAGTAAGAAGTTTCTTCCAAGCACTAAAAGTAAGTATTCTGCTTCTCTTTTTGTCTGGCTGTTTGGATCCTACGTTCTTTTTAACCTCAAATGGTCAATAGGTCTTCAGCCAATTAAAAAGCAAACAGCCTAGTCATAAGCAGATTTAAAACACCTTTCCATTTATATACAACACCATTCCATTCTATACAACTAAGCTGCCTTAAAATGGTTCACAATATCTAGCTCAGTTAGTGAATGATACCAAATTCATCTTGTTAGTAACTAAACTTACTGCCTGTTGCCAAGATATGACAGTCTTGAAGTAAACTACAAAAGATCAGTGTACTCAACTCATGACTAAAATTGAAGAATGCTTGCTAAAACCCATTTCATCTTAAAATGAGTTCACAAACTGAGATATATTTAGATAAACTGAGATAAACTAATCACATTCAATTCATTGACACTTTCATTAATGAGACTATTTTTTAAACAGACAAAAAAAAAAAAGACTCTTTAATTTATATTTCATAACTTCATGAATTCTACAATTTATGCACAACAAATCATCACTGCATGTGTTTGTTATTTTTGTCTCTGATAGGTACACATATTGAAAACAATATATATACTATTGATGCACTTCAAATGCATCTTTTTTAATTGTAAAAAAGTACGCTATTTGTAAAATAAAATATAAAATTTGTCCTAAATGTTTTTAAAATAATTGTAATATATTATTAAGAATATAAACCTGAAACATTACATGGCACTTTGGTAGTCTTTAATCCAAAACAATGTAACATAATCTAGATTATTCTTTTCTTTTCTTTTTAAACTAAACTTACTGATATTTCAAACTGTATTGATTAACACAATGCAAAAGTTTTACTCTGACAATTCATCTATACTGAAAAGGAAAATAATTGCATTTATCTTTTCTCAGAGTCAGAACGACCAAAAAATATGCTAAAATTAAATTCAAAAGTCTACACTTCTTCCACTATTTAGTTATTTACTCATTTTAATGTATATATGCAATGATAACTATTACATGATAAACTATTTAAATGATAATTTTCATATTAGTGTCACATTTTCTAAACCAGTGTCTATACTCTATTTCTTAAATTTAACCTTACATGTAGGCCTACTAATACATTGTACTACTAAAGTACTATACTAGATAGTATACCAATTTGAGCATCCCAAAGTATAATAAAGCAAACATTAAATTTTAAAAGTTAAACCACACATACACACACAAATGTATACACAAATTAAGCAATTCATTACTGCCTGAAGTAAAGATTGTGTTAATGAGTTACAAATATAATATATATGGGAATTTACAAAACATAAGGAAAGATAAACAAATGAAGAATGTATCATTGTCCTTCAAGGTGAGATAAAAATAAATCTTTGGCTCGTCGATGTGCAACTAGTATTCTGCTTAGTTTAAAGAGACACGATATGAAAACCTGACAACCACCGCTTGTCTCAAATGGAAAAAATAAATAAAAATAGAACCGACGTAACTTTGAACCCTTCGCTTAGGCAACTTTGAGGGCAAACGAAACATTTAAAAGTGATAGTATAATGTTTTTTCTATAACCAAAGTTAAAAGTTACTTACCTAAACAAAAACAATATCTGCATCATTCAGAATTCATTGTATTAATCACTTCTGAGAAAGCGTGGGATAATGAAGTCATCGAAAGTTTGATTTGAGCGCCTGGTGTGATTCATCGAACGTGTATGCTCTAGTTTGACATACCAAGGGAAAGTACTCTAATACTACTACAGTGTTAATAACTACAAAGTACAATGAAAAAATGGCTGATGATCTAGAAGCTGATCGCGATGTTGAGAAGGAAAGCTCAAGTAAGCCTGAAAAGATGTTCACCCTCAAGAAATGGAATCTAGTTGCAATGTGGAGTTGGGACGTCGAGTGCGACACATGTGCCATTTGTCGAGTCCAAGTAATGGGTCTGTACATTTTATATAAGCTTCACCGCTAGTGCCTCTAGGCTCTACAGTAGGCCTACATAAATATAAATAATTAATAATAACTGAATAATGGCTATTATTCGACAGGGTGATTATTTTTCCTGCATATTTATACTTTTATTTTAAAATTAATTGTCAGAACTTAACTCCCACATCTCTCAAATTAATATTTCTTAAAAAGTAAAATATCACTAGATCTGGTTTAAATACATTTTTTCTTTTAAGTTTTATTTATTGTAGGCCTATGATAGATACGAAATAAATAATAATAATATGTGTGCATATGTTTGTTGTATAGACGCTTGCCTAAGGTGCCAGTCAGAAAACAAGCAGGATGATTGTGTCGGTAAGTTTTTTTTAATTTTAGACATTCTGATTCTTTAAAAATTAAAATGATTTTTAATCATTGGGCCTATATATAAGATTTTATTTCTTTTTAAACTTCACCTTCATATTCACTTATTTACTTAACTTTATCATCAAAATTCAAAGTGTTTATCAAGTAGGATTTGATATTTCATAAATTAAACTTGAATAGTTAGTTTCTTTAGTTTGATTAGTGATTTATCAGGTTCCAAAACTATAAATCTATAATTCATGTAAATTAACTGATGCTCAAGACAGTAGGTGCAGTGAAATTTGAAATTTTGTGTTTACTTATTTTTAATTATTAAATAAAGAATAAATGATTTTTTTAAAACTTTGACAGTAGTCCAAGGTTAGGACTTAGGATGATAGAAAGAGTTTAGCTGATTGAAGCTTTTCTTTGTTGTGAAGAATGCAGCCAGTCACCAAATGGGGAAAGGAAGAGGAAGACATGAAAATAAATGTGTAAAATATTGGGACTGTTTTGCCTATGCTTTATAGCTCGTTACTAACATTCCTTTAAATGTCACCACAATTACATAATTTTATTCAGTCCTTTGGTGATTTGTCAATACATTTATGGGTCTGTTGGTTTTTGATCACTGTGTCCAATGTATATTCACCACAGATTTTTTGGTCTCCTTTTTAATAATGTAAGCAGTGTTATGATATTAACATGTTTGTACAACTACAAGAGATTGTAAGGAGAATGAATGAATATAAACAATACACAACAGTACAAATATCACAATCACCCTTTCAGAAACAATAGTAGCTAATTTCTTTTTTTCCAATTTATTAGTTATGATTTTATTGCCCTACGGATTCTCTCTCATACAGAAGAAATTAAATCACATGTATCACAGATCATTCATGCATAAGACATGCACTCTGGGTTAATATGACAACTTCTAAGTCAATGGATAATGAAAATGAAATTAATGAATTATAGCTATTATACAGTTGCAGTAATCACTGCTGTCTTGAAAAATATAAAGGAACATCTTAAAATTCTCAGTCATTTAAGAGTGAGTATTACAGCTCCAGAGCTACTTGACTGTCATATTTAATTTAGTAACAAAATATTTTTAAAAAATATTTTTATTTTATTTTATGCCCTAACGCCATCTAACATAATCCTGTCTACTCATATTTTATCTATTTTATGTCAATTTAATTATTTCAAAGGTTATAGTTGTCATGTTGGTCTTCTAGCTTCAGTTAGTATTTGATTTCATTGCTACAATAAAATATTTCAAAGTACAATACAAGTAATTTCTTTCAAACTAAGAAATCAAATACTTTAGTGTATCAATCACCATTAACATCAAAGTTAAAATAGACTATTTCATCATTGCACACTGACAGACACATGCATATCTTAATGTAGAGCTACTGCCTTTATAAATATAAATTAAAAGCATTCCTTTTCACAGGCTAAATTAGTAAATATTAGAGGTAGAAACTCAATTTAAACATTCCCTTTCACAAGATGCATATAAAGAGGCAGAAAATGCATTTCTACCTATGCTATAAAAGATAAGTATATGTAAAACATTCAGTGGTTGTGCATCTTATAGCAGAATATTGTAAAGATGGTATTTGACTTTGAGAACAGTAAAAATTATCCACTCACTTTCTGTTTTTATTCCTGGAAGTGAAACATTGTTCAGTAACAGAGCGCTTTTGCCAACAGATAAGTGTGAATATTTTAGAGATATTCTGAAATTAAAAGTTTTGCTATATTTGTTAAAAGATTAATATGGATGCCTTCTTTTTTCTTTTTAGGTACAGCACTAACTTGCCATCAGGTTTGTGCATGCTCACTATGCATATCAATCAAAATTAACCATTGAACATTTCAATTTTTTGCTTACAGAGAAAGCATACAATAGATTAATCAAAGCACAGTAACAGCTAGACTGAGTAAACCACTACAACTGCCAGAAATATGCAAGAGTATTATTAAAAAATATTACTTTCATTCTTAAGAATGAAGTGAATAAATGTGCTACATCACATGTGAATTTTAAGGCATAGAAAACAGAGGACAGTAAACTCAGTTATCTGGCACACTTGGGGATTGGGGTGTATCCAATCCAGTTAGATCAATAAGATCCAATATGTTGTCAGAGCAGGAGCTGACATAAAATAAATATTACATGTATTACTGTATGCTATCATGAAAGTATACAGTTAACTATCTCTCTATAATAAAAGTAAATATTTTAAAATGTCTTATTTTTTATTTATTAAATTAATAAGTATATGTTTTAGTTAAATGTGTCTTATCATTAATATCATCACAGTTCATAGAATGCAATTTTCATTTCCTGTTTTCAGTGGTATGGGGAGAATGCAACCACTCTTTCCACAATTGCTGTATGTCTTTGTGGGTCAAACAGAACAACCGATGTCCTCTTTGCCAACAGGAATGGGTTGTCCAACGTATAGGAAAATAGTCTTCACTTTCTTCTATGGCAGCATGGTGTAGATATATTATTGTCTAACTTGTCTGTCCTGTGTAGATTATGTTAACAAAGGACATGCTTCAGACTTGTGGGAAATTATATATCAACAAATCAGTTACATTTTGGAAGCCTGTAATAGTTGGAGATAATATTAATAGTGTATTTATCAGTATTTAAATATATATTGTTTATTTGTCACTAATTAAGTATATATTGTTTTATGGAGTTTGTTACTTGTAACATTTTATCATACTACCCACCCATGCATGCATGAATGCACACACATGCAAATGGAGTAATTTGTTTATAAATGATATTAAGTTGCTTGCTAAAATAATAAATCAGTGAAACACACTGATTTATTTGTTACAGATAACACACTGTAATATTTAAGAAATGATTCACAATATTTTGGTCAGTCTGTGTGAACAAAGCCCTTTTGGATGATTAAACCATGAATTAATTAGTTTTATTATCATGACAAGTAAAAGATGTCACATCTTTATTTTATTCTTTGCAATATGATGAAACATAAACTAAATTACAAAAACAGAAATCTTCTAAGTATACAAATGACAGCAGTCAAAGTGTCTGTGAACTCCACTTACTTACCAATAGCAGTCACTGATTGTGATGGTTAGAATAAGTTGTTTAAATGGTGAGTTATTTAGAGTTAGACCCATTAATATTTTGGATTAAAATGTTCACACCATCTTTAATCTTTTTTCTGTTTTAACTAGTCCGTAACTTTTACATTATTGATTTGTCATTCCATTCACTCATTGAGCAATAAACAGATAGAGTATTAAGTACATTTTGGTATTGACACTAGTCATAGATCTGGTCAATTTATTGCATTGTAGGCAGTAACTTTGGGGAGGGGGGTGTCTAGTACTTATTAATATTGCAGTAATACATGTATATAAACGTAACTCAACTCAGATATCATTATTAAAGCTGTTAATTTCATTATCTAAGACAAAGAATCAGAATGTTTTACAGTGGAACCCCTGCTTTATGATGTACAATACAATCAAATCACTTTACATTGGGCTCTCCATGACGTCATTTAAGTCACATTATAATAAAATATGCACTTTACCATACCTGGACAATGTGCAATGTGAGATATTGGAGTTATAGCATAGTAGGGTTTGAGTCTATAGCAACATTTGTAATATCTTAGCCATGTGCATGGAAGAAAGGAAATGACTCATTGTTTATGATTTCTTTGGTTGAAGTGGCTGTTTGCTGTTGTACATATATTGTGTAATTATTGAACATAATTTTTTTTTAATTTTAATTTTTTCCCCCCATTAAAATCATTGTGTTGTGTTTTTTAATATTTATAACATGAATTTATCATTTTACATATCTTGGTTTAAAAAAGGGACTCCCAGCAATTTTTAAATCACTTTTTCTTCTTTTTTGAAGCTTTTGTAGTTTCTTGTTTTAACCTTGTGGTTAGTAAAAATTAAAGTTAAGGAAAATTTCAACTTCCCTGGTCTTAAAATGAATTACTAAAAAAATAGTATATTGTTAGGTTCACATTACATATTTATACTATGAAATGGGGTCTGTGAAATGGATTACCATCGTAAAGCAGGGATTCACTATATTTCTAATGGGGCAAATTCAAGTGTAAGTATTGCCATTAGATTGTAAGGGGTTGGAAAAAATTGTTGATTTTATTAGAACTATTAGTTAAATACTCTTATAATAATTTTGTGTTGTAAAGAAAATTTAACTATTTTTTTTATTTGTACTATTCTCCCTCCCCATTGTAAGTGGCTCTTTTCCCTCTTTATGACCATCTGCTTGAGAATCCATCCAGCAGATTATGGTGTACAAACCTAAGTTTAGAGTTTTGTTACCATGGCTAAAACTATACAGTAATTTAAACACTATTTGTTTCATTATTAAGGTTGCCCTTGTTTTTGTGTATGTGAGGTATGATGGAACTTTTTATTGTTATCTGGGTTTTTTATCATGGTTGCTTGTGTATATGAGGTGTGATATAGCTTTTTATTGTTATGTTTCTTTATCATGGTTGTATGTGTATTTTAGGTGTGATGGAACTTTCATTATATAATTATTGTTTCACCACTTCACAAGTGTTTTTGTGTGTGAGAGGTATGATGGAACGTATTTATTATCTGTTTCTTTATCATGGTTGCATGTGTATGTGAGGTGTGACGTAATTTTTCATTATATAATTAGTTTCACCACTCCACAAATGTTATTGTGTATATTAGGTATGGTGGAACTTTTTATTTTTATCATGGTTGTATGTGTGAGGTATGATGGAACTTTTTAATTGTTGTGTGTTTTGGTGGTATGTGTATATGAGGTGTGATGTAACTTTTCATTATATAATTATTGCCTCACTACTTCACAAGTGATTTGTGTATGTGAGGTGTGATGGAACTTGTTATCTGTTTCTTTATCATGGTTGCAAGTGTATGTGAGGTGTGTCGTAACTTTTCATAATATAATTATTACTTCACCACTCCACAAATGTTTTTGAGTTTAAAAATGTTTTGCTTACTAGTGCATTAGAGGATTTTTAGCATTAGTTTGATACTGACTTATATGTCAGTTGTTTTTTATTGTTTTACCACTCAAGTGCTTTTGATAGTTTAAAAATGTTTTGTTTACTAGTGCATTAATAGATTTTTGGGATATGACTTTATCCAACTGTTATTTCAGTTGTTTATTAAAGCATATTTAATTATATATGAATTTTGTTGATCATATAGTTTCAGGGCTGATCTTTTCATAAAACTAAATATTCAAACATTGAATCAGATTTTACCCCCTTCAGAGAAGTAGACTGTTCCATTACCTTGGATAATAGTTGTTACTCTAGTAATCCTGATATTCACTTCCCATTCATAAACAGTGACAGTAATTGATTGCTGTCTTAGAAGAAATAAAGAAGAGCACCAAAAGAAAAGGAAAAAAAGAATCAACCTTGAAACTTTTTAAAACTTAATTTAAATATTTGGCTTAATGTTTTTGACAATTGTATTTCTTGGATTTTTTCTACTCTGTTGGTATTAAAAAAATAATTTTGCATATGGTTTTCAAAATTTATAAAGAAATTTCAGACACAAATAAACAAATACTTTCTTCCAATGCAGCAAATGTTAGCTTATTAAAATATTAGACTGATGATCCAGATTAGGTTTGAGATGTTAAGACATTGCTAAATACGTATGTTTCACTTTGTAAAGTATAATATGTTATCTGGGAATGATTTTACTAAATATGTGATTCATAAAAATATGAACTTTATATGTATAAATATTATTTGATTAAATAATGTGTATAATTGTACAGTAAGAGCCACAATAATGTGTATAATTGTACAGTAAGAGCCACAATAATGTGTATAATTGTACAGTAAGAGCCACTAGAATTCTAAATTATGCATCATTTGTACAACACATTATTATTCATTTTTTAAAATTATGTGTGCATCCCGTCCAGTACTCTGTAATTAAAAAACAAAAAAATTAGTGTAACATAAGAAGTTATTTTGAAGAAAAACAAATTAAGATATTATTTTGTAATAATATAGAAAAGTTTTACTTGCACCAGAATTTAGTAGCAAAGAACAATTTTATTTTCAGAACTCTTATGTCCAAACATTTTTATTTTCTTTAATCACTTTTATCCAAATTCTAATTCTGCTGGCCTTTTTAAAAACTGTAGCACACTAGTGTATTTTCTGTACTTGGTGTACTGATCTTGCAACTCAGCACTTCCTTCCCTTTCATGCAGAGAATCAGGTCATGATTCTTTTTACCATAGTCTTAGGCATGTGTTTCCATCCATCAGCTGTATGAGTCCATTAAAGGGAGCTTTTAAAGCTGTAAAAAGTACTGTATCTTGATCCCAGTGTACTGTTCTGCAGTTCAGCATTTGCTTGAAATCTCAAGCAAGAAATAAGCTATGCTTCTGTCCATCATATGGTAAAAATTCCATCAAAGTGAGGTAAGACTTTCACATTTTTCAAGGAAGAGCTGGCAGTCAACTCAAAGCAGCATGCCAGTTCAGGGTTAACTCTTGTTATTCTAGAGTTTTGGTAAAAGTGAATGTGCTATTATTCTAAAGTGAAATGTTTTGTTAGTAGTGATGAATTCATATACAGTGTATAGTTTAGTTTTATTAGTAGTATGAATGATGATGAATATAAATATACTTTAGTCTACATTTCCTCTTGCAGTTGAGTATTGTCAATGAGGGTATTTGATTTTCTATATTGTGTTTTGAATGCAAGTCTTCACTATTCTGAATTTTAAAAAAAAAGAAAAATTATATATTTCAAACTACCGGATGTAATGTACAACTGATAAAAATACTTGGTGTGAAATTAAAAATGTGATGTGTGCAGCATTGTTTTGTATGTATGCTCTTTCTGTATAAAATATAATCACTTTTTGTTTGTTTATTTAAATGTCATTCTGTGTTTTGTTTTCCATATTCAGATGGGTGTGAATTGATTGTTAATACTCAGTTAATAATGCTTTTCTTAATGTGCAGGAGTAATACTTGCATTTATACAATATTATATAGTATATACATGTAATACCCTGGCAGTAATTTGGATTAACAATTTTAAAAACAGAAAGACTTCCAGTAAAACTTATTTATTTCAAACTGCTTTTGATCAGAGAATTTGTTTGAAAAAAACAAAATAAATTGAATTGCAAGTGTTTTAAAAATTCAAAGGAAGGTAACTGATAATGATAAATATTAAATCATAAATGAATGGCAACTTTAGCTATCCATATACTAGTATTTAAACTTCACCTAAACTCGCAAATTTATTTGCAAAAATACAAGTAAAATGTATGTACAGTAAGAGCATGTCACAGAATAAATGTTGTCAAAATGATTTACTTTACTAAAGCTGTCAAAGTACCATCACTTAACAAGCTTTGTTGTCCAATCTGTAGTGATTTAGATATTTTTAAAACAGAGTCACATAACACTCCAATACATTGAACATAATTTAACCATCTTTATATGCCTCTTGTTGTTATGCTGTTGTATTTGTACATATACTATATTTACACAAATCTATGTTATCCACTGAGACATACTTTAGAAAAGAACCAAGATTTTGAGGTAAAATGTAATATTTGTCTATTTCTCAACAACAATAAAGAATTATTTCTTTTCTTTATTCTAAATAGTATCAGCAACATCCATAAGTCACTCAAGACATGGCCTAGTGACCTCATCTTGTTCTTACATATTTCACTGACATCTTGCAGACAAGCAATTCATTTAGGATGATGGAATATGATTCTCTGATAATTTTATATAAATCACTGACATTTAACAGTTTGGGTGAGCAATGTGACTGACCAAGGATATTGAAATGATAGAAAGGAAAGATTATTTCTGTGAATGAGTTTCCTGTGCATATATGACATTAATACTTAGACAAGCTTTGACTGAGCTAGAAAGAACTCAGTTGATGGAAGGTCAGTTCTCTGAATGCTTTGTTTGCAGTTTATACCAGGAGCTGTCCCTTTTGTAGATATAATCAGCTTTGAATTAATCAGCATTCAAACTTTAGGTGTATTACTTTTGCTAGTAAAAGAATAGCTTGACCATTCTTCCCTCTAAGAAGCATGGCTGCACAGCTCATTAGAAAATGCCATGCAGCCGTTTCAAAATTCCACGCACAAGTTTTGGTAGCAAAGCTCAAACTACCACCATGCACACAGGAAAAATGTTAGAGGGAACATTGGCTGTGACATTCTTTTTTCTTTCACTTAACTGGAAATTCAGATTATTCATATTTAAATTAAGCTGCTTCTACTAGAGACTAAAATACTGAATAGAAATATGATTACATTAAAAAAAAAATACCAAAAGAAATTATTTTCAAACTTTTTATAATTATATGCTTTACAGTAAAATGTCTATCTTTATTATGTATTATTTTTGTCATGTTTACCTGTATTGTTTTTTGTGGCAGTGATTGTAATATTTCAACACTGTATTAAAAGTATTATTTTCTTACATTTTTCATTCATGGTGGAAAATGTGCAGGTGCATAGTTTAATGGCCAACAACCAATTCATACCATATGCAGATGTACATCATTTAAAGGTCCAACAGCTGATTCAGACAATATGGAGACATACATCATTTAACAGACCTGCATAACTTAAAGACCCAGCAATCAATTTTGACAGTATGCAGACATACATCATTTAATAGCCCAAAAACCTGATTCAGACAATATGCAGAAGGCCCAAAAAATCATTTAGTTGGGAAACATACACAATGAAATGCATATGGATAAGTACACTCTATGAAAAGTGCTTGAATGACTATTTTTTTCTCTCATAGATCTACAAAATAAATGAACAAATACATAGTGTACTCCACTATATGTTGCTCAATCATTTTACAGTTTCAAAACAGTTTTTAAACATCCAGAAAAATTCAATATTCACTCAATATAATACTATGGTGCTCTAATACATAAAAAGTTCTTTTTTTATTTATCTTTCCAAACTCATTCTATCTTAATTTTTTTTTTTTTTTTAGAATGGAGCACTTATATAGAGTGTGCCAATGGTGACATTGACAAATTAGACCATACATGAATTATTATGCCAACATTAGGGACATATTGAAGGTCTTAATACACCAATGCATGTACATTTTACATATGATTAGATCCACTCATGGAATCACATTATGTCTCAGAAAAAAAACAGTGCAAGACTGTATTAGAGCAAACAATAACTTTAAATAAATCTGTATGATGAATTGGACTAGGATAGGAACCAAATAAAAGTGCATATTGTTTTCTTTCTTTTATTTATATCATTGTAATTTTCTTCTATGAATTTGCAGCATGACAATTAGACTAGAGAATGGATGTACACATGATAGGTACAATTTTCACCTGGACACATCATAGGTTGTTTGTGTGACAAAACCATAAATCATATCTCTGAATTAATCGTTATATACCTGTTCA
Organism: Sinotaia quadrata; assembly: GCA_028829895.1. NCBI lineage: Eukaryota > Metazoa > Mollusca > Gastropoda > Architaenioglossa > Viviparidae > Sinotaia > Sinotaia quadrata. Next base: position 59,031,216 of record CM054177.1, on the reverse strand, counting down.
ACTATATTTCATAGCTATTCAAATTCATGAATTATAAAATACAGTAAATGTTGAAAATATAGCTTTGTACTATTCTTTACTATCTTTTAGGCCCTTCTTTGCAATAGTATTGGTGCAAATTGGTTTTAATCAAGAACAACCAGAGTTGTGTCAAAATTTGAAAATAAGTTCTGTTCCTTGTATACTTCTAATGGCCTTCAATCGCTTAATGGGAAGTAATCCTAACATAGTAGCGAAAATGTCAACATTCACCATCTTGTTTACCTGATTGTCTGATCGCATTAGATTCATTTTGGCTGAAATGAAATTCTGATTGATTATTGGATATTCAAATTATGATTAATATAAAGACAAAACTATTAAGTAGAAATTGTAATTCATGAGTTTTAGACAATTTTAAATAGTTTTCTAAATTATTTTGCCTATAATTGTGGAAATTAATTTGAAAAATAAATTATTTCACAATTTTTATTTTAAAAATTATGAGAGACGTTTTTTCTTCTGGACTCATTGTGCATATAGGCTATTGCCTAATAATTTGCAATTGGTGAGGATTGTTTGAGGGGGCATCCAGTTCATAATTTAAGTTTCACATTAGAGATGTGTGACTGACAAGTGTGTCCATAGTGTTGATGGAGAATATCAGAATTGTTATTACAGTTTTTACTAGAAATGTATGACTAACAATAGTGTCCATAACATTAATGGAGGATGAAGATTGTTGTTAAAGTTAAATTGCATGCTATAATTATTTAGAATTGTGTTCATAGTGTTAATGGGGAACTCAGTTTTTCTCTATTAGAACATGTTCTTTGCTAGGTACAATTCATGACCTAATATAAAAATCGTATTGTAGAAAATAACAAATAATTTTATTTCTAGCTCTCTGTAATTTAGCCATTAAAAAAGTAATTACAAATTCAAAAAAGATAAAACCACTTTTATTTTTATTTTTATTTTTCTTTAAAAAGTGTTAGTGACTGATACATAGAAAACATTTCAATTAATATAAGGAATTTCACAGTGGTTTATCAAATGAGGTAATGACACACATGTCATGAACGCTTACATGAAAAGTGTTAAAAAAAAAAATAAATTATGAGCTTTGCAAAGACAACAATTAAACATCTAAAGTGAAGTAGTTTAGTTACCTGAAAATCAAAATCACTAACATTTACATTTTGGAAGTTATTTCAAGAATAGCTAAGAAAAGTCACTGTATTTAATGAAAAGTTTCATCTGGTAACATTGATTAAATTTAAAAGTGGCTTTTTACTGATAAAGCTCACAGTTAAGCTGGGTACAGGCATCAATGTTTCAGTATTTAATAAGTCTGACTTGAATATGGATTTACTTAGATCAGCATACTGGTCAAGTGCTGTATAATCACACTAATCACACTATTAACTTCTATACTTTTATTTTGCCTTTTACATAATATTAAAAATAATAATAACTTTTGCATTGATTATAACGCATGTTTTATTACTGGTTATTACTATTATGTTTGTCACTACAAACATATTTCTTTTATTTCTTTTTTAAAATACATTAGTATTTAGATGGAAACTCTTCAGTGAATAAGAAATTATGTTTGTGTCACTACCATGCTTTTTAAAATTATCTCCACATGCACATATTAGTAATAAAGGAAAATGAATTTAAGTCAATGGTATTCATCTGTAGGTGTTGTTTTGTTAAAGTAAATAAAGGTAAATAAAGATAGTGTGAATGAAGATGTTTTAAGTAAGTAAACATAGTAGTGTTGTGACTAAGGAAATTTGAGTTATACATGGCAATAGTTTATAGTAGCATTAACTATTTACCTGTACAATAAAAATTAAGAATTATAAACTGTCCATGTTCTCCAGAGCATAGCATTCTGAACCCAAAATTTAGTTGTATATGGGTATCTTAAATTCAAATACATATCAACTAGGAAGTTACTTACATTTTCTCCTTACCAATGCTCAGAGGAAACCAAGAAATAAATAAAGGCAAAGATCAGAAGTCCAAAGCATTGATTATTTTAAATAAGGGTAATGGCTGATAACAGAAATCAAAACTAATTTTTAATTGTGTTGTACAACACAATATGGAATCGCAACCAAAAATATTTTAAGAAATACATTTTTAAACATAATATTTAAAATGGACATTTCAGTCACTTTAGAAATCATATATTTGATTAGAAGTGTTCAGAAACCTGTAAATGAGACACATTACTATGGTTGCCTTAAGTAAAAATATTTTGAGAAAGGTCTAAGAAATAATGTATAAAAAATTATGTACAAACCCCAAAACCAAGCTTAGCTATCACGAGATATAAATAACAACATTCAGTATACAATTAAACATTTACCTATGTATTCATATTTTTAAGAAAAATATTATATAGTGATAATGTTGAATGTTATTGTAATATTGTTGAATAATTTGTAAAATCAAACAGAAAAAATAAACAATAAGGCAGGATAAACATTTTCCTGAAATATTAAATTAATGCAGTCTTTACAACAAAAACAGTCACATTTGTATGTGACAATATATTTTATGGTATAACTGTGCTACAATGAAAACAATAAGATGAACTAAAAATAAAATAATTAAAATCACATACAAGTTTTTAAAATAATATAAGGTCACTTTTCAAATATACACAATCCAAGAATAAAATAATAAATAAAAAATTCAAATACAAACATGGTCTGGTTAGAGAAATGTTATTTTAAAAAATATATTACCCTTTATAATTAAATTGGTAATATTTTGAAACAGTTATATTCTACTGACTTAAGGAGGAAACAATGAACAACTATTAAAACTTAAACCTAATAAAATATAATTTAATGGGTTGATGTATCTTATTGCAAAAAAACAAAATGTAAAATGCCCCCAAGCAGATTTAAAATGATAAATATATATATACATTAATTAACTTCACTTTATTTTTAAACAGTGTTTTAACAGAAACATCATTACTCTCAAGATGCTATTAGATCATTTGCAAGATGGGAGAAAGAAAAATTATACAACACATCACATCTTCACCATTTTTTGCACCAAGAAAAGTACAAAAGTAACATTTTATATTTATTATAGTATATAATATCAAATAGTATGTCAAGGTGCTTGACATACCAAGCTAAAGAGAGAATGTTGAATGGAAAAATCCCACCAAGTGAGACAATTCTTAGATCTGTGACTTCTTGCATGAGAGACCATCAAGAGGTTTAGTTTCCCTTGGCATTTTGAAAAGACACGTCTGTCTCTGCTTTGTTCACAAGATCCACCTTCTTTTATCTTTCCCTGATCCATTTTTTCTACTTTCTTCTAGACCAGCCCCAGCAACACTTCATACCCATTTTGTTCACACTTAGTCACAGACAAGAATCAAACGTAGGACGGAAAAGAAGACATGAGTGTGGATATTATGCTAATTGAGAATGATTTAACTCTGCATTTTAATTCTTGAGAGGGAATTAAAATCCATCTATTCAAATGAAAAGTAACAACCACTCAATTCAGTCCAAGCAGCAGCTTCAGCAAGCCAAGTTGGTGTCTTCAATTTGACACAATCTTCACTTAGTTCCACTGAGAGGAAACAAGAATCATTAACTATTCACTGCTACTTTAATTGAAAAGTAACAAGGTAAAAAAAATCTGTATTAAATTACTATGATTTGTTAGCCACTTTAAATGTGTCTTAAAGAATCGTGATTTGAAACAACTTTACTATTCAATCTTGATTTTCTACCAACTTTAAAGGCATCTTACAGAATCAGGATTTACTACAAACAATAAATGTGTCTTCTTGATATGCAAGCAAATATAAAGGTTTCTTTTGATTTGCTAGCAAATTTAAAGATAGAGAATCATGATTTGCTAGCAACTTTAAATGTGTCTTGGAGAATCACGATTTACTAGCAACTTTAAATGTGTCTTGGAGAATCATGAATTACTGGCAGCTTTAAACATGTCTCAGATAATCAGGATTTGGTTACAGCTATAAATGCATTTTAGAGAATCATTTGCTAGCAACTTTAAATGTGTCTTAGAGAATCATGATTTGACAGCAATTTTAAATGTGTCGTTAAAATTTGTTTAAGTATGCACATGTGCATTTGCTTAATTAAAAAAAAAATATATTAAATACATGTAATATAATGCAGTCTAATTAAAATAAGTTTTAAAAATTATTTCAATGAGTATCAAATGGTAGCATATATTCATATTATATTTTTAATGCATAAATTACAAAATGTTAGTCTTAACTGATTAACACACAATTCCTTCCATGAAAAACAGTTTAAATCAATCCGACCTATTGCTTCCATTCACAAGTAGCACATACTGATATATTTTTTCTCTTTACTGAACAATAATTTTTAAATACAAAAACATTAATCTTAACTGAAAACAGTTTTAACTTGTGACTGAAACATTTAAAGCTTTACTTATCTATTATTAAAACACATTATCAAATTTAGTCAAAAACTCTCTCAATGTAAAATCATTATGATTATAATATGAACTCAGTGACATTCATAATCAAATCATATAATAAGTGCAAGTTATTATTAAGAAATTCTGTACTACCAGCAATGCAGACTTAATATTACAATACAAATGAATAAGATTGTGGAGAAATTTTAGCAGAATATTTACAGATTCTAGAATTTTGATGTTAAATGTGACATGCTTAGCCATATACAAGAGATATAAAATAATATAGGTTTAGATTGAATTCTAAATAATTACACACTCTCAGAGAAAAAAAGTACAAGATATTTAACAAATGGTGCCAACATTGTAAAATCTAAACAAGATACATTGGAAGATTAAGCATATAATTTTTTTAATTGCAGTATGCTGGTCTCATTAATGCCTATGTGTAAATGTTCTGTTGATATCTTCAGGACATCTTCTTGGGCAAAAAAGGTTTATCTGAAACAAGAGCAGACATCTGCTAATAAAACAACAAAAAAAGTTATTTATCTGAATCAAGAACAGACAAAAAAACCGACTAAAAGACTATGAGAAAGGATTTTTTTTAAAAAGTTGTTTGTGAACATAATATTTCTATATATGCAGGTGAATATATGTGACCTGTCACCACAAAAAGATACTTAAGTCGCGCAAGGCTAAGCCAAGAAAAACGGCAAAAACGAAGGTTGGGGTCTACTTGGGTGAAATTGAGATTTTCATTTTAGCGTGTTCCCAAACCATCGAACAACAAATTACTAGCGTGTTTTTCCTTAATTCGAACTAGAAATAGCTTTATTATTATTTTTTTGTGACCTACTGTCTAACTTCGAAGGAAAAATATGGCCCAAAAGTGCTATAATCTGATGATCGTAGACGGTAGAATCCCTAGCTGAACCTCATCATGTTGTATATCAGAATGCTCAGGAAAAAGCCTATTTTTATGCTGACAACACTGGTTATTTATAACGTCTAATTAGAATGTTTTATAAGGCTGTGCTTGGCGTAAACAAAGTGAAAAGCATCAGCCAATCCGCAGACAGTTTATCAAAGCTTGCTATAAGTTACCAAGCATGCTCTCATAAAAAGACGGTCGCGATTGGTTGAAACGCACACAAGGGAGACAGTTTCATCCTGTAATGCGTAATGTAAACATGGAGAAACGAATCGCTAATTTGTTGAATTCATGTAAAGAAAGCAACATCTTAGAAAAAGAAAGCATTCAGATTAAAGATTTGATATCTGATTATTTTGCTAATGAGGATGTAGCTGATGGATTTTTATCTGAAAGTGACACGGACAGCGAATCGCGTGATCGAACAACGAAAAAGACGAAGCAGACGACAGCTGACGATAACTGACTGTACACTGAAGTGAAAGGTGTGCTGTAATTATTGGATTATTTAAACGATATTTTTTTTAAGAATGTGAAAGTAATGCAGCTTTAATCTGTGATTTATTTAGTGGAGCTAGCATCAGATTTAGAAAGAGGTATCAATTCAATATTATGCCTTAATTTTAGAATATTCTGTGAGCCACAATAATCATTCTCGCATACAGAAATTCTAATCGTTATGGCTTAAAAAGACTGTTGTCTGTAAATGATGTAACAATATATTTGTTGTTTATAGTTATTACAGTGTTAGCTATTGTGTCTTCTTCAACTCTGATTGCAAATGAAGCAGATTAATATATGGTTGCTAAGGAAAAACCTCTCAGAAATGTGTTCAATCTTTGAGGCCGATTTTCTCAAAATGGCCGTCCGGACAGTAGTGCACTTCAAACAAACATAACTTTTCCATATTTTGTCCTACACTCTTTATTTTTATATCAACAGAAAGCCCTTTCAATTTTCTTTCTATTGATATATATATATCTCAATACCCCCAAAATCCGACTTAAGTATCTTTTTGTGGTGACAGGTCACATATATATATAAGAAAAAATTAATGAATGAAAATAATTAATATAAATGTATAAACATAAATGTTCCTGATTGTGTGTTTGTACACATTAAGCAAAACATTAATGTGTATTTTGTAAATAAATGTGTGCATGTATTAATATATATATATATATGAAATAGCCTAAGACTGTGTCGCTAAGTGACAACAAAGCAGCCTAAACCAGTGGTTCTGTTATTTATAATAAAAAAGCATAAGTCAGTAGCTCTAACTAATTTCAAAGATTGTGGCTCAAACTTCTGACAAAGTAATTTGAGACTGTGACCCTAATTGATGATAAGAGAGTCTAAGACTATGACTGGGTAAATGGAAAAGTAGTCTAAAACTGTAGCTCTAAAGTGACAGCTTGTGACCCTAACGATGACAAGAAAACCTAACGAAGAAATGACAAGGATAGCCTAAAACTGTAGCTCTAAGCCAGTGCTTTTCCAGCTTAGGGTAACAGCCTCCCTTGTGGGGTTGAGTGGGTGGGTATCATGTAACTTCAGTCCAGAGGCCATGAGATATTTCATTATCCCTTTCATCTTACATGAAATCCTATGTAAAACCACCTTTTTGATGAGTGCAAATTTGGTTATAATTATTACAAAACGCTCACCCTGCAGCAGGTTTTGTACTGCAATTATCTTTATTTGATAGATGTATATGTAACAATTAATATGTGTTGTTGGTGACTCCTATTGCATTAGTAATTTTATTTTTAAAATGTATATGCTCATAATATAAATTGTCACAGATTTCTGACAATGGTCCTCAAACCATATTTAACTTTTAAAAGTGTGAGTGCATGTGTGTGGTTTTCACCCTGTTCATTAGATTATAATTTTTTTTCATAACTTTATGTGAACTATGTATGATATTAAGTCATGATGTTTCTACTAATGAATTACTAATGTTTATTTGAATGTTTAAGATTTTAGCTGTTAGAATAAATAGGGCAGCTAACTTCAGACAGTATTTTCAAGTAAAATGCATGCTGTTTGTTTTTTGCCTGAGGTATCAGGTAGGATGTAAAGTAGGCTGCATGAACAACATGTGTGATGCCAAGGACAAATCTGCTCAGACCAAAGCAGCAGAGTTTAAAATTTTTAGTTGGTACATGAATTTCTGATCAATCAATTCTAGCCACCAGAGAGTGCTAGAATGGAAATTGCACTGAAGACAACAAAATACCATGGAAATTCTGTGCCAAGCCACAGGGTTTCAGTGGCATAATATTTTTTCTTTATTTTTGGGCACCATGTTGATATCTATCACTAGTTGATTTGGAAATCAACTGGGCATTATAAAAAAAAATGTATAGTTAACTGAACAAGAGTGTCATGGGCTTGAAGTAGACGAGGACGATGATGTGACGGGAGACAAAGATAATTTTAACTACAGGATTTACATAGCAACAATTTTTTTCTTTTTTATGATGCCATATTAATAACTGTTTCTATTTGATTTGGAAATCAACTGGGTAATTTAACACTTTGAAGTTGATTAAACCATTGGGACAAATCAAATCAGACATCCATCAGGGACTGCCAGCTGCCTCAAATGTAGTGCTATTCCAGACCGGACCAATTACATTTACGTGGAATTTTGGTACAAGTAATATCAGGTCTGATGACACTTCAATGATGTCATTGTGAGCAGATGAGAGTCCCCCAACCTCCAATGGACTAGCCCATTAAAAGATAGCTATACTCAATGACACTCAACTTATTATTCTTGATGGTACCCATAGTTTTATGTGTGTAAAATTAGCTTAGTCAAAAACCTGTGCATATAAAAAAAAGATTAGATAATTTTATAATTAGTATTAGGGAATAAAATAAAATTTAGATATTTTTTAATATAAATATTTGTTACTAAAATTATTTGCTGGAAGAGCTGAGTAGCTCGGGGATCTAATTTTGACTTTCTAAATAACTTTGTGCTTGATTAAAATAAAATCGTTTTTGGCTATCTTCTTGATAGCAGTGGTTACCATGAAAATTATTATAGTTTGTTATTTTAATTTTTCACTTTCATGATGCACTGACATCAAAACTGTCATTTATTCCCAGAGTGTATGCTTTTTGAATGAATGATTTGTGAGATGAGTGATTTAATTTAAGTTTTTTGCTTATTTATGAGGGTGAATCTGTAGAACAATAAATATAAATCCTAATCATCAGAAAAAGTAAATTGCCTACTATTGTTTTGAAAAGATGAGTATGATATTTACATTCTTTAATTCCTTATTGTTTACATTTTTCATTCCATTTGCCATCTTGCATACCAGCATGTTAACTAACATATGTGCCCTGCATGAATTAATAAAAAGAGACAGAAAATTATCCATGGTAAATGCGTGTCGGACACTGTGGACCAGCAACAAACAGATCCATACATAGTGTTGACAATCACCAAAGGACCGAGTAAAGTTGTGACTGTTGTGACGATAGTTTTGAATTACAATGATGTACTAAATTTACACATTGTTTATTGTTTCATTCAACCCATTACTTGGTGACAAGTGGTGACTGATGTGATACTGATTACTCTTTCTTTTTCTTTCCTCCTCACCCACCCCCTTTGGCAACATAAATAAATGTTTAGTGTTAGCCATTCCTAAATGAAATTTTTGTCACTGAGTCAGGGATGCATGCAGTTTATTCTTCAAATTTGAAGAGTTGCAAGATCAAAAAATTTGAGAAGCACTGCACTAACTGAAGACAAGAGAGTCTAAATGTAACCTAAGACTGTAATTAAGCGATAGTGAGTGCAGATGAAAACTGTGGCTCTGAGTAGCTAAGACTTTCTATTAAGGTAACAATTTCCATGAGTTTGTACAAGCTCAATTGTATTGGTTCAAATGCTACAAACAAATTTACTTTAAAATTCTGAGAAAGTTCAGATATGATCAAATAAGTTGATACTTATCCATAAAAGAAAGAAAATTGTTTCTCGCTTGCACAAGAAACTTTAATAAGTGAAAACTCAATACTGTAGTATTGGAACAACAGAAGATAAACAATATGTTACTTTGACTCCTTTTTTAACCAATATCAAATACTAACAGCTGAACCAATCTGACAGACAGTACTACTGTTGCATAAGTGATTGAACATATAAGGGTTCAAAATAAACATATTGCAGCAAAACTTTATAAGCACATCGATGTTTACAAGGGTTTAGCATGAAACTGTTGCTTTTTAATCAACATGAAGATCACATTAAGCTGATCATCAGTTTAATCATCATCCTTGTTCATAAAACAAGTGAAGTCACTTGACCAGCTGATCTGCCAAAATGCTGCTAACTTTCAACATTGTTAACAAAATCAAAAATAAATAAGACACAAAAAGAATTATTTACAGACACTTTTGATTCAAATTCTACATACCTTGATGTGTGAAGTTTAGTGAACACTATTTTTTCAGTGATTATTATCTTGGTCATGTTCATAGTACATGAAATCCTGAAACCATACAAAAATAATTCTTGAAATGGATAGATTTAATCTTTAAAAAAATCACTTGGACTCATTTCATCGCGACAAACTTCAAAGAACATTATATCTCTTGAAACAAATACATGTACATACATGGACACATAATAAAACAAACATCACATGAACACAATTCATCTTTAAATAAATACATTATATGGACAAATTACATCTTGAAACAAATGCATCACATCAACACATCTTGAAGCAAACATCAGGACACAAATCCTCTTTACAAAAAAGGACGCATTACATCTTACACATTGCATGGACATAAAAAAATACAGAAACAACTTCAAAGGACAACATTACATCTTGAAACTAAACATATCTAATGGATATAAGAAATACAGAAACAAAATACATCACATGGACAAAATAAATACAGAAACAAACTTTAAAGAACATTATGTCTTGAAACAAAACATATCACATGGGCAAAAGAAATACAGAAACAAACACATACCACATAAACATAAATACAGAAACAAAACACATTGCATGGACATTATGGAAGCAAATCCAGGATTGCAATGTATCCGAATAATTACAGGGAATATAAATAACTAAAGGAGAAATAGATATAAATAACTACAAAGTACAAGGAGAAATGGATATAAATAACTACAAAGTACAAGGAGAAATGGATATAAATAACTACAAAGTACAAGGAGAAATGGATATAAATAACTACAAAGTACAAGGAGAAATGGATATAAATAACTACAAGGAGAAATGGATATAAATAATTTCAGCAACAAAAAGGCATAAATAATTATTCAAGGGTCAAAGAATAAAATAATCACAGTAGAAAAAGTTATTACTGATGAGAAGATATTTCTAAACACATAACTTACAATAAGGAAAACAGCCCCAAGCACTGTTGCTTTCGTTTTTATATCCAGGTCCATAGGAAAACTAACACCAAAATTGTCTGCATCTGTAAATATCTCCTTAGCTAAGCCAGACCACTGCTTGGAGATAGTCCCAACATGGTTACTCTCATCAGGTGTTGTCACCTGCCATATAAAAAGAATAAAAACTGAATAGGACATGCACATAGATGAAAATTATTTTGAAGGACAAGGCATCAAGCTAAAGTTTACATATGACTGATTACTAATATCAATTGCAGTTAGTTGAAATCGTCATCTTACTGAAATTACAGTTATATCCTTTAATTTTCATGTCACTCAAAGTCAATTACATTCATTCATAACTTTCAGATTATTTGCTCAATTACATCCACTTACAATATTTATATACTTTCTCAATATCACATCTTTATTCTCAGATCTTTATGCAGCATGTTCATTTACTTCTTTAATTTGTATACTTGTTCATTTACTTCCTTAATTTGAATACATTAATTTCACAAAGTGTAAAAAAAATAAAATACTGAATTTTATGTAACAATGTTGCTGCAAAACTATTTCATTGTTTTGTTTAGAAATTTGGACACTTATGACTGATGATCAGATATAGAATGCGGGAAGATACATTGCAATAATCATGCTTGCCTCTCTTCAGTCTACATGAGCCATAGGGAAATAAAATATATTAACTTAGCAACATTAACTAACAAAATATATGAAATTGGCAACATTAACTAACAAAATCTATGAAATTAGCAACATTAACTAACAAAATCTATGAAATTAGCAGCATTAACTAACAAAATCTATGAAATTAGCAACATTAACCAACAAAATATATGAACTTTATAAATGTAACTAACTAAAGGAATTAAATTAACAAATGTTATTAAACAAAATACATAAACTTAACAAATATATTTTTAAGGTGACCTTAAAAAATATAATTAAACAACAAGACTTTAACAAAAATAAATAAACAAAAAAAGTGACCTTAATTAACACATGCAAATAAACATATGTAACCAAATAAAAGACTTAAAAGACTTATTACTTAAAAATTGTAACTAATCAAAAGGAAAAAAACTTAACACATGCAACAAAAGACAAAATGAAAATATGTAACAAATGAAATGGGATCATTACTGCAGCTTTGATATAGGATTATGCATGTAAGTTTGAACTATTTGAAAATAAGGAATAGTTATTTTCAAATAGTTATTTACTCAAATGTAAACAAATCAAATATAACCAATGAAACCTGGCCATTACTGCAGCCATTATATATGATGATATATGTAAATTTGAATTCCTTACTTTCCAACAGTTATTAGCTCATTTCGAAACAAATCATATGGAAGCACCTGGAAGTTCAAATAAATGAAGGACAAGTGAAACATGATTTATTTTGTTAAATTAAAAGACGAAAGACAAAACTAAGAGACCTCAAATTCAATTTCACCACAAAAGTCGCAATGAAAGCATGGTCCCTTGATGCGAAGCACAGTTTTATCATCAGCATTGTTGATCTTATACCTGGGGATACAACAGCTGAAGGCCTGACGCACATAACCAATGACATTGCCAGGTGGGGCCTGTACTTCCATTTTCTGCACATAAATACAGACGTGTAAAGGAGGAAGATAATAATGAGATGAGGAAGAAGACAAATGATGATAAGATGATGGAAAATGAGATGATGATAGGATGAGGAGATTTAACACACATACTTTCAGTCATATACTTTATACATAATGACAAAAATTTTTAAAGCATACTTTATAAACATAAGTTTGCAAATGAATACATTCAAAGAGTACATATACCCTGTGTTAAAGATTACATGCAATTACTCTTCTGCCCATGTCTGCACTGAGGTCTACCCAATTTAAAGTATCATATTGAAAATATGATGAAAACTCAGTGACTGCTTCAATTAGATCTCAGAGTGTTAAATAAATTTCCTCATTTAACTTTATCAGCTTTATTCAAATAGTAAATTAGTGGAAACAAAAATGTTTATGACATACATCATTGATTTTTCTTTCCTTTAATAGTTTAAAAGAAAAACGGATTTAAATAATATTTTATGACAAATCAGAAGGAGGTAATTACTATATGACATTTTCAAAGAATTTCCCCCCATTCTATAAGTGTGATTTGTTTGCTGCAGAAGTATTTACAAAAACAGAACAAAAATAATAAATTATCACTTACACCTGTATCTACTCCAAAATATTTTTTTAATATAAAAATGTTCATCTTAAATGTCTATAACTGTATAAAGTAAATAAATAAATTAATTTATGTCTGGTACACACCTGCAAACAGCAGAAACAAAGGCTATAACTGCAACGTAAAGGCCTTTCAAGATGCATCACCTCCCTCTTATTGTTATCGAGAATCTTGATGTCAAATGGCCGTGCAGAACCACAGCAATTCCTCGTGCAAAAGCAGGTGTCTTTCAGAAAAGATTATAACAATTATTTTCTCTATTAAAGATAGTATGCTGGGTTAATTTGCTTAAAATATTTATTTAAATGTAAAATAACAGTTTCTTAAACTACATAAGTGCAGAAATAAAAATATGCAGAATCTAGTGAGATAAGAAGTTCTTCATTAGTCTATCAGTAGAGAGTCTTAAAAAACCAACAACCCCCTCCCCCCCCCCCCCCCCCCCCCCGAGACTGAGATTTTTGAGGCATCTACTTTGACAATCTCTAAATTCAATACTGGTTACATCAAACCCTGTGGAAACTGGAGAATTCTAATTTTAATGGAACTCCAAAGATCAGATATAATAAGACAAAGACTGATAATTAAATTAAACAGATTTCTGGCATCAGATATTCTATTACTCTTGCAAAAAAAATACAAAAACCAATATTTCCTATGTCATTCAGATGGTCACTGATGTTTTACATATGTGACATATATATATATATATATATGATGTAAGAAGTAAAGTGTATATGTGTGAAAACTAAATCTCACTCAGATTGAAAACAATAACAGGAAAAAAGTAACATTTGTCAGAAGTAAAAATTGTACAATATTTAGTATATTCTAGGATTTTTGCACCATATATATAATTTTAGGACCGGTCAGTATTTTTTGCTTCATTGAAACATAAGGAATTTCACAACAATATTCCACAATTTATATCACTAAAAGTTCACTTAATGGCCTCAAGGCCCATAATTCAAATGAAGTAGTCTTAGTTTTCCGTAAGAAATTGATTACTCCTTGTTTCATACATTTCTGAAAGAAGTTAGCTTTTGAAAGATTTTTCTGAAAGATGTGACTTCATACATTGTTTATACTCCAGGATGGTCTCTAATCATTACGTTTCATTTTGTATGCATATACCAATAAAGCCAATAAAATATTTTTTAGATAGCAACTGATGAAAATACCCATACACTAATAAATAATACAATTAGTTTGAAAATTCTCCCAAAGTGAACATTACTATGAAATCTCATACCTTCTACAGCATAATAAACTTTCTGTCCCAAACTGTTACGAATTTCATATCTGTTGTTAGTCTCAAATCCAGTAAAGGCTGTTCATGAGAGAAAGACAAAAAAAATATGAAACATATTTTTAAGTACTTAACTTAAAAATATTAAATGCCTGCAGGATGCAAAATAATATCTAAAAATATATTAAATATATAATGAATTCATTATATGTATTTATTAATAAATAAATAAATCATCATTATTATGCAGTTGGCATAATAAACACAAACAAAAGATTATGGATCTATAACATGAAACAATACATTTAATACTACTTAGTATTACATAATATTTTAGAATACCCACACAAGAAATTATAAAATACCATTTAAAACTCTTTTTTTAAAATCATTTTAAAAAATGAAATTTAGCTTAGAATTAAATCAGTAAAACACAAACATTATTAAAAATTCTTAAAGTAATTTTCTAGAGTTATTCACATATTCTTTAATTAAAGGAAAAGCAGAATAATTATTCATTTAAGTTAAGATAAATATGTCAAGTTTGAAACCAATGTTAGGTTTTTTAAATAAAGCCATGTTTACAAAAATAAATCTGGATGGAATGAAAAACTTTCTGAAGAATCCAGATATAATGATGCATATATATTATTTTCATGTAAACATAAACAGGAATTGTTGACTGCTTCAGGACATAACACATTTCTCAGTACAGTTTTGTGACTTACTTTTTATTTGATATACATTTAAATATACTAAGTACTGACTTCAATATATCAGCAGTGATTCAATTAAATGTCTAGTGTTTCTAGAGTGGATAGGACAACAGGAAAAAACAGCAAATATCATGATATCAGAGAATTTTCCAAACAACAAACTCTGTGATATAAGAGCAACATTCAAACAGCAAACACCAACACAGAATAACTTAACAGCAAACATCCTGATATATGAGAAACATCAATGTTTCTTGATAGCAGAAAAATATTCAAACAACAAACATCATATCAGAACAACATTTAAACAGCAAACATCTTGATGTGAGAGAAACATTCCAACTGCAATGATTATGAAATCAGAGAACATTTAAACAGCAAATAATCATATAAGAAAATCATTCAAAGAGCAAACTTCTTGATACCAGAGAAATATTCAAACAGTGAACATCATTATAAAAGAGATATTCAACAGCAAACATATTCATACTAGAGAAATATTCAAAGAGTGAACATCATATTAGAGAAACGTTTCAACAACAAACATTCTGATATAAGAGAAAGTTCAAACAGAAAACATGTTATCAGAGAATCATTCGAACAGCAGACATTTTGATACCAAAGAATCATTAAAACGGCAAACATCTCATTACTAGGGAAATATTTTCAGATAGCAAACATTCTGATCTCAGAGAAACATTCAAAGAACAAACATCTTAATACCAGAGAAACATCTGAACAGAAACCATGTTGAAACTAAAACAGGCATTCTCTCTCCATACACAGTTGGAGTCTATGACACAAATTATCTAGAACACTTAGAGAACAAACTCTTACAAACTATGAACACAGAGAATAAACAAACTCTTACAAACTATCTAGAGCACTTAAACAAACTCTTAAAATTATATGAAACACTTAGAGAACAAACAAACTATTTCAACATATAAGGCAAAAAGAGAATACTTAAAGAGATAAGGTTATAATTTCACCACCTCACCTTAAAACATTTACACATTTTGCTTCATTCTATAATATGGCTCTACCTTCAAACAACTCCACTTTTTGCATCATTCTACCACATGACCACGCCTTCAAACAACTCCACTTTTTTTGTGCTTCATTCTACCACATGACCATGCCTTCAAACAACTCCACTTTTTTTGTGCTTCATTCTAATTACATGACCACACCTTCAAATATCTCACTTTTTGTATCATTCTAACCAAATGACCACACCTTCAAACAACTCCGCTTTTTTGCATCATTCTAATTACATGACCACACCTTCAAATATCTCACTTTTTGCATCATTCTAACCACATGACCACACCTTCAAACAACTCCACTTTTTTTTGTGCTTCATTCTAATCATATGACCACACCTTCAAACATCTCCACTTTTTGCTTCACTATCAGCTGATCCACTGCACCTAGATACTCAAGACCAGGTGGAGAGTTGGGTGGGGATCCAGGGGTCTGCATCCACCCAGAAGGGTTCACACCCTGACCTAAGATAAATAAAAAATAATTTCGATTGAAAGAATGAGAAAAAATCTCTAAAGATTAAACAATAAAAACCATTTTATTTATAATATATTGCTGATGATATAGAAATGATAAGTCAATAACAACAGTAACAAAACTGAGTTTGTCTATATATTGCTATTGTCCTTTCTGAGTTAAGAAATTTAGAGCATGATTTTCAGTACAAAATTTCTCGAGAGAAAAAAATATACTGCTGTTTTTTGGAATGTCATGATAATATCTCAAGTGAAAAAATCTGGAGGTTGAAACTACCAGTTAAACAAGGCCATAGTTTATTTAAAGACACATCAGCAAACATTATGAAGTGATGTAAAGCCATGGCTTTACATTTACTGGACTGCTGTCTTCTCAAGGTGGACTTTTATGCATCTTCTATGAAGTTTATTTTTCTCCATGGCTCAATATATAACCAGATGAGTGTACACAAATTATGTACAGACTATTGAGAGATAGGGACCCACACTCTTAAAAGAGGAAATAAATGAAAGAGAGCTTACCTAGTACATGTAGTATAATCCTCCTGGGTTATGTCCCTTATTAAATTTTTTATTGTTATTGTTGGTACAGTCAAGATATGTTTAGCTTGATCTTTTTTGGGGGTGGTGGTGGTGGTTTTTAAAAAGTTACTGAAGAGGTGTCACCTTCTTGCACATACTGATCATGGTTACTTTTCTTCTTTGCTTCCTATCGACCTTCCATCTGTCTCCATTATTAAGCAAAGAACAATTTCATTACTGTTGTTAAACACTACTTAGCTGCCTGGGGATTAGCTGTTTATATAATGGTTTTTTTCTGGCCAACCAAAAGAGTATTGTGATACCCAATGTGTGTAATCTGAGTGTGAAATTGTGAAAGTGAACATGTATGTTTTTTGCAATTGTTACTTAAAAGCCTTCTGGGAAAAACTATCAAGCAGGTGCTTAGCTATACCAAGGTTGAGAAATGTCAGAAAGTTGATCAGCCATCATTGTCAGAACATGCACCAGTGGCTATTACTGACTTTGACATTAGCAGACAGTGTGCTGGGTTAATCAGAATATTTAGAATATTTCATTTTCCTCATAAAATCTTAAACACTGCATATAAACAGCAGCCTTGATTCAGTGGACTCTTGCATAATACTAATTCAGCACTAACTTATATTAAATTAATGTCATATAAGTATGGGAATTATAGTAAATACATGTAATCTAAACAGTCAAACAAATTTTCATGGCTTAAGATGCAAACTGCCAAATGACAATCCAACAGAAAGCTCTCACATCAGTTCCAGACTGAGGCAGGCTCAGTTCACAGTGATAGCTATGAAAGTCAGATATATCAAATACACCGAAAATGTGTCACTTTTACTTCTCTGATAGAGATTGATTTTTCTAGGTATTGTAAACTGTCTGTTCTAGCTGATGAAAGTGACAAACTTGTGGTGTATGAGGGCTGAAGATTCTGACTTGCAACCTGACTTGCTACCTCAAGATGAAAAAGTTCAATCTTGGATTGCATCCTTTTAACAACATAAATAGTGGTTCTTCAACCCCAAATTCTGACCATTGATTAGACCTACCAAATTCCTGTCTTACTTCACATATTCCAATACTTTCTCCATCAAACCTCTGAACAAGGATATAGATATTTTCCTCATAGACCTTTCTCTTTTCTTTTAGACCTTCCTCAGACAGACAAACCTCAACACCTATCAAGCTTGCTTTGACGGCTATTTCACATACCATAGTGCTTATGAAGCAAGCAATAAGTGCAGCACAGTGAATTGATATGACATCATAAGCTATTTATAGCCTATACATTATGTCAGTGTAATTATAATATCAAACAGTTAGGGATATTACTGGTAGGAATTATTAATGGAGTAGTGCAGTATGCAACCATGACATCTATTGCAGTCAATACTAAATCTGTTTGTACAGAGAAGGGCTGCCATCTTACACTCATTCCTCCCACCAGGAGTCATGTCAAATTGCTACATCAATTGACATAGACAACTTGTTTGGTTGTGTTAGAGGAGGTGCAAAGAAATTTCCTTCTTGTGCTGTCCTTCCCCTTCACCTCCCTGCACACTGTGCCACACAAGCAACCAGATACTGAACACAAAGGCTTTCTGCCTCTTTTTTGTGCTAGAAGGAATACAAAGGCTTTCTGCCTCTTTTTTGCACTAGAGGGAATACAAAGGCTTTCTGCCTTTATTTTTGTGCTAGAAGGCACACAAAGGCTCTCTGACACATTTTCATGATAGAGGAAAACACAAATCCAAAAAAGAGAAAACAAGAAGGAGATATATAACACAAAAGCTCTCTGTCTCTTTTTCCTGCTAGAGGGGGACACATGTCCAAAAAGAGAAAACAACATTCATATGACAACTGAAATGTCTGAAAGGAGAAGCAATAAAGTTCTCTATGGGAAGTGGATAGGAGAATTATCTATGTTCCTGACTGCTAGAGCTATTACAGCTTAGTAGTAGGTTATTTATTGCTCCATGTGTCAAATGGGTTCTGATTATTCATTCAGATCTACTCATTTCCCTTCCCCTTATCAGGGAAAATTATACTTACAAGAGTACTTTCAGATCAGGTAAAGGCTAAAAGAATTTTGGCTTAGATCTCCTCTCTGTTTTAGAAGAATGATAAAAAAAAAGTCAGAGATCATACTTTTATAGACTTTTATTATAAAACTTTTCTGGTACAAAAGGCAACAAAGGAACAAAGGCTAGTAATCATCTCAAACAATGCAGTTTACTGGCATTATTCTCAATGCTATCCTACCAGAGAATGATGCTATAAGCCTCAATGATCCAGCAACTAATGATTTTTCATGTAATTTTCCATCATTGGGCAGACAGCACACTAACTTGTTTACAATCACTGGACAGATATCACAATGACTTGTTTACCATCATTGGTAAATATCAGACTACATACAGACCTGTTTGCCATCACTGGGCAGACAACACAATAAATTGTTTGCCATCACTGGGCAGACAGTACACTGACTGGTTGCATTCACTGGGCAGGTAGCACACTGACTTGTTAGCCATGACTAGACACAGCACACTCATTGGTTGCCATCAGAGAACACACTACCTTTTTTTGCCATGACTGAGCAGACAACCACAATGACCTGTTGGCCATGACTGGACAGGCAACATATTACCTTTTCTTGCTCTGACTGGGCAGACAGCACACTGCCTATTTTTGCCATGACTGGGCACACAACACACTGACTTTTACCATGAGATGGATAGCATGGCTGGTGGGTCTGGATTTTCCATTTCCAGATAACACAGTGTTTGCTTTGTTGGTCATCTGGAACAAATTCTGAAGAAACCACCAACCAGCTAATGTCTCAGATTTTCGTGTCCAGAGGTATTAGCATTACAAGCATGGATTGAATCAAGTCAGTACTGTAAAGGAGATTGTTCAGTCACTTGGCAGTAGCATGCATCATGGCAACTAGAAGGACTGTCACTGCAAACATTCCCCTTCACATCCTTGGCTGATTTTTTTTTAAATGGTGGTTTAAAGTAATTAGTTAGTTAAAGTAATAAGTAGTTACCACTAACAAAGTTTACAGATCCAAGCTCACTTACTCATTCAGACATTTTAATGGACTAAGTGTAATTTTCTAACAATACAATAAATAATCAGTGGAATTTTAATACATGTATTTTGTTAAAATATAGTGTTCTTTTATCTTCAATAATCAATGGTACATACAGTTCCAGTAATCAAGAGTACTTTTATTTCCAATAACCCATGGTACATTTATTTCCTATAATTAAGAAAACATTTATTTCCACTACTCAATACATATATTTTCAATAATCCTTAGTTCCTTTTTTTCAAGAATAAGTCGTACCTTTCCCCCCAATATCCAGCAAACATTTAATTCCAATGATATTATTTCCAGTAACCAATGGTACAACTTATTTTCAATAATCAAGTGTTTATTTGTTTAATAATCAAGAGTACCTTTATTTTTAATAATGATGGGTATTTTTTTAATAATCATGGGTATTTACCATTTTACTTCCTCTTCGTAGTGACTGGAGGTCAAGGTCAAATAGGTAACAAAGCAAACAACAATAAATCACTCTGAATGAGATTTACACCAAGTACATGCATATGGGCCAGATATATATTCTGAAGAGGTGATTATTTATTACAAGCACTCTAAAATAGTTTCCTTTTGTCACAGATGTTTCTGTCGTGTTGTGACAAGCTGTTACAAATTTCACTGGGTTTTTTTTGTCAAAACAAATATTTAAAAAAAAAGAAAACTGCAAATAAAATTTCTCATGTCTCAAGTTATAAAAACAGAAATGTAACAAAGAAAAAGCTCTGGATGAATATTATCTCAAATAACACAATACAAAGGTAAAACTATGTATACATTTTAAGGTATAAAGTGTTTCCTCTATTCACAACATCTAAAAAAAACAGTCATAACTTTACCTGTACCATGCCTCTAAGAAAAGGAAATTGCTATACCCAAAATCTGTTTATAAATAAATATATATATATATACAAAAAATGAGTTATTTCTAATCTTTCCTCTCTTCTAATTCTTAACTCCTGATACCAGCTACATTTCTACAAAAGATGATTATTTCTAATCTTTCCTCGCTTCTAATTCTTACCTCCTGATACTGGCTGCATAGCAATGGGTTGGCCTGGTGCACCAGGCTGTGAATATCCTGGTTGTGGTGGATACCCTTGTTGTGGTGGATATCCTGGTTGTGATGGGTACCCTGGCTGTGGATACATTTGTTGCTGATACATGGGCTGCCCACTATAAGGTGGTGGCTGTTCTGGATAGGGCATTCCTGCAGAATATGAACCTGGTTGGGTGGTGACTGGGTAGGGAGCTTGATTCATTTTGCTGTACAGAACTTACAGTGCTCAGCAAATGTTAATTTACTGTAAGTGAAACACAGAACAGCAGTATTAGAGGAAATTACATTACATGCACAGCAGTGATTAGGTGTACATGCATGTTATTAGTTTATTACCACCTAAGATAACCTGGTTTACCATTTTTGACTGAACATGAAAGATAACCCAGGGTTGTTTTTTTTAACCATATTTAACTGAACATAAGAGTAACCAACTTTACCATGTGTCATGAAAAAAAGGGGGGAATAATCAGAAAATTAATTTTAATCCTTGATTATCTCCACTTGCCCAATGCAACAGACGTTAGCAAGTGTCGTCTGCGAGCAAAATGACGTCTTAATTACTGCACTGTCAGTGCGTTTGTTGCCATTTACGGTCAGGGTGTCTGCTTATTTTGTTTGCATACAATGTCAGCAAGTTTGTTAATTTCATGTTTTGAACATTTTCATAAAAATATATTTGATTAATTATTTAAGTTAGATGTTTGGTAATTATGTTCACAATGTGTAGAAAATGTGTTTGATTTTTATTATCAATTCTTATTACAAATTTAATTAGGGATTATATTATTAGGAGTATTGCACCTCAGAGTAATGCACCTTCGTAGCGTCAGTAAAGTAGGGATACATGCGGTAATTTTATCTGTGAGAGAATGAGAACTGATTGTGCATAAAAGGACTAATGGGAGCTATTTTACTTTAGTGTGCATCGTCTGGACTACAGAGATGTGTGAGGCCTCTTATTATTGCCTACACTGAGTTTGGACAATCTTTCTATCTTCATTATGACTGGGAAGAAAGAATTGAATATTCTCCAC
Organism: Sinotaia quadrata; assembly: GCA_028829895.1. Lineage (NCBI taxonomy): Eukaryota > Metazoa > Mollusca > Gastropoda > Architaenioglossa > Viviparidae > Sinotaia > Sinotaia quadrata. The sequence continues at coordinate 59,008,942 of CM054177.1, read as the reverse complement.
GTACAGTATAGAGTTGGACATGTGTTTTGTCATGCTCAATTTGTTCATGGCAACCTGTAAAGCTTGTCTGTATTACTCATATTTTTTCATTTTCATTGCTCATGTTTCCACGCCCCATGAATGTCAAGTGTGGGACATCTCAGAATGAATGACTAACACCGTGTGAAAGCTAAGCCCTTTTTTTTTCTTTTAAATTAAATTCTTTGTTACATGTTCAATCATATAAATAAACTGAGTTACTTTACACATGTTCAATCATATAAATAAAGTGGGTTACTTTATATGTTCAGTCATATATACAAACTGGGTTACTTTACATGTTTAATCATAAGTGGTAAAGTGCATTATCTTTTGTGTTCATTCACCTATAGTAAATTGGGTTGCCTTGTGTGATAATTTATATATGATAATATGTAGCAATCTGTATTACTTTGTATGTTAATCCCTATAAGGTAAACCAGTTACCTTTCACATTCAATTATGTAAGATATTCCAATTTACCAAAGATGACCAACTATGTATGTTCATCCATTTATTAAGTCTGACTGAACAGCTATGACATGTTACTATATTTGAACAAGTATAGTGTTAGTAACCAATTTACTATGTTTGACTGAACATCTTTGTCAACCCACTTTAGTGCATTTAGCTACAGACCTGAACAATATCAATTGCTGCAAGAGTTTTTATTTAATTTTTCATTTATTGGATTTAATTAAATTGTAATCATATTAGCTTTCTAAAGTACTTACATAAAAAAATATTTCTTTGTAAACCACAATTTTAGTGACTGTTAAATCATTACCATTCACCAGTTTTCGCTATACAAATCATCAATAATTTTAATTTTGGCATTGAAAGATTGTCAAACATTTGATAAGGTGATATTCAAATGACCATGGCAAATAAAAGGTTCAAGGAAATATATCCCAACCTTGATTGGACTGCGCATATCTGATGTCAAACTGATAGAAAAATGTCTGCGGTGGTCATGGCCTCCATTAGAAATGGGTAAACTTGGTTGAACAATGACATATTCAATGTGGTATCAATTCAGTTGCAATTAGAAATGGGATAAACCCAGTTGAACAATGATGCTGAACAATGTGCATTTGATTTCTGACCCAGACAGTGTGCATATTAGCTTCAGAACCAGCTAGGGATCTAGCACTTAATACAATATATGTTGCTTTACTAAGTACTATTCTGACTGAACATCTATAATAACCCAATTTCTATTTGGACTGAACATACATATATTAATCTTATTTACCATAATTAAATGTGTATAGTAATCTACTGTAACATTATTTTGGTTTCTCTTTCATTAAAAGTGGCTAAAACATTAACAAATTAAATATAAAACAAGGCCAGATCAATGACTACAAAAACTAAGTTAAATATAAAACAACAGGACTGACTCAATGGCTACAAAAACTAAGTTAAATATAAAACAACAAACGGGACTGACTGTGACAACAAACACTTAGGTAAATTAAATATATAACAACAAACATGACCGACTCAGTGACTACATACATTAGCTAAATTAAATATATAACAAACAAACATGACTGGCTCAGCGGCTACAAAAACTAAGTTAAATATAAAACAACAAACAGGACTGACTATGACTACTAACACATAGCTAAATTAAAAATAAAACAACAAACATGAACAACTTGGTGATTACAAACATTAGCTAAATTAAATATAAAATAGCAAAAATAACCAGTTCAGACTAGAAACACTAGCTAAACTAAAATACAAAACAAAAAGAGGACTAGCTCATTAGATAGAAACACCATCTAAATTAAATATAAAACAAAAACAAAACAATCAGCTCAGTGGCTAGAAGCACTAGATAAACTAAAATACAAAAGAAAAACAGGACCAGCTCATTAGCTAGAAACACTATCTAAATTAAATATAGAACAACAAACATAACCAGTTCAGTGGCTACAAACACTAGTTAAACTCAAAAATACAAAATAAAAACAGGACCAGCTCATTAACTAGAAACACTATCTGAATTATAGAATAACAAACACAACCAGTTCAGTGGCTACAAACACTAGTTAAACTCAAAAATACAAAATGAAAACAGGACCAGCTCATTAATTAGAAACACTATCTAAATTAAATATAAAACAACAAAAATAACCAGCTAAGTGGCTAGAAACACTAGCTAAATTATAAATAAAGACAAAAGAACCAGTTCAGTGACTATAAAAACACTAGCTAAATTGCCATAAATATCACATAATTCAGAAAAAATATTTGTTCTTTTGTTTCTTCTAATGGTAACACATTATTAAGCAATATTTTTTTGTAACTGGTCTTAGTGATATATAATATTTATGTAGTGGACTTTGTTACAGGTTTTTTCTTTTTAATAAAACTAGTTTAGTTATTCTGTACAGGCACTACAATCTCGATACTAATTATGTATTTATACCACTGTCTCAGGACTAATTATGTACTATATGCAAGTTCTATCTTAATACTATGAAATATGTACAAGTACTACTGGCTCAGTACTAATTATTGTACAAACTTGGCTTTCTTTTAATTACAACTTTATATCATCTCATACATTGTACATGTATTAAAGTCTCAGTATTAATTATATAAATGTCTTAGTGATCTTATAAATTCTAATGTCTCTGTGCTAAAACTATATATTACTCTCAGTACTAATTACCATATAGTTCAGTACTACTTACTATAAATTAGTCTCTTTATTCATTGGCATAGAAATATCAGTGCTAATTACATTATGTTTTAGTTTAGAAAAATCAAAAGAGAGATCATAAGAGTAACTGGAAGGATGAAAATTCATCTGTAACAAGTTCATATAACTATCATGTATGATAAAAGTTCAAATAAAATGAATAAAATGAACTAAGGCACTAACTTATAACTATATGAAAGAAAACAAATAAGTACATTGAGTGACATACCTTCTAACAAAGAAATAAGACACTCCAACAAGTTCTTCTTTATAAATATGACAGTGAAATAATTTAAGAAACACACATGTCTTTAGGCTTTATACCAATATTAAATGCACAAGCCTATTCTAAATATAGTATAAATATTCTAAATATAGTTGGATTATTGACAAACTGATAGTTTCCATAGAGGCTCCCAGCTAAGTGTGCGTCAGTGACATAATTGTGCAATGTTTTGCAGACATCTTATTAAAATTGATTTGGCCAGTATTTACTGTATATTGATTGCAGTATACAGTCACTTCAGTCTTTTGTGTGGAAATTTCCACTTTTAGCTTCCAAACTGACAAAACTTTGCCTAAAAGTGTTGTTACTGTTACTTTTGTTAGTGTTATTGCTCTTCTTATTTCTTTAGTAGTTTATATTTTTTATAGCCAGATAATACAAACTAAATTTTGAACAAAAAAATGCTAACTGAAAAAAATGTGACAAGCAGAAAGGCCTGAGTTATGAAGTGTTTGTGCATGTGTATGTGTGTGTGTGTGTGTGTGTGTGTGTGTGTGTGTGTGTACATGCAAGTGCCTGCTACCTGGTTATGAGTGTATGTATAATATAAATACATAAATAGTAAATACTTCACATGGCCATTTCACTCTCTTAAGCAATCTCTCTCTCTCTTTAAACATCACTATTTAAATATGAATCAGCACCATCTGTTCATAAATATTGTGGCATCAGTATTCAATCTGTTTTTTTATCAATTCCCTTTTTATGCTACTGAAATTCCAAATATTAACTTACTAATAAGATTATTAATTCATCAGCAGTAAAAATCAATACAAGAAAAAATGCTGATTGGATATTAAATACTGGGGATCAGTAAACTAAGGTTTCCTTTGCAATGACAAATCAGATAGATGGCAATGCACACAATGTGAGTATTATCTCTGACCTATTTTCTGAGACAGCAAGAAGTAAGGATATCCTTAACTCTGGATACTTAGAGATTATACATGACAATGTGATGATGCAGAAAAGAAACACTTATATCTCAAGTGAACAACCTAATATCTCTATGTAACTATTTATTTACCATATTCCATCAATCCAATATAATATACAAAAGCCTGAATTTAAAATGTTAAATTGATTAAGCTGATATTACCATCCAAATGCATAAGAATCAAACAGCTTGGTTTGTCAAAGATAATTCATCATACTAAAAACCCAACTAATTAACTATCCCAGATTTTAAGTGGTAACATTAAAACAAATACAGATAAAGCTAATGTCACAATAGGGTGAATAGCCCAATGTTTAACACAACATAATTCACATTCCAATACATGTAATTGAACCTAACACATAACTTATCACTGAAATTACAGTATGTGACTCAAATCAAAATAAAACAATTAATGTAAAATACATAAATTGGTTTGTACATGTATAAACATTTGTTAACATCATTCTAGAACTCTACTGCAACAATTAATAAAAATGTCTTAAAAATAAAATAGATTTAAAAAATAACTAAGCATCCTGATTTTTATTATAGATTGTTCGTTTTTCTACTGCAATATTCACAGTGGGTGTTTGGATTACATTTTAAAATAAATTCTGAGTACCGAGATTTCAAAAATAAATAATATAGGAAATACTGTATCATGTACTGATGTAGCAAGATGGGTTTGCTGACCCACATTGAAGGCTGAAATGTATAAATCACATCAATAACATATATACACATCAGATCAGTTCAAAATATGAAATTATTCGTTTAGTTTAGCTTCTGTTTTGATTGTTTTTTAACGCTGCCTCAATGATTTAGTTCACACTATCACAGCGCCGAATGGCCTTTCGAGTGCACGTAAATCCTTTGGCAATGTAGACACACCTTCATTTTTTTTTCTTTTCTGAACACCATTTTTACCACGTAAACAAAAAATATTTCAGTCTAATTCCGGAAAGAAAAGTGATGTTAATAACACTGCTTCATATAAAGAGGACTCGTTCTTACCTTGGTGTGGAAGATAACGATAAAATATTATGCTAGTTACAACAAATTATGTGCGCAGTCGCTGCCCAGTTATCACAGATATAAATAACTTTTAGCCGCCAGCCTCGGTTTTTAAGAGTACGCTTGTTGTCTAGCAAAACCGACCTCAGCTGCCTGGTTGTACACCTATATTATAATAAAGTATGGCAACCATTATCAGTCAAATCTTGCTAACAGTTTTATCAGGTATTAATTAATTAATATTATTATTAATATTATTAATAACTAGTATTAATTAGGTGTACAGTTTTACTACTATATCTTCAACAGTATCTAGTTTATCCCTGTTGTCTTGTGGCATTTCATAATGCTAAAATAAAATAAAAATGCATACACAAACACCATCTCCAATGTGGGCCTACACCTTTTCATGCAGTCTAAAGGGATCAAATTCGTTTTGTCGCGTCTCTCTTATCCACCGTTGGTCTACAATATGAACACTCCATCTCTTCACTTTGTTTTATGATTTTTAAATCATGTCAGTTAGCTACCTACTAATAGTAATGAGACATTAAAAGGTGTTTATTAAGAACTGGGTTGCTGTTGTTGTGTGTGTGATTTTAATAATTGCTTACGGTAAATAAATTGTTTTAAAAACTTAAGGGGGGTCTTGTTTTTGTGTTAAAGATCAAGGGGCTAAAGGGATTTCCCCCCCCCCTCTCGTTGACTTCTTTGATCGATGTTCTCGATCTTATATGGTTCCTGCGAGGATCTTCCTTCCTTGTGGTGTGCTGATGTTGTCGTTTATGTTGGCAGATGTACTCTGCTGCTGCGACTTACCTGCTGTTGATTTTTTTTTAATATTCCGTTTCAGATTACTGTAGGCGCACAGGTGTTTGAGACTCCTATGGTACTTTCATCCGATTTATTTTTGGTTGACTTCTTTTCTCACAGGAGCCGCAATAGACTTTTCATCTTGAGATGTTCTCGGTCTTATTACGACTTCTTCTTCTTTCCTGGTTGACTGTGCAGGGGGCAGTCTGGTGCATACAACTGGCGACTGGCGGTGTTGCTCGTGAAGTTAGTGTTGTTGTGTTCATTGTGTGAATGGAAGTTGATTTTTCTAAATTCTTCCCCCCCCCCACCTTTCTTTTTTCTTTTTTGTCTCTGCTTCTGTTTAATATATAGTCAATGGAGTGTGCTTCTGAGAAAAATAGAGATGAGTGCTTTTGGGATTAGTTTTTCTGTGTGGTAATGAGTGAGTGATGAGTGGGATCTGCATTAGCTCTTTGGTGTTAATGATTATTTTTCTTTCTTCTTGGTATAATGGTCATTCCAGAAGAAAAAATGTGCTATATGGTGTTTTCTGTTCGGCAATAAGTCTATGATTTTGCCTGGCCTATGATTTTGTTTATTAGAAGGGTGGAATTGTATCATAGTCTGATTTGCTCTGTTGTGTAGTGCACTGGATAGGTTGGGGTGTCTTTGAGTGTTGTTTTTTTTCTATATTTGGTTATTTAATGTATTTATTTCTGATAGCTGCCTTTCCAAAGCTAGCAGAGTTTTTGGAATTTTGTGAAGATCTCAGTCTTTGTGACATCAAGAAGTTAGTTACAAGGATTACTTTCCAAAGCTTGATTCATTTACTGTCAGCTGATTTGTAAATCCCTTCAGATGTCAGCTTGCTAATGTTTCTGAAGGTTTGGAAAGGCACTTCTTGAACTTCGCTCCAAAAGTGAAGCACGCTTGGAAGAATTTCATAACAAGACAGATCTCTCATCATTTTGGATTTTTTTAAAGTTGCAATTTTAAATTTGCACATGTAGAAGAGTCTAAAATGCTGCTGCCTTTTGCACAACCTACAATGTTGTAAACAAGGATTTTCTACCCTCATGGACTTTTTAAAAAAAGGTTAAGAAATCGATTGGACCAAGCATCCAAGTTGCTCTACCCTGATATGGATGCCGTTTTATCAAAAATAAAACAGCACCACTTTCCCCAAACCTGAAGGGAGGATGTTTTGAATGAAATTCTTCTGTTCTTCAATCCTTTATTATTAATTTGCATGTGTGCTATATTCTTATGACAGAATAAATGGCTTTTTAAATCTCTGATTGATTCTTGACTTTGAGAGCATTTATTCTTAATTTTAAGAGCAATCAGCTTATTTTTACTTTGAAATAATTTTGTTTAACAGATTTGGGGTAAAAGAAAAACCAAAAGTTCCCCGACCCCTGCATTACTGGAATGCAGAAACGTTTTAACCACAATCGTCTTCTCAAGGACGTGTATGATGAATTGGTTTGCTCAAACACAGTGGTTGATAGCTGTGTTTTTTTCGCCAATCAGAAAAGACTAATTGTAGGCCCATTTTCTAAACTTAGAACCAACAAGCGCCCACTCTAGCAAGCATGGCGCCAAAAGATTTTTCAGCTTATCTATTTCCAGTTATAACTATTAACATAATAAAAATACCCCAAAATAAGCCTAAGCGAACAAGATAGTGCTACTGCTAGGGACGTTTACGAGTCAGAAAAAAACAACACAGTACGATGAATATTATAATATTTGCCATAAAGGACCTTGACCATGGCCATGTCAACAAATGCATTTTTATTGGTCGACTTCTTTGATCTACATTTACCATAAGTGGTAAAACTGAGAGGCATTTGTGTTATATAATCTGGTAGTGTCTCTAAGCTTATCTAAAAGCCAATTATTGAATCAAATTATATATATATATGCTAGCATCTATTGTTAGTCAGAAGAGATAATATCAGTTTGAAATATTGTATAACTCTACAAAACGAACATTATTTTATTGATTAATAGCTGGTCACAAAGAAAAAAGTCAATTATACAGCCTATTTTGAAAATGAAAATTTTAAAAAAGTATGATGTCACAATTTTCTCTTGGCCTACATTTTATGGGCAGATTCTTCCCTATGGGATTTTGGCAACTGCTTATTAGTAACAAATTTCTTTAACACCGAGTTGGTTATGGGTTACATAAGAGTTATCTTCTCCTTGTTCAAAATGTTCGTGAAAGTCACTGACGTGGATTTAACACAATAAATACTAGAATTAAATCTTGGTGACAAGATTTAACATTTGTCTTCATAAAGTAAGTGCATAAATAGAGTAAATTTAGTTTAGCATAAGTATTTACGATGGGTTTTACGGGTCTGGAACTCTGGTTGTATTTCGACGCAGTACTTGCTATACAACTTTTTTTACAAGTAATACTAATACTAATACTGTAATAGGCCTAGTGAAATAATACTTAATAGTTAAAACAATATGAGTCCATTTCACACCTTAGAATAATTGTGCAAACATAAAATTTGGAAAACAATTCATGCGTTGCCTGAAATAGACCTTTTTATTTTTCAAAATCATAAATGGACATTTTCCATTTACATTCCATTCAAAGGGGCGCAATGTGGGTATATGTTGCTAAGACTAAGAGTATCATATACTATAGGCCTATATCACAAATAATATGAAGTGGGTGAGGGTGTAATTTTGGTAATTGACCATGGTTGGCACTTTGCTTCGCTATGCCATTATGCATGTCATTCTTTGATTATGTGTATTAATTGTGCAATGTAATTCTTATTATATTAGGCCTATAATGATTATATTGCATACTGAATATATGTTATATAATATATACCAGATGTTTAAAAACTATTTAAAAAATAAACTCTTATTTTATTAAGAAATTTATTATTATTGGTCATGATGTTTGCGCAGTGATTTGGTGGTCTGTTTTCAAAAGACTTGCAACACTTTTGTAATATAACTCAGTCTTAGTCTTAGTAATTTGACATAGATCAAAAGATAAAATTAAGTTGCTATAAGTATAAGACATCAACAAGAGAAAAAGTAAGCTTATTTAGTATTGCTACATATGCTCCTTATCAGTTATTTTGAATGATTTATATGAATCGCTTCTCAGGCTTTGAGATAAATCTAACAATATAGTCCTGTAACTAAGTGTAAGTCATTGCTCATGGACAAACTGCCAAGACATCATGAAGACAGCTTGACATGGAGATGGAGTAGCACAAGCTAAATGTATATCAGTTAATACATATATTTAAGATAGTAAAGAGGAAAATTTCTCTTGGTAGTCTTATTAACAATATTGGGTTATTGACCCAAAAGGAAATATGCTGAGTGTTGGCATTTGTTTAATAATAATCTTTGGATTTGATCCCCACTCCTGAGATTAAATATTTTAATTTCATATACATATATTTGATTTCCCTTTAAGTTTCAGATAATATAATAGGGAGTAATTTTTGAAGATTACTGAAACTGATAAACTCACAACAAACACACATATTCACTTCATACACAAATACAAAGCATATACAAATGTTTTGAATTAAATATGTACACCCAAAAGAAAACTGATGGGGGGGAATGTTGGGTTTTTTGTTTCAAATTTGAAAAAACAAACATTTTATTTCTCAGCATTTAAATGTTAGAATAAACATTTCAACAGAATACTATTATTGTTTTCTTTACATTAAATAAAATAGTCCTAAACATTAGGTTTAGATGATTGTAAATATGTTATTTTTCTTACTTTTATAATTAGAAATTGATTAAACAAAATAGTTTTAATCTCTTGACTTTTTTCAAGGCATTACTTGTTGTCATGGCAACCAGTCTTCTCAAACAAGTTACAGCTCACCGGCTGCATGAGATATGTAGATCCAGAAGCATTGCCATTATGTTTGTAACAAGACACAAATCAAGCCTGAATGATGATATTTGTGAGAAGCTGAAAAAGGAACATGGACAGAAGAGTCTCAGCACTGAAGTTACTGTCAAGAAAGAAGCATTCACAAATATTGATTTTTTTGACCTGGCAAGTTTTGTGGCAGTTCTTTGTGTAGCTTTGCTCATTGATTATTTTGACTAAAACTACTTGATTCTAGTTATTGGTCTAGAGTAATCTTTGATTCTATTTGTTTAAGTTTAATATTTTCAAAATGCTCACTGATTTGGTATATATATTTAATAACAACATCATGATGTTCTAAGTTTTGACTAATAAATGAACTTTGCAACTTGACTCTTTGATAATTATTTTTTTGGAAAAGAAATTCTGTATCCAGACAACAAATGTTAAAGACCAAGTAAAGAGAAATCTAGGTCAGCTGTGGAAATAAATTTATAATGTTACATGTTCTGATAAGTATAGTAAATTTCAAAGTTATAATTGCAGTGAATATGTTAATATAAGCAATTGAAAGAGCTTGTTCTCTGAAGAGTCTCATTGCTACTAGTATGCACAATTCCACAAGTTGCAGTAGGCAGGAAGAGATAGCACCTAGAGCCAACAGGAACTTTTATTTCAAAGACAGGACACTTGACAAAACCAAAGTCATCTACACCAGAGATTGCGGCATGCCATAACTTGTGTTATTATATACTTTAACTGCCTGATAAAGACAAATATGGATTGATTTTTTTTTTGTTGTCCTGAGCATTAGGAATTCCATGTTGCTCTTGGTCATATGGATTAAATAATATAGGAATGGTGTGCGTAAATTAAAACTTTGATTTTTGATTGACTTTTGACATTAAAATGAAAACTATACTTATTATGTGTGTGTGTGATGTTGATTCTTTATAGTTTGATCTTTAACTTTTAAAAATTCTTTTAGTCATTTTGAGAATTTTTGTTTCTTTCAGTTGGCTAGAGAGCTAAGAAGCAGCCTTCAGCTAAGAACAGATCAACATTTAAATCATAATGATCTGTCTTCTCGTCTTGCACTTCTCTTGGATTTAGGATGTTCCATGAAAGAAATTATGGAAAATGTTGACATTCTTACTGTCAAAGAGGATGAGATTCTCCTCAGGGCAAGATATGCAAAGGTATAGCTGAGACTACAGTTTGTTTGCTTTTCTTTAACCTAGGAATAAAGGATATATTGACAGTTAGTTCATGGAGGTTTGCAGTCTAGATAGCACAAGTATTTATCTACTGTTGAATCTTGTGGTAAATAATAATTAACACTTAATCATCATTAAATTCCTGAAAACTTCATTATCTACATAGGAGTGCTGTACAAATGAGTTGCACATATTATTTGTCAAATTATTGGCAGTTAAGACTAATAAGAGATAGTTGATAGATGAGATTATTTATAAATTATTTATAGATTATTCAGGATACTGTCACATTAATGCTGACACGTTATGCAGTAAAATGTTGTCTGGTACTGCAATACAGATGACAGGTTATGCAGAACAGATATGTGCTGTCTGGTACTGCCATACAAATGGCAAGTTATGCAGTACATATATGTGTTGTCTCGTATTTCAATACAAATGACAAGTTATGCAGTACATATATGTGCTATCTGTTACATTAAGTTATGCAGTACAGAAATATGCTATCTGGTACTGCAATACAAATGACAAGCTATGCAATGTCTAGAGAGAATACTGTGAGGCTGAAAGGTAATGGTAGTGAATATCATCAGCTTTGACCATCCATAAAAAAAATTATTTTAATAAAGTCCACAGTGTTACAAATATTATTATTTCAATAAAATCCATCTTTTCCAGTATCAAAATAAATAAAAGTACCACTACCAGCTCCAAATTGTTGTTCTGCATACGAGGTAAATTGATGGCAGAAATAAATCTTTTTATCTTCCTACCACAATATCCACAGGCAGATCAATCATCATTTCACACAGTTTTCCATGACACAGTGGAACATTAGAGATTATCTTGAAGAGCATCCTATTTCTTGATATGTGATCTCACAAACTGTATGCAACATTTTAGTCATTATTTAGATTTTCTTTTGGTAGTCCTGCAGAAATGAACCCCAAAGTCATGTAAACTTAACACCTATTCCAGCATCAGTGCTATTTAAGTTTCAGATGATTACACTACCTTCTCCGATAGACATCATAAATACTTCTTTTTCTGCCGGAATTTTTCATTGATTTATACTATAAATGGCTGTTGAAGGCCCCTTTAGAGAAGCAACAGCCCTTAACATGAATGACATGAACAACTATTGTCTAAATTATGTCCAAAGACCTGGAAAAGGTTGTTGGGTCTCAGCTGGATTCTCACCTAGATCACCATAATCTTTTCATTGATTTTCACTGTACTTTTGTCCATATCATAACAATGAAATTACTTTTAACATTTTTTTATTGACCTGTCTGCTTGAGAAATATTTCATTTCTCGTTCTTCTGACTTTATCTGTGACTTTTAGCACTATTGACTTTGAAATATTGCTCCAATGTGTCCAGCATTATTTATGGTATTGCTTTATCTTGATTCAGATATTTCATCTGTCTAAAAGAAAACAAATTGTGTCGGTTAATGGCAAGCATTTAAGCCTGGAGTATTTTTATTATGGTATCCAACAGAGTTTGGACTAGTTTTTTTGCATCATGCATTCAAAAGCCCTAAGTGCCATCCTGTATCCTACCGGTTATAATCATCTGTACAAATCAAATGACCCAATTGTGATTACTTCCACTATCTAGAGTGTAGAGAAATATTTGTATGCTATTAAATCTTGGATGATGTAAGTTATAAATGGATGATGATGAAACTAAAATCATGCTTGTTGCTCAAAATGGTTTCTAAATCATTTCCTGTGCCAGAATAATTGAATATTAGTAACAATCCAGTTAAATTTAGCCAGTCTCTTAGAAGCATGGGTGTACTTTTTGTCAGCTCTCTTTCTCTCTCTCTCTCTCTCTCTCTCTCTCTCTCTCTCTCTCTCTCTCTCTCTCTCTCTCTCCTTTGAATACATCTTCATCATCTTTAATACTTTATAGAATAGCAAGTCTGGAGGTGAGATGAATCAGCACTGTTCACAAGTTTCTTATTACTCATGCTACAAAGACCCTTGTGTTCACTGGTACTCTAGTGACTTGATTATTGTAAATGTAACTCTCTTCACTTTTTGGTCTTCCATTAAGTCTTTTGGAGATTCTTCAAAAAGTTCAAAGCATTGCAACTAGGATTAGTCTCAGAGTTCCAAGAACAGTAATATCATTTCACTTCTCCACAGTCTTCACTGGCTATCTACTCTTCACATAAGAATACAAGCTCTCTTCTCCTTGTTATACTTCATTGTCTGGTTCTAACCTTAAATACTTCTCTGATCTCACATGACTACACTGCTGCTAAAAAAAGCTTACACTTATTATTTGACATGCATTTCTAACTTTCCAATGCAAAGTATAAGCCCTAATATCCACATTCATTTGCTTGTTGGGTTCCTCTACCTGGAATTTGCTGCTTTTCAAACTGAAATGCAAAGAGATCATGGTCATTAATAAGAGCTTTCAAGACACATCTTTTTATCAGCAAGAATAATACTGTCTCTTCTGTCTCGTTTATTCAGGTTATATGTTTGTAAATTAATTTTATTTTCCTCTTTATAAATACGGTTATTTATTATAAATTGCCATATTGCTTGAGGACTGATTTTATTTTATTATACTATCTTTAGTTTTCCTGTTTGTTTAAATAGTTTGTATATTGCGTATTTCATGTGTAATTAGTGTGTAAGTGCTTCAGTGCTTTTATAATGTTTGGTGCTTTATTATTGTTGTTGTTGCTGTTGTTGTTATTGCATTAATATAAAATTTTATTAATATTTGCAGGACATTTTTCAGTCAGGTATCACTGTAGAGAATCTTTTATTGGCTGGACCCCAGAATTGCCAAGACTTTTTCAAAGAACCTGCTTCCACAGACAGTTTGGACCGTCACTTATGTCAGTCTTTGAAGTGTACTAACTATCATCTCACAATTTTGATGAAAAAATACCCATCTTTTGTGAAGATTAGAAATATTACACCAGAGGATTTAAATCAAAGAATGAATATCATTCAGCAGTATGGTGTTACAATACAAGATGTTTGGACAGCACCACATGTTTTAAACCTTGATGCAAAGAAATTAAAATGCCGCATGCAGCAACTAAAAGAATTAAAAGACCAAGGCAAATTACATTTCGACAAATGGCCCCTGAACACTATAGCAAAGTGTGAGAAAACATTTCAGACACGTATTAAACGTGTACTGGAATGCTCTGCATTTATCGATGGGTCCCCAGTAAACTTGGAAACCATTGCTATTCATCTAGGTGTGAGTGAGAAAGTTTTGGAAGATGTTACCATCAATTTCAGAATTTACCGCACTGTTGCAGTTCAAAAGATTCTTTATCTTTTGCAGCAAGGTGTATCAGCTAAAGACATTGTCAACTACATTTATTTGCTAAAGTACGAGAAGTCTCGACTTGAGAAGGCAGTTTTAAAATGTAAAGAGTTAAGCAGTAACAGGCTGCCAATATCACTGCTTCTCAGTTTCCTGTGCACAGGTCAAATTCCAAGAAAATCCTTTCAAAAATGTAAGCAGAATCATTATGTCTCTGCTTTAGTTGGGATTCCAATTGGTTGTTTTCCACATAATCATTCTTTAAAACCATTATGGTCAAGTGAACGTATTACTATCAAACGTAACTTTGACTTCCTTAGATCACGTGGTTTCTCTGTGGAGGACATAACGAGTTGTCTCATTTTGCTTGCACACAATTGTGAAGGGCTGAGGAAGTACTTTGACAATTTATGGCAACGTCCTGACGTAAGACCATTTGTTGGTAAAGCTGCATGGAAGGACAAACAAAGGGTCTTGAGTCTTGTGCAGTTTTTGATCGAAAAAGATCTAAATTTCAGGTCCTCTGTGTTGTATTCAGATGAGGAAACAACTCCAGATTTATCAGCAGAATCACAGGAAGATGAGAGAGTAAAGCAAATAAATGATGATGGTAAATGAATAACAAACTTGAATAAAGGTATGAGTTTTGGTAATGGATTGCATAGAGCACCAGTAAAATATTCAAAATTAAACTACCATAATAAACAAAAATATATTTTTATAATACAGTTTGAAATTATGAAAGTGTTTAAATATATTAAGTAAAGGGCTAATGATGCAATGATCTCAAGTTTAAATATTCTGTCAAAATTCTTATTTCAGAACAATTTTTAAAATGAAAATATTTATTTTATCAGATATAAAAACTGAGAAGAAATAATTATGAACTCTAACAGCAAAATTTTAATCCAAACTTTTATTTTTTTTTAAATTAAAAGGACACTTGCTTGATTTTAAGCATATTTATTTATTATTGAAAAATATTAACAGACAGACATAAAATAATTTTATATCTATAATTTTATTTATGAATCGGGGGTGAAAAATCATATTACTACAGTTAGGATAACTGTAGTAATACACTTATAACCAGGAACAGTAAAATATACGCTTGGTTATGGCTAGAGGTTTAATTCTCATCGTTATAAATGTTTTTTTTTTATAAAGTTGTCAACCAGAATTGTAACTTCATACAAACACAACATTTGCACTACATTAACACTTTGTTTTTTTTTTGATAAACCAAATAAGATTTGATTGTTCATATATATTTTCTTTCCACTTCAGACATGTTACTCTAGATGTCAAGGTTCCTGATAACAAAGTGATATGATAGCCAGTTCATCCCATTGCCTATTTACACCAGCTCAGGTTATCACTTTAAGAATGCCAGAAACAATTCACTTTGAATTAAGCATTACTTAAAGAAGTGCCAGATTAATTTGATTGAGAGGTGCCAAAGACAGTGAACTAAAAAATGCCAAAGACAGTGGACTTTTATCACTAAGAAGCACTAAAGATAGTGGACTGTTATCACTAAGAATCCAAAAACAGAGGACTGTTATCACTAAAATTTAAAAAGTGCAAAATGCAGTGAACCATTATCACTAAGAAGCACTAAGGACAATGGACTGTCATCACTTCAAGAAGTGTCAAAGAATTTTTGAAAGCTGTCCTTCCTTTCAACTCTACTGACAGTGTTCATTAGCTGAACAGTCAGGTTGCTCCACCAACAGTAAGGCCTTGCCCTCAGCAACTTAACTGCTGGGCTTCTCACCAGCAACTTAATAGCCAGTCCTCACATCATAGCTTTTTAACATCCAGGCCTCACATCAGCTACTTAGAAAGCAAGGCCTATATAGCCAAGCCTCAATCAGCCAATTAACAGCAAGGCTTCTCATCAGCAACTTAATAGACAGGCCTCAATCAGGAACTTAACAGTCAGGCCTCACCATCAGCACATTAACAGCAAGGTCTCTCAGTAACTTAAGAGCCTGGCCTCACCATCAGCAATTTAACAGTCAGGCCTCACTATCAGCAGTGTAACAGTCAGGTCTATCGTCTGCAGTGTAACAATCAGGCCTTGTCAGCAATTTAACAGCCAGGCCTTGTCAGCAACAGTAGCTTAACAGCCAGGCCTATTGTCAGCAATTTAGTAGCCAGATTTCTCATCAACAACTTAATAGTCAAGCGTGAACTTAAACATCCAGGCCTGTCATTAGCAACATAACATTTGGACTTTTCATCAGCAACTGAAAAAGCATCATCAGTAGAATGATGAAAAGCCTCTCAACAATTTTCAAGACCTCTCATCAGCAACAGAACTGGCCAGGTTTCTCATCAGTATTATAATGGCTAGATTTCTCATGAGCAATAGAATAGCCAAATCTCTCCTCTATAACTTAACAAGTCCTCTCATCAGGAACTGAACAGCCAAGCCTCTCCTCAATAACTTAATGAGTATTCTCATCAAGAACTGAACAGCCAAGCCTCTCATCAACAACTTAATGAGTCCCCTCATCAGGAATTGAACAGCCAAGCCTCTCATCAGCAACTTAACGAGTCCCCTCATCAGGAACTGAACAGTAAAGCATCTCATCAATAACTTAACGAGTCCCCTCATCAGGAATTGAACAGTCAAGCCTCTCATCAATAACTTAACAAGTCCTCTCATCAAGGACTGAACAGTCAAGCCCCTCATCAATAACTTAATGAGTTCTCTCATCAAGGACTGAAAGGTCAAGCCTCTCATCGATAACTTAATGTCCTCTCATCAAAAACTGAACAGTCAATTCTCTCATCAATAACTTAATGAATCCTCTCATCATTAACTTAACGAGTCCTTTCACCAATGACTGAACAGTCAAGCCTCTCGTCAGTATCTTAATGTCCTCTCATCAAGGACTGAACAGTCAAGCCCCTCATCAATAAATTAATGAGTCCTCTCATCAACAACTTAACGTCCTCTCATTAGGACCTGAACAGCCAAGCCTCTTATAAACAAAGCACAGTTAGATCTTTCTTCAGGAACAAATGCAAGAAGAACTCATTTCATAGTTTAAGTTTTTTAGTTTCCTTTCGAATCTGCAAAATGTTTTTGTTATTTTAAGTCAAATTGCGAGCGAAAATTTGATCAAATGACCTTGAACATCGAGGTTTCTTTAAATGATTACTTTGATGAAGAACCTGACAATGCAACATAAAGCTGGCCATTTGAAAATAACCCTTCCCATATGCTGAAAGTTTAAGAATGCTTTAGCGTCGCTCAAGAAACTCCCAAGTGTTTGAAGGTCAAGGATGCTTTAAGGAATGCATTTTGCACTGACAGACAGAGCTGGAAAACTATATATTTGATTTCTGTGTTACATTCATAATCAGTGTGTGATTTGATCCTACGCTTTTAAGGTGTGGGCACTTGCCTATTTCAAGCACGAATTAAATTACCATCAGATCATGCAAAGTGATAATAAGAGAAATGTATTTTCTGCCAACTTAATAAAATATAAAATTAGTATGTCATATTTTGTTCATTTTGTTAGTATATGTAATATAATTTGTTTATTACTGCAAATTACTGCAACAAGATTAAATATTATATGTAATTTATAATTGAAATAACTATATTGAAAATTATAGTGCCTAGCAGATTTTTGGCATTGTCCAAGTTAAAAAACATAATTGAACATTTAGTTGAAAAAGAAAAAGACTTGTTTAATTAGTTCTTTATAAATATGTATAAATCCATTGATAAATCTGTCAATCATGCTATGAATTGATAAATAAGTTCATGTTAAATGTAGCCTACAAAACTCCCCTTTTAGTTGACTTATTCATAGATGATGTGTTCAGTATATTTGATTCCCTTTCATTTTATTGTCTGAAGTCATCTCATAGATGACACTTTGAGTAATTTTTTTTTACAGTCCAAAGAACACATTATGATGATGATAGTTATATTGTGTTACATAAATATATGTCATCAGAATAAATGGTTGACATTTTTCACTCTGGGGGATGATGTTTTCCAACTAAGGCAGTTTTCCTTGTTGACTTAAGAGCAGTAACATTGATGTCAATGCAGATGATACCATAGGTAATTGCTTAATAGGTTGTTTGCATGGTGCTTATGCAAGATACTGGGCAGGAGGTCTGTAGGCAGGGGTGGGTGACAGGTTCTGGTGTATATTATATTTCCATATGTTTACTTGACCCAATAAAACTATGTATGGGAACATCGCTCTAAGCCCAAAATATCACAGTCTAAACCATACATTTACCAAATGCACTTCAGACCTGATTTACCACAGTCCACCTGACTAATTTACTAAAAGTCATAGGGTAAAATGTTTCACAAACGTGCAGCGGGATGAGATGTCAAATTTACTGTGCATTTGAGGGAGGATTGTTTCTGAGAGATGAAGTGCTGCATTGACATCCTTCCAGTTTCTCTGTTTGGTTTTTATGACTGACAGGGCTGAAAGTCTTCTCACACAAATAGATAGTCAAAAATACAAAATCAACAATTTAATTTCACTGTAACTTAGAGATGGATATTCTTTTTCCAGTGATATCCAAATTGAGACAATGATTGCATTTCATTTTATGTTTGGGCACCAGGATTAAGTGCATATGAGTTGACATCTTCCTTGAAGGGATGTATTAATCCAGAGGTTACCTTTACGAGGATCCTCATTTTCATGGTAATAATGATTAAAGTTTTGAGCTAATGTCCTTAAATATTGACTTATTATATTGAATGTGTCTTTCCAGTTGACATCAGCAGCAATCAAAATTCTTGCAACAATGGAAACATTTCTGTATCTTCCTCTTGTACACAACTTTTCCATGGCGCTAGCTTCTTTTTGAACATAGCTGTCTTATTTCTCAGTGTAAAAGTATTTGTGCAAAGCCCATGAAGAGAAATATTAAGTTCATTGAGAAGGCTAAATATGTCCACCTTATATGCAAGTTTAGCCATCCATTCCTCATCCAACAAAGGCTCTAGGGCAGAGTTTCACTTAAACTGCTTTACTTCTTCCTCAATTCGACAAGGCATGAAAGAACCCTTCCTCTTGACAGCACCTTACTTCTGCATGGAGAAGGAGATGTTGGTGTTATAAGTCCATACTCTCACACAGTGTCGAGAACAGCCTGGGTTCATAGCTCGACTACGAATTTCATTTATGATTTCACAGCGTCATTCATCAGTGTTTAGTTCAGTAGAAAGCTTCTTTGCAGCTAGGTGTTCTTGGTGGATCATACATCATATAGTGAGTGGACAAAATTTCTGGATGAGCAACATCCTTTATTTATGCAACTACTCCTACTCCTAAGCAATGTCCAGTCATGCTTGTAGCACCGTCTGTACACACTCCAATGCATTTGCCCCAGTCTATGATAGAAGCTTTGATAGAAGCACTGTGCTTGAAAATACTCATCAAGAGCACTAAATAGTAATCTGTCAAGATAAGTCAAGGCAATGAAGTTCTTCTCTAAAGTATTCATCTTCACTATACTTCACCTAGCAAAGTAGAATAGCATGGCTACTCATGTTAGTTGATTCATCAAGTTGAATTGCCAAACGTCTCGATTTCTTTATCCCTTCTATAACTTGCTCTTCAATATAGGTGGCCATGTCAACAATTCTCCTCTGAATGTTGTTGTGCACAAGCAATATAGCCTCTAGTTTTTGAGTGGCTTGAGGACCCAAAATTTCTCGAGCGACGTCTAAGATGCAACGCTTTACTAAAACTAACTCCTCAGCAATGAAGAACATTTTTCATTTTAGAAGAGCAACGTGAAGCAGCGACTTGAAGCAGCGACTTGAAACTAATCATCATCTTCTTCATTTGACTTTCACCTGGTTGTGTAATCTTTCAAAAAAATCCAGTGGCAATAACTTTCACGGACTGGCCGGAAATTTCTGCGGACCAGCAGTTGAAAATCATTGATCTAAAGAGTTACAAGTGTTTAGAAAGGAGGAGAAAGAAAAAAGACAATGTAGTGAAAACTAAAGAAATAAAAAATGTAGATGTCTGTTTCAGCATTAATTATAGGAAAAGAAAAAGTAAAAAATGTAGATGTTTGGTTCAGCCTTAATGAATGAAATATATGTAGAGTGTTGTGTAAGGAAGTGCTCAGTGGAAAGAATCAATCAAGCCATGTCAGTATCTGGTTTAGCATGAAAGGATAATTTTAGTACTTTATAATGTGTAAGGGAGTGCTGTGAGCAAGAATTAATGAACTACAGAACTGTATGTAGTGTATAAGAGTGCTTTTGAAAAGACTGGAGATCAAGAATTAAGATAGCTATATAACTGTAAAGTTTTGCATGTAAGAGAATACTTAGTGAAAAGGCAGGGGATTAAGAATTACACAAGCCCTTCATGAATTCTTTGAGATAAAGAAGCATGAAAAAGTGGCAACAGAAATCTCCAATTCCTAAAATAAATCCACAGAAAGGAAATAAAAGTAGAATTACAGGCAGTTCAATAATAATTATTAAATTTATTTATTTTACAATTTAATGTGAGATATTTAACAATTTCAAAAAATAAAAAGACTGATTCATAAATAAAGTTGCAGGAAATTCATTTATAATTATGTTTATAGGACAGTTGACAAAATCAACATCAAAACACAAGATAATTACATGAAATTACTTATTTAAATATTGATAGTTTCAACTCAATTTGTATAAAATTTATACATTTTATGTAGTTTTCTTTAAAATGGACTATTTTAAACAGTAGTAATATAAAATAATCACCTCTCATTAGAAAATGAAAATCGTTGCCGTCCTGAGTTATTTTAAAACACAAAAAAGTAAAAGTTATAATAAAAGATTTGTGTTAGGGTTGATTTTCTATAACACTATGAACACTACTGCTATAATATGAATGTTATCAAGTTACTAATACAGAGCAGTAACACTATGACACTACTGCTATAATATGAATGCTATCGAGTTACTAATACAGAGCAGTAACACTATGACACTACTGCTATAATATGAATGTTATCAAGTTACTAATACAGAGCAGTAACACTATGACACTACTGCTATAATATGAATGCTATCGAGTTACTAATACAGAGCATTAACACTATGACACTGTAATTATAATATGAATGCTATGAAGTTACTAACTTCATTAACACTATGACATTGTCGTTATAATATGAATGCTATCTAGTTACTAATAGAGAGCATTAACACTTTTATGTCACTACAATATGAATGCTATCAAAATACTAATAGCATTAACACTATGACACTGTCACTACAATAAGAATGCTATCAGGTTACTAATACAGAACATTAATACTATGACACTATCACTATAATATGAATGCTATCAAGTTACTAATACAACATTAATACTTGACACTAGTGCTATAATATGAATGTTATCAAGTTCCATAAATCTTCCACAACTATTTTTGTGTGTGTGTGTGTGTGTGTGAACATTACTACCCTCCTAGAACAGAGTAAGGAGGAAGGCTCTACAGAAACTGAGAACATCAAGATGAAAAGTTTCCATGCAATTCCTGTGGGGAAAAGAAGTGATCGTAAAGAAGACACCGTCGTTATAAGATGTATACTATCAAATTACATGTAAAGAGCATTAACACTATGACATCGTCGTTATAATATAAATACTATCAACTTACATGTAAAGAGCATTAACACTATGACATCGTCATTATAATATGAATACTATCAAATTACATGTAAAGAGCATTAACACTATGACATCGTCATTATAATATGAATACTATCAAATTACATGTAAAGAGCATTAACACTATGACATCGTCATTATAAATATGAATACTATCAAATTACATGTAAAAAGCATTAACACTATGACATCGTCGTTACAATACGAATGCTATCAAGTTAGTAATAAAGAGCTTTAAAATTATGACACTCACTAAAACATGAATGTTATCAATTAACCAAATAATGAGCATAAACACTAACTAAATTGAGAATCAAAATTGGAGAGTGTTTACTAGATATTATTATGCTCATTTACAATTAAAATAGTCACAGTGAAAAATCATCAGTTGGGTCATTAATGTTTCCACTGATGAGTATTTCCTTTAAAAAAAAAAAAAAAAGACTATAATTTTAATACTTCATTAGACTCCACATTGATGAAGTTGACAAGTTTTGTTACAATCTGCAGATTTCAACTTACGAGGTGTTTTTTTCCAATGAAAATTTATTAATTTAATAGCAACACATTTACATTTATGGATATTCCTACATTTCCCAACTGTGATGTCTTATCTAATAAATAACAATTTTTTGAAAGGATGGAGTGAGTGTTCCATATTGACACACACAAAACGTTTTTTGTTGCTTACTTTTTTGTTATTATGTAAATGAATCCTTTAATAAATAAATAATTGTCTGTTTTAAATTATTATGATTTCGAATTTAATAATATCTTAAATATTGTAGAATGTTAAAATATTTCTTTCAAGTCCGGATTAAGAGGCTCTTTGGTGGATGACACTTTGTGGGCGCAGGCAACAAATTCGTCTCATAAGCACGCATAAAGCAACACAAACTCGACTACACATAAACACGCATAAAGCAACACAAACTCGACTACACATAAACACGCATAAAGCAACACAAACTCGACTACACATAAATACGCATAAAGCAACACAAACTCGACTACACATAAACACGCATAAAGCAACACAAACTCGACTACACATAACACACGTACAAAAAGTAATCGCACAACTCAGTCTGAACGCGGAGTGAGGACTGAGATTACTGCCACCCGATAAAGCCAGCAGGCTTTTCACTAGTAAACAACTATTAAATTATACACACCACTTTAGAAAACACCTTACAAAACAAAACAAAAAACTACCAAATTTGGTGGAACATTCAATTCCGCAACACGACAAGGGGGGAGGGAGAGAGAAAGAAAAACACTGAAAGCAATTAGAACTACAAAAGGAGAAGGGGGGGGGTAAAAGCATGCATGCGTTAATGACAGCAACACAAGCACTAATACTACCACTAACTGACTGTAAATGAAGCACTTGTGTAGCTACAGGCAATAAGAAGCTACACATAAATTAGCCCGTCTTTCTCCACACACACAAAAGACCATATATAATTATAATATGCACTCATAGGAGCAATTCACGCTCCAGGAAAGAAAAAGAAACAAACGCTCAAACAATGAACAAACTAAGCAACACATAGAGATCAACTATACAAAAACAAAACTTTTTTTAAAAATGGTATATTAGAGGATGCTTGATAAAAACTCAAAGAAAAAACAACAAAACGAACAAGTAACTTCTTACCACCAACACCATTCAAAAAGAGGTTATTTTAAAATTATAACTACCAAACATAAAAGTAGGTATTAGATTTTAGGCTGTAGAAGATTTTCGTGGGTTGCATTATTCTGTGTTGTTAGCTCATATTTTTTGCAATGTCTCCCGGAAGAGATAATCCACATTTTCTTTTTATAATTCTCTCTCTCTCTTCATTTCTTTCTTTCTCTGTCTGACTTTCTTTCTACCATATATTCTCTCCCCCCCTCCCCCCTTTCTCTCCGTTGTCACACTCTCTCTTTTCCTTTCTTATCAATCTATTACTTCTCCCTTCTTTCATTTATTTCTCCCCGCCCCTCCCCCATCACTGTCAACTTTTTCATTCTCCCTTCCCTCTGTCTTAAATTGTCATTCTTTCTGTTCTTTTCTTATGTGATTTATGTGTGTGTGTGTGTCTCAGTCTCTGTTTCTTTGTTTGTCTGTCTGTTTTTCTCTCTGTGTACCCATATTTTCCCTTTTCATTTCCATCTTTCTTTTTGTCTCTCTCTCAAACACTTTTCCTTTTAGTTATTTCTATCTCTATTATTTCATTCGTTCTCTTTCATCTACTTTCATTCTCTTCTCACATTTTCTTCTGTAGCTGTCATTGTTTACACCAGGGGTCTCCAAACTACGGCCCGAGAGGCCCTCTCTTGCGGCCCATGGAGACCTTTTTGTCTATGGGAAAAAATTATGGAAATTTAGGTGTATCCTGCCAAGATCAGCCGCCGCTAAATTTTTCTATCTTCTAATCTCTGAGAGTTGAGAGGGAACAAACAACTCTGACCCAGATTCGGAATAAAGGAGCGTTATTGATATGGGTCACTGATTGTTACATAAGTCGAACATATTCTTAGTATCCAGTCCACCCAGTCTATAGTATACGAGCAGTCAACCGTGACTATTAGACAAAGCCATTGAGTTGCAAGCAAATGACCACCTTAGGGACAAGTTCAAAGAAGGACTGGTGGGTTTTTACCAGTTTTTGCCCAAGGAAGACTTTCCTAATGTCAAAAACCTTTGCATCAAGGTACCTTTCAATCTTTGGAACAAAATACCTGTGTGAACAAACATTTTCAAGAATGAAAATACGGGAACAACAATTTGAGAACAAACTTGTCCGATGATAATCTCAGGTCACTGTTGATGTTAAGGACATCAAATCTAAAGCCAGAAATATCTGCTATTTTGGCATCCGGGAAACAATTTCACCATTCCCACTAATGCAGGTGTTCATGTGTAGTGTATCAATGTGCTATTAAATAATAACTGAATAAAATAATATTAAATAAATAATTAAAAACAACATCCATGTTTTGATTCGTTTTTATATGGACCTCGAGTGTGTAGTCGCCCCCCGAACTGCTGTTTGAGAATTACTGCGGCCCTCCGCATGAAAAGTTTGGAGACCCCTGGTTTACACCAGCTCTTTCTCTATTTTCTCTATCTCCTCTACAGCCTTCACAGTGCTTTGGGGCCTTTCAACAGAAGGGAGCAATGTTTATTCCTTAAAAAATATATACTTGAAATTTGAAAAATATATTCATAATCAAGTTTTTACAAGGTACACAGCAAGCTAATTCTCCATGGAGCACGTGTGTGTGCACATGTGGAAAATGGGAGAAGGAGCAGCATTCCAAGTTACGCTAATGCCTTTTCTCTATCTCATCCCCCCCTCCTCCATTTCTCTCTCATTCTCTTTCTCTATTTTTTCTTTCTTTCTCTCTTTTCTGTTTCTTTCTCCTCACCAAACATGCCAGTTCCTATAGACACAAAGGCTCGTAGTTGTAGTCTGCTGACCTTATGCCGATGCTTTAAAAAAAAAAAAAAGCTACTGTACTGGACCACAAAGGAAGCCGGCAAGGGTAAATCAAATAAAAAGCCAAACTGGCATAATAACAATACAAGATTTCCACGAATCTTAGATATAAAAGCACGTTTTTGGGGGAAGTGCTATACTATGGTTCTTACCTGGTGCTGGCACCCCCCATAAATACGAATATCTATGACAGGACAACAGTTGAAGTCACTTTCGGTAGCTCATACAAGCCCCCAGGGGAAACGATTTCCTCACAGATAAGACATATAAGGCAAAGAGACTCAGGACAGACGTGATTATGACACTTATAGAAACCATACTCACTAATGAAAATTTAACAAGAAACTTTATATAACAATTTTTGAAAAAATGAAAAAAGAACAATTAATGTAATGACAGGTTACAAGAGTGATCCTCTCAACTCAGATCCAGAGATCCAACAGCCCTCCTTAAGTTTATCTAGATTGAAAGTTTTTGATTTATTAGTTCTTTCTAAAATTTCTCCTTGACAGAATTGCAATTTTCCTATAGAGTTTTTGCCCACAGCCTTTTCAATGCTTGATTACTCAACTGATAGTCCCAAGTGATGGTTGGATACAACAAGCCCTGGCACTATCATCAACACAAAATTCTTCACAGCAGGGGCACAGCTGTCCAACGCTAGCTCCATCTTCGACCTGTTTCACATAACACAGCCTGCAGTCTTGAAACCAATACTTGTACTTTGACAAAACAAAAGGGGTAGATGATTCGATTCTGAAATTTAATAACACAGTGTTAGAAACTGCTGACTACAATTTAAAGTATTCAAGTTCAATGGCTATCAATTTTCTGTGAGCACATTGACACTAAACTGAAAGTAAAGCTGTGAATTAATATATAAATATCTACAAAATATTCTATTAATTGTTATACAAAGCTTAAACCAAGAATTTAAAAACACGTCACACATACCTTCAACGTTCTTCAAAGACCAAGAATCAAAGGTAATCTGGTTGGAGTATAATGAATTCTTCCTTTATTGAGTCTTCTAACTAGACTTTTTACTCAACAATTTTTCTTCCCCAAAAAATGCTGGGGCTTGCTTCTTCCTGTCAGAGCAAGGTTTGTGCTAAATGGAGTGACGAGGGCTCATTAGATCTGGTATATAAAGGTTTTCTCATCCTATAATGTGTTTCTTTGAAACTACCCATTTCTATGCCTATGCTAGTTTATTATGACAAACGAAACTGAAACTCTTATCTTCCAACCGGTTCCTGTTGCCCTAGCATTGTTTTTAGATTTAATTTTCCCCTTTCCTTCCCTCTGGTTATTCACACATTGTCTTGGACAGCTGGCCTATGTCTTGCTATTCTCCAGACATATGATTCTCCCATTATCAGGACTGCTGGTCCAGTTTGAGGTTACAAGGATAAAGATACATTAAATCTAACACTCCAACCCCGCTAGTCTTGTATTTTAGCAAACATCCCGTTAGGGCGACTTGGTTAACTACATCAACATGCATGTAGTTGACTTTCCTCTACATCATGTTTATCTAGATTTTATTTTCCTCGTTGTTCCTTTTTTAAAAATGTTTATTGATGTGAGGCCGGGCGAAGTTTTACTTACTGACTAAAAAATATTCTCCCAAATAACGTGCTAGAAAATAATTTTACTTTAAGCAATATATAAACTGGCATTTACATGAGCAAAGCTGCGAGCAAAAGCTAGTCTTAAATAAAGTAAATGTAATGATCTAGAAGAGTCACTGAAGAAGGATAGTTGATTCATTATAAATGAACTGTAAAGAAATATATTTCAAATAGAGTCAGAAATGGGATTGCTTATTGGATGCTAATCAAATTTTATATTAAACTAGTAGATAGAAAGTTCGTGACAATATATACTTTTAAAAGTATGTCCTGCATTGAAGCTTCCCCACCTGCTATCAATAGTTAATAAATAATAATAATGACGTCATTAAAGCCGGGGGGGGGGGTGTGGTTGCATTCATTTTGTGTCTTTATTTATTTATTTTGCTTATCAATTGGTCATACAACCAAAGTAGAAAACCTACTTACTATTTACAAAAGAGGAAGAAAGCAAAAAAAAAAAAGGTTTGGTGTTACAATTTTTGGGCCTCTTGATCCAGCATCACATTTATTCCTAACCCATCCTTGCATAACTTATTTCATGAATACATCAATTTCTGCGGGAACATAAAGGTCTGGTCCAGTCTATACTAACTCAAAATTTTTATTTTATTTTACGGGGCAGTTATTTACTGGTAACATATTTCTACAACACCGGTTGTATTTGCAGTTACATAGGAATTATTTTCTCTTGATCTAACTTTAGAGAAAGTTACTGAACTCGTATACATTAAAATCTTGATGATATGACAAAACATAGTCCGACTATTAGTCGTTATAAAGTATGGACAACTTTTTACATAAGTAGAGAAACTTTCGTTCAGCATAAGTATTTGCCTTTACGGTTCTGGTTGTATTTATAGACAAGATTCCTCGTGTAACACTAACAGTGTAAGTGTATTAAATCTTTACCACGTAGTATCTATGGTTAAAACTAGTTAATAAAAAATATCATTATTGGCGCAATCAGACCTACACCCTAGTATAATGAATATTTGCTAAACAATCCACTTGTAACTGAAAATCGTCCGTTTTCTACATAGATTTTCAGAATCATAAGTTGAAACTTTGCATCGACCTTCACAAACTTTTTATGAGAATTGTTTTTGCTATTGGAACGATTGTCACTCATATTCAAACATGCTAAAAAGCCCGTCTAAGTTTAATTTATGAAATGAAAGAATTTTAGTTGGCTGTCATTTGTCAAAAATATCTGTATGTAATGCATATTCAGGATCATAATCATAACTAATATAAATATTGTTTGTTGCTATTTTTATTTCATTTAGTTGGATAGAAATTGAATAAACAGAATAGTTGCAACCTCTTTATTGTTCAGGACAATACTTGTTATGGCAGCCAGTCTCCTCAAGCAAGCTGCATCTCATCAGATAGGTGAGATATCTAGATCAAGAAGCATTGCCATCGCAATTGTAACAAGACACAAATCAAGCCTGAGTGATGATATTTGTGAGAAGCTGAAAAAAGAACATGGACAGAAGAGTCTCAGCACTGAAGTTACTGTCAAGAAAGCGGCATTCACAAATACTGATTTTTTGGACATGGCAAGTTTTGTAGAAAGTCATTGTGTAGCTGTGCTGAATGATATTTTGACTAGAAGTAATTGATTCTAGAGTTTGGACTAGACAGATCTTTGACTTTTTTGATGTTTAGTACCTCTAAAAAATTAATTGATTTGGCATACATATATATGCAGTGGACCTTCATATAATGTTGGGTTTGCATGACAATATTTTGCTTACAGTTAGGCCTTTCAACAATGCTTGAGTATTTAGATCTCATTGCTACCAGTGTACACAAACCAGCAAGCATTGCATTAGACAGAGGGAGAAAACACCTAAACCCAGCAGAACTTATTTCAGACACAGGTGATAAAAAAGCAAAGTCATCTGCACTAGAGCCTTGTATTATTGCATGCCATAACTTGTATTACTGCATGTCATAACTTCTGTTATTGCATGCTTAGCTTAACTTGTATTATTGTATGTATGCCATAACTTGTATTACTGCATGTCATAACTTCTGTTATTGCATGCTTAGCTATTGTTGTATGCCATAACTTCTGTTATTGCATGCTTAGCTATTGTTGTATGCCATAACTTGTATTATTGCATGTCATAACTTCTGTTATTGCATGCTTAGCTATTGTTGTATGCCATAACTTGTATTATTGCATGTCATAACTTCTGTTATTGCATGCATAGCATAACTTGTATTATTGCATGCATAACTTGTTACTCTTGCCATGGCTTGTGTTACTGCATGTCATAACTTGTGTTATTGCATGCATAGCTTAACTTGTATAATTGTTTGCCATAACTTGTATTACTGCATGTCATAACTTTTGTTATTGCATGCCATAACTTGTATTACTGCATGTCATAACTTTTGTTATTGCATGCCATAACTTGTATTACTGCATGTCATAACTTCTGTTTTTGCATGCTTAACTTAACTTGTATTACTGCATGTCATAACTTCTGTTTTTGCATGCTTAACTTAACTTGTATTATTGCATGCCATAACTTGTTACTCTTGCCATGGCTTGTGTTACTGCATGCCATAACTTGTGTTAGTGCATGCCATAACTTGTTTAACTGCTTGCTATAAACTTGTGCTGATACATACCTTGAGAAATACATAAGTATGGATTTTTATTTTTATCCAGATCATTTAGAAATTTCATGTGGCTATTTGTCAAGTTGCCATGTATTTAAATAGCATAGAGATAATGTACATAAATTAAAGCTGTGATGTCTGATTGACCTTTGAACCTAAAATGAACTACTGTGTGTGTGTGTGTGTGTGTGTGTGTGTGTGTGTGTGTGTGTGTGTGTGTGTGTGTGTGTGATGTTGATTATTGCTTGGTCTGTACTTAAAAAAAAAATATTTTGGTAATTTTGAAAAAAAATTTCCAGTTGGCTAAAAGGCTCAGAAGCATTGCTCAGCTAAAGGCAAATCAACATTTAAATCATACTGATCTCTCATCTCGTCTTATACTACTGTTGGATCTAGGATGTACCATGCAACAAATTTTGGAAAATGTTGCCATTCTTACTTTCGAAGAGGATGAAATTCTCCTCCGGGCAAAATTTGTGAAGGTATAATTGAGGCTATAAGTTCTTTCTTTTCTTTCTATAATTTCTTCTTTCTGTCTCTATGAATAAAGATATGTTGGTAGCATTGACAACTCACTTGTTTAGGTTTGTGTACTAGATAGCACAAACATTTCCTTGTCTACCATTAAATCCAGTGATAAACAATAAATAACACTCAGTCATTACATTTATGATAACCCAATTATCTGCACTTGAGTACTGTAGGAATGACTTGCACACATTACTTGTCAAATTACTTGTAGGCTAATCTTGAAATTATTAACAGTTAATGCTTAAAAGATTGATAATAGATCATTCATGATATAATCTATCAGATTATTGCTAGTTTATTCATAATTTTTATTGATAATTTCAATCAGAAAAATATGTGCAGGATGCAACAAATATGACACTTTTCTGTAAAGTAAGGAAGGTGAAGTAACTATAGACAGGTAGAAATATTCATGTTCACAATTCATAAACAAAAACTAGCACTGAAGAGTCACAAACGGTTTCAAACAAAACGGGTGAAGCTATTATTCCATACAACCATTGTGTCTTGTCAAGAAACCTCTTAGAGAGTTTAGAACAGCTAGGATTAGTCTCAGTGCTCCAAGAACCAATCATTTCATTCCACTTCTCCACTTACCTGTTCACATGAGAATGCAAGATCTCTTCTCTTTGTTAAACTTCACTAAATGTTACAGTCTTAAATAGCTGTCTGATCTCACATGAATACATTCCTCCTAGAGGCTTGTGCTCATTATCAAACATGCATTTCCAATATACCAAAAGCAAAATAAAAGTCATACTGTCAACGTACATTTACTCGTTAGTAGAGTCCATCTACCTGGAATTTGCTGGCTTTCAAGCTGAGGTACAAAGAAACAACTTTTTTCCAAAAGAGATCTCAAACCCATCTTTTTTATCAGAAAGAATATCTCTGCATTTTTTTTTATTGTTCATTTGTAAATTAATGTTTTTTCCTCTTTTTAGCTACAGTTATTTATTGTCACTTTGCAGATGGATTTTATCTAGTTTTCCTATGAATTGTATATTTTATGTGTAATTATTGTAGCCTGCTTGCAGTGCTTTATTAAATCTTATATTATTATTTGTACTATTATTATTTTATTTATTTTATTTTATTTAAATAAATATTGCATTAATTTAAAATCTAAAAACATTTTGCAGGAAAATTTTCAGTCAGCTATTACTGTCGAGATTCTTTTGATGGCTGGATTCCAGGATTGCCAAGACTTTTCCAAAGATTCTTTTGCCGTATATAGAATAGATCACCACTTGTGCCAATGTTTTGGGTGTACTAATGATCAGCTTGCAGATTTGATGAAAAAATATCCATCTCTTATTAAGATTAGAAGTTTAACTCCATCAGATGTGAATCGAAGATTAGAAATAATTTTGCAATATGGTGCCACTATACAAGATGTCTGGGCAGCACCATATGTTTTAAACATTAAGGCAGAGAAATTAAAATGTCGCATGCAGCAACTAAAAGAACTAAAAGACCAAGGCAAATTGCAGTTTGACAAATGGCCCCTGAACACTGTAGCAGAGAATAAGGATAAATTTAATGTACGTATTAAATGTGCACTGAAATACTCCGCATTTATCGATGGGTCCCCAATAAACTTTGAAACCATTGCTAATCACCTTGGTGTGAGTGAGAAAGTTTTGAGAGATGCTACCGTTAATTTTAAGCTTAGCCCTTCTGTTGCAATTCAAAAGATTGATTATCTTATGCAGCAAGGTGTATCAGCAAAAGACATTGTCAACCACATTTATTTGCTAAAGCACGAGAAGTCTCAACTTGAGAAGGCAGTTTTAAAATGTAAAGAGTTAAGCAACAACATGGTGCCAATATCTGGGCTTCTTAGTTTATTGCGTATGGGTCACGAGCCAAAGAAATCATTTCAGTTTCCTCGGCAGTTTAACTATGTCTCTACTCTACTTGGAATTTCAGTTCGCTGTGTTCCACATGCTCATTTTTTAAAACCACTCTGGTTAAGTGAACGTAGTACTATTAAACGTAACTTTGACTTCCTTACATCACGAGGTTTTTCTGTGGAGGACATAGCAAGTTGTCTGATTTTGCTTGCACATAATTCTGAAGGGTTGCAGAAGTATTTTGACAATTTATGGCAACATCCTGATGTAAAACCATTTGTTGGCAAAGCTGCATGGAAGGACAAACAAAGAATATTGAATCTTGTGCAGTTTTTGATTGAAAAAGATCTAAATTTCAAGTCTATTGTGTTGCATTCTGATGTGGAAATTTCCAGATGTATTTAAAGAATGACAGAAAGATGAGAAAGTAAAGCAAATTGATGATGATGGTGACTGATGGTAAATATGAATAAAGGTATGAGTTTTCATAACAGGTTGTATAGAATACTAATAAAATAGCATTCAAGAAGTAAACTTATATGATGAACAGAAATGTATTTTTATAATACAGTTTGTGTAAGTGTGAAAGAATTGAAACAACATAAAAGTCAGTTCTGTCTTCAGCAACAGAACAATCAAGTTCTCATCAATAACTGAACGAGTCCTCTCATCAGAGAATAGTCAACAACAGAACAGCCAGATTTTTCATTAGCAAACAAAGCACCAATGCCTCATTCCATATTTGTAGTGTTTGAATTTTATTTTACTGACTCTAAAAAAGTAGAAATGAACATCAAATTTGAATATATTTTATGTTATTACATTTATGATCAGTTTGACTTGATATCATGTTTTTAAGATCTTCAAAGTTACAGTACTTCTTTGTATTCCTTATTTCCAGCAAGAATCACATTACTGTAATCTCAAGCAAGATTATATTGAAAGAAAAACTAGTTTCCTGTCAATTTTATGTGTTGTAAAATTAGTGTTCCTGTCATATTTCATTCAGAAGATAATAAATGAAATATAATTTTAGTAATTTGTTTTTTATTGTAAAAAGGCGAGCATCTAACATAATATATAATTGAAGTAACTTAAATAAGACTGATTGATACATGAATGTAATTTATAGTAGAATGTTATGAAATTCCTCAGTGCTATATTTTATAAAGAAATATCTGTGATATGTTTTGAAAATGTGTGATTGATGTGCAATACTAATGTCAAATTTCTGTAAGTTTTGAGTTATTTGGTGTAAAATGACTATAATTTTATGTTTTAGAAAAGATACATGATATTGAGTGCAGTAAGATTAGATGGATTTGACACATATAGATGGATTTGTATATACTATCCTTACACTAGTTACAGGAGAGGATTGTTGGTCCTAACACAAGGAGTATGTAGATTGTATCAAGGAAGAGCACTTTTTTCATTCTGTACTGCCCAAATGTCCAGTTGAAAAGAGATGGCATTTACTGACTAGACAAGAAAGAGTTGTGTCATCTCTTGCTTTCCTAGGTTTAAATTAAATCAGTTTACAATTTAAGGAAGTGTGTTTATCTCATCATGTAACTGTCAGGTGTAAAACTTTAAAACTCACAACATTTAAGACATGATCTCCATAAGAGTTTTTGGTCAAAACAAACTATTTGACACAAATCAGAAAATATAAAGTTATTAAGGTGTAGGAATGGATGTAATATTTTTCATGAACCATTGTTAATAAAGATCAATATTTAAGGGATAATAAATATATACTTATTATGAGTGTTTAGTGAATAAATAAAAGAAAACATAATATAGATATTTACTTCAATGTCAAAGAAAACTTTGCAGTTAGAATTACAAGTAAATGTTTTGTTTTGTGGGGAAGGGTGTGTGTGTGTGTGTGTGTGTGTGCGTGTGTGTGTGTGTGTGTGTGTGTGTGTGTGTGTGTGTGAAAGATATATGTGTCTGGTTCATGATCAAAGACAATTGTGCAGTTAGTTCGAATAAAGTGTGTTTAATGACAAAAGCACTAGAAAATGAATACATATCTAGAATACTGAAAGACAAGAGATATCAGATAATTATATAAAAACCTAAAAACTGATTGGATTCTTTATTTATAATAAAACTGATATTGTTTCATATGTATAAATTACAAAATGATGATGAGAAATCAATAAACTCAAACGTCTCTTTTTATCCAAGTAATAAAATTTTGATGGAAATAAGAAAACCGTGTTCTTCTTGAAGCACACTGTAACGAGTAGTTTCTTTACAGTCTAACAACAACTACAATGTGGGGTTAGCTTAAGGATTTCTAGGTACTATTGCCTCTGCTGAAAAGACTTTTATAACTAGTTTTCAGAATGACAATATAATTGTTTGATACAAATTTCTTTAGTGTACAAAAATGTGTTTGTTTATGGGTTTAGGATTTATAGGCACCGTTGCATTTCCTGACAAAACTTGAACTCAGTTCGGCATGCCATAGTACTTAGAAGACATTGAGTTTTTTCAACAGAGATGGCCAGGCCTATAATGTGAATACTATTAAATAAGTAATACCAAACATTAACAAAAAACATACTGTTGCTTTAACATGGAAACTTGTCAAGTAACACTGCGTCGCACACACACACAAAATTTATAAGTTGTTAAAGATTTGTCAACTGATTTAGAACAATTTTGCACTTCTGAATTTGAAAATGACATCTGTTTTTTTTTAATTTTTAAAAAAATCGTTTTTTAACACAATTCATTTATTAAATATTACAAACGTTGATTATTGTACATTGAATAGTAGACATTGATAACGGTAAGTACATATAAATTCAATATTAGGTCATCATTGTTAAAATTCAGGACATGCACTTCCGTCTCTTCGAACTTCTAGAATGCTCAGCAGTAGGAATGTCTCTCTTTAGAGTCCAACAGTAATCAGCTATCATGACTGCATCCCAGCCTTCCTGATACCTGGGTTCCATCTCTCTCATATCAAGATGAAATCTCACCCCTTGCTCGTCGCTCTTTGATCCCAGATTTTCAGGAAACCGATCCATATGTGAGAATAAGTAATGCATTTTGATGCTCATGTTGCATCCAAGGTTTCTGAAAGTAGTCAGCATATTGGCAACAAGCTCTGCATAGTTCCAGGCCTTATTGTTGCCAAGAAAGTTTTTCACGACCAGAACAAAAGTCTTCCACGCTTCCAGTTCCACTTCATTCATTGAGTTTCCAAACTCTGGATCTCTGATTAGCTTACGGAGTTGTGGACCATCAAAAATGCCAGCTTTCAACTTCTCAATGGTCAACCCTGGAAAAGCATGGCACAAGTAAGTGAAACAGCTACCATCCTTGTCCAGGTGAACTGTTTGATTAAGCCAAGCTTAATGTGCAGTGGTGGGAAAAGTATCTTGTCTTTGTCCACCAGAGGGTTGTTTATGAGATTCTTTGCTTTGCAAGGTACCAATACCTCCCGTACAGGCCAATCCTGCTTCATGTAATGCTGTGCTCTGTCCCTACTATCCCACATGCACAGAAAGCACGGGTACTTGGTGAATCCAGACAGTTGTCCCAACAAAAAGTTTACCATCAGGTCAACACAAGTAATCATCCATGCTGATCATAACGAATTTTCTCCAGCACATACTTCACCGCTTCATATTTCTCCTTCAATGTAGTCGAGTGAGCTAGAGGTACAGAGGCAAACTGGTTATCTTGTGTAGCAGAACATATTTCAGTGATCGCTTGCTGCTGTCAATGAACAATCTCCGATCTTCAGGTTTACACTGTGGCACTCCAAGCTTGTGCAGAAGCTGCGCAATATCTGTACAGTACACCAGGTCCTCTGTAGAGAAAAAAACTGAGATACTCTTGATGTCTGTTGTAGTAGAAGGTGATGCGAACACTGTCAGAAAGGACGTTTTTCCCCTTAATCTGGATGCCAACAGTTCAGTAGATGACTTCGACAAGCTGAGATCACGACTAGATCCTTTTACAAAAAAGGATTTGGAACA
Source organism: Sinotaia quadrata (assembly GCA_028829895.1). NCBI lineage: Eukaryota > Metazoa > Mollusca > Gastropoda > Architaenioglossa > Viviparidae > Sinotaia > Sinotaia quadrata. Next base: position 58,972,923 of record CM054177.1, on the reverse strand, counting down.
TCATCATCAAGAACCACTAATTCTTCTTCATATTTTTCAACACTAGAGAAATCTTCACCAATGTCGGAAGTTCTCCAGGGACAGGTACTGGAATTTCATCACAATAAGCTACTGGACGATGTGCTGATTCAAGATCAGGATATTTAAGGCTACTCCGGTTTTTTCTGTTAATGCCATTCACATAAATAGCGCACAATTGGCAGTCAGTGACATGGTTTGTCGGCTCCCTCCAAACCATAGGAATTCCAAACTTCAGACAACTCTTCTTACCCTTGGTCCAACGACGCAGATTCTCGGTGCATGTCTTGCATACTATGTGTGGCGCCCAAACTTTATCCTGATCACCAAATTTTATACCAAAATAAGCATGGTAAGCACACTTTATAAAACCTATTGCTGTATTCCTGTTAGGAACAATGATGTATTCGCCGCAGATGTAGCAAAATACATCGGGTTTATTTTTGCAATGTCTTCTGGCCGATTCCATTTCATTACCTAAAGAAGAAAAATATCATTTATATCAATAATTCAAAAATTAACTTATGTAACCTCTTCATAATTATGTAAAACAAATTATAATTTGTTTATTTAAAGAAATAAGAAAAAAATTTACCTCATAAAAATATAGAAAATACCCTTAAAGACAACAAAAAAAATGTCGCAATAGATCAAAACGTTGATAAAAAATAGATAAAAAAGTTGACCATTTTTGGATCCAGCACAATAAAACTGTCATAAATCCGTCAAAAAAAATCTTAGCAAATTTGTTGTTGTCCAGTGTAATCATTAATGCACAGAAACTGTGATACTGTCGCTGTAACATGAATACTATCAAGAAGCTAGTTTTTTGCTGGGACGAAAGAGTCCTGTTAGAGCAAAACTTTAAATTTCTGGTTTATTTTATTTTACGAACAGCTTGCTGGTAACCAATATCTACAAACACCGGTTGGTTGATGGTTACATTAGAGTTATCTTTTCCTTGTCCAGAATGAAACAAAACAGCAATAGAATTAATTTTTGATTAAATCAACATAAGCTATGTAAAGACGTGTTTTTACTGTAAATAGAGTAATTTACGTTTAGCATAATTACTTGCGGTGGCATCTACGGCCCTGGTATACCTTTGGAGAAAACGATATTTTTGCTGTTATCGATGAATACACAAATTATTGGTACGTTGTACATTCTACACACGTGAAACTAGAACATTTGCTAAACAATCCACATGTAACTCGAAATATCTTTTTATTACAGTAATCTTCAAAACCGTAAGTGGAAACTTTGATTGACATTCCCAAAGTTATGTCTTACCATTGGAACATTTTCCACCCATCACAATGTTCCTTGTCAAACATGATGAAACGCGCAATCTATCTGTTATAATATCACAACTAGCATGCGTGTTGAATGTCATGAGTCAATTTTTTTTTCTCCTTAATCAAAAAATGAACTGTTTCATATAACTTAGAATTATATTGTTCTAATTAGTAATTTAGCAGTCTAGCAGACTCTAGTTGGCCACCCTATCAGTATCACTACTATAAAAGATATATATCCATTGCATTTGTTTGGGAATCAGTGTAATTTATTGCACTGTTTGCTTATATTTATTAAATATGTTACATAATTTTATCCTAGTTATAATGATTATTATGCATTCTGAATATACAGATATTATTTTAAAATCAAACTTTTATGTAATTCAAAACTATTTTGATATATCAGTTATCACAGTTTTGTTGAATCATTGATATAGTGTCTATTGTAAAATTGTAGCCTATTGTCAAAAAGATTTGCAGCATTGATTTAACACAACTCATAATGATTTGAATAGATATAAATTATAAGGCATTTGCATTTGATGGAAACAGTTTAGATTATAATAAAGAAACCATTTGCAATGATCAGGAGCATATACTCTTTTCAGAACAAATACTGCATGAAAATGTTTTGTGACAACAGCATGTTTAATTTTACAATACTTTGACAACTCTGCAGAGTGAAAATCACCAGTAGATATCTGCTTGAGAATAATTTAATAAAAGTCACCATAAACAGCAACAAGAGTAAAATTAGAGTCACCAGCAACATCAGCTTAGGTTATTTCAATACTTATGCATATCTATCAGGTATATGGAGTGATTTGTATGAATCACTTATCCAGCTTTGAAATAAATCATCACAATAGGGTACTGCAAGTCATTACACCTAGACAAAACTGCCATGTCTTGGAGACAGTTTGACACAAACAAATTATTTAAACATTATAGAAATCTTTGCATTAATGATTAATTGAGATAGTCCTATATAGGTTCTGAGATGCTTATAAATATTAACTTTTTTTTTGATTGTTTGTTTTTGGAATTAGAATGAAGTTGATTAAATACAACAGTTGCAAATCATATTGACCTTTTTTCAAGACTACTTGTCATGGCAACCAGCCCTCTTAAACGAGTTGCAACTCATCAGTTGGTTGAGATTTGTAGATCCAGAAGCATTGCCATTGTATTTGTGAAAAGACACAAATCAAATCAGACGAGTGACAATGTTAATGAGCAACTGAAGAAGGAACATGGACAGAAAAGTCTTCACACTGAAGTTGCTGTCAAGAAAGAGACATCCACAAATATTGATTTTTGGGATATGGCAAGTTTTTGGATATTTTTTGTATTGCTGTGCTCAATGATTATTTTGACTAGAACTAATTGATTCTGGTGTTTGCCTAGACAAACCTTTGGTTTTAAGTTATATTTTTTTAAACAATGTTTAGCATCTCTAAAAAGCTAATTGATTTGAAATATGTATTTGATTGTAAAAGCATCTTGATGTTCCAAGGTTTTGACTAATAAAAATGTTAATTACTTTTTGCCATACAAATTGTGTATCTGGAGAACACGTTAAGACAAAGTAAAGAGGAATCTAGGTCATTCATAGAAATTAGTTAAATTAAAAATGTTACATGTTCTGATAAGTGTAATAAAATTCAAAGTCATAGTTGCAATGAATTTTTAATATAAGGTCTTGAAGTTTGTGTTGCAATTTGCCAGGCTGCCATTTGGAGTAATAATATAGAGATGAACATAAATGAAAGCTTTGATTTTTGATTAACCTTTAATCTTAACTTTTATATAGTTTTTAAAAAATATTATTATTATTTTGAGATTTTTTTTCTTTCAGTTGGCTAGAGAGCTCAGAAACAGCAGTCAACTAAGAGCATGTCATCATTTAAATTACAGTGAACTGTCTTCTCGTCTTGCATTACTGTTGAACTTAGGATGTTCCATACAACAAATTTTGGAAAATGTTGTCATTCTTACTGTCAAAGAGGATGAAATTCTTCACAGGGCAAAATATGCAAAGGTATAACTGAGACCACAGTTATTATTCTGTTGTTGCTTTTTTCACTTAGAAACAAAGGATATTTTGGGAGTACACTACAGTTGTTTTACCTACCAAAAAAGGGTATGTTGGTAGTTCAGTATGGTTAACTATCAGTAATAGGCATTTTTATTGATAGTCACTACAGTTATTGTACCTACCAGGAAATGGTATGTAGGGAGTATGGTTTTCTTACCTACCAGTAATGGTATGTTGGGAATACACTACAGCCTTTTCCCCTAAGAATAAAGGGTACATTTGTACTCTGCAATAAAGAGTATATTGGTAGTACAATGCAGCTTTCTTACCAAAGGAGTATATTGGTAGTACCCTACAGACTCTTTATGCAGGAATTAAGGGTATGTTGGTAGTATACAGCAGTTTTTTTTAAACAATAAATAAAGACAGCTAATTTGTTTAGGTTTGTGTTCTAGACAGTACAAACAGTGACTTTATCTACCATTGAATCCAGTGGTAAATAATAATTAACACTTAATCATCATTAAAACCCAATTAACTGCATGTGATACTGTAGAAATGACTTGCACATATTATTTGTAATCATGAAATATTTACTATATTAGGTAATACATAATATTTAAAAATTATATATATTATTCTATATATTATTCAGATATGTATAAATATGTGGAAGATTATTCATGAAATCATTTATTAAGTTATTGCAAGATTATTCATATTTTTTGTAAATGTTTTCAGTCTGAAATATATAAGCAGGGTGCAACAAATACATCTGACTGTCTGGGACAGGTAAAATAACTGTTGGATAGGTATTTGGCTAGATCCTTCATGTTCTTCCTTGACTATGATTATGTCCTTGATCTCTTGTCTAATACCTTTCACTTGTTAATAATTACATCTTTTCATGACCTTTTATTTCTATATGGCTCTAATCTTCTTTGACCTATTACTTGCCTGTGGCTTTGACCCTCAATGGCTTGTCACTCATCTGTGACCATGACCTTCCATAATCTGCTACTTGACTGTGACTATAGCCCTCCAAGACTATCACTTATCTATGGTCACAATTTTCCATGACCTCTTACTTGTCTGTGACTATGGCCCTCCAAGACTTATCACTTTTATCTGTGACCATGACCTTCCATGATTATTAAATGCCCGAGACTGTAGTCATTCAAGACTTACTTGTATGTAGCCAAAGCATTCTACAACCTATTACTTGCCTGCATCTATGGCCATCCAGAACTTGTCACTCTGGCCATGACCCCCCACCCCCACCCCTCATTACTATTAATTGCCTGTGTCTGTGGCCCTTTACAGCTTTCTCTTGTGTGTGGCCACAACCTTCTGTGACCTATTCTTTTTGCCTCTAATTATGCTATCCAAAACTTGTCACATATCTGTGGCCATGACCCTCCTGTCCTATTATTTGCTTGTGACTTCAGCCATGATTTTCCATGTCTTATTATTTGCGTGTGGCTATGGCCCTCAAAGTCTTAGTACTTATCTCTGATCATGACCTTCCATGACTTATAATAAATATGCCTTTGACCGGCTTTCCAAGACATGTTACTTATCTGTGGCCATGACCTTCCATAACCCCTCAACTAACATTGATTACAGCTCTATGTAAACAGTGCTCTGGTTCATCCACATAACTATTCTTATCTCATTTAGACTGATGATAAACAATATTATGGTTTCCATTCAAAATGTTTGACATCTCGAATCTTATGCCTCCAATTCTTTAACTTCAAGCTGAATTTGAAAACTTGTTTTTCATTCTAATTTAGTATTAATGCTAGCACTTATTTTAAAGTTAAAAACTTGTTTTTCATTCTAATTTAGTATTAATGCTAGCACTTATTTTAAAGTTAAAAACTTGATTTTCATTCTAATTTAGTATTAATGCTAGCACTTATTTTAAAGTTAAAAACTTGTTTTTCATTCTAATTTAGTATTAATGCTGGCACTTATTTTAAAGTTAAAAACTTGTTTTTCATTCTAATTTAGTATTAATGCTAGCACTTATTAAAGTTAAAAACTTGCACTGAACGATCACAATTGAGCCACTCACAAGGTGTCAAATGAGGGAAGTCATCAGCTGTTTTGCTTACTCTGTTCATCAGGTCTTCATTTTTATGTATTGTTCAACTCAACTTATTTTAGAAGCAAGAGCTATTGAAGTTTTACCAGTCTTATTACACTTGTGACATGCAGAGTGTCAAATTAATAGTTTGCTGAGGCTCAAATAACTTTTATTACGCACATTTGTTTCATCAATAAAATTTGCCTGTCATAAGAAAATTTGACCATACAGGGCAGGAAATTGGTATCTCTTCTCCTTGTTATACTTTCATTCTCTGGTTCCAGTTTTAAATACCTGTCTGATCTCACAACATATCATATTACAAGTTCTTGTCATACTTCACTGACTTGTTCCAGTCTAAAACTAAAGATTTCTGTAATCTCACACAAGTATGCTCCTGTTAGACGCTTACACAATTATCATGTGCACTTCCAACATTCCAGAAGCAAGTATGTCAACATTCATTTGTTTATCAAGATCCATCTAAATGGAATTTGTTGCCTTTCTGAGCTGAGACTTTGATAATTTTCAAGAGAGCTCATAAGACATCTTTTTTATCAGAAAGAATCGCTCTGTCCTCCTTCAAGGTCATATATTCAAATTGTACAATTTTAAATTAATTATATTTTACTCATTTTAAGTACATATATTTGTTATATATTGTCATTTAATATGTGGATTTATTTTGTTTTTGTTGTAATATCTTTACTTGTCTTTTGTGTGAAATAGTTTGTTTAAACACTTTATTTTGTATGTTATTATTGTCAAGTGCATAGAGCTTTTACAAGATGAAGCATTTCATTAAGACTTCTATTATTATTATAAAATTATTTTGTGTTAATTTTTTTAAATATTTGCAGGAATTTTTTCAGTCAGCTATTACTGTAGAGATTCTTTTAAAAGCTGGATCCCAAGACTTTTTCAGAGAAGTTGTTTCCCAAGAAGCACTGGACCATCACTTGCACCAATGTTTAGAGTGCACCAGTTATCAACTTGCAGTTTTGATGAAAAAATACCCATCTCTTATTAAGATTAGAGGTTTAACTCCTGAGAAACTGAATCAAAGAATGGACATCATTCGACAGTATGGTGCTACCATCCAAGATGTGCGAGCAGCACCATATGTTTTAAACCTTGATGCAGAAAAATTAAAATGTCGCATGCAGCAACTAAAAGAACTGAAAGACCAAGGCAAATTACAATTTGACAAATGGCCCCTGAACACTGTAGGAGAGACTGATGCCACGTTTAATGTACGTATTAAACGTGCACTGAAATACTCCGCATTTATTGATGGGTCCCCAATAAACTTTGAAACCATTGCTAATCACCTTGGTGTGAGTGTGAATGTTTTGAGACATGCTACCATTAATTTCAAGTTTAGCCCTTCTGTCGCAATTCAAAAGATTGATTATCTTATACAGCAGGGTTTATCAGCAAAAGACATTCTCAACAACATGTATTTACTAATGCATCCAAAGACTCGACTTGAGAAGGCAGTTTTAAAATGGAAAGATCTAAGCAACCCTGTGCTGCCATTATATGTGCTTCTCACATATCTACGCAAGGATTGCAATCCAAAGAACATTTTTCAGACATCTCGACACAAATACTATGTCTCTACTTTACTTGGGATTTCAGTCAGCTCTTTTCATAATACTAATTTTTTTAAACCTTTATGGTTAAGTGAACGTACTACTATCAAACATAACTTTGACTTCCTTATATCACGTGGTTTCTCTGTGGAGGACATAGCAAGTTGTCCCATTTTGCTTGCACACAATTCTGAAGGGCTGCAGAAGTACTGTGACAATTTATGGCAACGTCCTGATGTAAGACCATTTGTTGGCAAAGCTGCATGGAAGGACAAAAAAAGAGTCTTGAATCTTGTGCAATTTTTGATTGAAAAAGATCTAAAATTCAGGTCCACTGTGTTGTATTCCAAGGTGGAAATAGCTCCTGATGTATTTAAAGAATGACAGAAAGATGAGAAAATAAAACAAATAGATGATGATGGTGACTGATGGTAAACATGAATAAAGGTATGAGTTTTCATAACAGGTTGTATAGAATACCAATAAAATAGCATTCAAGAAGTAAACTTCCATGATGAACAATGAACAAAAATGTATTTTGATATTACAGTTTAAGTGTGAAAGAATTGAAACAAATAAAGGGCTAAAGGTGCAGTGTTCCTGGATTTCAAATATTCTATCAAAATTCTTATTTCAGAACTGTTTTTAAAATGAAAATATTTCTTTCATCAAATATAAAAACTGAAGAAATAATTATAAATTCAAAAGTAAATTTTTAACACAAATTTTCATTTATTTATTTATTTAATTTAAAAGATTTTTGTTGTTGTAGATATGACTTTTCTATTTTATAAGATTGAAATCCACTTGACGTAATGATCTGTTTTGTAAGAATTTATAAAAAAATAATAAAATATTCAATATCAAAGAAAACTTTGCAGTTAGACTTACAAGACTATTAAGTGACAAAATCAGAAGAGAAGAAAACTACACTTTTGCACTACTGAACAACAAGGGAAAAAACAAACACAACTAGAGTTGCAGGAGAAAGTAGTTAAAAAAACAACAACTGCAAACTGAGGAGAAAAAACCTACAGAATTAAGTTATAGGAGAAAGTATTTATTTCAAAATCATAACATAAATGTCTGGTTCAGTATGAAAGGAAAATGATACCCGAGTTTCAAGAATGAGTGCTTTGTGAAAAAGAAGAAAGAAAAGAAAGATAATGGATGTCTGGTTCAGTTTGAAAGGTAACTACACTAATTGTACAGTAATTGTATAGAGCTATTATAAAGGATAACTGAAGTAACCTGTGTAGATCTTTTATGTAGGATAACTATAGAACTCTGTGTAGAGCTGTTTTAAAGGATATCTATAGAACTTTAAACAGAACTGTTTAAGAATAACTATAGAGCTCTATGTACAGGTGTGTGTAAGAAAGTACTTTGTGAAAAGACAGATCAAGAATTACCTGGACCCTACATAAGTTCTTTCAAGGTACTAAAACAGGAAAAAGAGGGCAACAGAGATGATTTCCAATTCCCCAAATAAACCCACAAAAGATTCAAAAATAAGAATAGAATTGCCAGCAGTTCAATAATAATTATTACATTTATTTATTTTACATGTAAGTAAGAGATGTTTTAAGACTTCCAAAAATAAGGAACAAAATGATTCATTCATAAATAAAACTAAAATTTCAATTATAATTGCATTTGATTTATTTGACAAAATTTTAGATGAACACTATTGAGTTTTCATGGAACAACCAAAAAATAAGGTAATTACAAGCAAATAATAAAATAATAAAGTGAACTGTAAACAATTTCAGACATACACTGCGCAGTTAACAAAGTGAACAACAAGAAACAAGTTAAATACATGCAAATAACTTATTTAAATATTGGCAATTTCATTTAAAGTGGCATCAATTTTTAATTTCTTTAATTCTTAAAAAAAAAATAAGTAGTTTTGTTGAATTTACTAGTACTACTTAAAGTAATTAAAAAAATGCACAGATAAAAATTAAATATTAAAAAAATCCTGGTATTGATGACTGATTTTAAAGTTCAAAATATAAAAGTCATAATGAGTTGTGTGTTAAGAGTTTATTTTCATACGAAATTCCCAAAGAAATTTCATAATTTATACAATCTCAAACAATTTACCTGGACACTCTGCTGCAAACTGAAGTGGTAGTTCTTGAAACTGTAGCTCCTAAAGATTACTACAATGTAGCTCTTCATTTTCATAGCAACTAAAGTCCTGAATGGAATTTTAGTGTTCCAATAATAACCACAAAATAATTGTGTGAAACTTTGAATTAATTTTTGTTGTGCCTGCCATAATCAACTGAAGTCTTGACTGGAGTTTTACAGTGTACAAAAATAACTATAAAAAAAAAATTGTGTGAAATTCTGAATTTCTCTTGTGCCTGCCATAATGACAGAGAAAGGTGCATTTTTAACAAAAGCAAGGAATTATTTTTTCCCAAAACAAAATTTCCTTAAAATACACAAACATGATGAAAAAAAAAATATAGAAGAAACAAAGAAACAAGCAGTCTTGGGTTTAGGATTTACAGCTACTATTGCATTTGCTTGTAAAGACTTTTAAAACAAGTTTTCAGAATTTGACGATGTTTGCTTGGACAAAAGAAACAGGGATGAAAGAAAATTTAGCAATATATAATGGTTTTAAAAAAAGAATGTACAAAAATAAATAATTATAATAAAATCAGCGACATATTACATCAGTTTAGTGATAAGGATACACTTTCAGGTATCTAAGTGTTTGACTGTTGGCTAGCTTATGTCCATGGTACTATTACAATCTTGAAAACAAGTGTTGACATGAGCAAAGTTATAAAGAGCAGCTTCAAAAGAAGTACTGAGTTTTCTAATCATAAGAACTAGACAGAACTCAATATCATTTACACAAGCAACCAAAAAAATCTGATCTGTTCCTTTCAAAAGTTAATTGACAATTGTTATTTAGTTAACATGTTGAATATTGTCAGAGGAAAACCCCGAAAAGTGTACAACACCTACAATCTGAAGCATTAGTACCATGGCAGTATGAATATTTTCTAATTTAAAGTGCTTCAAAAAAGATCTGAGGCGATTTCATTGACATTATTTAGAATACCAAGTAATCTAAGCTATCTATCAAATTGTTTGATGGAAGAAAAAAACAACACAACAAAGCCTGAAAGTATTTTTGCTATATTTTAAAAAATATTAATGCTTCATAAGAGATGCTTTGCATTAGATTTTTCAATAAAACATACTAAACCTATAGTTTATAAGCTTGACTGGAATATACTAAGCCTTTAGTTTATACACTTGATTGGAATGACCTGAAAAAGAGAAATCCATTGACAGCTGATAGTCTTAATGTGAGGCTGTCACCCAGACTTCAACACAGAAGTTGTACAATGCCAAGGAGACATTTGCAATCACATAGTGAAGTGGCGAGTGTAGTCATACTCTATTGTTGGAATCACAGCTTGCACAAATTTTAAAAATATTAACAGATACCTGATTTAAGTCAAGGTAAATACAATCTGAACAATTTCTACCATTAACTGATTAAGTAACTTGACATTCTGGAAAATAATTGGAAATAAAATATTCTGTGCAAAATTAATGAGAGTAATATGTAAATAGGAATCTGTAGTTAAGAACTATTAGTAGGGCAAATCTAACACACTGAACATTTAGATTTAAAAATTAGAAGAGACCAGGCAAAGAGTGTGGTTTCAAAAATAGTACTAGAAATATACTAACACTTACTGAAGTATGATTAACACTGAACCAAACTGTGGATAACAGTACTAAACAGCACAAAAACAACTGTGGATAACAATGTAAAAGGAAAACAAACTGTAGATAACAGTATTTATAGCAGGAAAACAAACTGTTTATTACAATATTTACAGCAGGATTATAAACTATGAATAACAGTATTCAGAGCAGAATAAACAGTTGGATAACAGCATTTATTGCAGAATAACAAGCTGCACAAATAGTATTTATAGCAGGAAAACAAACTGTTAAAAAATATTTACAGCAGGAATACAAACTACGAATAGCAAAATGCAGAGCAGGATAATAAACATCTGGATATTTACTGCAAGATAAACTGGATAACTGCTTTTATAGCAGGAAATAATTAACATGAAAAATCTCCATTATATCCCAAAGTAAAATTTTACACTTTATTAACCGCATATTTTGCAGAGAAAATCCATAACTGCCTTTGCCAAGAAAGCAAAGGTCAACAAATACTGATAATTTTAAATTTAATGTTAACAATAGATTATGCTGACTGTGCAGTATGAGTTTGTCTCAGTTGTGTTTTGTTCCCAAAATATGAATCCATAAACAAGACAAGCTACAATTATTAAAAGATGCTAGAATTCTAATATCACTGCTGGTGCATATCAATATTAAAAATGGAGAACAAAGAATATGCAAGGTATTTATATTATTAAAGATACAGCACCTGACTCCAAAGGTAAAATATAAATGAATTTGAAATCTATATATCTGAAGTAGTAAAGAAAAGACATTTCTCTAACTGTAACATCTACTACCACAGATACCTAAAATTAAAAACAGACTTAAAAATATAGTTATGTTCATGGATTAACAAGAAACAATAAAAATGGACTTCTAAAAATAAATTAGATAATTGGATAAAAGAGAAACCTAATAAAAACTGAATTTTAAAGATTAAATTTAGATTTATAGATAAAAGAAACAATTTTTTAAAGCCAAAAGTCTTTGTTGTTAAAAATATAACAAAGCAAATTTTTCTTCTTTGAGTATATATAAAATAAACATCCCAACCACCCCAAGTTATTAAGAAGTCTAATGCTCTTAATGGGTATGGTTTTGCCATAGTATAATGGCACTGTTGTAGCAAACTGTTAGTAGTTCTTTTGTTTGACTATAGTATAATTGTACTGCCATAGTAATATATCTATTTTACCGTAGTATAGTGATAGCAAGGTGTTAGTAATATACCTAGCAATGTGTTAGTAATACATATGATCATAGTATAGTGTTACTGCCATAGCAACACGTTAGTAATATATCTAGCAAGGTGTATTTGTTTGACCACATAAAGGATACATATGGACGCCAAGTTCTCCCCCTCCTTCAGCAACAGTCTGTATTATCTTCTTCATCACATCTGCATGTCTGTAAAATAATGCAAGGTCCAGAGGCAAAAGTTATTTAAACATTTAACACTAATACTAACAATTACATGGCCTATATATTTTAATCATTGTCTGCTGAAGTAAAATTTTCAGTTTGATGTAAGATCAGATCATTAGACAGATGAATGTTTTTTTTTCAAAGATGAGCACGATTTATGTGACAGCAGATATACTGACACTATTACCTTGGTATTTTATTATCAATAAATGTTTGATTTATTTCACAGAGTAGCTTTATGTTCATAAATAATATGCAATGACTTGTTTGAGACCATTTTCTTTCTTGTTAAACACATTTAGTTGTGTTTTTTTTCTTTTTAACAGCTGTAGGTTTATTATGTTGTGGCTGAATAGTGCAAAACAATTAATAATTATTGCAAATAATGTTAGTTTTTATTAAAACCAAACACAATATTTTCTTTACTGATGTCATTTGGAAATATTTTGGGGTGACAGTATATTTTTGTACGTAGTTACTCCCCTTATTCCGTTAGTGGTCTTGTGTAGACCGTGAAATAAAAATTTAATTTTGGCTCCATGTTTTTCCGTGACAGTAATATACACTCAAATTCATGCAAGTGATATAATTTTGTGCACAAAATATAATATATTTGACTGCTTTAAACAAAATAATTCCCATCAAGTAAATCGAAATACAACTGAATTGCATACCAGTACAAATATTTTTTTAAAAAAAAGAATTGTGATAGCCAAGAGTGTTATAAAGCCTTTTTAAAAGAAAACTATATTCAACTAAAATAACAATAAATATAGAACTGACAGACCCAGTAATCAGTTGGCATAACAAAATCAGATTGGATAGTGTAAATAAGAAAAATTAAATGCACAAAACTCCAGTAAGGACTAAGCAACACAGACCATGAATGAGAAGTATATTATTAATTACAAATATATGTAAGCATCACTTTTCTAGAGCCAGTTATGACAATGTACAGCTAGGATATAAAAGCCAACATGGTCTAAAGATGTACATATCACTGAATTTAAAACTGAAACAGCACTCAGGTTCAAAACTTTGACAATGCCCCAATGATCATCCTTTTTGTTAAATATAAGAGAAAGTTTTATGCAGTAGGTTTAACCTGTTCACTGTCAGGCTAAAAAGGTTGCCTGGGAGACAGCATGTCAGTACTTTTTCAGCCCAGCGAAAATTTTATAGGTTGTTCTACTAAAAAATGCAATTAACTAAAAAGTCCCATAAATAATTCAATATATCCAACAAATACCCTGAAATAAAGATGTATTACCTGTGCAGTGTTGTAAATTGGGATATTGGTTTGTGTATATGCAGTGACTGAAAAGCTCCATAAATAACCCTATATTCTAAACAAGGAGCCCTGTATCCTTACCGGCAAGGATGGACAGATGCCATGGGAGGTCCTGGAAGGTGTGGATGTGCTTCCATGGTAACAGTCTTCTTAGCATGATCTTGGCTAAAGTCATCATACATTTGCTCCACTGTTAAGGGCTTTTTGTTCTGTAAAATTAAATTGTCTTGATCACAAAACATACATAAATACATAAAATGATGCATTAAAAGTTTTAAATCCTACTATTACACACAATGACAACAAAAAAATAAATAAATAAAATAAAACTTCCTGTCAGCAGTCAACTAGAGGTAGCTTACAATAATAATATTGTTCAGTTGGTAGAGGTAATCAAACATTTGACTCCAGCTCTATAACGGGACTTCTACAGGACCTTTACATACTGTTTAGCAGAACTTAATATCTATTCACCATTCTACTACAGGAAACTTACAATAACAAATATACTACTAATACAGATTAAGTGACAGTAATAATCAACTATGTGACTCTAATTTACTAAATGAATTACCTAACTCCACTATTAAGAATTCCTCACTGACCAAGTATCTGAAAAACCCATAAAACATTTCAAATCAACTGTGACTGGTGTCAATATATAGTGGCATTTGTGAGATTCCAAGACCAGCTCATCACTCCCATCCTTTATTACAATACTACTCTGTCTTCATGCCTCCATGACTGACCAGAATATTACCTCTCAGTTATCATAAATATCAATGCCACTCTATATGCATGTTGCTGTGACTGAATGATCAGTATGTTGATGCCACAGTTATCATAAATATCAATTCTACTCAATGCTATTTTATTTGCATGTCACATTACCATGCAATAGATATAAGCCACTATACCAACATGGTGTCCAAAATACTTGTAAATAGTAATAATAGAACTATATATACATGTTTGGATTTTTAACTAGAAAACTTGGCTTTTTTACACTAGAAAAAGGATAGAATCAAAGGAAATATACTGAGGCAAATTATCTGTCATCTGATTTGCAATCTTAAAGCAGGGTGGTCCAACCCTGAGGACCAAATAATCCAAAAATTTTAAGTTTGTGGGCCATTCAGGATAAAAAATGTAATCATACAATTAAAGAAATAGTTTTTGTATGAGCGTGGGCCACAAAGCAATTTTAAGTGGGCCGCATTTGGCTCATGGGATTGCGGTTAGACCATACTGTACTATAGTGATGGTGAAGAGACCATTATACAATGGTATACAATGCAGTGTAGTTCTATGGTAAAAAAAGACCATTATAAAAGGAAGTACAGTGTAGTTCTATTAGTGATGGTATAAAAATGACCATTATAAAAGGAAGTACAGTGTAGTTCTATTAGAGTGATGGTATAAAAATGACCATTATAAAAAGATTTACAGTACAGTTTTATTATAGTGATGGCGAAGAGACCATTATAAAAAGAATTACAGTAAATCTTATTTTAGTGATGGTGATGAGACCAATATATAAAAACAAGTTATGGTACAGTCTTATTATAGTGATGGCTATAGTAATTAATAAACAACTTTGATTCTTATCTATAATCTTTTATAAATAAGGCTCTATAATATAATTTTTATCCTAAAAAATTTAGTATCTTAGCTGCATTAAAAATATGTAACAATAAAAGTACAAATAAGATGAAGTTTGGATGCTTATAGGCAAATGTAGTGTTTGAAAAAAGCAAAATATGAGAATTAAAACTTACTATGTCAGGTGTCTGAAAACAAATAATTCAAAATTGCAGGCAAAGATTTACCTCATCATAACCAGCAAGCCAAAGGCGTGGTGTCTGGTAGTATTTGTCATATGTTATATGGAGGTCATAGGTTCGTGTCTGCACAATTCCACTCTCTCCTGCTGCTGCTCCATCAGCTGCTGTTTCAGCCAACTTATTTTGTTCCATGACCAAAGCACTCTAATTACAGGAAAAGAAATAATACTGTAAGCCATCTTACTTGTTCCATGATCAAAGTACTCTAATTACAGAAATAAAACTGTATTAGTTAACTTACTAATTTTGTTCCATGATCAAAGTACTCTAATTACAGGAACAGAAATGCTTCAGTTAACTTGTTTTGCTCTATGAATAAAGCATTCATTTGCTGGAAGATGAAATAATCTGTATCAGACAATCTATTTTGCTCCATGACTACAGCATTGAAGTTGAAGGAAGAGAAATAAAAGTGAATTTACTTTACAATGTTCTGAGAGTGTGGAAGATGAAGGATGGAAAGAAAGAGAAAATGTCTTAAAGTTAAATTTTTCACGTGTTTTTTTAAACTAGCATACATAATCACATCAACTTTACAATCAAGAATGTTCTGATGAATGGGAAGGTGGAATGATGGGAAAGATGGATAAATATTAGATTTATAATGAAGTGTGGTCGTCTGTCACTAAAACATCTTTCAACCACAAATAATTTTAACATACTATTTCCCAATTTTAGATGCTTTGAACTGTCTTGGAATTAAATACAAATAAAAACAATAAGCATTTAAGATAAACATAAAGTATACCTCTAATAAAAATAAATATGGTAGTATTTACAACAATTTCTTAATGAGCACAACCAAGAGATTGTGAACTGGTCCCCCAGTTGGACTGGTTTTAAAATATGATGTATCAAGCTCATAACCTCTTGCCAGTGAAGGAAAGCAATCTCATTTGCTATGTTAAAAAATAATTCTAAAAATATTAATATCTATTATAAATCTTCAACAAGAAAGAAGAAATAATGAGTGTACAAAGATTTAAACTTTTACAGATTTGTACAACAGTCCACTCCATTCAGTGCTTAAGTCAATACAAAGGGAGACAATCAGAATAATATTATTTCTTTCAAAAATAGTTTTCCATTATACAACATGTTATAAGAATATCCACAATCCCTATCTATTTAAGACAAAACTACTATAAGGGCCCATTCCCCAAAGTGAGACGAAGCTTAAAACACCTATTCAACAGAGTGCAGCCCTCTTGTTCTCAGAAGCATTATTCTGCTATATTTATTTTTATGCAAGGGAGTGATCTGGGTCCCAAAATGTTAGGAAGATATTACTTATTAAAGCAAAACTGTTAGAATCACCAAAATTTTATGGATTTCTTTCTGGTTGTTTAATTAGCAAGAAAAGAACCAACTACTTGTAAGACTGATCACCGGACTCAAGATTAATCAATGAACTAAAAACGAATCAATAACTCATGATTAAACACTAAACCAAAACTGATTACACTTGACTCAAGACTGATTAATGAAATTAACATTTATCACTAAACTCAAGAATGAACACTGAAACAAGATTGATTAATGAACCAAGACAGAACACTAAATCAAGATTCATCAGGGAAAACAAGACTGATTACTGAACCAAGACTGAACAATAAACCAAGATTAATCAGTGAAACAAGACTGATCAATGAACCAAGACTGAACTTAAGATTTATCATTAAACTCAAGAATGATGAACTGGAAAGTAAAAGTACATACAACATTACAAGTGAAAAACACAATTAGTAGACATGCATCTTGAATACAACACAACTTGAAACAATGATAGATACATGCCCTGTCAACTTTATGAATGACATGAATTATATACCCCATTAATTTAATCAATGACATTAATTACATGCTCTGTCAACTTTATCATTTACACTACATACCCTGTCTATATATCAATGACATGAACTTCATCCCTGTTAACTTTATCAATGACATAAATTACATACCTGTCAACTTTATTAAGGACATGAATTGCATTCCTGTTAATTTTGTCAATAATATATTCACATGCCTGTCAATTTTATCATTTATATTATACACCCTCTTAACTTTATCAATGACATGAATTACATACCCTGTCAAATTTATCAATGACATAAATTAGATAACATGTCAACTTATCAAAGACACAAATTACTTACCTGTCAACTTTATCAATGACATAAATTACATACTCTGTCAACTTTATCAATGACATAAATTACATACCCTGTCAACTTTATCAATGACATAAATTACAAACTCTGTCAACTTTATCAATGACAAATTACATACCCTGTCAACTTTATCAATGACATGAATTACACACCCTGTCAATTTTATCAATGACAAAAATTACATACCCTGTCAACTTTATCAATGACATAAATTACATACCCTGTCAACTTTATCAAGCATTCCACTTTGTTCAAAGGCCTCCATGTCTTCTGCTTCTTCATCATCATCTTCATCATCATTTGCTACTGCAACTGATGATGATGGAGGACTTTCCTGCAAAGTAATTTAAAACCTGATTTTAATATAAAGAAATACAGAAATGACTAGGCTTTTAAATATAGAAAAATAATAATTATATATACAGATTAAAAATCCACTTGACCTATGCCATCTGAAAATTGGGGCTGGGGGTGAAAAACAGAGTAATGTGAACAGTGGAGAACATACTACAACTATATTCATGTTGTGTGTCACAATCACCCCTCTTGCATTGAGTTGATGTTATGTGTCACAATAACCCCTCTTGCATTGAGTTGATGTTATGTGTCACAATAACCCCTCTTGCACTGAGTTGATGTTATGTGTCACAATAACCCCTCTTGCACTGAGTTGATGTTATGTGTCACAATCACCCCTCTTGCATTGAGTTGATGTTATGTGTCACAATAACCCCTCTTGCACTGAGTTGATGTTATGTGTCACAATCACCCCTCCTGCACTGAGTTGATGTTATGTGTCACAATCACCTACTTGCACTAAGTTGATGTTATGTGTCGCAATCACCCTCTTAAATCATGCAGCTGTAGTGAACCAAAGTTACAAACTCTTATTCATTATAACACTGACAAAACAAAGGGTGCAATAGTGGTTTGATGGGTATTCAGTGCTGTGAGACCTAGACTTACTTGGCATGATGGGTATTAAGTGCTTTGAGACCTACATTGACTTGGCATGGTGGGTATTCAGTATTTTGAGACCTACACTGACTTTGCATGGTGGGTATTCAATGTTTTGAGACCTAGACTGATCTGACATGGTGGGATGCAATTCTTTGAGACCTAGACTGATCTGAAATGGTGGGTATTCAGTTCTTTAAGACCTACACTGATTTGACAAGGTGGGTATTCAGTTCTTTTGCAACCTAGATTGATTTGACATAGTGGGATGCCATTCTCTTAGACCTAAAATCATTAACATCATGGGCATGCAATTCTTTTTGACTTGTAAACTTGACATGAGCTAACTTATAACAGCTTGACAGGTGAATTATTCTAGGTGAGTTAATTCCAGACTTGAGTCAAAATTTTATAAGTGAAGTGACTGCATTTTAATATTGAAAATATATATTAAAAAAAATATGAAATAATATATGAAAGAAATAAATGAAACAAATATATGGAATACATTTACCACTGTTTGATTTTGAAACAGGAATTTATCATACTTATTCTGATACAGGAAAACATATTCATCAAGTATCAATTTAGATGTGACAAGTAGAAAGTAGGGACTGTTACTACGAAGACAACTTTAACTCAAGAAATGCTGCAGCATAATATTAAAACACCTACTTAGAAAATCACAGTTATAACGAATAAAAGTTCAAAGTGATATTCACTAAAGATAGAAATTATTTTTCAAAATCTTAGGCCCTACACAACTTTTACAAACCTGACAAAATCCAATTCACTCAATATGTGAGGTGGTTCAGTTTTTATTTTTAGAAAAAGATTGTAAATTACCAATTAAGGAATATGTACACCATTGATAACATTTTAATTTGATGTTATAGTTTGAAGATGTATTTTGTAATTTTGTGTATTTTGCAGATACTTACTTTTGGGTCAAGGTCCATGACTGACACGCCTTCTTGGATACTTGCAAGTGTATCTGTGGCTAGGGACCAAAATTAATCAAGGCACACTTCAATGTTATCACTATGAATATGATGGCATAAGGAAGAAATAGTTCTAAGAATCAATGTGAAAATGACAAAACAGAAAGCAATGAGTCCATTTCTTGTACTGCAAATGATGTGACATCTGAACATCTTGATAACAGTAATGATGGCAGAGTAAGTTGGGCTATTAGGATCTTAATAACACTTCAAAGAGTCTGTAGGGAAATTCACAGACTTACTTATTTTTAGTAAGATTTTATATTCAAGCAGGATTATTTAGTTTCTGATTATGTTTGTTTTAACTCAGAGGATTTAATAATGTTTGTAAATTTGTTTCAGTTTTATCTTGCAACAGCCCCTCTAAACAGGTTTTGTAAGGCAGTAGCCACTGGCTAGTAGGCTAGTAATTGTTTCACTTTAGTAGTGAATTAGAAGTTTTATCAGCCACTTTTCCTAATAAAAACAGAATATTAGTCAAAACTTGATGACATAAATAAACAGGAAAGCACCAACTCAAACTGCATATTTACACTTATTATTTATTTAAACAGATATATAAGTCTCATGCTATCATGGACATAAGTTAAAGATATTATGTAACCCAATAAGGATATTATATACTCATACACTTTAATTTTTTCTGTCACCCATCTTTTGGCAAAACTTCAACATCAAAGCTTTTAAATTCTCACTAAGGGCCTCAAGCACAGAGATCTTCAGAGAACTGTTACTATCTTCTTCTGACTCTTGCGATTACTTGTACATGAAAACTATGACATAAAGTAGTCCATTTTGAGAGTAATTACACTATGCTTCTTTATCTCTTTTAACTTGTCTGATGGCGTTTTTAATTTCAAAACTTTAAAATTCCCACCAATACTTAAAAAATGTCATCATAACCATTGCTGAGGAACATGTTGGCATGTCTGACTTTTCAAAGAGTTTGTTTTTAATGACACCACTGAAGAAGATAAAGGGGTGGGATAATTAGTTCAGAAGTCTTTGCTTTTTAAAGGATTAATAGGCAAGTTCAAGTGATTTTCACTTATTTTTTAAAACAGTTTTTTTTTAAGGACTTTTCAAGGTTGCTATGAATCTGTATTAGCAGTGTGTGTGGTTATCACAAGTATCTTATAGGACCCTTATTTTCATAAATTATGAAAAACAACATCATTATACAAAGGACAAAACTGACAGTGTATAATTCTGCTTTTGAAAATTACTCCATTCAAAACTGACTTGTCAGGTTTCAGGTGTCTACATGTCTTTTAAGATCATCTTATTCTGGAACTTAGAAGGTAATATAACTGATTTTTTAAAATTTTGTTTCGGTGTGATCAGCCAGTATATTTATTTTTATTAGAACCTGATATACTCCCATCAGATTATCTTGGTTTAGAGCTTAGACAGCAATATAACAGAGCTTTGTAACTCTGTTTCAGTGCTATTATCCATTTATTTATTTTCATATTACAATTGATATCTCTCAGGACAACATCAGATTATCTTGTCTGGAACTGAAAGGACTTTATAAGAGATTTTTTTTAATGTTTCAGAGCTATCATTGTTATTAGCACGAATATTTTATTACATAAACAGAAAGCGTTGGGATTTATTTCTATATAGCAACAGGAAATGTGAAATGTCTATGATGATTGCAAAAAAAAGGAATAAAGAAAATATTCATAAAATTAAATCAAATAAATTTTAAAAGAATAGATACCTCTAATATAGGTTAAAAATACAATGCTTATCATCAAAAATATATCAGTAAGTGAAAAATACAAAATAAATTAAATAATTTTCATCAATTCACACACACAAATGATATCTGCTTTTGTTTATTTTTTCCTCCTGAAAACCTCAACAATAAAAATGAAACCACTGCAAATTAATCAATCACCTTACAAGTTTTGCATTTGTTGTAATAATCTTTCATTTTCACCATTTATAAAAATAATGTCCTATTTCTTTTAAAATGTGGTTATATCACCATTTCTTCCACCTCTCATACATAAGGAATATATTATTTTAAAGGTTCCAAGACAAGTGTAATATATGTCTCATACTTGCAAAATGATGCGTGTCTACCCAACCACCATCCTCATCTTCTTCTTCTATAACTTTCTCTTGATCATCCTGGTGGTTGTCCATTTGTTTAACTCGTTTATAGCAAGGCACTGTTACAAATGAGTTACATTGCAATATAAAACACAAATCAGAAGATCGATACAAATGATAACAAGTGTACGTCATAAATAAATAACATAACAATCATTATTATTCTAACTGGCAACCAACCATACAGTTAATGAGTTATGCACACACAATACAAAGACATCAGAATAATTATTACTATGCTACTACAGAGTCACAAGGTCATGCACACACAATACACAGATAATTCAACAATCATTAGTATAGTGCTACAAGGTCATACGGCTATGCACACAATATAAAAATAACAAAACAATCATTTGTGTGCTACTACAAACCATAACAACACTGTGCACACATAGTACAAAGATAACAGAAGAATCATTATTAGGCTTGATTTTAGTATCACTGAAATCAGCAGAAAAAGTTCTATCTGTCTATATACTTTTAAAGTATTAGTAAGGATTTTGAAAAATATGTTTGGAATACCTAGAATCAGTTTTGTTTTTAAGTTATAGCTCAGGACATTCTGATAAACTGTTAAGATCTTTACATATGCGCCAAGTAATAAACAAAAAATATTTTTATCAATCTCACATACTTAACAGTAAAAGCTTACAAACAATATAGATCTACCATTGCGAGTGGTTAGAAACTGCTTGTCTGAAGGAAGATAAGGTTTTACTTTTGATTCCTCTCCTTTATCCCATTGCCAGGTGGGGCAATGATGAACCAGGTGATCACCAGCAGCCACAAACTGAAATAAAAACAATATACTTGGAGTATTATTTAACAATAACAAATCAAAAAACAAATTTTGTAAATAATTAAAAATCAGTCATAAAGTGATAAACACTGACAAATTCTGGAGCTGGAGACAACTTATTTGAAAAAAATGAATATGACCTTTACCTCTTCAGGTGTGATAACTCCTGTTTCTTTAAATTTTGATTCCTGAAATGGAAAGCATATTTATGAAAACTATAGCTATTGTTTTGATATAGGATTCTTACACAAATGAAGTGTTGATAAAAAGGTGAAAATAAAAAGTGTAGCCAATAGTAAAAGTAAATTAAAAAAAGTAAATAATAAAACAACTCATATCTTCTAATCATAATCATAATTTTATTTTTATAAATTAAATGCTCAGAATTAAACTTTTATTTAAAATAAGACTACCAGCATATAAAAAAAAAAATAGATCACTGAAATAAAACTACCAGCATATTAAAATAAATTATTAAAGAAATAAGACTACCTATACGATTATGCTGATCATATAATTAAGACTAGCAGTATATAAAAATGAATCATAATAATGCTTCACAAGTATACAACAGATCTGGCAATTACAGTGACCCACTTTACAAAGCCTACTAAATTATAAACAAGGTTCTATTTCATCAGTAGCCAGCCAATTAATAAATATTTAAATATTTTACTATTATGCCTAAAGTACTTACTTTTGATTTTAAATCTTTAAATATTTTATTAATATTTTTAATTTTTTCAAAATGATTAGGCATTTTCTATTATTATGCTGAACAATCATCTCTGATGTCTGATTGTAAATGAAAATCGCAATTAATCAAAATTATGATGATTAGTACAGTGTGATTATATGATGAACTATAAGATGATGAATAGTGGTGCTGTACTTGTAAATGCTGCAATGATTAGTCTTCCTCTTTCCAGGGGAACATCAAAAGTGTGATGTCAATCTAAGGGACGATGGGTCTGGTTTTAAGTATTCTATGAATTCTTTTTGGGTATCTATGCTCATTCTTTGTGAGAGTATATTTAATGTGTATTACCACTATTAACAAGGTCTATAAAACTGAACTTATGTATTAATTTGCAATAAATATTAATACTTTAATAAACAGAGTATCAACAATTATGCTATTGTTAAGTGATGGCTTTAGTTATGGGTTTAGCATGAAGGCAAGTTCACTGTGAAATGTACAATATTGTACAAAACTATAACTTACAGATCACAGCATTATACTTTTTGGTAGAAAGGAGCTCATGAATTAGATTTTTAAAATTATTTTTATTACTTTTATTATTATTTTGTAATAAAAGTTTATTATCAACCTTATTTCAATTGTAATGAAATTAAAAAGAGAAAAAAACCTTTCCCTTACTTTCTCCCTTCACCTAAACATCTTTTAATATTAATTAAATACCAAAATGTTCAGTAATATTGTAGAGTTCTCAGTTTATTTCAGTAGAGATGTTCATGTACATATTTTATACTTGTAGTTGTACTGAAAAGTTGGTGGCAGTTTAATAAAGATGTTAGCATGCATGCAGTAGGTCTTGGGATCAAATCTGATTCTGTATTTGGTTCACTGGGAGTGGGACTATTCTCACTCAAATTTTACATACGATTTCATGAATGCTAAGCTTAGTGATTGTAAACACCAAAAATCATTTGAGATTAAGCACTAATAAATAACTAATAAATACTATTATCTGTTATATGTAACAATTCTGTGAGTATGCATGTGGCCTGTAACAATGTGGATCTAGGTATGGTAAAATTAGCTTTATATATGTATATCGGATTGGTGAAAGTCAGAATAAGCATCTATAAAGATTAAACTATATTAATGCTTTATTTCAGCAGTTATGATTTCACTAGAGTTCTGATTATTTTATAAAGAATAAAAAGGTGGCAAAAGTATATATTTTAGTTTTAAAAGCTCCATTATAGTTTATATCAGTAGGCCTATACCTTAAATTTACAGATAGAGATAGGCCTACAATTTATTTCTCTACTGATTACTTAGCCTAATGCATGCATCTATGGCTGCATTATATGCACTTTAAAAAAAATGACAGCATATAAAAACATTGCCTTCTTAGAATGTAAAATATCTGAGATGTTTAATGAAATATATATTTTCTTTTATAGCAGGTTGGGGGGTTAATCAATGTTGTACTCATAAACTGATAAAGTCGTAGGCCCTACCTTTAGAATAGGAGAAAAATATTCCGCCACCCCTAACGCAGTCCCCTTCACGGCATTGATCATGTTCTGCATTGGTCCCGAAATTTCATATAACTTTTTTAAGAAAAAAAAAATTTCGATACGGGACAAAACAAAGTTACAGCTATCTAATGAAATAACGGGCAAAGCAAACCCTGTTGCTTTTACGTCCGTCACACGAAGATGACTTGTCCCTCCCACGATGACTATAGTTTGTTTTCTTCCAGAAAAAAACAATCAAGGGACAGAATTCTATTTCCGTTTCACAGCTGTTTATGTGTAAATTAAATATGTAAAGGGGTTGGTTCGCAAGGTCGAATTCCACAAGACGATTTGGGCTCTGACTTTGGTCGTTGTGTGGGTGAAAAATGTACATAATTTAAAAGTAATAGCAGTGGAAACAGAACAAATGTTAACATGTGGTAAGCTAGTGGCATTGATGCTCTATCGCGGTCATCGGTCATTTCAGCCTCGATTCAAGAAAGGTAACTCCTGAACTCTACATATAGGTCAGTGGTGCCAATCGCCAAACTGGTGCGACCTTTTTCACCCCCTTCCGCCAGCCCTCCCGCCATCCACCTCAAACACAAGTATGAGGCTGTGGGGTCCCTCTGGGGCACTCCAGATCAGAGAACGTCTGAGGACGAAATGATCAGCGCAAGCTCCAGTGGTGACGTAAAACTGCTATCATCCTCTCACTACCACCACCACCACCCCAACACATACACCCTCAGCAGAGAATGATCGCAGTTACAGAAACAAGCACAGATCTTTCAAAAATTAAATGAAAAAAATTATTATAATTTGATTTTGAGCATTGCATACATTTAAAAGATTGAAAATAGTTTATCACCAGTGATTTCAGACATTACCACTTGTGTTTTGAGTGATTTCTTTTATTTCTGACTGTCTTGATGGATAGTAGTATTGAACATGGGACTCGCAAAATCTGGAATTAGGTTACTGGCCTTTCGCTTGCCACCTTCCACTCCATTATAGGAAATATTTGTTTCTAATCACAGGCATAAAGCACACCCACAACACACAAATTGCTAGTGGCTGGACTTGCTTTCTAATTTGCTCTAGTGCTTGTTGTCCTTCATTCTCCAGTCAGCTGCCTTCTAGATTGTTTTTCACCATTTGTCATCAGCTTGTTTTTTTCTGCATTTATCTCCATGCCAAATCTGGAGGAGGATTCATCAAGGGTTATCACTAAGGTGACAAGCTTATCCTCACTGCCAGCCAGCCTGTTGATGTCATCTGCAAAGCAGAGATTGGTGATGTTATGCCCTCGTGCTGACTGTACTAGAGTGATGTTCCAGAGCATCATTCATGATGCATTCTAAGCAGATGTTGAAAAACGTGGGTGACAGAAGACAGCCTTGGTGTACACCAACTGTTGTCTGAAACCATTCTCCCCCAGATCCCTGGACAAGTAGGCAGTGGGCAGATGTATCATCTGCATGGGAACTGACACTCCTGCCACCCACGAGTCACATGCTGCCTGGCAGGTTGGTTTTGGTTAGCCAAAGGTTAAGGGAGTAAACCCTAAAAGAAAATCCAGTGAGGAGTCTCCTAAGGCAGTTGGATGATGTATTACATCCTCTTCTGGCAACTCCTTGGTCTGGAGAGGGATGGGTTCCACCAGACGACTTATGCCTAAGACAAGCTGATATGCTGGACAAAATTCCTCCATCCATACTGGATCAGTCGTCACTCCGGTCAATAAGGATTGCGCCTACTGTGACACGCCTATTGTGTTAATTCTAATTATAAATTATTATTTATAAATTAGTTTATCATAATTGCTTATCAATGATTAAATTTAAGATTTATTTCTTAATATGAATTTCCTACTCTCCTCTCACTCTAAGCTTACACACCACCGGTACATAATTTCTTCGCAGGTGGAATTTCTTACTTAAGGAGTAATCTAAAACAATAACATAAATTTACTTTCATTCATTAGTCTAGCTCCTGAACCCCCATCCACCCACTAACTTCTCTAGACATGCGTCAAGGCACACGTAAGAAATATATATCGAAAATAAAGATTTATTGTAAAATAATATCTATAATAACAAATACACAATAATTTAGAGAGAAACAGTTCTCGTATTAATGTCCGATATCTGATGTTCTAACCTAGACAGTTAATATTTAATATTCTACAAAGGTTGCCAATTCTTATGATCTTTACACGCGGTTGGATAGAGAGAAAGAGTCAGAGTTAACAATAAACAATTTCTTGATCTGCTGTTGATGAAAGTGACATGACTGAAACTGCACAGCTCGCCATCATCATCCGTGGAGTGGACTTCAGTTTGAATGTTGAAGAAATATTGGAGATGAAATCCATGCATGGGACAACAACAGGAAAAGACATTTTTGACAAGATATGTCAAAGTGTAACTGACATGAACCTGCCTTGGGACAAACTTGTTGGACTTACAACAGATGGAGCACCGGCGATGTGCAGCGAAAAAAGTGGACTAGTTGGAAGGATGTGGTTAAAGATGCAGGAGAACTGTACTGGTGAGTTGACAGCATATCACTGCATCATACACCAAGGATCGCTGTGTGGTAAAAGTCCTCAACATGGAACATGTAATGAGCACTGTAACACAAACCGTTAACTTTATCAGAGCCAAATGTTTAAATCACCGCCAATTTCAGTCTTTTTTGTAGGAAATAGACTCATCAGAGTTCAGCGACATACTTTATCATACAGAGGTGCGGTGGCTAAGTCGGGGGAAAATTCTCAATAGAGTTTTCCAGCTGATCGAGGAAATATGTTAGTTTATGGACAGCAAAGAAAAAGACTCCACAGTTTTGCAGGATGAAAAGTGGAAAATGTAAGTTGGCGTTTCTGTCTGACATAACCACTCATCTCAACGTCTTGAACCTGCACTCCAGGGACGGGACCATTTGATCACTGATATGCATGATGGAGTGAAAGCATTTCAGGTGAAGCTGCACTTATGGGTGACACAAATGCACCAATGCAACTTGTCTCATTTTCCTGGTGCAAAGCAATGTTGAATCCAGTCAGCACCATGGTATTCCCAAATGACAGTTTGTTGAAAATCTTAGCTCACTTCGCGCTGATTTTGCACGGCACTTTAGTGACTTTGAAACACAGAAAAGAAATTTCGAGCTGTTTCGCAACCTATTTGCCATCGACATGGAAACTGCGCCTGTACATTTGCTGATGGAGCTCATAGAGGTGCAGTGTAATGGGGCATTAAAGGCAATGTGCGACACTCTGGGGCCTGCACAGTTCACTTGTTTCATTCCTGGAGCGATGCCCCAGCTTCGACTATATGCGGCTCGAATCTTGAGCAGGTTTGGTAGCTCATATCTGTGTGAGCAGCTGTTCTCTGTGATGAAGATTAATAAAATATCACACAGGAGTCGTCTCACTGATGAACACCTGTAGACCATCCTGAGAATCTCCATAACACAGAACCTTACTCCAAACATAAACGAACTTGTTGGCAACAAAAGATGCCAAACATCCAACAAATTGGCATAAGAGCGAAAATCGGTATGCCTTGATTTGTTATTATTTTGACTGTTGTCTGTTTTAATTCAAATTAGTCTTTAAAAAGTTTTCCATTGTTCAAAGACTGTTTATAGAGTTCGGCCCGCACCCTTAAGTGTAATTTGAGTTTTGGCCCCTGTGCGATTGAGTTTGACACCCCTGGTATATTGGGTTAATAAATACGATTGCAGCAAACTGTAAGTTTCCCTGCAAAATACAATCAGGGAACAAATGCTAAGTTTCCAGTTTATTTATTTTTAACTCCATTCTTTCTTACATAATTAAAATTTCTTCAAGATCACGTGATTAAATGTGTTTTTGAGCGGTGAACAAAACCAGACAGAATAGTTGGTTTCTTTTAAATTTTTAATATGTAAAAATATTTTGTAATGGAGTTTATTTGTTTCATTGGTTACAAGGTTTAATATAAAGGGAATTGATAAGGGTTTTGAGAAAACAAAAAACAATACTTTAAGTCATTAGATAAAGAAAAGATAACTACATTGCTGCTGCTTTTACTTCATGTGAATTAATAATATTTTGAGACTGTGGCATGGACTCTATTGGTTCCACATCACAGCGCCCCCGCAGTTTTAATACAATATAAATGCGAGGTTTCTTTCAATGACTTAAGCATTTTCACATTTTTAAAAAACCCAAACGTTTCAGCAGCAACGCTGAGACACGAATATACTGCCATAACCTTTGAAACCTATGGTGAAGGTCATGCAAAACAAAGCATACGCCAGTTCAGCAAATCCACCATTGATTGCCGCTTTGCAGGGCAGGAGTAACCTAGAGCAGAAAGAGAGATAAGCGGCTTTCGCCTGAGCACGCGCGCGCCCTACTTAAGCCGCAAGCAAACACTGCGTGCTGGCCTAACACAGCACACAAGGAGTCATGCTCAGTACACACGGGTCTGTCTAACGCAGACGAGGCCGTAAGCAGTCTCAGTATTGAGTATATCACTTTTTGCACACTTCCTTGGTGACACGTTTTAAGATACTGTTGAGCGCTGCATTGACTACTCTTGTAGCTGAAGACGAAGAAAAGCAAGTTCGCATAGTTAGAGGTGAGCAACCAGCTTGGATTCAAGCTTGTCTTTTCCATCCACTTTTCTATCACCTCTTACCACAGCAATACATACACTCAGTCTCGACAAGCTGACTACGCTACATGTGATGATTTTGAAGTAGAGTATAGCAGCCGTTAGTGTGCAGGTTACATTGTGCACATAAGTACTCCTACTGTTTATATTAATATAATTATTTAGTCCGTGAAAGGCCCTCTAAAATATTCAAAGTCTCTTAGACTGACACTTTCCTTTGGGATTTCAGTAGTCACTATATTTTAACATCTGTGATTGTATTTAACTCTATTTGGACAGTTATGTGTGTGTATATATGGTGCTTAACCGTAGTTTATATATTTAAACAGTTTTTAAAGTTTTGTGTGTGGAAAAGGGGTAGAGAATATATATATTTTGATATACATTTCTTTTAGTGACCGAAAAAAAAATTAGCAAGATTTTGTTCTTTATATATAAAATATTAGTGCATGGCCTGTGTTATAGTCACTAGGTCATTCCGCTGAGGCAAGGGTAATGACCTACATTATTGCCTTGGGGGATGTATCGATAAAATTTTGTGGATACTTATACTTGACTCCACCGTTTTGCTCAATTTGCTTAGGTATCAAAACGCCATAACCTTGCCTGCCAGTGCATCGTAACACGAAAAGCAAATGGTCACTTGGGAAAGAACAAGTGTGCTTACTATTCTGTTGCGGAAACGCAAAAAAAAATAATAATAAAAAGCATTCACACTGGCAAAAACATGTGCCGACATATTGAGCTGTATAGGAACAAGCGCGGAAAGTGACAGACAGCGGCAGTCCTGCTTACGTTGGCGGGCAGACTGACTTCCTGGCGAAGACAGGAAAGTGAAGCTTTAGCAGGCTTAGCGACTCGGGTGCTTAGACAGGCGAGTTTATTTTGTGGCAAAGGGATGTTACTCACGTCCTCTGTACAAAAATGAGAAATATGCACGTGATAAGTTTCTCCGAATTATTTGTAATGAACGTGACCAGAGACTGTTGGTGACGCGTGTCTGATGCGTATCACATGTGGTTTTCTTTATAATTTTTTTATTTAAAAACAAAAAATGTTACCCGTTAATTTTCTTTTTTTGAACCGAAAGGTTCGGACAGGGGGGGATTGGCGCTGTGGGAGTATTGATTTTGCTAACATCGCTTGCCCAGCGCTACATAATTGCGCTCGGCGTATTTCGCATCAATGTCCGAGCCATTAGAGAAATAAAATCATGACATACTTCCCTTTTATAATTGACCTCGGTAAATCCATAGTTTACTTTTATATGCTGTGTTTTAATATAAATCTCAGGTGAATATATATCTCACTCGTCAACCTTTTAACATTTTTTCTATCGCCTTGCGATAATCAATATATTAACGATTACAGCAAGTGGAAAAGACAAGTTATCACCAGGGGAGGAGGGACAGTGCCGCGTTATATGAATTAACTACAGCAGAAACACTCGCTGAAGTGTTGTTATGTGCTCAAAGACTTTCTCACCGATTGTCACTCGCATATTAGGAGTTAGATAATCAAATAGGTCGGGATTTCGTTGGATTTACTGTAATTTCAGCTTATGTTTCACAGCTGCTTTCAAAGTCAGTTCCCAATCCTACTTAAAAAATAAATATGCTTCAGCCCACCCCAGCCCTGGTGTCTTTAATTGTAGAATGATTTTTTTTCCAGTGAGACATATACTTTGTTTTTCAGATTACAAAAAAAAAAAAAAAGTCAGCAAAGTTTTGTATTTAAAAAAAATTAAATTACAAATAGAATGTTCTTTTAAAAAAAATAATCTTCATATTTTTTCTCTCTCCACATTTCAGACAAGGGATTCATTGCGGTTGGTCAGCCAGTATGCAAGAAATCATTTTCTTCATTTCTCACTTGGTCTCTCTTGGACCAGAGGAATCATTTGTAAAATTGTGTGGCTGTCATTTCTTCATTCTTTATTTGGTCTCGGACCAAAGATTAATTGTAAAAGTGTGTGACTGTCATTTCTTTATTCCATATCTAGCGTCTCGCACCAAAGATTAATTGTGAAATTGTGACTGATAAAAGTACACGTTGGACTGTTGATTTGGCAACGGGATTTGACACTTGTCGCTTTTTCAGTAGAATGGTAAAGAAATTTTGTCCTATTATATCAATGATTGGTGATGAAAAGAAAATAATCGTTTCAGAGGTTTTTGTTTTTTTCCCTTTGATGATGACCAAGCAAATATAGTTTTGATTATTGAGCTTAAGTTGAAGATCGAATTACTTTAAACTTTACCAGTGATAGAGTTATGTTAAATCTGTTGGTTTTGTTTTGTCAAAGGACGTTTGGGTGAATGGAATCCAAAATGGCACTGAAACAAGAACCTATGGACTTAGAACTAGATGCCAGTGGTATTTTTCCTGTCCGCATGATCAAGAACAACATCACGTCTGGTAATGGCGACGATAATATGTCCTTTTTACTTCCAGAGAGCCATAGCAGAGCAGAGCATTCTCTGTTTTTCACTGACTCTGCACATCGCGTGCGTTCTTCAAATGAAAGAATAGTTTCAGAATCTGGTGATGCGTCAGCGGAAGTCACATCAGATGGAGAGTTAATGCAATCGCCAGCAAACTTCCTGTCCATGCAGCTGTCGAGCATGGTGTCCCGGCAACAGGAGGATGGGGGAGAACGTGATGACGTAATATACATGCCCTCCAGGAGGTCATTTGGACGAAGAAATGGCCCTCACGGAATTGAAGAATTTCCTACCTACACCATAATTCGCGATGAGGCAGAAGTCAACTCCAAGTTCCTGCCCAAGAAGTACAGGTGTCGATTCTGCATTTACAAAACCAGCTACAAGTCAGACTTGAACCGTCACCTCCGCAAGCACACCACATCTGTGCAGCACTGCCCACTGTGCAACATGCCGTTTAAAACGGCCGGTAACATGGAGAATCATGTACGTCAAATGCATGGCGAATCGGGTGGCTCGCTGTTTGCTCTGGGACTGGGGTTAACGGGCGATTCACTGGGCAGAGGAGATGGAGAAGGCACTGCTGGGGCCAATGCTGGGCTACCCGTGTCTGCAGAAATGCTTGCAATTTCACAGGCAGTTTCTTCTGCCTCCTCTGAGTCAGCTCAGCTACCGCTGACGTCACATTCTGCACCACAGTCCCAGCATCGAAGTCATCACCAGCAAAGTTACTCTCACACACAGCCTGGAATGGCTGGCATGCACTCTCAGTTGTTTTGTCGCATATGTGGATTTGGGTGTTCGGATGCTGCCGCTCTAGCTCAGCACCAGTACTCTCACTTAGATTGTGGCTCTCTTTCCAGTTTGCCCAGCTCTTCCAGCGTGCGAAATGCCATGACGTCCAGACTAGTTTGCAACCTCTGTGGCATGATCTGTACTTCCATGGAAGAGCTAGTAAAACACAGGCACAGTTATCATCCACGAGAGAACAAAGCCCTCCCCCCGTCTGTTTCCACATTGGACATCCCTAATGAATCTCAAATTAAAACTGACGTTAGAATTTCTGAGAATGGAAGTAGACATGCTTTGTCTAACAAAGTAGACAATGGCAGACTTGATCTCTTCCATGGTAGCACGAGTTTGTCCCATGCTGGAAATAAATCTGACGGTACCTTTCAGAAAGGGCAACACATGTCTCCTGATCTCAGTGACGTCATTGTTCTGAGTCCAGACTCTTCCCATGCACCAGTTCTTATTATTGAAGATACAGATGTCACATTTACTCATGAAGAAAGTCCATATTCAGACAACCATAATCATTCTTCAGTGAAGATTTCTGAAAAAGAAGAATGCACTGCTTCCTCCTTTGATAAGAAATCTGTGATGTTAAGTAAAGTATCTTCAACACCACCAGCGCAGGCACCTGTCAATTCACGCCCAATGGATGATATAAATAATTTGAAATGTAAAACCAACAATACCTTTGCAAGCAGATCATCTTCCTCTTCTTCCATTACTTTTTCAAATACATTAATCACTACAGATCCTTGTAGCAGATCATCCTGCATGAACAGTGAAACCACTAAACCACAGGCAGCAGAAAGATTAAGAAAATCACCAGCTGACACCAAAAGTATATGTGCAGAGTCTATTTCAATCAAAGACGTAGATAATTCTGTGGCTAATGAAACTGGAAGAAGAAAAAATATTCAGGGTTCAGACTTGATGGCATTCACAGAACAAACACTTTCACAGACTAGTGCAGAGCTTCTGGATGAGATGAGCTCAAGCATTGATGCAGATGAAGCTTCAAATGTGAGTAATATGTCTTTGAGAAATGAGTCGGAAGGCAAACAGAATTGCAAAAATCCAAAGGAATCTCTCCAGAGGGACTTTGTATCAGGCAGTGACATTTTTGTTGCAAAGGAAGAACTTAAAAGTCCTAAAATGGTTTTGGACTTGACTACCAAAGACAAACAAGTTGGTCTTCCTGAAGAGTCTTTGGTCAGAAGTGACTTTGCTATGCAAGCAAGAATATCATCTACTAAGCAACTCAGAAGTCATGAGTACCAGATTACAAGATCAGAAGATAACTCCAGGAAAGATGATAAAGAAACAAGGAGCACTGCAAATCACTTGGAAATGTCAGATCGACGAAATGCCAAGTCAGTAGAAAGCACCGAACATCATACTATTAAGTTAAATAATGGTCGGTCAGATGTCAAATTAATGGATTCAGATACATCTGATTATCAAGCTCCAGTCAATTCAAACACAGAAAACTTGCATAGCAGGTCACCTGTTTGCCTTCGCTGTAACCAATGCATGGAAACGTTTATCTCGTCAGGTCACTTGCTGCGGCATGAAAAAGTATGCACAGGAACCCTGGATTCTAAAGCTGGGACTAGTTTCTCATGCAAAATGTGCAACTTATCCTTTAAGACAAAGTCGGCAGTGTTGGTCCATATGGAAGAACATGTCACGGTTCTAGACACATGCGATATATGTGATCGCCAGTTCACGAACAAAGAATTTCTTATCAGGCACATGAATAAAGAGCATGGACTGCTTACACAGAGAAACTTTCCTCACAAAAGATTAAGACCAACAAATAAGCATTTTGACTATTTGCAGCTCAATAACAGTCATGGAAAAAGAAGCCATGGAAGTATTGCTAAGTCTTCTAGATTTTTAGGTCTCAATTCAAATTCTGATCCAATGCATTCTGTAAAGAACCGCTTGTATGAAAATTATATTGAAACTGAGGACGAGGAAGATGGTAATGAAGATGTGGATATGTCTAGCTCTGAAGATGGGCTTCCAAAAGCCTCTGACACAGAAAACAGAAATAAAATAAATTCCATACAGACATCTAATAAAATGTATTCTTTGGAATCTAACCTTAATACAGGTACAGGGGATATAAGATGTACTTCTGTTAACATCCAACAAAATTTGCGTAAGTCAGTTCCAATGAATGTGAAATACAGACCCAGCAGTCAGAAACCTCTGCCTGCTAATAGTGGGACTTGGAGCAGTAATAGTGCAGGTGATAACAGAGTGTTCCCTCACCCACCACACTCAGGTCGTTTTGCAAAGCTTGTGTCTGATTTTGAAGACTTCTCTGCCAAGCCGTATGCTTGTGCACTGTGTTTTTTCCGAACGAGAGGCCTTGGTGAGCTCCGTGAACATGCACAACATCATCTGACTGGTAGCAACTCTGCCATCATCATTCCAGAGACAGCCCACTTTCAACCAAATCCAGTTTTATATAAAGATCGATCCACCTCTCCCTTCAAATTGCAGTCCACGTTTCCAAATGTGGACTCTCTTTCCTTGCGTAGATATCATCAGCCCACATCAGGTCGGTGGACCACTGCAGAGCCAGCCCTGTTGACATCTGATAGAAAAAGCCTGCAAAAACAAACTTCCACAGAGCCATCTGATAGAAACAGCGTGCCGAGACAGACTTCCACAAAGCCAATAATGCTGACATCTGATAGAAACAGCGTGCCGAGACAGACTTCTACAATGCCACTAATGTTGACACCTGACAGAAATAGCCCACAAAGATGGACTTCCACAAATTCCTGTGAATCTGATGAGATGTCGGAGGAAAGCATTCCACATGCTCAGTGTCCCGAGTACAATGAAGAAGACTTACTGTTCATGATTGAAGGCGTAGCAAATCCTCCTAATGTCTCGACTCCTAAAACATTTCCGAAAGAGTGTGATAATAATGATCGTTCACTGGCAACCAGGTTATCAAGTGACATCACGCAGTCCTCGTGTTTGCTGGCTACAAGACAAGAAAACCTCACCCCTGCAAACAGTCAAGAAGAAACAGGTAACATTCCTAGCTCTAGCCTGTTGGGCAATCAGGAAACACAAATGACAGACACCAGCATTCTGGGTAACTCTTTAGGTATGGGTGCCAGCCTTCCAGAGAAAACAGGTCCCGAATGTTCCCGTGCAGGAAGTCCTCCTGAACCTTTGACCTCTGGACAAAGACCTCTCACAACTACCTCCACTTGGGACATAACTACCTCCACTTGGGACATGACTGCCGAGAGTCTGCGGAAATGTCGAGCGAAAAGGACAAAGTTGCAGACAGTGCTGAAAAGGGCAACAGACATACGATCTCGACGGTCCCAGACGTGCCAAATGTGTCAGAAATCTTTCACGCTTCGGATTTTGCTGACTCGTCATGTTAAAGCAATGCATGCGGCACCTGTTAGTCATGAACAATCCACGAGAGACGATAATTGTTCTTAGACACTTATGACGTGTACGGAGACGCAAAATTTGTACTCTTCATAAAGTGTTTGGTTGTGATACGTACACTATTGTATGATGTGCTAAAAATAGTCTTGAGTTTTGAGGACAATTTTTGAACTGTTTACGTTTACTGTTTACGTATTTACTTATTTTTTGGATGAAAAGTATTTTCTAAAAATATTTATCTGTATATTGTTTTCGAACAATTTGAAAATCATTTCAAGTTATTAGAATATATGTATCAGAATTGTTCTTTAGCTGATTTTTTTCTCATCGTCAGTCGCAACTTGTATCAGTGTAGCTATTTTGATGATAAAAGGTGTAATGAAAATGACAATTGGATACATACTACAACACTTTTCGTTGGCCACTGATTTGAATTTTTTGGATTGTTCAAGCATGAATTGCACTTTAAATAGAATGGATACATTTTACTCTTATAAATCAAAATATATGTGTTCATAATAAATAATAGATACGAGACCTCACATCTATAATAAGTGACTTTATGTTTGGTGAGTGTATCTGAGGCTTGTTGTGTAATGGAAACATTTATTATGTCATTTTGTTTTATATTCTTCTCGCTGTTTCTCCTCTCTCTCCCACACACACATATACACATACTCACACACCTTACATACATACACACAACCATATGCGCACATCACATAAAATGCTGTTAAATAGAATGTGCGATGTATTTTATTTAAAGACAAAACCTCTTTTGTTTAAAGCCCCAGCTTGCTATTAATGATTATTTCAATCTCTTTAATGATATTAATATCATTTCAGTCATATTTTCATGTAAGAATGCATGTATCTAGAAACAGGCCGGAATTTACCTCTCTGGAACTATACTGGTCAGTAAACCGAGATGCTGGCAGATCCTGCTATATTGATTTAAGACAGACATGCCGAAACTGTTTTTAATTTAAAAATTTGGACATGAAACTGTGTTTATCCACTTATTGTTAATGAAGTTAATAATGATGTACATAATTAGAGCTTGTGAAATGAGAAATATTGTACAGCTGGCTTTTTTACTGATTTTCATCAAATAACTTGATTCTATTTAAAAAAATACAAAATAGACTATAATTACAATTTAGAATGTTTAGACAATCTCTCCGCCCTCACCGATTCAAATCTGTAAATAAAATTATATATAAATAAACCTAAGTGCCATGTACCGTGTTTGTGCCTAGATTATCATAACTCTTTATCCATAGATGTGCATAGGTCGTCATAACTAAATGTGAAAATTGTATCATATACATTCCGCGTATTTATTTCACATCTGAAATTAGTCTGCTACATACATCCTGCCACTTTTGTATTCTACTGGCAATTATGCATTACGTTAGTGCGTAAATTAACGAAGAAACTTCAATTCGTGCTGGTCAAGATCAGGATGAGAG
Source organism: Sinotaia quadrata (assembly GCA_028829895.1). NCBI lineage: Eukaryota > Metazoa > Mollusca > Gastropoda > Architaenioglossa > Viviparidae > Sinotaia > Sinotaia quadrata. Next base: position 58,935,502 of record CM054177.1, on the reverse strand, counting down.
TTGCTTCTGACTACTGATTCGAAGCAGAAAAAGATCTAGAATGAATTTTACACAGTCGATGACAGTTTCTCAACCGGGGTTCCGCGAGTTCGCTAGAGTTCTCCGTGATATGCATGATTTAAAAAACAAAACAAATAAATCGTCACATGTCTAGTAATTTTTATGCAGGGTTTCCCGGAGACCTGAAAATTATTTCAAAGGTTCCTCCAGAGTAAAAGGTTGAGAAAGGCTGGTCTACGACTTCTAGCGGAACCTTGCTACATATTGAAAATTATAATACTAGGCCTACAACTTCTAGCGGAACCTTGCTACATATTGAAAATTATAACACTAGGCCTACGACTTCTAGCGGAACCTTGCTACATATTGAAAATTATAACACTAGGCCTACGACTTCTAGCGGAACCTTGCTACATATTGAAAATTATAACACTAGGTCTACGACTTCTAGCGGAACCTTGCTACATATTGAAAATTATAATACTAGGCCTACGACTTCTAGCGGAACCTTGCTACATATTGAAAATTATAATACTAGGCCTACGACTTCTAGCGGAACCTTGCTACATATTGAAAATTATAATACTAGGCCTACGACTTCTAGCGGAACCTTGCTACATATTGAAAATTATAACACTAGGCCTATGACTTCTAGCGGACCTTGCTACATATTGAAAATTATAATACTAGGCCTACGACTTCTAGCGGAACCTTGCTACATATTGAAAATTATAATACTAGGCCTATTACTGACTCCCAAGACACATAACTGTATTGAGACTGAAATTCAAATATGTAACTATGTGAAACTGAAAGTGATAATTAGACTTTCTTATCGCCAGTGTTATATTCTGCAAATCTGTATGCGCATATCATGATTTTCTAATTGCAACAATTCAGTCAGAAAAAAGGCAAAGGAGCTCTCGGGCTCAGAATGAAATATGTATACAACTCAAAATATCTAAAGATTTGTAATATTTGCATTTTAAAAAACTGCAACAGACAAAATATTAGTATAAATATGATTTTAATCATTTACATTAAGAACATTTTGTATAACTTTCAAAATACATGTATAACGAACACAAAAATTCCATTAACCGTCCAAAACAAGATAAGAGCAGTTTAGAGATACAAATAAAGATTTCAGAATAAAGAAAATGGCAAAGCAACGAATTTGGAATAGAGGGACATGCTGACAACGAATTTAGAATAGAGGAAAATATACTGGCAACGAGTTGAGAATAAAGGAACAATGTATTGGCCGCAAATTCATTATCGAGGAACAACATAATGACATCGAATTGAGAATACAGAAGGAATATAGTGGCAAGGAATTCTGAATGGAGGACAATATAATGCAGAACATAATAAAGTATTTACAATAGTATAATACTGAAGAATGACAGAAATTCAGTTCAGAATAGAGAAAGGATAGAGCAGCACCACAACCACATTAAAACAATAGAGCTATATCGAATTTAGTACAAAAGAAAAAAAATAGTTATGAGGACATTGTAGGAATGAAGGCACTCCGTACACGACCGTCGTGTTAAAAAAAAAAATAGCAAGGAATTCTGTATACGTCTTATACTATACATGGAAAGTGTTCATCGCTGCTATTTTTACTGCAATATTTAAGTTCCTAACACAAACGCACAAAAATTAGCAGAAACAAAAATTAAAGGTGTGTGTGTGGGAGTTAATGAAAAGATAACTCTAAATAAAAGCAGTTTGTGTATGGATTTAGCTTACTTTCGTTTTTATTTGGCAGCTAACCCCAACCCTAACCTTTCTCTCAAAAAAAATAATTCTAGCTCTAAACCTAACCTTTCCCTTAAAAAACAACAACAACAACAACAACAACAACAAAACAAACAGTCGTGTACGGAGATACTTCCTTTAAAAAAGAGTAACCTACGCAATTATTGAATAGGAACCAAAGAATGGCAGCGCTTTCAGAATATTATTTAGAAGGAAATGTAGAATTGCAACAGGTTCAAAATAAGAGGATGGAAATAAATTCATCTTAGAAGTGTCAATGACTTCCGTATACAGTATCAATAAAAGAGTATCATATATTCGAATATAGGAGTAGTAAATCAGAGTGGCAATGACTACAGCACGCAGGATCAACAAAAGTGTTTCACATATTCATTTATGTGAAGAGTACAATAGGGTGACAATGACTTCAGCACACAGGATCAACAAGTGTTTCACATATTCATTTATGTGAAGAGTACAATAGGGTGACAATGACTTCAGCACAAAGGATCAACAAGTGTTTCACATATTCATTTATGTGAAGAGTACAATAGAGTGGCAATGACTTCAGCACATAGGATCAACAAGTGTTTCACATATTCATTTATGTGAAGAGTACAATAGGGTGACAATGACTTCAGCACAAAGGATCAACAAAAGTGTTTCACATATTCATTTATGTGAAGAGTACAATAGAGTGGCAATGACTTCAGCACAAAGGATCAACAAGTGTTTCACATATTCACTTATGTGAAGAGTACAATAGAGTGGCAATGACTTAGCGTAGAGGATCCATAAAGGAGTATCACATATTCGAATACAGGAATAAATTAACGAAGACGACAAATATAAAATTAAAATAACATAGCTGAGTGGTAACGTGTTCACAATAGAAATACAATTTAGCTAAGACTCCAACAATCTTTTGCAAATGCACCAATATAGCTACAACTCCAACAGCAATTTATTGCAAGTGTAACAATAGCTATAACTCGAACAATCTTTAGCAAATTAAGCAATATAGTTACAACTTCAACAATTTTTTTTGGAAAAAATATAACAATAACTTCAATCTTTTCAAATGCAGTAATATAGCGATAATTTCAACACACTTTTTTAACTGTAAAAGTATAACGATAACTTCAATAATCTTTTGCAATATAGCGACTTAAAATTATAACTATATAATTAATTCTGAATAATAAGCATCAGAGCAAAACACCTGCAACAAGAAAAAAAAAAGTAGTAGCAACAAATTCAGACTAGAGGAACAATAGATAATAACCTCAATAGATTCAGACTAGAAGAACAATAGATAATAACCTCAACAGATTCAGACTAGAAGAATAATAGATAATAACCTCAACAGATTCAGACTAGAAGAACAATAGATAATAACCTCAACAAATTCAGACTAGAAGAACAATAGATAATAACCGCAACAGATTCGACTAGAAGAACAATAGATAATAACCTCAACATTCAGACTAGAAGAACAATAGTATTATCCTCAAAAGATTCAGACTAGAAGAAAAATAGATAACAATCTCAACAGATTCAGACTAGAAGAACAATAGATAATAACCTCAACAAATTCAGGCTAGAAGAACAATAGATAATGACCTCAACAGATTCGACTAGAAGAACAATAGATAATAATCTCAACAGATTCAGACTAGAAGAACAATAGATAATAACTGCAACAAATTCAAATGTTTATAAGAAATGAATGGTAACATGTTCTGAACACGAGTCAAATAGGCCGCACAAAATAGTAACGTATTTAGTAGATAGCACTAAATAGTCTGAGCAAAACAGCAATTCAGTTAAAACACAGGAGCAAATAGGCCAAACAGAATACCTACCCTACTCTGAACAAATAAACAAGTGGGCCAAACAAAATACCTACATACTCAGAACATATAAACAAATAGACCAAACAGAATAGCAACGCACTTAGAACACATAACCAAATAGATCGAGCAGAATTGCAGCCCACTGTGAATACAAAAGCAAATATGACCGAACAGAACTGTAGCACACTGTGAATACAAGAGCAAATAGACCTAACAGAACTGCAGCACAGTGTGAATACAAGAGCAAATAGACCGAACAGAACTGCAGCACACTGTGAATACAAGAACAAATAGACCAAACAGAACTGCAACACACCATGATGAGAAAAACAAATAGACCGAACAGAACTGACACTTAAAGAAATATATCGAACAGAATTAAAACACCACTCGGAACACAAAAAAACAAATAGATCAAACAGGACAGGAAGTTAGTTAGAAGACAGAAAGAAGAAAGTGTGGAGACGACCGCGACCAGGTTGAGAATCTCAATGGAACTGTACTTACAAATACAAGTTATTTAATCTCAACACCACCAGCACAAATTCTACAGTTAAAACTGATGTAACATTTATACATTATTATACTCTAACAGGTGATCCCCACCTCTAGTATTATTGGTCTTGTAGCCTACTGATACAAATGTTTTTTTGTTTTTTTAAAGCTGGGCTCAAGACCAGGGGTGGGCAACTTCTTCAGTCGGCGGGCCGGGTATTGGAAAATGAAGTCCTTGGCGGGCCGGATTACTAAATCAATACCTTAATCGCGTATTAATCCACCTATGCAAGGAATAAATCGTATTTAATGTAAACTTTAAACTTGTAAACATTAAAGAATAGAGACCAAAAACAGTATTTAATGAATTTTACGTAATGTACTTCAATAGCTGCTGAAGTCAATGAGACATTTGTGGTCGATCAAAGTTTTCAACAAGTTGTTTGAACTCTGGCTGCATATCGGACGTAGAAATTCTCAGTAAAGACTGCACGTGAACATCAGTTAGATTGGAACGCAGCTTTGTCTTGTTAATGTTCATGGTCGAAAATGTTTGTTCGCAAATGTATGTAGATCCGAACAGAACAAGTAGTTTCATGGCCATCTTTCTCAGGTTGGCAAACTTGGACTCATTCAGTGACGCATAAAATGTGTCAATGCTTTCAGATTGGAATTTCTCTTTCAGGGTAGAGTCACACTGCAGATCAATCAGTTCCAGCTGTAGAGCATCCGGCGCCTTTTCAAAGTCAGTTGTAAACGGTAATGACAAGATATCAAACTCAGCAGCAAGTTTCTGGAAGTCCGCAAAACAACGAGAAAATTCATTGTCTAGTGCAGATATCATATTGGTGTACTTGTCAGTTGACATCATCTGGGGTGCCATAGTTTCGAGTGTTGGAAAGTGTGTTGTGATATTCTGACTGAGCTGGCGAGAAAACAGTTTTAGCTTCACCTTGAATGCCTTCACTTTTGAGTACATTTCGTGAGCAAAAGTGCCCTTCCCTTGAAGTCTGGGTGTTCAATTCATTCATATGTTCAAAGAGATCAACTGCAAACGCCAGATCTGACAGCCATTCTGATTTTCTGAGTTGAGGATATTCTGTATCTTTCCCTTTCATCTCCAAAAACAGTAAGATTTCTGTTTTCAGGTCCCAGACACGTCTCAGAACTTTCCCCAAACTCAACCAGCGCAGCGGTATGATACAAAAACCACTGTGATCAAAACCGCAATCTTCCAGAAGTGTGATAAACTGTCTGTGATTTAGACCTCTCGCCCTGATGAAATTAACATTTTCCACAACTGGATCCACAACATGTTTCATGTCAAGCACACTTTTACACAGCACTTCCTGGTGTATTATGCAATGTTAAAATATCAATTCCCTGGTGCAATCGACCTCTGCAACACGGTCACCCAGTCTCTTCAGTAGACCAACTTTCTTTCCTGTCAAAGATAGAGAACAATCCGTAGTAACACTTACCATTTTCTGCCAGGGTAATTGCATTGTGTGCAAGGCATTTTCCACACATTCGAAAATATCTTCCCTGGTAGTAGTGTCTTTCATTGATTCCATTGACAGCAATTCTGTGATTTAAAAGTTTTCTGAAATGCCTTGTACAAAGATGAGAAACTGTGCAGTGTCATCGATGTCAGTGCTTTCATCCAATGCCAGAGAAAACAGCTGAAGGTACACGCCCTTTCAGTTGTGATGTCAGGTCTTCACCAATTGCTTCAATGTGGCGAGCCACAGTTCTTCTCGACAAACTGACTTCTTCAAATTCTTTCTGTGTTCTGGACAGACTTGATCAGCTACATCGAGCATGCACTTTTTGACAAATTCACCATCACAGAACGATTTGCTGTGCTTAGCAATGTTGTATGCGGCCACAAAGCTGGCATGAGTAGCAGCTTTATGGGCTGTTTTGGCTTTTCCGAATACATTCTGCTGCTTTACAAGTTTTCTGTCCAGTTCTGTTGCTTTTGTTTGCCATTCTGCTGCTGATAAAGTGCTGCCATAGCCTGCTATATGTTGTACTCTTTCAACACGGCAACACTTTCACTGCACAGCAAACATACTGCTTTCTTGCCGACTTCTGTGAAAAAGTACTTAGGCATCCAATCTTTGTTAAATGGGCGACACTCACTGTCAACTTTACGTTTCTTGGCAAAATCCATGATAAAAATTTTAATTTTAATTCTAAATCTAACCCAAAACAACCAAAGAATAACTGTCACTATTACTGCACACAGTAAGAAAGTAGTGGGAGATTGCAACAGGATGTGGCAGGATGTGGACAGGGCCACATTACCATGGCGGCTAATGTTGTACTCTTTCAACATGGCAACACTTTCACTGCACAGCAAACATACTGCTATCTTGCCCACTTCTGTGAAAAAGTACTTAGGCATCCAATCTTTGTTAAATGGCTACACTTGCTGTCAACTTTATGTTTCTTGGCAAAAAAAAAATGATAACAATTTTATTGTAAATTCTAAATCTAACCGAAAACAACCTAAGAATAACTAACAGTCACTATTAACTGCAACCCAGTAAGAAAGTAGTGGGAGATTGCGGCGGGATGTGGACGCGGGCCACATTACCATGTACGGCCAGAAACAGTCAGCGGGCCGGTCAAAATCCCTTCGCGGGCCGGACCCGGCCCGCGGGCCGTATGTTGCCCGTCCCTGCTCAAGACCAATACTGGTGCTCCAAAATATCAAACAAACAATTCCTTGTTGGTTTAGTGTTTAATGTGATTGAGGGAACTATGTCTCAAATGACGTCGCATTGCTCAGTGTGAGGAACAATATAAACGTTACAAGTCAAATATATACAAGAATAATAAACTATCTGTAGCTAATATCAAACAACAGTCCATTTATACATCAAAACAAAATGTAAACGTGTAACAAACATGTTTTAATGGTAACAATTAAAAAATGTAGAGGGATGTTAAGCACAAGAAAATATGAAGTATGCATCGATGCTCAGCACTGTCCTATTTAACCCTAGTCAACTTCTTTGGAAAATAATTCATAGGTTAAGAGGGAATTACGGCGTGTTCATCCCAATTCGACAATCTTGTCTAGTTTGAAAAGCCGTTAACTTTCAAAAGTTTATCAAACATGTAGTGCCTAATATTTGAATGTGGCATGTTTAACCCCCAAAACACAATAATATATAATATAATGCTAACTCTTCACAGAACGCAGTAATTGCCGAAGTAGGGTGGCACAGTATATTAGTCATTCAATTTCTAAATCTAAACTGTCCAAGGGAAGAATCTAGGTTATAGTAAAGCTTGACACTTCATGAGGTCTCGAAAGTATGATATAGCAAAGTTAGGGGTGGGTGGGTAAAAGAAAAGGCCAGCACCAATATATTCAGGAAGGGAGTGAACTGTATGACGGCGCTACAAAGCCAAATCTTCACTGATTTATCAAAAAGTTACATTTTCAGGAAATCGTGATATCCAGAAAAGCCAAAGCAACAATAACTTTATTATTATAAATGAAAAAGAAAAGAAAAGAAACTTGGTGACCTAGTATTATTCAATTATTTGTGAATGATAAGGAACTCATACAATGAAAGTTTCTTAACTACTCAGTCGCTAGCGTAAATAAAGCACAGGGGAGTAGTACCAAGCCCCGAACTTGTCATATTACTGGTATTTTGGAGTAGTACCAAGCCCTGAACTTGTCATATTACTGGTACCACGTTTATTTTATCCTGTCCTGAATGGAGCCAGTAGGTCATTTCTAAGATTTCAATAATCAAAATATAGGCCTACTAAAACAAGAACTGCATTATCTGTTGAACTGTTGTTAAGTAAACCCAGCACCCTGATGGATCACTTTGTTTCTGTTCAAAGAAAGATTTATTGATTTTATTCATTCCAAGAAGGGATTCCACGGATGGTGAGACTGAAACTGTTCTGATCAGTCACTGAAGCAGTTAAGTGTGTTCAAGTCGTCAGGTGTAATCAGTCACCGTACCGTAGCAATTAAGTGTGTCCAAGATCTCAGGTGTATTCAGTCCCTGTAGCAACTAAGTGTGTCCAAGTCGTCAGGTGTAATCAGTGACCAGTGAATAGCCAATGGTTTCACTAAATAATATTTTTTGGATAATTGATCTTTAACTCTTATGATGCAAACTGGCTGTAGATTTAGCGAACGTAATGTCGATCCGTGACATCAAGCGGAGCTGAAGACTTGTGCCTCACAAATTCACTGGTGAATGTGTTAAGATGTTGTCTTGGCCTTCTCTGTTCTGGACTACTGAGAAGTCCACAAATGAGGTTATAGTCTTACTATTGTCAGTTAAATGTGCGATGTATAATTGGTCAGTGCCTCAGATATCTAATTGAAGATAATGTGACACTCGAGTGACTGATTGCTGTTTGTGGGGAAAGAATTATAGACATACTTTGTTGCTGGTAGGCATAACCATCAGTGATATGTATAGATGACTTATTTTATATTTGACTATCCACCCCCACCACTCCCCCGTACACCATCATCACCCTTCCATACTTTTGTATCGAAAATCTTATAGAAACATATTCTATTGAATTTGCTTGTTTATTTTTATAGTTCTGAGCACACACACAAAAAATTGCTATGACCAGAAATGCTTCACATTAATTCAACATCTGTTGATATGGATTCCATTTGATTAAAATATGACAGCTAATGATATTAAAATGACAACACTTTGTTTTCAGGTTATGTTTATGAACGCTGATGATGTAGGGCTAATACATCAGTGGTTATGAACAAAATGTTTGTTGACAATTCTATATAGTTGTTAAAGGGGTTAAAGTAGTTTTTTTTTTTTCATTCTGTGTGAACTACAGGTATATATGCATTTCCATTCTACGACCTTGACACTGAAACACTATAATGGCGCGTGTACATTTTTGCAAGGCTGCCTTCAAGATTGTTCCTTCGATTTTGTCTAAAAAATGTCCACAGACAGGGCAAATGCACTACGTAACAACGCGTGCAGAGCTCTTGAGAGTGTACCAGGCTAAGAAAGAGGCAGCACAGGGTGAGCTTGAGATAATCTGAGTTCGTTTGCTTCTGACTTGTCCCCTTGGTAATTAATCAGCAGTTCAGCATGATTCAGTCGCATGTTTCGTTTGAATGAGAAAGTTCAAGTTTACATGTTTGCATATATTTCATTTATTTCATAAGTTTATTTTCATTATTAAAATGAAATAAATATATATATATGTTTGGGTAATACTTTAAACGCGTGAGTATTTACAAATTTGCTGATTATTTAGCAGTTTCAAAACACTGAAAACAGTAGCAGACGACGTCAATCAAATACCGTAGTAGAACTAGTACTCAAGTACTGAAGACTGAAGTAGTGTTTTCATCACGATTGATGTTTAATTTATTAAATTTTAGACAACCGTGTTTATTTTAATTCCAGTTTATTAAGAATAAATTAAATATAACTTAAAAAACCGCAATAGTGAGTAATTATCTTTCATGCATTATGTTTCACTTTCAGTATATAGGCCTATATAATTTCTTTTCTTCATATACTGATATAGGTCAACTATATGTGGAATTAATTTAGTGAGCTATATTTCCTCTGCTCCAAAATTATATGATGTAGCACATTTATAATAACAGTTTTTGTCTGGAAGATTTACTACTTATTAAGTCATTTAATATATTTCATAAAATAAATAAAATGCATTTTTCTTTCGTATTTGTGGAATAAACGTAAGAAAATATAATAATAATAATAAATCTTGAGTTAACTGGTACTAAGGTAGCTTGAGTTAAATGGTACTAAGGTAGCTCTCTTTATCCAAGACTTATTAATTGTTAGTTTTAAGAGGTGAACTATCAAGATGCATTGAGAAAAGAGACCACATATAAACATCACAATATGAAGAATATAAAATTAAAATCATATTTCTGGTGCTTAGAACAAACTTCAGTTTAATTATAAGCTTTGCTTTAGCATTATGGTTATTGCTACTTCTCATTACAGAGTGGCTTAAAGATTTTATGTTTTAAGCTTTATTATTTTCTATATCTTGAGGGCTAAGGATAAATACCATTTGGGGTGATGGCAGAAAGAGAGGAGTTTTGAGTCGAAAATATCAGAATTAAGAAAGAGAAAGTTATATTACATTTAATTATTTTATTTTTTGATTATTTTTAATTTTCTTTTTTCCTTAGTTGAGATTTTGAAAGCTGTTACTATTGTTTATTTCTGATAGCTTTTAAAAGTTAATTTTCTAAAATAAAATAAATGTATATTATATATATCTGAACATTACCATTACTGTTGATACTCAACAGAATCTAAAAATATGGTAATTACACTGAAAGTCAAATTGATACATAATGAAATATACTAACTGAGACTGCTAAAATATTTGCAACAATATACTGTTTGAGACTGTGATTTCTCACAAGGTTTATTTAATATTTAAACTTCTTAGATGAATTCATTCTGTTCAGATAATTTTTGATTTAACTAAGTTTACTTTTGAGAGATTTCTTATACAGCATAGTAATTGTCAGTTCCCAGAAAGTAATATTTACCTCACGAATCAATTATTGGTTCTCTGTTGTGTCCTTAAATGATGAATGGTCATATTTACTTCACGAATCAATTATTGGTTCTCTCTTATGAACTTGAATGATGAAAGATCATATTTACTTCATGAATCAGTTATTGGTTCTCTCTTGTGAACTTGAATGATGAAAGATCATATTTACTTAAATGAATCAGTTATTGGTTCTCTCTTGTGAACTTGAATGATGAAAGATCATATTTACTTCATGAATCTGTTATTGGCTTTCTGTTATGACATGAATGATGCAGCTGCAGCTCCAGCCAAAGATATGGATCCAGAAGCTGTGTATGCTAACAATGAAGTGTCTTTGGCTGACATTGAAGTCTATGGCTTTGACTACGACTACACTCTGGCTACTTACACAAAGGACTTACACCAGCTTCTCTTTGATCTTGGAAAAGAAGCCCTTGTCACTAAGCTAAAGGTGATTCAATTGGAAACTGAATAATTAAAATTGAATTGTTTAATCATAAAATAATCAGTTTGTATATATATATTAACTCTAGAAACTTGCATTCCATATACTTTGTGCATAAAACCAGAATAAATTAATTATACAGAAACTAATTAGTGTGACAGTCAACAAATTTGTTGGAGTTATCTTCTCCTTGGATATATCTAACATTTATTATCAGTGCTATTAATAGATGATATTTGCAAAACTGTGCACCAAAAAGCAAAAGACTCATTTGTTGATATATGAATAATTGCTGATCAATTGATGTGCATCTAAATCATCTACTTTAAGCATTCCAGATTTTTGCAAGAACCAAATGTACGCTTTAAACTAAAGATACACATGATTTCTTGGTTGTGCATTTTAGACTTCTTATTTTCTATGGAAGACCAATATCTAAGCAACTAAGCTTGTAATTTCTTTAATACTATAATAATGATCATTCTCTTCTAATCAGTATATGGTCATTTGCTAAAATTCGTGGGCAATTTGTGTGTATGTGTAGAAAATTAGTCATACAACAATGAAACTTAACTGTGCTGATTTATGAATGAAGAATATGATTCAATTTTGACAGTAATAGAAATGGTTTACAAATATTTTATCTAATAATAATATTGTTTTGCATTTGTTGTTTGATCATTTGTTGGCTATGTATACCAGTATATATCTATATTAAGCAATCATCTAATAAATGGAAATAACACTAGAAATTTAACAAGAGTACATGCATGCACACACACACACACACACAAACACACACACACAAACACACACACACACACACACACACACACACACACACACACACACACACACACACACACACACATGCACAAATAAAATCAAATTTCTATAGTACTATGATTATAATCATTATTTATTTTACAGTATCCTTCAGACATTTTGGATTTTAAATATGATGCAAACTTTGCTGTGAGAGGTCTGCACTATGACACAATCAAGGGTCTTTTGATGAAAATTGACTCATTCCACAATATACAGTTAGGCACAGTCCACAGGTAATATTTAATTATGTCACATATAATTGCACTGTATTCGCATTGTTAACTACTTGTTTACTGAAAGCATACATTAACCCTCTGGATATTGTCTTCGTCTTATACAAAATATTATACAATTTAGTCATTATAAATTAATTCACTGTTAAATAAAGTTGCATTCATTTAGTTTATTTTAATGTTTTATTGCTACCCACTATGACTTCAGTACCCAGCAGAGATCACTCCAAAGGCAGATAAGTTTTGTTTATACAGTTTATTACAATCAATAGGTAGTAGACAGCTATTGCACAGTTTGGTATATCTACATGCATTGCACAGGTAGGTATATTTACTACAGTTTGCAGTTATTGACTGCATTACAATACTGTAGATAAAACCAGCAATATTACTGATAAAAGCACTTAGATTGTTAAGAAATCTTATTTCTATAAAGTTCAGAAATTGAAGTTTACAATATTTTTTTTCAAAAATTTTAATTTCAAATTATTAATAAAACTGCTTGAATCTGAGTACTTATCAGGTTACTGAAAAGCAGACCAAAAGAATGTCACTAATTTGTGTTCGTATTACTCATTGTCATTTGACAGTACAGTCGAATGTCACTAATTTGTGTTCATATTAGTCATTGTCATTTGACAGTACAGTCAAACCCAGATAAGTCAACGGCCTAGGGGTTTGCCAAAAAGTGTCGAGATAACTGATGATCGAGATTACCAAAAACCAATATGGCAACAATATATTACAGTACTATAACATGCGCTTGAAATTTCTTTATGTACATGATGTACATTAATGAATGAGAATGTACATGCACATGTTTGGTGATTTTTTTTTTTTTTTTTTTACACAACATCATTGCTGCAATAGGCATGCTTTAAAAATGTACACGTGGTTAATATGGTTTCTTTACAAAGTCTAAAATGCTTTGTTGCTTTTTGCCTTTAACAGTCTACTTGAAAATAAATGCTTCAATATTACATGTAACGTGCTTGAAATTTCTTTATGTACATGATGTGCATTAATAAATGAGAATGTTCATGCATGTTTTTGATTTTTTACACAACAGCGTTGCCGCGATCAGCAGGCTATAAAAATGTACATACACTATACATTGTTTGCTAACAACAAAAGGCTTATGTGCACCAACTAACAGCAGAGATTTACCAATACATGTATACAATAAAATGTACAAACCTTTCATTATATTCTCCAACATTGCAAACACAAAGATTGCTCACAAAATCACAAAAACCTGCGGGTGTATGTGTAGTTCATTTTTACAAAAAGTTAACCAAGTATCAAAATTAAAGTTGTGTCATTGTGTGTGTGTGTGTGTGTTTTGCTCACACTCACTCCAGAAGCCACAATAGACCTTTCATCTTCATGATGTTCTCGGTCTTGGTTTGCTTCTAAGGTGGAGGGCAAGAGGAAGGGGGTGAAACAGGTCGAACCTATTAGGCGCACACTCTCCACCGCTCTCCATCGGTTGGAGTGTGTGTGTCGAAGCTGCCTCTGAAAGTATCGTACAAGCGGTTACTTTAAAAGTGGGCTAACTAAGCCGCCTCTAAAAGTATCGTACAAGCAGTTACTTCAAAAGTGGGCTAACTAACATGAAGGGCAACAGTGTGCCTATTTTGCCCATGGCAAACATCGTGCCTGATGAGGAAACAATGCCCTTCTAAGTTTAAGTTGCAGTTTGTTAACAAGCCATGACCATTTATTGTTAGCGAGATGGCAAAGAGGCATCAGTAACTAACATTTTCAAAAGCCAGCGATAAGTCGTCACAGGGGTCGAGGTAACCAATTTAAGTCGCGATTTTGGTCCTCTTTTGTGCCCGAGATAGTAGGGTTCGGCGACATAAAAGAATCGACATAACTGAAAGAAAATGCTAAGACAAAGAGTGAATTTGGCAGTTCCACTTAAAAACATCGACTTACTAGGGTTGGCAAGTTAACCGATGCCGAAATAAGTGGACTCCACTGTAATGTGAAAGGCAAATAATCAAGTAATCTGTTTAGATAATTGATTTTTAAAAATATTTTAAAATATTTTAAAATACCTTGAAACAAACTTTTCATTGTATAATCCTTATTCATAATATTTACTTTTGTTGCTGTGGTATACAAGTTTCTCGATTAACTCATTGCTCTTATGCTTGTTCACTTTATGCATAACTAGAGAAAGGCAGAGACTTGACATTTCAAAAATAATAACTGCAACCTCTCTTCATTACTTGGCAGAACTAAACGATGAAAGTACTCATTTAGTATTTCTAAAGTAAGAATATTTTAGCATTGTGAGCAGTATAGTGTAGAAATTAAAAGTTTTTATTTTATCACCCTACTTTTTGTAAAAGTGGTCCGATCTCTGTTTCAGACCAGTCTCATTTAGCCAGCATATATTATTTATATAATATACATTTGACACTTATTAGATAATCAGACAGAATGTCTGTCAATCCCAGCTGATAAAACTTTATCTGAGTCCAAACTCATAGAGACCAGAAGACTACTCATTAATTCATCAGATGATGCTTGAAAAAAAAGAGTGAAAAAGACAACTCCAGACATTTTATTTTCTCCATTTAATATTTCTTCAACAGAGGATTGACTCCAGTCCCCGATGAAGAGGTTAAATCCCTGTACAATGGAACACATATTGCTCTGGAGTATATGAACACTTTCTATGGAGTTGTATGTATCCTTTGTTTTGTATAGAGTACTTTTTGAACATATTCTATGGTGTTGTTTGTAACTAATATTTTTTATAGGAGATATTTATGGATACATTTTATGGATAAATAATGGTTATATTTTATGGATATTTATGGATAAATAATGGTTATATTTTACAGCCTTTGTAGGCAGTCCCACCTTTTACTTAACTCACCCCCACCCCTTAAAATTAGTAGAAAGTTGTAATAAAAAGCTCCTATTAATTAATTTAGCTCCACTACTGTCAGATGAACAGAAGTAAGTACTATCATCTTATTCACATGTAAATCCCCCAAAGCCAAAACAGACTACTGTTTTGGCTTTGCTTTTCCCTGCTTTTTAATTTCACAGAGAGGAAATTCTTTTTGTGCTTATTTATCATATATTTATCCATATAAGACTGGGGCTTACAGGCCTGGAGCCCGAAATATTTTGGCCTTTGATGTAATTTTTATACATAATTTATATTGAAAAGATTACATAACTACAGTTGAAAACTTAAAAAAATGTAAACCACAATAGACCCTGAATATTTATCTAAGTTGCACATAGGTTATACTCTAGATGTCAGAATATATGAAATACATGACTGTAGAAACTAATACTTTAGGGTAATATAGGTTAGATTCCAGTTGTCTTGCTTTTGCCACTTTTCCCTCACTCCTTTTCAGAACACATTCAGTTTAAATTTGGGGGGCAAAGTTAACTGACCTACATTCATCTATGGTAGGTAGTGAATATGTAAGGCTAAACCACAGAGAATGAAAAGACATGGTCTATATTACTGAGCAACAGTCAAGGTTATGTAGACATGTCTGACTAGATATCACTGTTACCCAGGTTCCACTGAACACTCCAACGCACTGTTAGTACTTGGTGGTCTTGCTATCCATTCATATTTGTAAATATTTTATTTGAATCTCATTTTATGTTTAACTCATTTGAAATTATTTGTTATACTTTACTTGGAACTCATTTCTTGCTTAACTTAGTTGAAATTTATATTCTGAACTCTAACCATATCTAAATTCATAAACTTACCAAGAAGCAAAGATAAACTTGTTTACATATGATTTATTTCCACAAGGGACAAAATAAGAGGGAATAATACCATTTGGAAATATGATCAAAAATATGTCATGAGAATAAGAGAGCAGTACCAGTAGGCAATAATAATCAATAATAATAATAAAATGAAAATGCAAATAACTAAGGAACACACCATGATACAAAGAAGTTGCAGTATAGAAGGTGAAGACAAACTTACATTGCAAAGCTGTAGGAGATCTGGTAGCACTCATTCTGTTGTGCCTAAAGAGTGTGATGTACAGTTTTGTTTAATCTGTATAACAAAGTTTGTGCCCCAATTATATAAATCTCATTTTATAATTAAAAAAAAGTAATAATGTCACTTATGTGTAATAATATTAAAACTTGAGCCTAACTTATGTACATTCACTTTTTACTATATGTATGTGTGTGTATACACACAATTTAAAACATGTATGTTTTAAATTTTACAAAAATTCCCCAGATATTTTAGATAAAATATATTGCTTCCAAATCTGTCTTTGCTGATTTTTCTTATGGATTAGTTGGCTCTTGCCAAATTGTCTTTTGACTAGTAATATTATTGATCAGTTGGCTCTCACCCAGTAATATTTTTACCCAATTGGCTGTTACCCAGTTTCCTATCACCCATTAATATTATTGCCTAATCAGCTTTTGTCTAGTTGGCTGTTGTCCTGTCACCCATTAATTTTACTGTCCAATTGGCTGTTTTTAATTTTACTGCCTAATTGGCTGTTGTCCTGTTACCCAGTAATTATTGCCTGTTGAATTTTGCCAGTTGTCAACCTTAATATTATTGCTGAATTGGATTTTGCCCTGTTGTCCTGCTGCCCATTAATATTATTGCCCAATTGACTGTTGTCCTGTTACCATTTAGCTATTGCCTAATTGCCCTGTCACCCATTAATATTATTGCCCACTCTTGCCCAATTGTCTTGTAACCCATTTGGTTTTCATGAACTATAATTTGTGAATTTAAAAATATTTATTACAGTGTTTTAATGAAGTAATTTTGACTTAAAATTTTTTTAAAATAATTTTTAAACAGGGTCCTATGCATCAGATGATTGACTTATTTGCAATTCCGGAGATTACATTGATATCATTTGTTACAGAGGTGAGATTTTCATACGACAAAATTGATATAATTTGTTACAGATTAGATTTTTATTTGATTACATTGATATAATTTGTTACAGAGGTGAGATTTTTATTTGATTACATTGATATAATTTGTTACAGAGGTGAGATTTTCATTTGATAAAATTGATATAATTTGTTACAGAGCTGAGATTTTTATGTGATTACATTGATATCATTTGTTACAGAGGTGAGATTTTCATACAGTGTTGTGAAAGATGATATCAATATTAATAATACAAATAAAATTTAGATACGGAATATAACTTCACTGATAGTAATAATTTAAAGCGACTGTTACATTCCAGCATTTGTTTAAAGACCCTGTGTCAGCATGAGGATTTAAAGATTGTTAATTTTAACGTTCACCTTTGCTGATGACAGACTGGCTGCCAGACTTACCCTTCAGTCTGCTCAAATTAATTCTCTCGGTTTAGATATTAATTATAATGACATATGAATCTGTGTAATATTGCGTGAATTGGGCACATTATCTTAATAACGACTAATTATGCATACAAATCATTGATACTGACTCTGCCCCCAGCCCAATTCTCCTTTGGTCTTTCTCTTGCTAATAATTAGTCAACTTCCATTATTATGATAACAAAAATATAAAAATTTAATATTTAACAAAATAGTGAATCCATAAATCAATACATATAAATACAAAGGTCATTCGGACCACCTATTCTGTTTTTGAATGTTTATACAGATCGTAACAAGACTTCTGATCTCAGGATCGTAACATGAATTCTGATCTGAGACGCCCACTTATCTTTATCGTCAGTTGGTGGGAGGGTCCCTCAGCAACTCACACATCAACAGTCTTTCGTTGACTTTGGACTTCACTCAACTCACCTTGCATGAATAGTGCACCTCAGTGCAACTGAAATGCCAACTTGAAATTCCAAAACTGAATTCCATCTGAAATTCCAATGGAAACCAAAACTGGAACCAAAACCCACTCTGAAAAAATAGTAATTATTTCCATGAGCGATGAACCAATATTTCATTGATCCACGTGTATTGGCAACAGACAATAGGTGTACTATTACAATTGACCTCACTTCATATTTTTACAATGAATTTAAAAATGGTTTAAACCATGCACATGCATATTACAATTAGAATAAAAATATGTCACACACATGGGGGTTATGATTGTCATATTTAAACAAAATGTTTCAAACGTGCACAGCATTTTACAATTGTCAAATTAATATTTACTCCAGTGGAGATAAAATAACATTCCACAACATCGTTATACATCTCAATGAATTATTATAATTATGGAACATGTGTTAACTTGGTCACTCAATTCTCTGGCCACATATCAGGAGAAAAATAGCAACATTTCCTATCAATCACAATAGAAAATACAAGATCATGCTACAGCATTCTTAATGAAATATAATTAATAAGCATTAAGAAATTGATGTGTTACCTTGTCTGAATATTCAGCGGGTTTATCTTCGGTTCATGGAAATAGATGCAGCCTCTGTGAGTTTAGGCAAAGTTTCGTCATGAACAAATTCCTAATTTGAGTCTCACGCTATTTATGCACATCTATGAATCAGCGGGAAAACTCCGTCGAGCAAGGTTTATCAAGCGGCGGGTTTGAACAACAACTCCCCTCCCTACAATCGTTCGAGCGTAGTATCTAATCTGTTATAGTGACTGACATCCCTTTTAATTGTCAGTAATCCGCTATGGTGCAACACGTGCAATTACGTCACCCGGCTGCAATTGCCAGCATAAAGAAATGTATAATACAAAAGATGAAAACGTCAAAGAGCTTAATAAATGATTGAAGATAAACTTTTTTAAGTAAGACAGGCATAAATTGCCCTTGACTCCATGACAGTGACAAAGTCACAACTATTGCTACTATTTTAAATTATTATGATTATATTTGAAATATTATAATGAAGTAAATTAATTTTGTCTCTTAATTACATAATAAAAGCATGGAAAGGTGCACGGACATATGACAATAGTTATAGAACAAACATCCCTAAGCCCTTGTATAGCTTTGCTACTTTTTAAATTGTGTGATCCAGCAGCTGAGGGACATTTTATCTTTCTTTTCTTTAAAAAAAAAGGTTTATGTAATTAACACACTAATAGGTGCATTACTGTACAGTTTATACTAATTATAACTTTTGGCACTATTAAAATGAGTTTAATTAATGTGCTAATTAAGAATAAAATTTTGTATAGAATATTTGAGTTTGGGATTATCATAACTTTTTTAAATTGTCAGCTCAGTTAATATATATATAATTTAAATTTTATTTTTGTTATTGATGCATCAGACTGATTGCTTATGCTACACTAATTCAGTTAAATTGAATGATTGAAAAGATCTTAGACTGACAGTGATATTAATTTAATTGAATTAACTGATTTGAAAAGATCTTAGACTGACTATTATAACTAATAGTTTTGTATTTGTTTATTGTTACTTCTAGTATCTCATTCAAAACAACATCACTTTTGACCCGGAGTATGTTTTTTACGACATAATAGTAAGTAAATTCATTTAATCTTTTAACACTTTTGAAAACTTTTAACTGTCTTTTCACTAGATAGGACTTTGAGATATTTCTTTGTGTAAATACAAAAATTATTTCTGGCTCATTTATTAATTTTGACTGAATTATTAATCCTGTCTAAAGTATTAATTTTGGAGAAATTCTTCTTACTCAGTAACAAAATAGGTTGTTGTTTTTTTTATTGAATGTTAATAAATATAATTTTTCTGTATATTTCTGCTTTTCTGAACCACAGTATAAAAGACTTTATAATAAATGTTTGATTTACAATCTTTTTAGGAGAAGACCTTGGAAGTTTCTGTTTTCATACTAGAGTTTACATATCCTGTGTAAATTTCTAATTAAACCCAGTGACATGACTTCTAAATTTCTGATTAAAGCCAGTACCATGACATGTAAATTTCTGATTAAAGCCAGTGACATGACTTGTAAATTTCTGATTTTTAGAACACAGTTCACGATGTGCATTTCTCAGGAATTCTTCATCGCAAAATTATGGACAATCTGCGTATGTAAACTCTTTTAATTGTATATTAACAAATTTATATATTCAAATAAAATATAGCAAATTATTATATTAAACAGTAAAAACTAGTTCGCTTAATAGAAATGTATTTTTAAACATAAAATAGTCTCTTTTTTTTTTAGAATTCTTTCTAGATTTTCTCTCAATGTGTATTGCATAGTCTCTGCAAACTTGCTCAATGTTTCCATAATACACTATAAATTGTATGGGAAATGTGGGGAGAAATGAAGTGAGTTTTGATTTAAATTTATTGACAGGAAGGTGTTTAGTGCAATTTACAGATCTATTATTTCTGATTGCAGAGAATTACTATGAATAGTGACCTATGTTCATAGTGTCTGTCACACAATCAAACATTAATTTATGTACAAACACGTTTATGACATGTCAAGACAACACATAAAATGGCTCTATCTGTATGGGTTCAAATAAATAGATTCAGGAAAGATCATTCATTGCACATGACCAAACCCTTCTAACAGAAGAAAAAAGATAGCAGCATTGCAGGGCAAATCACTTAACATTAAAACAATCATTTACAAGAAATATTGTGTTTTTAATTGGAAGTTAATTTATAATCAGTGATTTATGTAGAAAGTCTTTAAGGTTTATTGAAAAGTTTGTTGAATTGAATTTACCATCACCAAGTGGGGAATCTTTAATTGTTGAAAGTAGATGCAGAATTGGTTTACTTAATGGGTTAGTCTTTACCTGACTATAGGTAATAGACAAGTCTGCTAGGGATCCATATCCAGGAAGCAGAAGTAGTGACCAGTCAAGAAGACTTCTCTGCTGCGGATCTGGTCCTCACTTCAGAAACAAAGTGTTACTTGTACCAATAATTGCTAGTTCACCTTCAGAAGTTGTGAGAGGTCTGAATATGGTTATTGCTGAGTTGCAAAAGCAAAGTGTACTTGTACCAGTTAATTGCTAGTTTATCTTCAGAAGTTGTTAGTTGCTGAGTTGCAAAAGCATGATTCTGAAGTTTGACCTTTTCATGGTCAATAACAGTCAAGTGTGAATAATTAATTTTTGCCAGTCTGTCTCAGTTATTTTACAAACAAAACCATCTTTCGGTATTTATGTTGAACTCTGATTTGTCTATATTAAAATATATATAATATAGATAGATGAAAGATAGATAGAAAGATTAGCAAGAAATATTTGGATTCATTATATTCAGTAGTGGCAGGAAAGAGTAAGAGAATCTGTATGTAGTGTTAGAAGCAATATTGGATACAGTTTTTTAAAAAGTAGAATTTTGTTAAAAGCTAGATGTTATCATTTCCTTTCTTTCTCATCACTGATTCTGCTGTGCTTAATCTAAATAAAATTTGTTTCCTATTTTGGTTTTGGACAGCTGTTTATCTTCAGAAAGTGAGTGAGACAAAAGAGTTTCTTGAGAGGATTGTGAATTCTGGCAAGAATCTCTTCCTTATAACAAACAGCAGTTTCCCTTTCATGTAAGGACCATTTTGATTATAAACGACTGTTTATGTAGTGCCCATTCAAAATCTGTATGATAGAGTGACATTGATTTAAATCAGTGCTCAATATTATAGATAATATAGGGAGTAGTGTCTGTCAAGAAGATTGACAAACAGGGAGCTTGTTGACTTAGATTTAAATCATGGCTAGATATATTAGTTAGTATTGCTAGTTTGCTAGAGTTGACTAAGATTTAAATGCTTAGATATTGTAATTAGAATTGTCTGTTTATTAGAGTTGACTAAGTTTTAATCAGTGCTTAGACATTGTATTTAGTATTGCCTGTTTACTAGAGTTGAATTAGATTTAGCCCCTGCTTAGATATTGTAAGTAGTCTTGCCTGTTTACTAGAGTTGGCAAAGATTTAATCAACACTTATTAATTGTAGGTAGTATTGCCAGTTTAATAGAGTTGACAGATTTAATCAGTGATTAAATCACAATGTCCAGTGATTAGACATTGTAAGTAGTATTGCCTTTTTACTAGAGTTGACAGATTTAATCATGCTAGATACTGTAAGTCACGATACCTATTTTTGGCAAGATGACTGACATATGAAGGGATTGGTTTTCGTTAAACAAAGATGCTTGCCTCACATACAGAAGATATTGGTTTTGAGCCAGACTTTGATAATTGTGATTTTTCTTGGTCGCTTCTCTCCCACTCTCTAGTTTATAAATATTGAGCTTAGCAGCCCTGATTATAAGCTCTTTGAGGATTTGGAGAGTTACTACAAATGAACATCAGTATTATTAGAAATGGGTGGTGGTCTTTGGTGAGTGAGCACAAATAAACATCAGTATTATTTAATTATATATGGGTGGTAGGTCTTTGAAGATGACCACAGATAAACATCAGTATTATTATATATGGGTGGTAGGTCTTTGGTGAGCGAGCACAGATAAACATCATTATTATTATATATGGGTGGTAGGTCTTTAGTGAGTGAGCACAGATAAACATCAGTATTATTAGAAATGGGTGGTAGGTCTTTGAAGATGACCACAGATAAACATCAGTATTATTATATATGGGTGGTAGGTCTTTGGTGAGCGAGCACAGATAAACATCAGTATTATTATATATGGGTGGTAGGTCTTTGGTGAGCGAGCACAGATAAACATCAGTATTATTATTATATATGGGTGGTAGGTCTTTGGTGAGCGAGCACAGATAAACATCAGTATTATTATATATGGGTGGTAGGTCTTTGATGAGTGAGCACAGATAAACATCAGTATTATTATAGATAAGATTAGTGACTAGAGCTTTTATGAGGTGGTAGATTGATTTAATAATTTTAACTAAATTATCAAAATCCTTTTTGACACTGTATAATGTACAAATTTTAGTGATGCTGGAATGCGGTACATGATAGGCCCAGACTGGATGGGACTGTTTGATATTATCATCACCAATGCCCGCAAACCCAAATTTTTTCATGCTGGAACACGGTTAGTAGGTTTTCATTGACTTTCTTTTCTCACAGGGGCACATTTCACTGAATATGAATCGTGCATGAAACTATTGAAATAAATTTCAGTAAATAAATACTAAATTGCCACTTATTTAGAAACTATAGTTATGCATTCATTTATGATGTGGCAAGCTCACAAATTATCTGTCCATATATTATCATTGTGATCATTATTATGATATACAAAATTAACACCCATTGTCTTTATTTGCATTTTTTTTTTCATACTTTAAAAATGACATTTATTATGATTTAATTTTTTTTAACCACTTTCTTTCCTTTGACATAACTATTGGCCTGTGCAAGCTTTTAGGACTAGTGGGCCATGGCCATTCAGAAAATTAGCTTAATTATTCATTGTCTGTCATTGACGGTCAGAGTTTTTGTGACCAAAAATATGTTAAAAAGCATGAACACGGTGTAATGACATTTAAATTGAATATTGTGTACAAAAGCATAAATGTCCAATTTTTTGTGTGCCTATGATGTGTTTATTTTTACATCCTTTCATTTACTTATGTTTTGAAGATACCTTGATGGTAATTGTAGGTTTTGTAGCCCTTAAATGATATCGTTAAGTTAATCTTTAGCCCCAATAACTCTGAGTGCAGCATTTAGGTTATATTTATTTATTTTACTGTGATTGTTTTATTTACAGTTAATCTGTATCCCCATTTACTCAGAGTGTAATATTTAGGTTGTGTGCTTATGTTTGCTTTGATTGTGTTTTATTTATTATTTCTGTGCAGACCTTTTTGTAGTGATTGTGTTTTATTTATTATTTCTGTGCAGACCTTTACATAGTGATTGTTTTATTTATCATTTCTGAGCAGACCTTTTCGTAGTGATTGTGTTTTATTTATTATTTCTGTGCAGACCTTTACATAGTGATTGTGTTTTATTATTTCTTTGCAGACCTTTATGTAGTGATTGTTTTATTTACTTGTTCTGTGCAGACCTTTTCATAGTGTGACACTAATGCCACCTAGTTAATGGTTATGATTGTTATTATTAATTAATCACCCATGACTAATTACAAGTGATGAGAATCTTAATTTAGGTTATTAATAATTCTCCATCAGACACCACTCATCTCTCTCATTTGGTGGATATGGTGGGCACTCTAAACGTTTTCTCTCTTCTGCAACATTAAAGACAAACATTCACTGTCGCACAATATTTCTATAGGTGGAAAACTTCAGAGAAGATAAATCCGTCTTTTAATCTATATTTAGTGAGCCCCCATCCACCCACTTTCTTCTCCAACATAAGGTTATCAATAAGTGTAAGGTCAATAGATTTAACAATAAATTATTAAATCAACAATCAGATATAGAACATATGAATATAATCTAAAGAGTGTTGATATATACATAGCTTCACAACAATGTTCATTTAATGCTGGATGATTGTTCACTTTATCCTAGCATAGACATAAGCAGTCAATAACATAAATATATAATCAAGTTCACAGAAATTAGTGTGGAGGTTTAGAGAAATAGTTAAAGTCAATGCACATAACCTGTTCAAAGATGGCAGCTGTTGCTGGCATGTGTTTCACAGTCACATGGTTTGCAATAAGTCACTGCCTTTCATATTTAGGCAAGGTCCCATGTGTCCCTTCTAGAGGCATGTTACTCTACTGTTCCAGAATCTTCGACACACTCTACAAGCATGCTGTAGAGAATCGTCCTGAATTTCACATGCGTTATCAAGCACATTAGGAGAAGTGTTCTTGATTTTCCATGTGTGTTTACTCAACACACCAAGAGGAACATTCAAAATAATCTTGTGAATTCTCAAGACCAAACTCATGCCACAATTTCCACTGTATTTGTGCTTGAATGGAATTCACATGAATCAACTTACAGCAACATGTTTTACTGATAAGTTAGACGACAATGCCGGATTCACACACCAACATAATCTAGTAGAGTACAGTAGTCACCATAGCTAGACTATGATAAAAGTAAAACAAAAAGGCTCTCTCTGCTTATAAGCTAACAATCGCTTTTATGACTGGACTTGAGTTATGTTCAAATTCTTCAACAAAGAAATTTCCAGTCTATCCCCATTGGATGAAATATTATGAACAAGTATCAGACTATTAGCCAGAAAAACTACTCATCCAGTTAGAACCAGTTTGGATTGCATCAGCAATTAACTAGCATATTCTCAACTCAAGTTATTTAGTCCAACTCTGACACTTATAAAAATACCATCATAAGGAGTGCCCAAGGTCAGGCCACTTTGACATTTTTACAATTTATATAACAATTAAGTTTAGTAATAGGGATAGGCAGATTTACTCAGCCTCACATAGTAATTGTGTTTTATTTATTTTCTTTGTAGACCTTTTCGTCTGTATGACAGAGTCTTGCAAACTCAGACTTGGGGACCTGTAACTTCATTAGAAAAAGGCAAAGTTTATCTGCAAGTGAGAAGTTTCTTTTCTCTATTTTTATTTTATTTATTTTATTCTTTTTGGTGTTTGTTTACTACAATAAATTATTTCTGAAATATCTGCTGCCAGATCTAGGTGCTGGCTTCGTATGCAAGTGATCAGGGTTTGAGTCCCAGAGATTTTATTTTTATACCCACATACCCATTTTCCTACTCAGGATTAAAATATTTGAATATTTTAATGTGAAGTATTAAAAACACTTCCATATTTATTTTATTTATTTGTGTATATACTTTTCCTTGTTTTCCTTCATTTCCTTGTTTAATGGTGCTAATTATATTTGACTGCTCGAACTAATTATAGTTTTTTTCTGCCTAGGGAAATTTTAACAAACTTCAAGAGCTAATGGGATGGTTTGGACCAAAAGTACTTTATTTTGGTGACCATGTCTATAGTGATTTGGCAGTAAGTTTCATACTAAATAATCTCATATTGTCATCATTGTATTGTTATATTTTCATTTTTATTTTAGCTGTAGATATATGTTCACAAGTACTCTCATTAAATTGTTTGTGAATGATGACACTGTGAATCATGAGGTGTCAGTTACCAAAATGCTATTATTTAGAAATGCGTCAAATTTGCATCAACATTTATTGAATTAATAGATAACTACTAGCACCCTTGATCTCATAGATAGTTACTGATAGTTATTGATTTAATAGATAGCTTGTCAACGCTTTGATTAAATAAAACTTCTGGTATCATTGATTTAATAGATAACTACTACTGTACTAGAACTAGTAATTTAATTGATTGCAACTTTCACCATTGACTTAATAGATAGCTACTTTCACCATTGACTTAATAGAACCATTGACTTAATATAACCATTGACACCATTGACTTAATAGATAGCTACTGGCACCATTAATTTAATAAATAATTACTTGTAGTTAGAATTTCAAATGTTGATGCAGGACATATAGACAGAGGTTGATAGTAACTTCATAATGGATAACAGGAGTGAATTTGAAGAAAGAAGGGGTTTAATAACTGAGAGATTACTAACAGAAAGCTAAATTTCCAAACTGAGCAATTTTTTGCAGGTAGCAAATTTTGCCTGATGTGGACCATAGCAGTAGTTGCAACTGGTTCATGTTGCCTGATATGGACCATAGAAATAGTTTCAGGTGGTTCATGACTAGTGCAGACCATAACAGTAGTTGCAAGTAGCTTATATGTCTAATGTGGATCATATAATGGTTGTATATAGCTCATGTTGACTGATGTGGAGAAATTATGGCATATTGCTGTTGCTGCAAATGCCACTTAGCTTTCCCTGTTGCTTTGGTGGATCTCTTGTTTCTCTATTGCTTTGATGGGTCTCTTGTTTCTCTGCTGCTTTGGTGGGTCTCTTGTTTCCCTGCTGCTTTGGTGGGTCTCTTGTTTCCCTGCTGCTTTGGTGGGTCTCTTGTTTTCCTGCTGCTTTGGTGGGTCTCTTGTTTCCCTGATGCTTTGGTGGGTCTCTTGTTTCTCTGCTGCTTTGGTGGGTCTCTTGTTTCTCTGCTGCTTTGGTGGGTCTCTTGTTTCCCTGATGCTTTGGTGGGTCTCTTGTTTCTCTGCTGCTTTGGTGGGTCTCTTGTTTTCCTGCTGGTTTGGTGGGTCTCTTGTTTCCCTGATGCTTTAGTGGGTCTCTTGTTTCTCTGCTGCTTTGGTGGGTCTCTTGTTTTCCTGCTGGTTTGGTGGGTCTCTTGTTTCTCTGCTGCTTTGGTGGTCTCTGTTGTTTCCCTACAGTTTTGGTGGATCACTTTTGTTTAATTGTTTTTTTATTGTTTGTTTGTTTCAAACTGATTCAATTTTCTGCCATGACAGAACATTTTTAGAAATGATAATAACTTTATAGAAATATGGCAATAGTAATCTAAAAATAGACCTTTTAACATTTATATTTACTTTAATAGATATGAATCAAGATAATACAGTATTGACTCAATAAGGAAATAATTGAAATAAAAGTGCAGAATTAACCCCTTACACGTAAGTGAAATGACTTTTACTTTTGTCTGCTGACACAATTTTCCACTTTCTAATCTGAAATCATTTAACTCACATAAGTGGCAGCCTCTTGCAAGATATGGTTGGAAATATAGACAGTAGCACAGATAGATGCAGTTTGTGGTCAGTAGTGCACTTACAAGAAATGAATTAAGATATCTGTAAGATGACTCTTAATTGTCACGTCTTTTAATTGTTTTCATTTAATGAGTTGATTCTTGTAAACTTCAGTATGTATAGCTTAGAATGTAAATAACAGAGCACACAAACAGACTATTATTTCTTCATTCATTTTTTCTTTCCTCATTTATTATTGCATCAAAATCATCTTCAAATTAATATTTTGAAAGAAATTACCTTTGAGAACTGAATGATATTTTGTGTTCAGGATCCATCTCTTCGATACGGCTGGAGAACTGGTGCTATTATTCCAGAACTTGAGGTATGTTTGACATCATTTAATACATGCATGTCCATTGGGAAGGAAATGCAGTTAGTGTAAAACCTGGTTTCACAATCAGGCATGCCTGACTTTTGTCTAGTGTTATAATCCCAGAACTCATGACCTCATATCTGTACTCCTGACATTTGTCTAGTGTTATAGTCCCAGAACTCATGACATCATATCTGTACTCCTGACATTGTCTAGTGTTATAGTCCCAGAACTCATGATATCATATCTGTACTCCTGACATTTGTCTAGTGTTATAGTCCCAGAACTCATGACATCATATCTATACTCCTGACATTTGCTAGTGTTATAGTCCCAGAACTCATGACATCATATCTGTACTCCTGACATTTGTCTAGTGTTATAGTCCCAGAACTCATGACATCATATCTGTACTCATGACATTTGTCTAGTGTTATAGTCCAAGAACTCATGACATCATATCTGGTTTTATGTAATGACATTATATCCAATCATATCTATCATGCTCAATTCATATTTAAGTTATTTGTTTTTATTAGATTTATTATTTCAAACTCAAGTTATGCCAGGTTCCTTTGCTATTATTTTATTGTCTTTGCATTTCTGAATTTAACAGAATTATTATGCTTTGTAGCTAAAAATGTATTTGTTATATAAAAGGTTACAAATAATTGAATAATTATAATATAATAAGATGGCTTGCTCTGGACTAGACATATAAACCACTGTTCTGGCCTAGGATAGGACTAATCGGATAAAAAGACTAAAATCTGACTGATTGGTCTAGATCTAGATCTGATAGGCTAGTATCTATTAGGTCTGTGTTATACATTAATATATATTATAAAGTGCATTTTGGGTTTATGCCATAATGGATCTTTGCTTTTAGGGCGCTATACATTATACTGAACTCCATCATATTGATTCTTTCTAAATCAAAATTAATCTTTCAGTTTAAAGTTTGTTTCAGTCTCATTCTGTTAATTATTACAATTTTTTTTTCAATATCAAATAGTAAGCTTAAGAGTGAGAAGTTATTTTCTTTTGACAGTCTAATTCTTATATGAAAAATGTGATCCAAAGATAACCCGTTGACTTTACTATCAATACACATACACATACATACATGTACATGGCTGTGATTTACATTGTTCATTGTTCATTGTTTTTGCTCTTGGGCATGTGGTGATAACAGTCTATAGTGTGTTTTGCTATGTAGAACCTGTAATGACGATAGACTGTAGTGTGTTATGTTGGACA
This sequence comes from Sinotaia quadrata, assembly GCA_028829895.1. Taxonomy (NCBI): domain Eukaryota; kingdom Metazoa; phylum Mollusca; class Gastropoda; order Architaenioglossa; family Viviparidae; genus Sinotaia; species Sinotaia quadrata. The sequence continues at coordinate 58,906,166 of CM054177.1, read as the reverse complement.
TGGTGATGATGACAGCCTATAGTGGTTTGTTTTATGTTGGACATGCGATGATGACAGTCTGTAGAGTGTTATGTTGTTATGAAGTGCAGAGACTGTGTATTCAGTCAATGCTAACTTTTACAGACAGAAGTCAAGCTACAAAACATGTCAGAATACAAATCATCTGTTAGATGGTTGGTGACTTTGCAAGAACTCATTGAAATAATGCAGGTAAGTTTAATTTTGTTTCTGTTATATTATTAGTGTCATTTTGTCTTTGTGATTAAAATGTTGACTGAACATTTTTATGTTACCATTTCTCATTTAAAAATTTGAAATTATATTTGACTGTTCTTCATATTGTGCTCTAATTTTATGAATATAATCCAGCAGTTTTTTTGTTTTTTTTTAATGGTGTTTGCTCAGTATATATTTTCTCATTGATTTGGTTACTATTTTAAAAGAAAAAAAATGTTTTTAAAAGGAAACATATTTTTGTGAAGATAGAATAAATAACTTAATTCAGCAATAAACGATTAAATTCTCTTCAATTTTTTTAAAAATTCCAACCCACCCCAACGTAAATTTATGGACCCAATCAGGACTTATTTTGTGTTTTGTGAGAAGATTGTTTATGGTGCCTCTGCTAATAGTATCAAGACTTCTTTAAAACAAAGTATAAGCTGGTACTCTGTTCTTAATAACATACTTTTTTTTAAAAATGACAAAAGATATTGCTTGGTTTAAATTTCATATATAATTTACTAAGTGATTAGTTTGAGCATCACTTCTTTCACACAAGTACTTATAGTATGTGGGATTTTGCTCTGCTTGATTTTCTTCAGTATTTATTTTTGTCTTCATGCAACCAGATCTGTGCACAGTAGGAGTAGTGTACCTTTCATGTATATAGCTTCTTCAACATATCTTCCTTATTTAAGTAATAGAGCTTCTCTTCCTAACAAAGACTAGGCCGTCTAATCAGGTGAATCAGTCAGTTGCATCTTTTTCTGTACTGGGAGTTACTGAGTTACCTTTGGTTTTGGTATGTATACTATAAAAGATATCAACATTTTTACTATCTACATGTCTGGTAAATAGGAAGAATAGTACTTTAGAAACATTCTTTTTCATGTTTCATTTGGTTATTTCTGTTAGCCAGAAAGTTCACTGTTAACTGTCCACATTATGTGTGCTGCCTTTTTTTCCTTTCTTACAGCATCAACAGTCACCAGAGTCCAAAGAAGTAATTGCTGAATGGTTGAGGGAGAGAGATGAATTGAGGTAAAGTAAATAACTGAATTACGAATATTTAAGTCAGGGATGTCCAATCTTTTGGGGCAAAGAGTCACAACTTTTATTGTGGACTAGTTTGCGGGCCATATGTAAAACCCCTAAGTAGTTCTACTAATGATTCTTACCCAAATTGCCTGAATTGTAAAATTATACATATGATCTAGTTTTAATAAAAATGCAATTTTAATTATTTGAAGGAGAGAAAATAATGTTATCTTGAACATACATTTATTTTGTACCTTTAATTGCAAAATATCAGTGTGAGACATGGCATTGATTCTCACAAACAACACTTAATATAAGGCATGATAGATGAAATAGCAACACGAAACAACTCTCCAGATGATTGTCCATGATTTGTGACTCGTTATGCACTTCACTTGATTCATTGTAGAGAACTCTTGCACACATAAATATGTACTACCATATAATGACGTCATGAGAATTACATGACTGCGAATGCCGGGATACTTTCCCTGTGAAACATCATTTTTTTGTACAAAGCAAAGGGAAATTGTTGAACTTTTCCTTCAAGCTGGAGGAAAACACCAAAAATCAATGTTTCATTAATAAATATTCTGGAGCCTCATTTATACTAATGGAGATGAAAAGTGATGGAAACTAATGTGGCCTACAATATTTCACATTCAGTTGACTTACACATAAATGATTTGTTGAGTAAATATATCATGTTAATTCCCTTTTATTTACTGTCTGAAGTCATCTCATAAACAATACATTGAGTAAATATTTCATTTTTACAGTCCAAAGTATGCATGGCAGATGGTAGTTTTAATGTGCTGTGTAAATATGTCGTTTTAAAAATAAATGACTGACATTTTCTTGTTTTATGGGATGATGTTTTCCAACTGAGGCAGTTTTATTTGTTGACTTAAGAGCAGTAACATTGATGTGTGTCAGTGCAAATGACCATATGGATAATTGCTTAATACTCGCCTGATAAACTATAGGTCATTTTTGTGGTGCTTATGGAAGACACTGGAATGGGAGGTCTGTGGGCAGGGACATATGACGGATTCTGGTATATACTTGCATACTTGACCTAAAAACAAAACTATCATTCATTGTCTGCCACACATGCATATTGAGCAGTCTGATTACCAGTATGGAGCACAAAATATCTAGTCTGAACTATATATTTACTCAACAAATCATCTGTCAAATGTGTTTCAGGCCCAGTTTATCAAAAGTCTACCCCTAAAATGAGTTATGCATATGACTGATTTACCAAAAGTAATACTGTGAAATGTGCTTTACCAAAAGTCCATATGTAAAATGTCTGGTAATCACTTGCAAAGTATACCAACTGAAAAGATAAGTGCTTTAATGATACTAGACTACTCAAAATTAGATGGCCACCTCCACCATCCAAACATCTCCCCTACACCTCCATAAACATGTTCTGTGACTAGAGCTCTTGAGTAATGACCCAGGCTGTACCACACAATGCTTCTTCCAGCTCATCAACAAGGCCTGCTTTTATATGAATAAGTGTATGCCATAAGTGAAATACATTCTTTATGAGTTGAGTGAAAAGTTCATTAGTTTGGAGGTTTGGAGCCTAAAATCACAGTTCAGGCTTCTGGGTACAAGTCTAAAAGTCCATCGAGTCAAATCCATCGATAAATGATATGCTGGGCTTAAGTTGAGAATTCTTAGAGTTGTTAGCAAACAAACCCAGACAGATTTTCAAAGTTATAGATGGAGATATATTGTTTCAAGTAGTTTGGATGAAATTTAGTTTTTCACACTTTTATTAATGATATATTTAATCATTATAATGAACATACTTTTAAGTACATTATTAAAACCTAATATAAAGAGTATAGATATATCTTATTAACTTCTGGAATTATGATGAAACACTATAAAAATACTTTTAAATGAAATTATAATAAGCATAAACAAATATCCAGTTAATAAATACACATAAGTGTAGACATAATAAGTACATAGTAAATACTTGTAATGTCTTAATTGCTTTTTTTTCAGGAAATATACAAAGTCCATTTTCAACCCACATTTTGGAAGCTTGTTTCGTACCTACCATAATCCAACTTACTTCTTCCGCCGCTTGGCACGGTTTGCTGATATCTATACATCCAGTTTGACTAACATGTTGCACTATCCTCAAGACTATACATTCTACCCACACAGAGTCATTTTGCCACACGAGCCTAATCCCAAACCTTGGAAAAAGACACACATTGAGAAGATGAAGAGTCAGTCAGACACAAAATAATTTTTTATTTCATTTTGACTAATTAGAGCTTTTGCTCCTGCATAAGGCATTTCATTCTTTGTTTAAAAAAGAAATTAACAGTGTTAATTGGTGGATACATGTAGTTAAAAATAAAACTAGCAGTATTTACTATTAATCTGAAGAAACAGCTGAAAATAAAGTTTCTATGGTGTTAATATGTGGACCATATAGCTGCAAATAAAGACTTGTATTACTCTATATACTGCCGTAGTTGAAAGTAAACACTAAAGTATTAATCTATATACTTCCTTAGCTGAAAATAAAGAATAACTGTTAATCTGTGTACTTGGTGAATATTGAATGAATTTGTGTTTGTATCATTCTCCTTAGTTTCAGAAAAGGAGCATTAGGAAAATGAGATCTATTGGTTAATTGTGTGATGATGTACACTAAATCTAATGATTGCAGAAATTGGGTACATAATTTGTTTTTGTTTTTGCAGCCTGGTAAAGTGCTGTAATAATTTTTCTTTAAACATTCTGTCTTTTTATTTTTCTTTCTTTTGGATGTCTGCACATTGCTAAGTATGCATGACTTTTTAATAATTTTGGAATTTTATTCACTTAAATTTTTTTTAAATTATAATCTTTTTTCTACATTTGGACACTAAGAAAAAATGTTTTTTATTAATAGATTTTATATATTTTTTTAAAGCATTGTGTATATTTTGGATAAGGGCACATTGAATATGAAGAGGATTACTAATAATTTTACATGCATTTTAGTATTGTATATTTAGGTAGTAAAAGATTTTTGAATGTTATGAGAATTGTATTTTATTTGTTTAAATGATTTATTTGAATAGTAGTGGAATATTTGTGATTAGGAGAACTATTATATGCATTTTTAATATTTTTGTTTATCATGGTGTACTTGGATAATAAGGGAACACAGAATTTTAAGAGAACCAATTTTTATTTGTTTTTAATTTTAATTTTTTAAAAAATCAAGCATATTTGGACAGTAATGGAACATTAAATATTATGAGAACAGCACAGAGGGTCAGGGTAGCATATATTTAGACAATAAAAGCATGTTTGATGTGAAGAGAAATAATTATGCATTGATTAGTGTGGTGTATGTTGGCAATAATGGACATCGGCTGCTCTGAGAACTATTTTTTTTAACATGATTTATCAGGATGGGTACCCTGATTGTTAAAAACATTGTCTTGTGTATTTTAACATGTTCCTTACATCTGTATCATGTAACACCTCTCCACTCTTTGTTAAAAAATTGCAGTGTCAGGAATAGTTTCTCTATCCCAAGACAGCATATAAAGGGGGCACAACTCTCTTAGCCCTATTAAAATACCATCAGAGGATAATTGTGGAACTTAACACTATGCTTAACTACTATTTTTACATTAAGTTGTTTGTTTTTTTTCATTGAGTTCAAATGAATTTTGTCCTATAGAGAGTATAGCATTATTAAAATAAAGATCCTGAGTTCAGCAAGAGTTAAATTAAAGATATTATTGATAAAGTAGTTTGTTGTAATCTATCTCCACTGTGTAAAGTGTTTCATTTATTTTTCACTGCATTTGTGCTCTGTACTTACACTTTTGCTTTTTATAAAAGAAGAAAATGTAATGTGATTTTAAATGATTTTGTTACACTTAAAATTTTATTTTTGAAAAACAAAGAAGAAAAATATAAAGAAAAGAAAAAGAAGAAATGCTTATCTATATCAGCACACTAAAGTCAGGTAAGAAACAAATGTTTATCTATGTAAACACTGAATTTGAGTAAGAAACAGAAATGTTTATCTATTTAAGCATGCTGAATTTGAGTAAGAAACAGAAATGTTTATGTAAGCATGCTGAATTTGAGTAAACAACAGAATTGCTAATCTATGTAAGCATGCTAAAACTGAGTAAGAACATTGAGTAAAACAAAGTGCTGATCTATGTAAGCATGTTTAAGTCGAGAAAGAAGTGCTGATCAATGCAAGCCATGCTTAAGTTGAGTAAGAAGTGTTGTTTTGTGTAAGCACATTGATTGAGTAAGAAGTGTTGATCTATATAAGCTTGCTTAAGTTGAGTAAATAGTGCTGATGTATGTAAGCATGTTTAATTTGATTAAGAAGTGCTGATCTATGTAAGCTTGCTTAATTTGAGTAAGAAGTGCTGATCCATGTAAGCATGCTTAAGTTGAGTAAGAAGTGCTGATCTATGTAAGCATGCTTATGTTGAGTAAGAAGTGCTGAAGTTGAGTAAGAAGAAATGCTTTTGTGTTCCTTGCTTCATGTGTAATGTACTTTCCCCCTAAGAGGAGTAGTGCATGATGTGTAATGTACTTTTCCCCCTAAGATGAGTAGTTGAATGATTTGTAATTACTTCCCCCCCCTAAGAGAAATAGTACAGTTTTAGCAAATGTACTGTGTGCTTTTGCCACATTGCTCAAGTCTTTACTATACATATGAATGATATTACAGACAGAAATTTATTAAATTGAAGAATACTTTCTCTTGTCAATTTTTACTTCTCATCTTTGGTGGAGGTTTATTTGTCCACAAGGCTAGTTGAAAACCTTTTTTTAAAAAAAATTTTGCTTGCTAGTTTGAAAGGAAGGGTTAATGCTACTGAGAGACAGATTACAATGACTGACACACATGTTGAATATAGGCACGTCTATATATATTTATTAATGGAAATATTTCTCCACAACTGCTACATAAAAATCTAAATGTATTATAATGCGTAGTTGATATAGTTTATTTATAATGTGCATGAATTATATACTCTTATACTATTAATATCTTAGTCACATATTATTATTTAAATTTGTATAATGTGTGTTTGCAGTATTGGATATTTCAAGTGAGATTATTTTTCAAAACATTATTTGAGAATATTTTCAGTAATTTAATATGGTCGTAAAATCCATATGCAGTCTAATTGGGTTGAAGGGAAAGCAATACATAATTCATCATTGATCATGACATGCAAAATATTTTGTGTATGTGTTTGTGTGTATGAGAGAGATAATGTAGAGAGAGGTGAATGCATTTTGGAGATGTTGCTGAATGGAGGCAAATTGCAATAACTCTTTGTGTTTTGTACCAAAATGGAATCAAAAGCACAAGTTATTTAGATATTATTTTCACATTTTCTGTAAAGAACAGAAATTACTAGTACTTGTTCTGGTTTATAAAATAAATGCTGAATTGTATGGAAATTGTCTACAACACTGATATTAATGTTATCTTTTATTCTATTAGTAAATGCAGGACATATCTATTATGCTTACACAGAGATTATAGAAAATTGTGTTTGATAATTAATCTTAAGATAACATTTGTTGTAAGTAAAAGTGGAGATAATAGTGATACAGGGGGCTTGAACTCATTGGTATTATAAATTTAAACATGTGGGTTATCTTATGAGGGAAAATCCATTGAATGAGTCGTTTGATAAGCAGTTATTCCCCTTATTTATAAATTAATGCTCATTTCCATGCAGTAGATGTAACAGATTTACCTCCCATGTTCAATGAGAGAAAGTATACTATAAAAACTGCAGCAAAGGGCTCTTACACCAAAGGTAACCTCTCGCTCAAGTAGTCTGGGTTCACTCCCTATTCTAGGTTAAAAAGTTATGAGTATTCTTAATGGCTTCATAGTTCAATGTAGTGTGCTTAATATAGGTTGGTTGGAATAATAAATTGGGCCTTTGTGTACAGGTCAAGCACATTAAAGATTCCTTAACAGTAGAAAATTAGAGAGAATAGGCACTAACTTTCAGAGTGTAAAATTACACTCTGAAAATCTATCCCAAAAGTCATCAAAGCTTTAATCTGCACAATCCTGGCATTATATATCTCCTATCCAAAACATAAATATCTCTCTTATTACTCTTGCGCTCATCTATAAAGTAGACTTTGAAGATGACATGAAACCAAGAAGTAAATTTCTATAGAAAATACATTGGGACTAACTATTAGCAGTGTTGACCTTTGTAATTGCAATAAGTGTGCCATTGTACTTATCTTCATGACATAAACCTTGATCTGTACTTTCCTGTGTATGAAAAATTTTAAAGAAATCTAGATGTTTATATATATTTGTACTTCGAAAATTTTTCAAGTATTTTCAGGTGGATTTTTTGTTGTATTTTTAGAATCAAGCTTCATATAAGATAAATGCTAATGTGTGTATGTGTGTATATATATATGTGTGTGTGTGTGTGTGTGTGTGTATAATGTAATGTAATGACATATTATGACAATTTGTATTGAAGACCAAAAATATTTTTAAAAATAATCATGTTAAATCAGATATCACATTTATATTTTCTTATCATTTTTAGTATTGTTTTAAAAACATCTTTAGTGCTCGTAACTTTCCATGTGCAGACCAACAAAGATTCATTTTTTTGTAGTTTGCCACTTTGTATTTTGTTCATGCAATATAGATATATACTTGTCAAGTTACATAGAGCATGGCTGATGAACACTTTTATGTGTAAATCTTCAAGAACTGGAATATTTAAGCCATTTTTTAAAAATTATCAAAGTAGATCTAAAATATACAAATCTAATTTATAACTCAGACCTGTCAATATTGTTTTTTTACACAAAGTAAATTGAATACACAGGTTTAATATAACCCCACTTAGATCAGTCAGTATTGTATGTACAAAATAAATCTTAATATTAAGCTATAATTTTAAATTTTAGTTTGGCCTGCCAGTGTGTTTTGCATAAATGTGATATTCAGTTTTGCTCTCATCTAAAAAAAATCAGGCCAGTAAGTATATTCTGAACGGTATTGGTCAATCTAATATACAGATTTACTTTCATCTCAGGCCAGTCATTATTTTCTGAGTAGAATAAAGCTCAATCACAATGTAATTTCATATCTTTTTATTTATGTTATTGACTATTTGTTGCATAAGGTGAATGCAATTCATAGATTTGTTTAGAGAATAAAGTTTTGCACAGGTTACACAGGGCAAGACACAACAGATACAAATTAATCTTATCACTTAATCCACCTCCTACATTTTTGTCCACCATTTCATTTGAGCAATAAGTTAAAAGCAAATTTATTGAACAAATTATTAAGCAAATGCAGAGAATGCCCTTATTAATGTGAAATTATTTTCAGTGCAGACATTATGATTTAACACAGTAAAACTAAAAGTTTAAACCAGAATTAATGTGCAATGACATTTTCCTGGAATTATGGTAATTTTTCACCAGCAATACAATCCGTACATTCTGACTTTGGCAATAAAAAAGAAAAGTGATATACAAATGGTTTGAATGCATTTTTGAGTAATTATTTCTCATACATTTTCTTGTGAATTATTTTTGGATTTTTGATCAGTGTCTGATTTCTGTACACCCTAAAATGAGCTTCACCCTACTGATTACATATTTAATATAATTTTTAAAATATATTATAGTCAGGATTATTTCTTAGACATCAAGCAAAGGTGCAAATGATATACATGTAGTATGTAAATTAAGATGCAAATGATATAGTGTGTACATTAAGATGCAAATGATATAGTGTGTAAATTAAGATGCAAATGATATAGTGTGTAAATTAAGATGCAAATGATATAGTGTGTACATTAAGATGCAAATGATATAGTGTGTACATTAAGATGCAAATGATATAGTGTGTACATTAAGATGCAAATGATATAGTGTGTACATTAAGATGCAAATGATATAGTGTGTAAATTAAGATGCAAATGATATAGTGTGTACATTAAGATGCAAATGATATAGTGTGTACATTAAGATGCAAATGATATAGTGTGTACATTAAGACGCAAGTATATGAAAGAGAAGGTAGCTATTACTTAATATTTATATGTTAATGATAACAATATACTACCATCTATCTTGAATTTGACTAGATATATTATCTCTAATTATTAATGCAAAAGGAATTTCATTGAGCTATAGACACAACACAAGATATTTTAAGTTTCAAGTAGAATAACATCCATGGGATATCTAAGTTTCAAGTAGAATAACATCCATGGGATATCTAAGTTTCAAGTAGAATAACATCCATGGGATATATCTAAGTTTCAAGTGGAATAACATCCATGGGATATCTAAGTTTCAAGTAGAATAACATCCATGGGATATATCTAAGTTTCAAGTGGAATAACATCCATGGGATATATCTAAGTTTCAAGTAGAATAACATCCATGGGATATATCTAAGTTTCAAGTGGAATAACATCCATGGGATATATCTAAGTTTCAAGTGGAATAACATCCACGGGATATATAAGTTTCAAGTAGAATAACATCTCTGGGTAAAATCTAAGTTTTAAGCAGAATAACATCTTTGGGGTGTAATCTAAGTTTCAAGTAGAATAAAATTTGGGGTATAATCAAAGTTTCAAGAAAATAACATCTTTGGGCATAACTAAGTTTTAAGTAGAATAACCTCTTTGGGCATAACTAAGTTTCAAGTGGAATAACCTCTTTGGGCATAACTAAGTTTTAAGTAGAATAACCTCTCTGGGGTATAACTGAGTTTTAAGTAGAATAACCTCTCTGGGGTATAATCAAAGTTTCACGAAAAAAGCCATCTCTGGGTATAACTAAATTTCAAGTAGTATAACATTTTTGGGATATAATCAAAGTTTCAAGCAAAATAACATCTATGGGATATAATCTAAATTTCGAGTGGAATAAAATTTTTCGAGTTTGGTCTAACAAAAATACATGGAGTTCAAGTAGAGTAACACTTCTTAGAGGTATATATACTGTGATTTTCTGACTATATGATGTATTCTTTCCCACAACACTGTGAGGTGTAACTGGAATGTGGGAACTAGCATCACATATGTGGTAATCTTGCCATGTTTGGTGCACAGAAAAAATGAAAATGCCTAAATACTGGATCGCATACATTTTAATTTTAATATAGAACTCAACTTTACTAACAATTCATAGAATATTTATTAAATTTCAAGTAAAAAAAAGTCTGTAGGTTATAGTCTAACAATAGATAGAGAGTCAAAGTTTCAAATGAGATAGCCCATCTTTAGACTAACAAGTTTCAAGAGAATTAACATTTAATGATACAGTCTTGACAATACATAAATTTAAATAAGTGTTCCCATACATGACAGGAAGTGGCACACAACTGCCATATTTTGCCTGTTTTTAAAGACAGGTTAGGGTATTTTTTTCTTTTAGAGAAAGGTTAGGGTTAGGAATAGCTGCAAATGAAAAACACAAAATAAATGCATACACTAAAACTATTTATTTACTTATCTTTTCATTAACTTTTCTTTCTGCATTTAGATTTTGTTTCTGCTAATTTTTGGTAAATATATTTCATTGAAAATAGCATTGATTAACACTTTGCATGTACATGTAATTTGGTCTTTCAACATCATGCACACAGACCTCCTTGTTATTTTAAACACAACATTCATGTACAGAGATGTTGGGACTTGTGGATGTGTCTGGAGTGCCTGCTTAAATTAATATGTGGAGTCTAAGTTTCAAATGGAATACCTATATCTTTGGGATATAGACTCACAATTCATACATTTTTGAGTTACAAAAGTGCATAATTTTCTCTATATGGTCCACATTAGTCAGCAACATAGAAATCAAATTTTTCAATTGTCAATATATAATGTTTCTTTACAAGATGGTCTACATTATTGTCAGTAATATCGAAATCAAATTTTCCATTTGGAAATACCTACAATTTTTGCTGCAATCAGTATTACCAAAATGAGAGAACTATTTGACTCTCTTCAAACATTTTTTTTTTTTTAATTTCAATCTAACAAAATAATCAATTTGACAAATTAAATATTTTGAATGTGATCTGTAAAGTCACTTCAGAAACAGTTTTGTTGTAAACCTGATTGAAAATGTTTTGAGACATTATCTTTGTTTTCAAAGTCTGAGCTCTTGTATAGTTATGGTATTTTATTTAATTTTTATAAACTGCTAGTGTGATCAAGACATTTATTAATGACTTGGAACAGTATAAAGTGACGGCATTTGATGTTTGGTTGTTATAAAATTAAGGTTAGTGAGTAAAGATGTTCCATGGTTAAAGCTGTTCATTAATTAACATTCAAAAAGTTGATGTATCTGTATATAACAATTAATGACATGCAGTGTTTTTGTTAAATGAAGGCTGGTGTTTACAAATATTGCCCAATTATTGCCATTAACTAATTCCATATATTTAGAGCACTACAAGCACACAGCTTAGCATTCAAAGCTTCTGTTAAAATAAAAAAGTATGGCTACTGTCCAGTTAATGCCTCTAATTAGTTCCATAGATTTAGAGCATTTACTGATACAGAGCTTAATATTCAGTGCTGTCTATGCAAACTGATGGTATGCATTGTTTTTCTGTTAAGGATTATAGTATGGGCATTTCCCAATTAGAACTGTTAAGTCACATGTACTGCAATCTTACCATGTACAAGGATTTATGTTCAGAGTTAATATACTATACATGCAGACTGATGGCAAATGATAACTGTTATGTGCCATGATTAAGGCCAACAGTTAGAGCCATTAATTAATTGTGTATGTAAAGAAGTGCTTATGAGTACAGGGATTAACACACATAGAGATGAATAACGATTTCATGTATATGAAGTTCTAAAGGAGTACAGGGGTAATATAATACCCAAAGAGATGATTAATGATTTCCATATATATAGACTGCTAAAGGAGTCCAGGGGGGTTATACACAAAGAGATGATTAATTAGTTCTGTGATAAAGAGTGCTAAAAGAATACAGGAAGTTAAATATCAAGGAGATGATTAATTAGTTTGATGATGCAGAGTGCTAAAAGAATACAGGGGGTTAAAAGAGTACAAGGGGTTAAGAGATGATTAATTAGTTCAGTGATACAGAGTGCCAAAGGAGTGGAGGGGGTAATATAAAAAGAGATGGTTAATTAGTTCAGTAAAAGAGTGCTAAAGGAGCACAGGGTTTAATATACAGATGGAGTGAAGCAAACGTACACCATTTAGTCAGCTGTTAAAATAAGAATTGAGAGTTCTGAGATTCGCTAGAGCCATCTATAGTTTCCATAAATAAAAAGCAACAAAAGAAACCAGGCCTAAACACATTTTCCTATAAAATTCATGGAAAAATACCATTACATATTATTAAAATAAAAAATTAGTACATAAAAAATAATAATAAACTGTGCACCATGCCACCATTACAGTTGATAGCAGTGACTGTTCACAAACTTTTTAAATTTACACCATTCTTAATAACTAGTCTCCACATAAGACCCAGTTAAATCTCAAAATTATATTGTTGAGTCTAAACTACCAGAGTTCGGTTGCTGTAACATGTCTAAATTCTCTTGTAGACTTACTTCTTGTCAGTTCTTTCTTCAGCTTGGTTAAATGCACAAAGCTCATTGACCTTTATGTTCAGTGAAAAACAGAACTGTTTACATTGACAAATATCCATGAGTTATGTGTTGCTTATATATATTTCAACTAGTGTTTGTCAGACATGTACAGTATATTACTAGTTAATTTTAACTAGTTTACATCAGACATGTACAGTACATCACTAGCTAATTTAACTAGTGTATGTCAGATGTGTGCTGTACTTTGCTAGTTAATTTTGTATTTCTGATGTGTTGAAGTGAAAAAAGCATGCAAGTGTTTCCTAATGTGAAGAGAATCTCATGTAACCAATGTTCAGGAATAAATTTTATTAAAATCCAGCACATTATACATTTTCACTTTTTAATTAACAGTTAATTGTAAAGTGATAGGAAAGGAAAATTGTATTAGCACATATCTTTCTTTATTTCAAAGATTATTATGTACCCTTGTATATTGTTTTTTTTTTGTTTATAACTATTGCTAAATTATAAGATGTCTGCCTGGAATGATGCCACACAGTTGTATAAATCAGATTAATTCAGAGCTATGTGGATAAGGAAGGTGTTCTTATTCAACATATATCTCATTATGGACTATGGACCCCTTATAGAGCAAGTTTTAATAAGAAAAATATTGCATTTAGAGTACTATATTTTCTTTATATTCGATTTGAAATGCATTAGTTTTAAATCACTGGAAAAACAAGTGACTACACTAACATTAGAATTAAAACAAGATAAAATATTAATAAATTTTATATTAATACAATTTATACCTTTGGCAGGCTTTGTAGGTAAAGAATGGCAGTCAAAATTTCAGCTATCTTTTTGTGAGTAATCATACATGAACAATTTTTCAAAGCTAAGCAGTAAAAGTTGGCAGTTAATGCTATTGTCATTCATAATGCAAGTGACTAAGAGTAATAAACTATAAGAATTGTAGATACATTTCAGGTAGCATAAAAGATTGCTTGTCAAAATTTAAAGCAAAAAAAGAATAAAATATCAGGAAAATAGATCTTAAAATTATTAAACAAGAACACTTGTAATTAGATTTTTTATTTTGTGAAAAAGTTATTAATTTAACATAATTAAGAATCTGAAATGTTTCTCTTTCTGTCAGTAGCATTCAATCTTAACCCAATATATTATGCAGAATTTATCATCTCACAAACAGTTAATTTACAGATATAAATCAGTAACTTGTACTTTTATTTCATAGAAAAGTTGTCACATGAGTAATATGTAGGACAATTTCAGGGCATTGGGTAGGATAGGCTGTGTTTCAGAGCAACACAACCTCTGAACAGTGGCCTAACTACTGCCCCTGCAGTCTTGAGGGCCTTTCAACAAAAGGGGTCTGATATTTGTTCCTTTAAAAAGAAATTGTACTTGGAATTTGAAAAATATACACAATATCAAAATCTTTGCATGATTCATGGCAATCTGATTCTCTGTGGAGCTGAGAGAGAGAGAGAGAGTGTTTAAAATGGCAGAGGATTTTAGATTTTTGGATGGTGGGGAGCCCAGCATTCCAAGTTATGCCACTGCCTCTGAGTTTTATTTATTTGTTCTTTTTTAAATTAAAAAAATGAGTAATTAAGCTTGGGCAACAAAATTAAAAGTATGTCTCTGTGTATATGTGTGTGAGTTGATAAAGTGAATGGGGAAAAGGAAAATGGCACCTTTCTCAAAGAAATGATTAGATATAGTTATAGGCTATCCATTCAGAACACATAAATAAAATTGATTCCCCACCACCACCTTGTCTCTCTAGTTGAATGGTGTATTTTTGTCCATATCCCCATGCCATGTGCATATGTCTTAAACCCTACCAAAAATATGTATTATTTTTTTTATTAAATAAATATGCTGATAAAAATAAATTCTGTAAAGTAGCCATATTATTTGAGACTGCTTACATCAGGATCAAACATTTAAGAAATTAGTACCATCAAAGTGAAGCTATCCAGTTTAGTCTATTTAATGTCTGCAATTTTTTAATTTATATTTTAGCCAGTAAAACTTACAAAAATAATAATTAATATATCATGAATGAATATAAAAAAAATGCTCAAAAACTGCTAAAGAAATAATTTAATGATTGTCATAAATGTGTTATTCGCTAAAGGATACGTTCATATCAACTGTTAATAGCCTGCCATCAATCAGTCTGCATTTGATAAACTGCTTTTTCACATGGTTCTCTTCTAATTTACTACAACATACCTCAGGTATTACAATTACCCTACCAGCAACTGTAAAAGAATGCTGGTTTTGTCTAGCCTCTTACATGGAATATTATATGTATGGTCTTTTTACAAATGTGTACATATTACTTAGTCTCAAGTATGCACTCACATCCATGTATATATACAAACGCAGACATTAAACCTCTTTCCTCTTCTGTCCATATACTCAATGGATGGCCTCTAAGATATTAGATACACATATAGTCAAATTAATTTTGTGACTGGTAATTGCAAAGTACCCAAACAACCTGAAAATATGTTATTTTTATTATCTAAAGAAAAATATTATGCAAAAGAAAAAAATTCACTGAATGTTTTATTCTGTTATTTTGTTTCTGACTACATCAATTTATTAATTTCAGACTGATGACCACTTTAATGAAGCACAAATTACAAATATGCATACATAGAGACAACTTTGAAAACAACAATATAATAACATTCAGGAACATTTCAAAATCTTGAGTCTGGACGGATTCACATCCTGGGAGTAATATTTCTTGAAGGGAAGTTAAAAAAGACATATCATGATTGAAGTTTTTAAGGTTACAACATATTTAAAAAATAAAATGCACAGTTAATTATGGTTTGTGAAGTTCAATACAGGCTGTTAATAAAATGCACAATGCCCTTGATAAGCAGTTTGCAAAGTATTAAATAAATTTCAGTTTTTAATATTTTGGTAATGGTCCATGACAAAACGTTTTAGTTGTTCACATTAAAGTCGAGCTCAATCACAAAATGTTTCATTTGTCCACATTAAAGTTTTATCACAAAACATTCCAGTTGTTTCCATTACAAAAGTAAAGTTCCGTCACAAAACATTCCAGTTGTTTCCATTACAAAAGTAAAGTTCCGTCACAAAACATTCCAGTTGTTCCCATTACAAAAGTAAAGTTCCGTCACAAAACATTCCAGTTGTTCCCATTTAAGGAAAGCATCACAAAACAGTCTAGTTCACAGGACAATAAAGTTCTATCACAAAACATTCCAGTTGTTCACATTATAATAAAGCTCCATCACAAAACATCTAATTAACAATAATAATGCATAATCAATCCCAAAGTTCTGCATGCTCTGTTGATACCTCTGAATAGTTTGGGAAATTTGGTTGGTGCAGTGAAATATGCATGGGTTCAGCACACAAAGGAGACTTGATCTAATAAACTTTGTAAGAATGATAATGAAAGACTATTTACAAGGTTGAGGTTCACTGGCAGTATAATGTTCCATGCAGTCAGTCATTTCAGATTAATACACCATTTAAGCTTGCTAAGAAAACTGTGAAATGGCTGTTACCTTTTTTCAATGATAGTAAAATTACATTATTCCAATTAAAAACAAGCAATAATTACAGCTTGTTTACTATTTGAAACATTAAAAAAGCTTTAAATAAATAATAAGCTGAATTTATTTTAAATGCAAAATCTTAAACAGAACGTTTGGTAAATTTAAAGTAAAGGTGAAGTTAACATATATATTTTAATTTTAAAAAAAAAATAGTTCTTAACTCATTTGACTGAAGCTGATAAAATATGTACACTATTTTACTCACCATCATTGCGCTTACAGCAAATCACAAACCTTAAGTATATAGGAATCACAAGTACTACTGAAGAAAGAGCAGAATAGGTTCTAGACACTGGCAAAAACTGATGAGAGAGTAAGGCACGTTCCTCATTATACACAGGCACAGGAGATGAGAGGGCAAGACATGTTTTTCAGTGTAAAGATATAAACAATGGCTGAGGACAGAGTGAGACAGATTTCTAAGTAAAAACTGCTGATGAGAAGGCAAAACAGGTTTCTAAGTAAAAAAAATGTGAACAATTGCTGGGGAGAGGGCAAGATAGATTTCTAAATAAGAAGATAAAAACAATTGAGGAGGTAAGGGCAAGACCGGTTTTTAAATAAACAAATATAAACAATTGTTGATGAGAGGGCAAAACATGTTTCTGTGATAAAGGTATAAAAAGCTGAGTAGTAGAAATTTCCCAGTGTAAAGATATAAGCAATTCCTGAGGAGAGAGCAAGACATGTTTCACAGTGTAATGATATAAACAACTACTGAGTAGAGGGCAAGACAGTTTTCTCTGTAAGTAAAATAAGAAAGTGCTGGGAGAGGGTTTTAGTATACAGCTATCCTAATAAATAAAGTGCTAGATCCCTGGCTGGATTGGAAGTCAATAGGCAAAAACATCATAGTTCAACTGGGTTTACCCCATTTTTAATTGCGACTCAAGGGGCACCACCCTGAATCATCATTGTTCAACTGGGTTTAATGGAAGCTATGAAAACCTTACATTGTTCTTTCAGTCTGATGTTTTCGAATATGTTTAGTGCACAGTCCATTCAATGCTGGAATATATCTCTCTGAACCTGTTTTCAGTCCTGGTAAATTATATATCTAGGATTAAACAGGGAAACTAGTGAATAGTAATGATTTAGCATTCATTAAAAATGTGGTCTACAAAGAAATATTTTCCATGTAAATACACCAGAAAGCTAAATATAACTGGGATTTAATTAAATCCAACAAATACAAAATTAAATTTAAAAGTGCAGCAATTGAGCCATCAAACGACAGATTTTTCCCCTTAGTAAACAAATAAGTGAGGAGAGAGTCAGATAGGTTCATACATAGATATATATGCAAATGCTGAGGAAAGAGTAACATCTTACAGTTAGACTTGTTCACTGAACAAGACTCACAATCACCCTAAATATTTCTGTAATTGTTTGATAAGAAAAAGTTGGGAAACCTAGTTCAGTATGTTAAGTAGTTCTTATGTTGCACTATATACTTTATTATCACTTGGTAGAATCATGCCCCTCCCTATCACCCCTTTCAAGTATTTAGGTCAAATTAAATTAAATAAGTTAGAAAATTAAATGATGAAGAAAAAATATGTCCATACAAAATTAAAGAATGTGAAAACCTTGTTATTAAGAATTTATTGTTTAAGTATCCATGATTTAAAAGATAAATTAAATCTATGCTTGTCAAAGTCTCATTTTTAAATATATATATTTACAATTTAGTAAAAGTACTTCTAAATCAAGTGTACAATAATCATTTTGCTGTCTCATATCAGTTCTATAATGTACATCTAAATTATTTATTCTCTATGGCAAAATTGTCCAAACTTTCAGGCAGGAATCAATTGGTCACAATGTTTAGGGCCACAAGTCACACACACCAGTTTTATTTGCATATGATTAAATAAACAACAAATAATTATAAACAAAGAGTTCCACACTTGTATGGAGGGGGTAAGGAGGCAAATATCTATTGATTTTTCAAGCAACTTTCATGTGTAAAATGTTGACAGAATTTACCTCTGTACATCTTATAAGACTAATTTGATTAATGAAAGGAAGTCCACTGTTAAATTTTGCTGCTAGTTTTAAGGCAACAATTACAGAACATTTACAAATACATGGCTGGGTCTCAAAATATGATTTTCTGGTTGGATCATCCTGCCATATGACATTCTACTGGATGCAAAAGAAGCCAAGATGATTACAAGAAGCCAAGCAATTAAAAAAAATCAGCACTGATAACATCCAAAATATTTTGTAACCTACAATAACATTTTTATATATAAAAATTTGTTTCATATTATTTGGTACTTTACTATTATTTTATTATTTATAACCTCTACAGGACCTAAGCACTGCAAAGAAATACTTTCCACACAGTACAATGTACATGATTGTGTTTTCATTCCCAATGGCCATGTTCCTGGTGAGAAACAAACACTTGCTTCTGTTACAATTATTTCCAAATATGTGTTTGCTCTTTTGATGAAGGCCGTAATGTTTGTTTTGCTGAAACTGTAATAGTAGAAGCTGATGAAGTTGTAGCCACTTTCTTGTCCTTTTTACTTGACGATGCAGATCTAGAAGATGAAGACATGGATTTATCATTTCTCTCTGATAATGCTGAAGTTGATAGGTTGCCATCAATGCTGATCTGTTAAAGATGAACAAATCAAATGACTGAATGTGGCATGACACCATATTTGTAATTAATATAAGCATCAACGCACAAGAAAATACAATTAAAAAATTGCATGGGTAATTGATTTGAAGAAAATTATTTATAAAAAGAATTACATTAATTATTTATAGCATAAGATTCTGAATACAATTATTATCAGGCATCCATACTTTAAAAAAAGTAACTTAAGTAAATAGATTCCAGCATATTTATGTAAAGAATATTTCTCTATCATAATTTAAAATATACTTAAATAAACACTTGAAATCGGTTCATCAAATGAAAGAATTCCATCATTTTGAAAATATTGAATTCAAAATGCATCCATTATACTAAGAAATTCATTTTTTTTTTATTTTTTTTTTTAGTAGTAATCAACTTTATACTAGCAAACAACTACATAAAAGATTAGAATTAAAAATTAAAATTAAAAGAAGTGGTATTGGTGAAAGAAAAATGTAAAAAAATATAATCAAGTATTTTTTATTTTTTAAAAATTGTTTCCGAACATTAGTGTAAAAATAAAAAACAATAATTAAGGTTGTGTGGGGTTAGAGAGAACAAAAGGAATCAACTGACTTAGTATAAAAGTAAAATAAAAATTAATTGAATTGTTGTGTGGGGTTACAGAGGGCAAAAGAGATCAACTGACTGTATAAAAATTTAAAAAAAACAAACAACCAATAATTTAAAGATTGTGTGGGGCTGGAGAAAGCAAAAGGGGTCAACTGAAAAGTTTCCAGCACAGAAAAAGTATTAAAAAATTAGTGGGATAAATCAATTTATCCAGAGAAGAATCCCCAAACTTTGTTAATTTTGTTAACAGGTTCATCTAAGTTTTTCCAAAATTGTTAAGTCCACCTACATTGTATTTTAAAAATAACATTTTAAAAATTTAAATTACAAAACAAAGCAAAGCTTCAAATATTAATTGTCAACAGCAATTTATTTTTAGCACAATTATAATTTATATGTGACACCTCTCTGAGCACCCTTCACTCATTATGATTATTATTTATTAATTAATAATACATAACTAATTACAAGAGATTGAGAATCTTAATTTATAGTATTAATAATTCTCCCACAAGACCAATACTGTCTCTCACTTGGTGAATTATAATTATAAAACTCTACTCTGTACACAATAATAAGATAGACATTTTACTGTCACATAATATTCTGCAGGTGGAAAGTTCTTACTAAAGGAGTAATAAAAGTCCATCTTTTATTAATATTCAACAAGTCCTGATACACCCACTCTTACTCCAATGTAAGTTTTAAAATATGTGCAAGAAGGTTAATAAATTTAACAATAAAGTTATTAAATCAACAATCAAATATACAACATGAATAAAATCAAAAGAGCATTGACATTTACAACACTTCACAACAATGTTTGATTAATGTTAGACAATCGTTTAGTTTATCCTAGCATAGACATCAACAGTCAAATTAATAGTTATATATAATCAGAAAAAAACTACTCATCCAGTTGGAACTGGTTTGGATTGCATCAGCAAGTTATAGCATATTCTCCATCTGAGTTGTTTATTCCAACTTTTTGCACTTATAAAAATATCATTATAAGAAGTGCCCAAGGTCATGTCACTTGACATTTAACAATTTATATAACAATTAAGTTTATAAATAGGGATAGGACAATTTACTCTGCCACAATATATATTGCTTAAAAACAATAATATAAATTATTTATTTTGAAACAATACAACAAAGTTTTAGAAGCATTTAAAAAATGGGTCAATGCTATAGATGATTATTTTTAAAGTTATGCTGTGGATATACTTATGATGAATATGTTATCCTGAACAAAAGAAAAAATAACCCAAGACATAAGTAAACAAGAGCTAGGATATATTTAAAATCAAGCTCACTGTTTCCACCTTTGTTTCGCTTTGTTTCTTTTTGCCTTGTGACTCCCTCGGTGGTCTAGCTTTGGCCTTTGGGGAAACCTTAGCACTGTTGCTTTGTCTTTCTTCCTTCACTTGTGGCCCTGACCTTGAACAACACCAAACAAATAATAAGCCATCAAAATCAAAACTGAAAACTGTAATGTCAACAAAATGCTTGGAGACTTGATTTATTTACACAACTAAAGCATTATTTGCAAAAAAGTATATGTTTAGTAATACAGCACTTACTGATTACCAATTGTCATTTTAGGGGATTCATAACAATATAGGAGTGCAAATTAATTTCTCAATATTTACTCAATGGATCTTTGTATAAAGTGTTACTAGTCTACCTTACTGTTGATGTTTATATATAGTGCATAAATTATTTCATAATTTTGAATACTAATCAATGTGTACTTCTTACCAGATTTTTTGTGGTGTAACAGGAAATGATAGATAACATATTTATTGGTAAGTCAATAATTTAACTAGAGAAAAAGTCTTCAAATACTAATATTTAAACAGTGGATAATATCTCATACAAATGAAATATTATGTCATCTCTATCTATCTATCTATCAATCCCTTGATAGTCTTGTCGACTGTTTGGGGCACCTCTGATGACTTGACAACCAGTTTCCTCCACTCCATTCTTTCTCTGCTAATCTTACTGTATTGCTCTATTTCAATCCTGTCCACTCTGAGATGTTATCCATAAGAAGGTCAATAAATTTAACAATAAATTTATTAAATGAACAATCAAATATACATATGATAATTACAATGAAATAGATTACTTGACATCAATATTCCATGAACTCATGTTCAGATAATTTTACATTACACAGTCTCTATATATAAAGAAATAAAATTTACAGTTCAACAATAGAGTCAATGCAAATCGCAGGTTAGTCCTATCAGAGAATAAAAATGGAGTTATTAGAGCTAGGTTAATATAATCTTTTACATAACCTGGATTAAGCACTGCTTCAACAGTCTTTCACTGGCCTTGCAACAATGTCAAATGTCTGTGTGTCGCCATGTATCTCCCACCACAGCTTGGAAAACATTGACGCACACTTTCCTCTCGAACCACTTGAGCGCTCTCCTAACCGTGTCTGTTCCTTCAAGCAAAACACAATAATTACAGTAATTCTAGTAACTTCAGTATACAAGAATTCTCCCAATGTGTCCAGCATATATATCAAGGGTGTGTAGCGTACTTCCTCATGCTTAACCACACCACACCAGATGTTCCTACCTCTTCCTGGTCGTACAGGTTTATGACCACATGAAAGGTAACTGGGCTCAAACTTGGAAATCAAACTCAAACTCAAAGCTTGAAACATAAGGTCCAAAAGCCACTTGTTCACATCAAGCTAATGACTGTCTTTCAAACCGGACTTTCTTCTTCCACTCAAAATTCAATAGTGATTAGAGAGTAGAATTTTCTACAGCAAGAGAACTCCTCAGCCCACTGGCTAGTCTCATTCTCGTAAATCATGATCATTGGATAATAGAAAACTACTCACTCAGTTTGCATTATGTCAGCAATCTAGAATGCCTGGAGCTGTTTACTTCAACTCAGACACTTTCAAAAATAAATCCATAAGGAGTGCCCAAGGTCGGGTTACTCTGACAATTTAGCAGTTTATATAACAATTTAAATTTAAAATAGGGAGGGGCAAATTTACTCTATCACACTGTACACACAAAAATATACACTCACTATAATGACAATTATTGTTACAACATTCTGCACGTGTAAAAATATACTCATTGTAATGACAGGTCTTATATTTTACAAGATATTGCTCATAATAAACAAATACACTCACTGTACCTAGTAAAGATTTACAACAGCATGTATATACAAATGCATTTAATGTAGTGGCAAATATATGCTTACAGAACACACAAAAATTCATTCATGTATGCATAGGTGCATGCACACTCACGTACACAAAACACACACATTCAAGGAAACTTAACTGTTGAGGTAAGGAAGCCAGAAAACTCAAAATCTGAGATGCTGAAGATGCAGAATTGACATGAGCAGATTGCATTTCTACTCCCTCATGATACTGGCTCAACAGTCTTGAGATTTCAGCCAGTTGGTGTGGTGGCAAGACTCCTGTTTGCTGCCCAGCATGTCCCAGCATGATGGTAGATGAATGATTGGAATCTGAGTTTTTTGCCATTGCTCGAGGATGGATGGTCTCAGACAGACTATGATTAAGCTGATAAAAAAAATTACATTAAAAAACTAACAATAATAATACAAGAAACTGTATTCATAGAATCCTAATTCGTGCTAAAAGCATTTTGAAAATGAAAATCTGCTAAAGCTGATTTCAACATTGTTGGAAGAGTTCAAATAGTAGCCATCCCAGGTTTTCAAAGTAGCCTTCCACATATGATTGAATGTAGGTTTTTGGAAGACATTTGTGTATGAGAGACTCCTAAAGATGACAAGAAGATTGTTGGAGGAGTTCATAAACATCCATCCAAAGGTTTGCTGAACTTGACTTACACACTTATTTACTATGTAAATTAAAAGAGAAACTCATCTGTGTTTGAAGGTTGTTGGAAGTTAAATAATGATGAGCAAGAATGTCTGTAGATATGAAAAATCACTATTTTGCTAACCATGAGTATAAAACATTTTTGTCTTGTTTGGAAAATATGGCAATAAACAAAAGTTTGGATATGATACAAAAAAAAAAAAAAAAAAGGAAGAAAAAATGCTGATGTTGTATGGCATTCACTCAGACTTATAAATAAAAAGATGTGATCATGACAGGGAAAAAATATCAGTCAAGGAGATTAGAGTAAAGGAATTCAGTTTAGGTTAAACAACAAGGAAAACATCTTACATTTTAGACTATAAGGATTTTTTTGTTGTTGAAAATTTAATTTAATTCACCTTCTTCACACTCAAACATAAAAACTTATGTTTTAGACTATAATAAAATTCCTCATACACTTTATTTTGTAATCTGTACAAAATCTCAAATCTATAACACCTCATATTCCAGTCACATTTTCCCCACAAACAACTCAAATTATCCAGTTATATGTCTGAAACTAACTAAATAAATGAATAAATAATCCAAATCTGATAGTCACCTCAACAAGTAATAAAAATACAACATTCCATTAATTCTGTTTAACACTCTCATAACTAACAGAAATATTTTTTTTTAATTGAAACAAAATAAAATAAGTTCTTGAATACTTAGCAAGTGTTTACACAAAAGAAATGTTTTATTGCATCATATTTTTAAAAAAAATATTGGAGAATCTGTGCAGACATTTTCAGGTGAATAAAAAATCCCCTTAAATGTATTTACCTGTCGCTCTCGTAACTGTTGGAGACGTAAAATCTCTGTTCTGATTTCAACTGCCTGCTCTGAATCATTCATCCCTCGATCAACTGCATAATTTAAATGATACACACATATAAACAACTGAATAAATCTATTATAGTAGTCTGACAGGATATCTTAACTAGCATTTATCCCTCAATCAAACACATAATTTAAATGATACACACATATAAACAACTGAATAAATCTATTATAGTAGTCTGACAGGATATCTTAACTAGCATTTATCCCTCAATCAAACACATAAGTTCAAATGATACACATATAAACAACTGAATAAATCTATTATAGTAATTTGATAGAATATTTTAACTAGCATTAATCCCTTGATCAAATGTATAAATTCAAACAATATACACATAAACAATGAATACATTTATCACAGCAATTTGACAGCATAATACCAATCTAATTTTTTCACTGTCATGATACAGTAATTATTATTAATTAAAAATTATATACAAATACTTTCTCTTCAAGTTTTAAATGCCTGCCTGCTTTAATCCTCTTCGTCTTATGCCAAGACTAAGTTGTCTGTACTAACAGGTGAGTTCTGACTTCACTGATTTTGTTGTGTTGTATTCATTCATTGAACTTTAATTAAATTCTTATTTTTTATATTATGTTATGGATTAAATCAATATACTTGCTGTGTAATTGAAATAAAAATAACTTCCCAAAACGTATGCACCATATGTTTTTCTTAACTGTTGCTCCCATTTGTGAGCTTTCATTTAATTGCTGTTATATGTATCTTCAGTGTAGGATTGAGCTTATGACATATGCATTTTATCTGGGCCTTGTGCAACCTCTAACTGACACAAAATTTGGTCTAGCTCAAATGATTTAATTTATTTAACAGAAGATCATCTAAATAAAAACAAGTTGCATTTTGTCAAGTCAAAACTTTGGTGATATTCTAATAGATGCCCAAATTCTATTTATGTCAATAAATAATGACATTTGGATATATGTAACCTACTTGTGTCAAGTGAGATTTCAAGCAGGTCAGGATCGACATCAACATCTCTCTCCGGCTTCTCATTAAGCATTTGAGGAGGTCTCTCCAGGAGCTTCAGAGAAAACTCATCTTTAAGTGCATTATTTCAGAGTATCAAAGAGCTATCAACAAAATTCATCTCTAAGTAGTATATTTCTGAGTTAATACATGACATCAAAGAGCTTCCGACAAAATTAATCTTTAAGTAGTATTTTTCAGAGTTAATACATGACATCAAAGAGTTTCAAACAAAATTCATCTTTAAGTAGTATATTTCAGTTAATACATGACATCAAAGAGCTTCCAACAAAATTCATCTTTTTGGTATGTTATTTCAGATAGACAATCAGAAAGCTTAAAAAAAAGTAATCTTTAATTATTTATAATTTTTAAAAGTCAATATAGGAGGTTTATCTAAGAGCTTTCAAACAAAATTATTTTTAAGTAAGTTATTTTACAAAGAGAAAAACTTACTTTTGTCTAAGAGCTTTCACAATAAACACATTTTTAAGTAAAAATTAATTAAAAAGTAGTTTATTTTTTAAATCCAGGAGCCAAATCAGACAAAATAATTAAGGTCATAAGTCACATGAGAAAGTCTTTGCCATATGGATAATTAGCACCCAAAAACTTTTCTCCTGTCCATCCTAAAAATGGAATGGGCCAAGGAATGTATGAAGGTTTTACAGTTTTCTGTTGATTTTGGGGGGCAATTCACTATGATGATAGTAGTTATCTTGACATTGACAGTACTAGGGAGGAGTGAAAAGAAGTTCACTAATACAATTTACTACTCATTTTAAGAGGCTACATAATGTGTAAAGTATTCTGTGTGGTTACAAACTGCAAATTATTACTGGGTCATTTAGGCTACTGATTGGATGCTGCTAAGAACTTTTAATCAAAATTAACATTTAACAGGTTAGATTTAAATTGGTATCAAAATGTAATGAAAACGAATTCTCAGCAATTGAATTTTTCTAGGCATTCATGCAATTATTATTAAAATATTTTACCATATATATTCTTTTTTATAAGCTTTTATTCAAGTACGACTGTTATGCTAATATATTATTTCAAGGAGTGAACAACTGTTTGAAACAAAACTATCCTTTAAGTATGTTGTTTCAAGGAATGAACATGTGAGACTTCAAACGAAACTAACCTTTAAGTATATTATTTCAAGGGTCAAGGTTTCAAAACTAAATGCTTTTAAATAAAACTAGCCTTTAAGATTATTTCTGGAAGTGAAAATTTGGTTGTCTAGCACTTTCAAACAAAACTAGTCTTCCAGCATATTATTTTAGCCAATGAACAAATGCTAAAAGCTTTCAAACAAAATTAATCTTGAAGTTATTTTTGAAAAAGTGAATATATGAGATCTATCTATAAGTTTGAAACAAACTAATCTTTAATAAATTAATGCCATTTCACAAAGTGACTGTCTGAGGTCCGTCTAAGAGCTTTTAAATAATACTGTTGTTTACTATATTATTTCAAAAGTAAGCATTGAAGATGTCTGTTTAAGAACATCAAATAAAGTTATTTGAATGAGCATTTGAATATATCTGTGTAAGAACTTCAAAGTTATTTAAACGAGCATTTAAAGATGCTATGTTAGAGCTTCAAACAAAACTATTATTAATCATAATATTTCAAAGAATTAAAAAAGAACTTAGGCTAAAATTTTAAACCTTTTTCTCAGAAATTATTCTGTAAGTGGGTTGTTATGACTGATAATAACCAGTTACATACTTTAGAGGAATAACATTAGAGAAGTTATTATTAAATCTGTGAATTTTAAATTAATAATGTCCGGTTTGTGTGTGTGTGTGTGTGTGTGTGTGTGTGTGTGTGTGTGTGTGTGTGATTGTGAGAGATTTTAGAGGAAGGCTGTAAAGTTACAAATGTAGTTAAAATTGAAAAGTTGTCTTCTTTCAAGAATACAAAGTTACAGGACACATTTGCAATGAAATAAGAATACAGACACATCCCTGTCAAGACAATAAGTCAAGCAGAATTCATCCATAAAGGATATTATATTTGAAATTAATAAATATAGCAAAAGAAAATATCTACTGGAAATGCAAAGTACACACCATTCTGATGTAGTGTTGCAATTCTCTCTGACGAATCTGGTGTTCTTCCAACTGTCTAGAGATCTCACGATAACTCCCATTCAATCTATATTTTAAAATATATAGGTTTATTGTTAAATATTGTTAGAAAACATATAAACATACTTGTTCCATCAAGCACAAAAGAACAAGATGAAGTACAATCAAATAAACTTCAGAAAAAACCCACTTTCTATATACAAGCACCATATTAGGAAACTGGCTTAAACACAACTTTCAATGGTTATGAAATAAAAAAGAAACTACAGATTTATAAGTACTTGTATGACACCATAGTCGTTTGAGATTATACATTTAAAAAAAATTAGGAATAATGAATATCAAGATGAAACTAAAAGTTTATATGTATTTACATGATGCAATATTAGGGACCATGGGTATTAAAATGAACTAAATGTATATGACTGGTACTTGTCTGTTTCAAAACAGAGTTCAAGTGCAAAACCCAAACAGACAAGATAAATATGCCAGACAGTGAAAGTCACAGTTTTACACCATTCCATGGTGAAAAACTTGTATATGTGAGCTGGGTCATGCTCTATGCAAGATGTAGTGCACACTGACATACGACTGGTTCAGGTCAAATGCTGGAAGTCAAAACACTTTTGTGCTTTAAACAATCATATTTCGTTGGTTTAACAATTTTTTTTTTCACTATGAAAGATACTGCCAGCACTTAGTTCCATTAGCATTTATTACAAGCTAGGTTCACAGTATCATATGTGAATGGCCAATGAATTACAGATAATTATGTATTTGGTCATATCCGAGAGCTGGCACATTATGAGAGGTAGCTGGTACAGAAACAGTTACTGATACATACTGAGACTGAAGCACTGTCTTGTGACTGAAAAGGCATTTTGTAATGTCTAGTACAAACAATTGCACAGTACTCTGTTCTTGCAGCTAACATTAAAGATTAAGTTGCAGATAGCAAATGCACACACACATAGACATATATAGGCAGATATATAGTAACTGAGTTGTTAAATCTTCTCTTTGAGCTTAATAACATGTAAGAAAGCAAGCAAAGAACAAATATAAATTTTTGCAAAAGGATGATAACTCCTAAAAATACTGTTTCTCATATCATGTTCTGAAATCGGAACATAATTATATAAGAGCTAAAAAGAAACTGTTGCCAACAGCGTGCTAAGAAATCTGCACATAAACATATGACAACTAAAAAAAAAAGAAAAAAAAAAAGTGATGCCTATGGTGTGTTCAGAAATCTATATAACATAAACAAATGAGATCCCAACAACAACAAAAAAGTATGCTCACTGTGTGTTTGAAATCTAAACATGAACATATGAGAGCTAAAAAAAAAATGATGCCCACAGTGTGTTCAGAAATCTAAATCTCTCTCTCTCTCTCTATATATATATATATAAAAAAGAACTCAAAAGCAAATGATGCCCAAACTGTGTTCAGAAATCTGAACTATAAATGTCTTCTCAGAATTTGTTTTAATTTCTGTTGCACATTATAAGTTCCTAAATATGTTGTAACTATTTGCCTCTGTTAGTGTAGTTCAGATTAGTCAAACCCTATTGTATTCCTTTTTTACTTCAACATTAGTATCTGAAATTCCCATTCCTCAAATTCCAATCCCCAAATGAACAAACCTGTCACTCTCCAGAAGAATATTACCATCTTGATCTTGCTCAAAGTCTCGACCTTGTTTTACTGGCGGCGACATACTCTGGTTACGATCTAAAGGATGAATGAACTGATTTAAAGTATTTTTAGAAATTCAACAAATTCTAGCAATTTCACACTTTTATTCTTTTTTTAATGAATCTAAAGATACAACATACAAACTTATAAGAAAAATAACAATAATTAAAAAGAAAGATTTTCATTTTATTTAGTCTCAGAATCTTTAATGTCATTAAATTATCACATGCTTATAATACTTATTTAACAAGATATGATACTTATGAGTATCAACCAAGTCAATATTTAACACAGATCAAAACAATGGGATAGAGTCCTGTTCTAAACTAAGACAATTTCAACCTCTCTATTTTAATGGATCATATCTTTAGCCAAAAGACAATTCTAACTTTTGATCATTTGAAGAATGTTGTTTCAAGTCTAGAGCTCTAAGTTTAGAAGAGGTTTTGAATGTCTTTCCAAATACTTGCAAACTATTCTGATAGAAGTCTCCGAATTTCCTGATCAGTTTCTGAAAATCCCTCAAAATCCCTCACTTTTAAAAGTATATTAAAAATTCTGACAAAACTCTTCAGTTTTCCCACTGGACACTTCCTGACTTCTAAAAGTACTGTAGAAATTTTGATAGTCTCCAGTTTTTTGTAAAGTCAGTTCTTTTCTTGTGAATGCTGACTTTTAACAGTACTGTAGAAATGTTAATAGAAGTCTTCAGTTTACTGTTAAGACAATTCCTGTAAATGCTGACTTCTAACAGCAAAGTAGGATCTTTAAAAAAAACTTGTTTTCCTTTCATTCTCTATAATCATATAATCTGTAAAATTATATAATCTGTAAAATTAAAATTATGTTAATCTGTAAAATCATATAATCTGTAAAATTAAAATTATATTACTGCCTCTAGAGGCAAAACTGCTAATGACAGTAATATAATGTGCACAGACCTTCAACACCAAAGTTATTACTGCACACTTTTTGAATAGCCTTCATTTTATGTCATTCTCATTAGATAAAAGAATACTACCATATATTAATTCTGATTTACTTCATTAAAAAAATGGCATCTTAAGACACTTTTCTTTGGGAGTTTGCTAGTATTTGCTATCAATTTTATATGGTTGTAAATGATTTTTACAAATTTACACTAACAAAATGGAATTTACACTAAACAAAAATGTTTATCTGGGCAAATGCAAACCTAATTATAACATTATGATTACATCAGTACAGAAGTATGTCAATTCATGATGTGTTTTTCAACTTACCATCAGCATGCAAATGCCTTTCTTCCATTTCCAGTTTTTCCTTCACCACAATTTTCTTGCCAGCGTGATTGGGCCAGTCACGCCTTGCAGAAGACTCAGAATCAGAAGTTTCAAGATCCTGCAGAATCATGTTTCTTTCTCTTTGCTGATGGTGTGGTTGTTCTCTCTGCTGGTTAGGTTGTGGTCCAATGATTTTACTTTTGCTCTCCTGTTCTCTACTTATGTCTCTCTTGTGACTTGTGTTTTCAGTAAACTTTGAGTGAGGAAAGTTTTCTTGTTTTAGATCTGATGTGACAAAAAAGTTTAAGCCTTTGTCTGTTGATTCAAAAGGAATACAAGAGACAAAATCATCAGTGAATCTCGAAGAATGTGATGCCTGCTGTGGTGGTTGAATCAACACTGCATGGGAATCTGATGCAGAAGATGAAGCTGTCTGTGACATTAGCTGTTGAGGAAACTGTAGTGAAGGATGTTGGAGTGGTCTTTCTCTGGGTTGCTTTTGCATAACTAAGCCATTATTGTGCATAACACCATGTACACTGCTTGTGATGTTCTGCTGCAAGTACTGACCTTGGGATAAGATAGCACTGATGTCTTCTAAAGTGATGACTGGATTATTCATGGTGAGCGACTGTCCTATAGTGCTTTCTCTGGGAACACCTTGGTTATCTGGTGAACTGGGGGATGATGAGTGCAAATGTCCACGGTGGCTAAGGGGAGAAGTCTGTGCAGATGACTGTGTTGATAAGACTGAAATAAAAAGAATGTAAACATTTATTTTTATCTTTGCATTTCACCTACAAATTAATGAAAGAGAGAAGAAGAAAAAAGTTTTATTGCAACAAAATTACATAATATTTTTCAGCTGCATATAGTGTTAAAGATCATACATACCCATGATCATACTACCTCACCAAGCCCATCCTCCTTGCTATTTTCATGCCACCTTGCAATCAACAAATTAAACAAACTTGAAAGAAAAAATGCACAAAACATCCAAGATTTTCGTGTAATACCTGGAATATCATGAACAGTCTCTGATTCAGAAGATGGTGAAGTAATATCTTGCTGACTGAAAAAAAAAGTTAAAAAGAAGCAATTCTGATATTGTTTTTGTGCATATATGTATGTATGAATGAATACACATACACACATATATCTAATATATGCATTAAAGTTTTATTTTCAAATGTAATGGAAGCTGCACTAATAAAACAATTATTTCAAATGGCTATAAGATACTTAAACATGGAGATACTCATGCAATCAGCAATAGCTTTTAAAAATTACCATTAAAAAATTATATTTCTTTTACATGCACAATTTTTATTTCTTATTCAGTAATTCTTTCAACTGCTTGTCATCCTCCTTCCATGCACAACCACAACAATGATGGTTGGCTAAATCTGTAATCATTTTAATAATAGCATTTTTATAAATAAAATGTCATCAAAATATATTAAAATTCTGACTAGTGGCTGCTTATTTTCTCTCCTCGTCCAATCACCATTAGAACACTTTATATACTGTCATGTATTGGGCTTTTGCAATTTTGCAAGGGTATTTCTTATGGAAGATTTCAAACATCAAGACAACCAGGAGTTTACTTTAATTTAAGTATCAAACAAGTCTTAATCTCTTCACTATGCTGAGAGTGTGAAATGGTATCTTGCATGCAGATATCCTCATATGACTTCATCCTCTTTCAGTACAGCATTATCAAGCTTCAGAATATGTGTAATTACAAACTATTAAATAGGTAAACAGGCTCAAAAGTGTTAAGTACAAAATATTTTATGGATGTTCAGACTCAGAAGTGTAATTAAAAAACTATTTTTATATGCCAACTATGTATACGTTGCATAACTGCAAACTGCTTTATAGGTACACAGGCTCAGACATTTTTGATGGTACAAAAACTACTTTATAGGCATACAGGCTCAGAAGTATAGATACAAACCACTTTATGGGCATACAGGCTCAGAAGTATAGATACAAACTACTTTATGGGCATACAGACTCAGAAGTAATTACAAACTATTTGATAGACATACAGCTTTTTTTCCAATATAAGTCTTCTGCCAACCCACAACAAAGTTGCATCTGCATCCTGTCTGCCAGGTGCTAAGAAAAAGTTCACATGAATGATGTTGAAAAATTCTCTCTCTCTCTTACTTCCCTCTAATGTGTTAATTTTACTTCCAGCAATATATTCAAATAATCACAGAATGACATCTTGGCAATTAATGGTAAGATTTTTCATACCAATATGATTGTGTATCTAAAACATGACCACTATACCAGTTGCAAATATTGAATGTTTAGTAAGCAATGACTTCAGTAGTAAAGTAGTTGACATTTATACATTGAGTCATATGCTCTATTTATGTATCCTTCATAACAACAAGGTATCCACTTACCATGTAGAATGCATATTGCCAGGAAAGAAAGATGAAACGGATGAGGTTGTGGGTAAAGAACTGAAATTAGACTGTGCCAAAGAAACTGGATTTGCAAAACCTCCTGACCTCAAGGATGAAGTTAATGAAGTGCTACAATTCTGCAAGCATAAACCAGAAGGTATGTTAAATTAATTTAACAAAATCTAGCAAAACTAAACAGTAAGAACTATGAAAGGGTGCATGATTTACAAAATTACTAATTTCCAGCATTAAAGCCACGTCACTGATCCTATAAAATACAGTATAGATGTACAGCTTTTTGTTGTTTCCAGTCAATTCATATCTGTGATGTTAAAATGCACTATGTTTACATCCTGCAAAAAAAAGAGTCATGTATTGTTTGAAATCATAAAGTTATGTGTCTTAAGTCGAGGGAGCAGGGGAATGGAAGTCAAATTACTCCTCTGGTGATTTTCAGTCTTATCAGTAATAATATATAAAGGAAATCTGAAAACCCTAAACTACCAGCAGTCAAAAGTATCAAACAATTTGAATGACTTATTTAAGCAATAACTATTTAATATTAATTATTACTATTATTAAATAATAAAAGCTGAAGACAGGAAAGGCAGTACCTTGCGTTGAGGTGTGCTGACAAGTAATGACACAGCTTCATTCCATTGGGACTGCATCAAGAACTGCAGACGGCTCAAAATTTCCATCCTTTAATGAAAACTCTTTTCTTATTTTAAATCAATAAAATTTGCAATTCATGTATTCTTATTCATCTACAACAGAAACAAAATTAACTGGTTATTTTAGAATAAATAAACATAAAGCTTGATTTCTCAGATCTAGAATTCATCTCTAATACTTAGAAACCAGGTTGAGCTCCAAGGACTTTGTGAGATAATTGACAATTAGATCTAGAATTTATCTTTAAATTTAGAAACCAGGTTGGACTCCAAGGACTTGGCAAGATAACTGACAACTAGATCTAGAATTTTTGGAGCAGTAATTATGAAATGTTTGGAACAGTTATTATGAAATGTTTGGAGCAGTAATTATGAAAAGTAAGGGAGAGTTATTATGAAAGGTAAGGAGCAGTAATTATAGACAGTAACAGTAATTAAGGACTGTTTGGAGTAGTAATTATGAAATGTTGGAGCAGTAATTATAGTTAGTAAAAAGCAGTAATTATGGAATGTAAGATGCAGTAATTAATATATATAAGAAACAGCAAATATGGAAAGTAAGAAATATTAATTATGGAAATAGGAAGTAGCAACTATGGACTGTTAAAAAAAATTCTTCTTAAATGTCTAGAACCTATTTAATCCTTTATCTGCCCCAAAGAAATGGTTTGCACAAGTATGGGTAGGAGATGGCAAATATACTGAAAGGTTAATAAGAGGACCAAGCAAAGCTGGTATCACTTTATTAAATATTTCCCCTTTTATCAGTCTTTACAAAAATTAACAGTTGAAGAGGCAGGGAATTAAGAATCTAAAAAAAAAAAACTGCTATTTCTGCATTTCTGATAATATCTCTCTCTCTCTAATCAAAAAAATACTTACCTTTGAGATTCTAGTTTTTGTTTTGCCTGTTTCAGGGAAGCATTTTCTTCTAAGTACACATTCAGTCTGTAAAGAATTTTTAAAAAAATATACATAATTGTAATGTAACCAAATGAAATGAAAATAAATGATTATAACATTGCATAATGCAGTGAATCCTGGAACAATTCCTTACAATTCTGCAAACACAAAGGGACCATGGAAATGCCTTAATTTAAATATATGCTATTTAACAGACACATCTCCGTCTCCAGCAAACATCTTTATACAATAAACAAAAAGCAGTAAAGAGCTAAGATTCTGTACAAAGGAAATGATTTTTTATTTGTAAACCTGAAAGAAATGTGTCATTCAATGGAATCAACTGTCACGTGCTATTTTTATTTTTTAAGTTTTGATTTGTCGGATTTCATTAAATTCCTATTATCTTTCTCATATACTTATAGGTAAAATATTTCTTTGTAAAGCAAATTTTAATGAATGTTAAATTGTTACCATTCGTTGGTTTTCCCTATTCAGATCTGTCAATAATTTTATTCTGACATCACAAGACTGTTAAACCCTTGATAAGGAAACATAATTAACTAGGCTAAAAAAAAAGGGTAAGGGAAACATATTTCAACCCCGAATGGAATCTGCACTGACATAAGAATGCATGAGGTAGAGGGTAAATGTGATGAACAATGATGTATTCAGAATGGTGTCTCTTGAGTTGCAAGAAGAAAATGAGTAGGTTGAACAATGATGTCTGCACATGTTGGCTTCTGAATGAGCCATTGCATGTTGACTTCAGAACCAGCAGATGGCCTAGCACTTTTATAACAGGACTGCCATCTTGGTCCAGAGACCCAATAATATCAAAATTCCAAACTATAAACTGCTCTTGAATCTCTAAGTGTTCATGGAAAACAAAGATATATTACAAAGAATGTAGTTTTGATTCTTATAATTAAGCAATAACTCTTTACCTGCTCTCCAACTCAGCATGTTCCTGTCTGAAAATTTCTTCTCGGTGCTGAGCTTCTTTTCGAAGAGAAGACAATTGCTCCTCTAATTCCTGTTGGTGCCGCTGGTGTAATTCCATTATAGTGCGCCGGTATTTCTCTGCAGCCTTGTCCTGTTCAGCTCGCATCTTTTCATGAACCTCATTCAGCTGGGTGGAAATCTTCAAAACAATAACATAAATGTTTATTAAAATGCCAAAAATCAGTTAATTTTAAAATCATAAAATAGATAAAGTCTGTTCATATAATAGATAAAGTCTGATAAGTACAAACAATGAACAAATAATAAAGACAAGAATTAGTAGTTATTTATTCTCTTATCTAAAATTGTCTGTACATACATATTATTTTAATATGTATACGACATATGACAAAAATGGCCTATGGCTGAAAAACTGAGGTTATACCAACAGATATGACAGCAAATGTTGCTTTCACATGTATTGTCATAATTTTCACTTTATCTGTTTGGTAGGCACAAAATATATGGAAGATTTCTTAAAGGTGCTTTAAGCATTTTATTCCATACTCAATTGTTTATTCCAATCAATTGTTTCTGTTCACCAGTTCATCCTTTCGCAAGGGTTCAAAAATGATGCCATTTGGGAATTTTACGTTTTGGTAATGCCTTCATTTAAAAATCATGACAGGTGGCATCTTTCATCCATCATCTACAAAAGAAAGAACAATAAAATTGTCTTTTTCAAGTTGTTCTTATGCATATTACTTTTCACTTTAGTTTTGATTGTTTTGCTACTCAGTAGACTGAATGTCACAAGTATCTTGACCATATCCCTTATCTGAGAGAGTTCAAAAGTGGAAACCTGAAGACAACTGATGATATGATTTTGAAGAGACAACATTTTCTTCCAGGTTATTTAGAAGTTTCTGTGCAATGTTTGTTCTTTTTTAAATGCACAATCTGCAGTGGTTCATAAATCTTGTACACCATCCAGCTGAAACAACAAAAGTCTCCTCATTTAAAATTCTTGTTTATAAGTAAGTATATTCAGTACCCACCAGATGTACAGTCCTATAATAGGAGTAGTACATATCCAAGATCAACATAGCTTCCCAAGGAACATCAAGTTTCGCACAGATTCTTAGGTGAAATAAAACAACAAATGTGTCTGCTAATCCACCCTTTCTGAAAATAGTTGGTTGGAAGAGACTATATGCATGAAATGTGTTAAGTAGTCAGTAAAAACTTATTTACTTGAAAAAGAACTTTCCGCATCATTCAACCAGATGCATACACAATAGAAGAATCACAAATAGGAGGTGGGTTTTCTGAATGAGTAAAAAAAGAAACAATTTTCTTATACAATGAGAGCACATTAGCAAGATCTTAATAACAGAAAGCTCTTAATGATATAAAGCCCAGGGAGAGACTGACAGATGGCCAAAAGAAATGTCAGAAGCCCCAAAAGACATCTTAACTTATTATCTGTCTCAATACTGGCTATGGTACAGAAATTTTCCATATGCAGCCTGTCATAATACCATATTTGGTTCATCTGTATGCACACATTTTCTTAGTCTTTAAAATGATCCAATCAGTGTGAAGCTAACATGTTTGGTTTAGCAGGCAATCTGTATCAATTCTACCATTGTATAGTTTTATTTAGACTGCTTGTGTGATGGGGGGCACCCACTGTGTTTTACCACAACATCAAAATCTTGCTAAGTCATGACTTCAACTTTGACAGTTTGGTATTTGTAACACTTTACTTTTTCAAAATCCATTTATAATTATAGCCACTTTTCACTTTTTAGTAAGGTCACCCATACAAATTTTTTGGAGCGGCAAAATAACCTGACAGACTCTCATGTCGCATTAGTATGTGACCCAAATTCTAGGCCTTCTACTAGCCATGATGCAACACCCCAAATTCTAGATTTTCTATTTGCCATGGTGCAACCCCCCAAATTCTAGGCCTTCTATTTGCCATGGTGCAACCCCCCAAATTCCAGATCTTCTACTTGCCATGGTGCAACACCACTGCCAAAATACTGAATATCTTCCTTCCTCTCCTGACTTGACAAGATCTGAATCAGCAGCAGTCCTGATTTGGGTGATACACCAGAGCGAGGTTGTCTGAGTAGATCCAGACTGACTAGCAGTTTCCATGGTACTTCCAAAGTAAGTTCTTGCAATATGCTTATCCATGCTTTCTCCCATTTGAAATCAAGAATCAAGATGGACCTATTAACTATCTGAGCTTTACCAATACCAGATCAGAATAGCACCAAAAATATATTGTTACACAATTTGTAAATATAGTGTTTCGCTTATCATGTGTAGACCAGCATTTGTAAATATAGTCTCTCACTCTATTATCTCTTACATGCTGAACAAGTGGGATAGAAGCTGACATTCTCTGTTATGACCTCAGGTTTAATAAAGAAAGCTAAACATGATATTAACATGTAAGTAAAGGAGGAAAGCAGCAAGGGTAAATGCCAAGCTCAAAAAAAGAAAAAAGAAAATATTCCATAAACTCTGGAAATTATAAAAGAAAACCAGCAAAAATAAACACATACAAAATTGGTCACTTTAGAAATTCAGCAAAATGGTCAGTCCTGGATAAGCATTATAACCATAAGTGTATCAAGCAAGCTGCAATACCAAAGCACATGCCTTCTAATCATGAGATAGATAATTCTGAGCACTAATAATTCTAATTCACCGAAAGGGAATCCCCTGGTGAGGTAATACATTCTCCTACTATTCTGTACATCTGGCTGCATGATGAAAAAAAAACAACCTACGTATGCTTTGAAAATAACTGCTCTCAAACAATTTAACTGTTAAACAAAAAAAAGCAGCTTATTATCCCAACAATATTTTCAACAATAAGCATACCACACCACATGTCAACAGAACATGCTTTTCAATCTTTCTGATGTATAATAGTGCTGAACTCACTTCTTTCTCCATCTGTGAGTGCAGATCAGCTTCTAGAGATCTCTGAGCACTCTCATATTTGGCTTCTGTAATTGACATCTCTACTTTTAAACTTTCCTGAAAATTTATCAAACCAAATATTATACAAAATATACTTAATAATATAATATCACATTTGGTTTCTGTAACTAACAACTTCACTTCCTTTTTAGGATCATGTATACACAATAATAAATCTACAAAAGATACTGTTGGTTTCTAGAAACATTGTAAATATTCATAAACCTGTAGGACCACAAATTTCACTAAAAGGGTACAGAGCATGCTAAATTATTTGGCTTCTGTATTGGGCAAAATTCCATTTTAAAACTTCCAGGAAGATTTATTAAACCATAGTAACCAAATACTTGAATATGCAGAATAAGTCAATAACAAAAACCATTCATGTAATTTCAGTTTTATTTATTAACTAGATTCCCATCACCTTCACCCTACCCACACATCTCTCTAGACATTTCATCCACAATGTACAACAATAAATGGTGGTGACCTTTTCTCTCACTGCAATGTCCAATTCCATTTCTAGTTTCTTGACATCTGTCTGCAAGGTGTGAAATTTATCTTCCCACTCCTCAGCTTTATGGGTTTGTTCTTCCAGCTTTACCTGTACATCATGTTCATTAACATAATTTTAAATGATACTGATGCATAATTTCATGCTGTACTCATTTACTCTCAATTGCAGGCAAAACTATACAGCCATTATCACCATCATTCTCAGGAACTGATTATCCTTTCTTAAGTATTACAATATTATAAAGCAGCCTAAGACTGAAAACAAGGAACAGTAGAATCCTAAATGGGAATAAGTGATTGGATTGCTATAAATATCAGATAATGAAGAAATAGGGGAAGGGCATAAACAAACTGCATATTAAATGGAAGTATGTTTTAAGTATAAAATCAGGATTATTAATAATTATTCTAGGACAACATAACAGAATACAAAACTATTACAAGAAGGAATAAATTTCAATCAAGTAAACTCAACAATGGATTTTAAAATGATTAAATGCAACATATAGTATACAGTTTAGCAAAATGCAAAAATTATTGTTTACAAAATACAACTGATTGATTTCCCAGCAATGAGTCGCACCAGTGTCTCAATAACATGATATCAGTAAAAGTACAATTAAGTTCTCATTGAGAAATGCATAGAGTTAAATGCAATTAGTTTACCCGTTCCATCTGCATGACTTTGAGATTCGCTTCTTTGACCTGGTCAATCTTGTGTAGTAAGTCTTGCTCCCGCTGATACCAACTGTCTTGCTCCTAATTAATCCAAAACATTAGAAGTAAGACTAAATCCTTTTCTTATCAAATACTGAATAAAAAGTACAAGACTGCTACAAAAAATAATAATCAATTTAAAATGAACTAATTTTATAATTTATATTTCTCACTTTATTATTTATATTTTAACTAATATCAACGTTTACTAGACATGCATATGGTAGGAGTAGGTGTGCACTCATGGTAATACAAATTTGTAGGACCAAAAGGCTTCAAATAAACCTTTAGTAAAAGATAACAAAAGGGGAAAGTACTTATTGAGTTATATACCTATTGTTGTGGTGTAAGTTCCCCTAGCATTATTTGTAAGAAAAATAGCCGGGAGGGTCTATGCACATTTGGAAAGTATTCAAAAGAAAACTAATTAAAGCTTAAAAAGTCCAAAAAGTA
This sequence comes from Sinotaia quadrata, assembly GCA_028829895.1. NCBI lineage: Eukaryota > Metazoa > Mollusca > Gastropoda > Architaenioglossa > Viviparidae > Sinotaia > Sinotaia quadrata. The sequence goes on along the minus strand of CM054177.1, from coordinate 58,865,960 downwards.
AATTTTCTGGATTCACAAACATTTTAAGGGGTTTATCTTAACCAGGCCTGGTCCATATATACTCACAGGAGACAATAATTTAAAAAAAAACCTCCCCATTAGTGTGTCACTTTCAAAAATAAATTCAGGCACCTGGTGCAAACGGTCTTGTGCTTTCTGTGCTCTGCTTTCAGCTTGGTCTCGTGCCTCTTTTAACTGTTCCCAGTCTCCCTCTATCAGTGCTAAACGTTCATGTTCCACAGACAACAGTTCTTCTGCATGCTTTTTGCTGTGCACTGCATCTGCAAGCTGTCAAAAGGGAAAAATACTAAAAGTGACTGCTTATAAAGTGGAACTGCATCATCAATGAAGTGAACTGAACCATATATACTCATTCATCTCATACTGCAAACATCTCTCCAGGCCGAGTGTGATTCTGATTCTTTATACTACATGGCACCCCAAAATGCAAGACAATTATTTCATCTGGTGCTGAAATAAAAGAATACCACCACCCCCAAACTAAAGTAACTTCTGAACCTAACAAAACTGCTAGTAATGGGCAATTCTGACTAAATACAATTCAGGATATATGCGCCATCTGTAGAACAAAACCCTGGTTAAAATATTCAAATTATAAATCTTAAAGAAAAATTAGTTTACAAATCTATTTAAGAAAACTTAAAATAGTTTGTTGTTTTTGAAATTATACTGTTTATGAAACATTTTATAACTAAATAAATCATTGTTGCCTTTCACAGATTTCAATGACACCTTATATAATTATTACTTGCTATCTTTTATCATATCTAATTTCTTTTCAAATTTAAAAAATGTTCTTAAATAATTTTGAGAAAAGGACACCTACATATGCAAACAAACTTTAAACTTTTCTTACTGATGCAACTGTTAAATGGCAAAAAAAAAAAAAGAGTAATGCATAAAGAATTTAAACCTAGCTATGTTTATAAATATGAGGTACAAATTAATGATCATATACTGAAATTTGCAAACACCTGTTCCATACTTGATCAGTGACATACTGTAATATAACAACTCAACTGCCTACAATCTTCTAAACTATGATTAATGATGATGTCTTATGGCTTAAGGCCCTTTGTTCCATGAGGAATCCAAGAAATAAGCAAGTAAGTAAGCTTATGGCATAAAGTTTCACAAGACAGCATATTCTAATTTGTAGTGATGATTGAAATGATGTTAAATTGACTAAGTATTCACATCAGATTTACTAATAGTACATGTATACTAACATAAATGTCAAATGAGGCTTTGACAAGTGTCTGATTCTGAGACAAGAGGACCGCATTTATTTCAACTTATGCAGTTTGAATATTACTGGCACAAATCATAAGAATTAGACTTTTGGCAAATGATCATGTTCCTTTTAAGATAGAAGTAACTCATTGCTATATCAGTAAGATGCATCAAAAACTGATGCTGAAGGCAAAAAGTCACATGTAATGGTGGCTCCATACAAGATGAAGATTGACTTCACTTCCAGATTGGACTGTAGGCATTTTATCATTTACTTTACCATTTCAAGACTCAGTGAGGTAAATGATACTTTACTGAAGTACAGCACAAAGGGAAGAGTTGAATCTTACCTCAGCCTTCATCTTTTCTAAAATGGATGCTGAATTTTCTCTTTCTTGCTTCAGCTCTTCCACAGTGTTGGCAATTTCTTGTTCAAAACTCTCAATCACCTATACACACACATTTTATACACACTCACAAACTACAATCAAGTGGATCAGAGTAAAACGAAAAAAAATCTACCAAGACTAAGATTAAGGCCATTTTAATATGATGGTTATGTACATTCTCATATGCTACTGAATTGGATGAGTATAAAATGGAAAAAACTTTGACTAAGAAGATTGATGACATTTTTAAACAAAAGTTTCTTTTAAAGTTACTGATGACTGTTGGATGTATATATAAAATATATAAATAATGGCTTATAATCTCAAATCTGACAATTAAATATGTGTGGGTAACTGAACAGTCCCTAATTATTCAACCCGAACATGGTTGTATTTCTGAGAATGACTATTTCTAACTGAGCACGCTTGTATTTCTGAGAATGATTATTTCTAACTGAGCATTCTTGTATTTCTGAGAATGATTATTTCTAACTGAGATAACTATATTTCTGAGAATGATTATTTCTAACTGAGATAACTATATTTCTGAGAATGATTATTTCTAACTGAGCATGACTGTATTTCTGAGAATGACTATTTCTAACTAAGCATGACTGTATTTCTGAGAATGACTATTTCTAACTAAGCATGACTGTATTTCTGAGAATGACTATTTCTAACTGAGCATGACTGTAACTCTGAATATAGCTACATTTGAAAATGGCCGTAATTCTAAAAAAGAATGGCTGCATTTTAAACTGAAAATGACTGCATTACTTACTGAGCATGGCTGTATTTCTAAGTGAGCATGACTGTATAAAGTATACTTACAGACTGTTGCTTTTTCAGCTTATCTTCCACCACCAGCTTCTCTTTTGTGAACATTCGCAGGTATTCATCTTTTTCTGCTTCTCTTTTTTTCCATCCTTCTACAACTTTACCCAGTTGCTGTTTTGTAAATGCCATTGCATGTATAAGTTGTTAATAAGTTACCGATATTAGCTTGTAAATTATTTCAATAGTTTATATTTAAAAAGCAACAATAAATAAAGAGAAACTAATAATGCATAAGTCAATTTGCAATTTATTATTCTGTTTAAAATATATTTTTGTGAATGAGTCAAAAGAACTGTTAATTGAGAAAGCCAATATATTTCTTGGTGTAAGTGATTGTTGTAAAATGCAACAGAATGAGTGAGTAAGTGTGTGTATGGGAAGGTGGGAACAAGTGGAATAATAATTGCTCAATGCAGAAAATATTTACTTTGTCCAGCTGGTCAATCATGATATCTTTTCGTTTGTCTGTGGACACTGCAACAGCCAGCTGCTGCTGTAATTCCAACAACTGCATAAAGAAAAACAACCCAATTAACAAGTCACATTTTCTTTGAATACTATAAAATAAACAAATATAAATATATCTGCATTTAGTGAAAGGTCAGACATACTAAACTAGCTAGAGTTTTTTTCCAACCAGATAAACTTTAAAAAAAACAGTATGTTATTCAATTTACTATAAAAATATGCAACACCAATATAGTTATTTATTTTATTTTGTAAATTGTATTTAGGAAAGAGTTGTATTTAAAGAGTAATTAATGTAGTTTCTTTAGATACTATAAGCGTAATATAACTCTATAAGTGGTTTAGAAGTAAATTATATATAAATAAAAGTAGGAAAGCATAGTATCCGGCAAGAGAGTTTACTTGGAAGACTGCACATTCAGGATATAATGGTATGCTATGAGTGCATGTGGTATGTGTCTTTTTGTATGTGTCAAAATGCATACAAAGGTACAGAGATCCATGAAGCTAAGGGGAGAGAATGACTTGGTAAGCTGATACGGCTGTCGTCATGAATAAAGCTACCATGTAAACTGTAAACACTGTGTTGCGTGTTTGTGTTATGTAACTGTCCTCTATTATCATCGTTTTTATCTTGCATCCTGTGGTGACCCACTGCACTACTACTTACATCACACATGCACACATGCACAGATTAATCAGAAAATGTGATGGGCTTACCTTTGCATTCAAGCTCTGTATCTGCTGTTCACAGTGCTGAAAACATAAAGAGGATACTAATTACAATTCAACATTGATGTGCAGTGGCAATTTACAATGCAAAAGGGGCAATTGCCCCATGGGCTAAAGGTATGAGAGATCAAAAGGCTCCTTATCTTACTCTGTCAAAACAATTTGCCATCCATAAGAAGTGGTAGGTTTATAGTAAATCATCCAAGCATTTACAAAACAAAAACAAACTCTGGTTTGTAATTCTGTAGAGGAGACCAGTGATTATATGTCAAGCAAGCAGTTAAATCTTACTATAACATTCAAGTATAAAAGCATATTAACTATGATCAGTGCTTCTGTAGAAGAGATCAGTGATGTCATGTAAAGCAAAAGGCACTTGTGAATAATATATCCTAAGTAATGATAGATCCCAAAATTATTTAATTACCATGACTATCATACAAATGATAGACAAATTGCACATTAACATGAAAAGCACATAAATGCTCAATACCATGTCCATCATACAAATGATATATATTTGTACAATAGTAAGAAATGAAAGATATATTGTACAATAGTATGAAATGACAGATATAACTGTACAATAATGTGAAATGACAGATATAACTGTACAATAATATGAAATGACAGTTATAATTGTACAATAATATGAAATGACAAATATACAATATGAAATGATACATATAACTGTACAATATCATGTCCATCATACAAATGACAGATATAAATTTTGTAGAATGTCTAACTATTTAATGCTTCTAACCGCAAACAAATAATTCTTTAATTAAAATTCATATTTTAAGTATAATTCTCTTAATAATTTCAGATATTTAACAAACATGTTATTTAGTAAATGAATATAAAGTTCCTTTCCAACAGTATCAACGGCAGCTTGAAGCAATTTTCATTGGCAAGAAAAGCAATAGGGGTGTTAGATAATGAGTATGAGTATGATATACTATGAGCATATATTCCCCAGTCCTTGTTAAAGTACTAAATACAGTGGCCTGGAAAACAATAAGGGCTGATAGATCATCCTATGTGTCTAATATTATTTTCCCATCTTTTGTAAGTAATGTAAACAGTGGTCAGGAAAGCAAATGACCATCCCATGAGTTGAACATTTTCCCTAAATACAAGTAATAAAAATAGGCTATAAGTTTACAAAAGAAATAATAAGTTATAATTATTATAGTTGAATAAATATGAGTTGGTGCAGTGAATTATTGATGTTGATTTTGTTCATGAGTAAATAAAACTTCAATCTGCACAAATGCTATTCTAACTCATGAAACACTAACCGGTTTTCTTTAGAAACATTTTCTGAAACTATCTAGTGGTTGGCTGTAAGTTCATATGTATATAAATATCCCGGATTTATTGAGATACTTATTGAATACCTTTCATTTAGAAAATAGTTGTTCTAAAATTATGTGTCATTCAAACAGGCATCATTTTCACATTTTCACCCACAAATTCAATTTTTCTTACTTGAAGTTAATCACAGATGTTTGCTGACCTATTTAGAAAATTTCCAATTTTGGCAAATTATAAAAAAAATTAAGTAAAACAAAATCAAAACAAAAGAAACATTCATCAGATAGTTTCTGCTTTCACTATGTAATGAGGAATATTTCAAAATAAAATAAGATTTCTCTGAATAATTAACTGATGTATTTACATAATGAATATTGATGTCACAGACTAAGTCAAATCAAAGGAGCTACATTAACTCCAAAGGGGAGATAAAAGATGAAAACATTTATCAATAATGTGTCCCTTATCAGTACCCAGAGTGGGGTATTTTGGAAAAGATTGCAGTGAAGTTGGAATGGGGGCAGAGGGATTCATGTGTATTTACAATGGGTAAGCATTCAAAAAAAAAACCTCACCACTTTAGTAAGAAAGTTCCTTAAACAATTTTTAAATGTTCTTTTCTGCAGTTATATGCCAGAAGTGCATACAAGCAAAAAAGACAGGGAAAGAAAACTCATGAATGGAGCAGATTAGGCAACTGCTTAAAAATCCTTTAAAAGGTCTGAGACTAGACATGTCTCTAAGATAAAAGTTAGAGGAAAATTATGCTAAATTCCAATACTCCATTGCATGATATCTATAGGGGCTACATTCCTACACAGAGTGGATGAAACTGCTCTAATTTCATGGGCTCAACAAAATTAGATCATAATCAGTGCTTATGCTTATATGCATCTCTGATAACTTGTTGAAGTCATATTAATGACATTTACTGCAAGATCTCTTGCATGCACATATATGATATACCACAATCACTCTAATTTTTGGCACCAATTCAAGATCAAATCAATTATTTTTTAATGTAGAAAAATTGGTATTCTTCATAAATGTAATAGGCAGGGGTAACATTTTTTAAATTTCATATAATAAGATATTTTGATCATATTTTTGACATTCATTATTTAACACAATGAAATGAGGATAAGACAAAAATGCACTTACTTTTCTTCTATAGCGTTCTTTTTCTAGTGCTTCCCGTAGAAAAATATTTTCACTTTGCGAAGATACATCACTTTTGACTGAAGTGTTTGACAGGTCAGAGAAAATCTTGTATGAAAAGCTTGGAAAACTTTCAAACATTCCTGACAGTTCCTCTTGTCCTCGAAATCTGTGCATTGATGCATAAATTAATTATGGTAAAATAATTAACTAAGACAGCAAATAAAACCAACATTTGGACACATGAATATGTAAAATGTGACAATTTGTGTGATTTACTATAATCCAGCAGCATAATAAAGATGTAGTAAACTGAAAAATAAAAATACTGCATATAGTGCCTGTATAATGCAGATGCACAACAAAGACATGAAAATTGTTTGGGGGAGGAATCCAGGCACCAAACCCAACAAAGCAGTAACACACACACGCGCGCACACACACACACACACACACACACCCCACACACATACACACACATACACACACACACTCTCTCTCTCTAATTAATACAATAGTACATAAATACATAAATGAGAGCTGTACAGCTGAACTCATTCGACAAAGAGCAGAAGCAGGAGCCAAAACACTATGTCAAATCATATTTGACATCTATGCCACTCTAGTTATTGGTTATGATTGTTATTATTAATCATCCATAACTAATTACATGTGATAAGAATCTTAATTTTTATTATTAATAATTCTCTAGAAGACACCACTCATCTCTCTCACTTGGCAGATATGTGGGCACTGTATATGTTTTCTCTCTTCCACAACATTAAAGACAAACATTTACTATGATGCAGTGGAAAACTTAACAAAAGAGAAGATAAATCCATCTTTAATCCATATCTAGTGAGCCCCCAACCACCTACTATCTCTCCAATATATGGCTATCAATTGTGTAAGGAGGTCAATAAATATAACAATTTATTAAATCAACATTTTACAAACCAGTTAGACATTACTGCCTTTTTAAAAAAGTTATTGCAGTATCTTAGTCAAACGTAAAATGTGAAAATAAATGCACACCAAAAATGATCTACTATTCTTTTCAAATAAGTCACTGCAAAATATTTCAAATATTGTAGTATATGCTAGTTCTTACCCAACCATTGAGTTTGAGTTCACATCATGTGGCCTGTCCATCAGCAAGTCTGAAGCTGAGTCTGCATAATCATAAACCTGGTGATCTATGAAAAAATAAAGCAGAAAAGAAGCTAAGAAAAAAATTCAGACACCTACATTTATTAGAGAAGGAATTTATTAATTTTAATTAATCTTTTAAGAAAAAAAAAGATACTACACAAAGAAAAATAATAGTGGGACTATCAATACACCAATAAAGTAGGAAATAACTTAATTTTCTAGGTAGTCCCAACCAATATTTCAAATTTGATCCAGAGAAAAAAAGTATTAGATAAGGTAGAATGCAAAATTCTAAGAGAAAACTTGAAACAATTTATTAAATATTGTCATTTGACTATACAAATTAGTTGTCATCACTTTAATAAATGATCATTTTTTTATATACTGCTAAAATTATAAATCTTCAATGGAAGATAAACAATTATAAAAGAAGTATATGTTCTAAATGATAAAAATGCACAACTTCTTTTCAGAGACTGTATTATATTTTACAAACTGTGTACAAACACATTTCTTCATTAGGTAAACATGCTTGTAATATATTATAAAGTACATATTCAAGACATCATAATATTTTTTTTTAAAGTGGCTTAAAATTATTTTTTCTGTATTTAAAACAATGCAGTACCAAGGTGTTTTAGCCCAATTTTTTCCAGAGACACTGATCTAAAACCCATTGACATATTAGGTCTACAACATCATCAAACATACAAATTCTGGACTAAAGAAGAAAAAACATTAAGACACAAATTGTAAAATGATTAAAAATTATTTAAATATTTTGAAAGTGGTTGTAGTGCTGCAATTTGCTTTACTTTTGTATGTGTATATTTTATATATAAGTACACATCTAAATTTAGAATACAGTTTAAAGTTATTTTAGTTGTTTTGAATACAATATCATATAATTTATAGTTCAATTCAAATAGCATATATACAAACAACTGTATAATATATTTATAAACATACAAATATTATTATAATTAAGAAGAAATGCTAAAGAAAATTACCTATGCATATATGGAAAGATATGAAAGTTTGTACAACTAATTACATCAGCATTCAGAATGTACTTTCATTAACAAATAACAATAACAAAGATTTTTACTGTGCATATGATTACTATTGTTTATCAAATCCTGATATAGTCCACATTCCGCCATCAAGAGAAAGTAACTCAATATCCCATACAAAATAAATGTTGCTCTTGTCTGTAACTTAAAGCCTTCAAATGCAACTTTCAAATTATCTAAATGTGGCAGGTTTTCTAAAAAGAAGTGCTAGGTACTATGAAAAAAACAAAAAAATAAAAACCCAACATAATTAGAGGGTAATTTCAAATTGTTAATGACTCATTTAATTTACTTACTGAATCGTTGTAAGATATAATTTTGATACAACACTTTTAGTGTAAAGCTTATATGCAGCTTTTAGTTCTTAAAGAAAATAATAATTTTATTTCAATAAAATAATGTTATTTCAATAAAATTAACATACTATGCAACTAAATATTTTTTTTAAATGTTTGGGAGTTGGTGGGGAATCTAACCTCTTAAGAAAAGTATAATGATTAAAAAGTAAAAGTCATCTAAAAACCAAATTATAAATTTAAAAAATCCAGATAATAACACAGTATGTATTAAGATATTAATTTACTATTATCAATTAAATTTTGAATGTTTAAGAGAACAGTTGTAAATTCCATCTGCCTAGACTAATTATTACATATACAAGTATATTATTAAATAGATACTAATGAATACAATGTTTATAATATATATTAAGTGTAATATTTGTAAAGCCATGACCCTGAAAATATAATTAATTGATTTAGTTTTATCACCTATTATAAATGTCAATGGGAGAACAATATTGTCAATTACATTAAAAATCTTGAGGGAAAATATTTTTGGTACATTAACTTTCATTGTTTTATCAGGAACAACTTGCAGTAAAATGTATCCATGGAACTGGCAAAAAATATGTAAATTTAATATTCTATGGAAAAATTCAATATACTTAGGTACAGTGTTATAATAAAACAGAAAATTATTACCTTAGCTGATATTTCACTGTATCTGTTTCTGTCAAAAAAATAAAATCATACAGATAATGATATATATATATATATATATATATACACACACATAACTTTGCAAAAAACTATTTTAAATGCTTACTGTAAGAAGAAGCATCTTTGGGAATTTTGAGCATGTTTTGTAATCGACTGCGAACTTCTTCCATTCCTTGGACTTCCATACTCATATTTCCTATGGTGCCTATCTCCTGGAAAAGATGTCAATTTAAAAATCATAAGAAAATCTTACTTCATTATTATCACTGCATAGGGAAGATTTCTTTGAAAAACATCTGAAAAATACATGTCATTATGAGATTTTGACAGTATTTAAACAAATATAAGTTTAACAGACAAAAATAAAAATATTAATATATTTATAATATTTCTCATAGTGAAAGAGTTTTGGATTGGTCTTATCTGGGTGGTACCATAGCCATTTGGTATCCGTAGTAATTCATTTGCATGTCTGCAGAATTGTGGACTAATAAGTCTATCACCTGTTCTATACCAGAGGGATCAAATGTGCAGGTTGGAACATTACCATTTTATTATATATAAATTTTCCTTCTATTTCACACTCACAGTATGTGATAATGAAGAAGATAATGAAATAACTCCAAGCTTTTGACTACAAAGCACAAATCACAAAGTCACATTACCCCCTGTTGTTAAAATGAAAAAAACTTTAAATATTATGACCAAGAGATGGATTAGTTACAAATTATGTCAACTCTATTCTCATACACTGAAAAACAGAATGAGTCAGCAAAAAGTCATTCAACAGTATACTGAGCACTAACAGTTTTGCATGAAGTAGATTGTTCTTTTCATTAGCACTTCAAAATTTACATAATAACTTACCTAAGGCCTACCTTACATTATACAATGCCTATTATGTGTAACTATGTGCAAACCCACATAGTAATGCATATTGATCTCTGTGGTTTGTAAACCAATTAAATTTCCTAGAATTTCTGTGCACAGCTCTCCAGTATTCTTTCATTCCAATCCTGACACCGTCTTGAATATGGAGATCACTACTACAATGCATTCACTATCTACTATAATTCTTTTTATATCCATTGACCACTATAAATGCTAACAAAATGTGGACTGAAGGCTACTGTGCAGTCACTATCCATTGTAATTCATTTTATGACTGACTCCACTATAAATGCTAACAAAATGTTAAATGAAGGAAAGAGTGCATAAGACTAGTGACGATACTAGAATCAAACCTATATTTTCCCCATTTTTTCACATATGCAATAGGCTCTAGTAATGTAACCTCTGTGAACACTGAATCACTAAAAAAAGTGACAGAAATGAATATACTTTCGACATCTATTCTAAAGTACAACAAAAGAAAATACAGGCATCCAACAAGTTTTAACATTTAAACCATTTATTGAACAATCATCAAACTGGGTTCCCATGAAATACAAACTTCAATTTCTGTCCAATTCCCTTTAAAATTAATTAAAAAATGGCAACAACCAAGAATCTAGCAGTAGAGATGGATTTTATCATATAGTTCTTTTGCAAAACAATTTTTTCAAGAGTCTTAATCTAACTGGATTTTTTGGTTAAATTTTAGAAATTCAAAAATTCTGAATTATCTATTTTACAGACTTACAGATGTCAGTAAACAAATCAACTACTAAGAGAGAAATGCTTTTCACCAATCACCTGCTTTTGACCATCACAACTCATCTGCCCAACTTGAGTGATCACAGTTTCTGGTTGGTGAACTGTCAAGTGATCAGATTCTGGTGATTCAAACCCATCACTCAATGACTGCTGTAGTTGTTTCTGCTGCTTCAGGAGCCTTTGTTGCTCATGCTGGAGATGGCTTTGAAGCTGCATTAGTCCTGCTCTGCTCTGGGGGATCTTTGATACATTGCCAACAATGGATTTTGCTTGTGAAGGATTTCCATTGTGACCATGTGAATAAGATATCTGCTGTGGTGGAGGATGATTTTGACTAGGTGCATGAGTTGATGGTGGTGGCATAGATCTGGCACGGAAGCCTGATTGCTGGTCAGAAAGTTTAGCTGGATGTAATTTTGGTGCACCTGATGAATTGCGATTGGTGTTAGATTCCTTACCAACACCACTGACACGACTTTTGCTATTGCCACTAGCAGAAGTGTGGTGGGATGAGTGAGTAGCTCTTGACTGTACCACTGATACTCCTGCTGAATTCTTTGGTGCAACAACTACCATGCCACTACTTTCATCATCACCATCTCCATCCCCACCATTGGAATTGGACCGCAACATTGTTAATTTGGTAACTGAGGTTCCTACTGAAGCAGAGCCTTGAACAGCTGGACGCTGAACTTCACTTCCATTAATTACCTGCCTTCCAGTGGCACTAGTAACAGTATGGCTACGTGTATCTCTCTGATCAATACGGCTCACATGCAAAGATCCTTGTTGAGAGCCATTATTACCCCCACCAGCTACTGCACTATTAATCCTACCTGCAGGCCCACCTCTTTGCTGACGAGACATAAGGTGGTTTTTCATGAAAGCTGAATCAGTTTCATGTGTTCCAGTCTTACCACCAGCAAAATTTATAGGGATACTTTGGACTGTGCTTGTGCTAACACCACTCTGACTGGGAATTGTTACAACAATGCTACCACCAATACCTGACTTGGAAGGTTTAGAGTCTTTTGGAAATTGGTTATCAGATGCAATAATGTTATATGATGGTGTGTTGGATGTCAGTGGGTAAATAGTGCTTAGAACAGCATCCTTTTCAAAAAGCTTCTTTTGACTGCCTTCCTGTGTTGCATCTAAGTTTGAATCATTGATTTTTTTAATAGGTGACAAAGGACATGAATGTATGTTTTCATTCATACTCTGTTCTTGGGTTTTAGAGTCCAAAGCTGGTGCAGACCAGCCAGTACTATTCTTTCCAACACAAATGTGTCCGGAGGCAAATTCTGAGTCAGCATCTCCAATTGATAAATTTCTATCAGTGTCTGCAGCAAACAATTGGTGAGCAAGGCTTGAACCCCCATCCCCAATGTCCATATTATCTTGATTTTCATTGCCATCTTCACTTTCTTCATTCTCTGGATGAGACTCCTGGTCATCCCTCTCCAGACTGTCATACAAATTTGCTGAATGGTTGAGAAAGTCATCATCTCTAAGTGGGGGTAACTGCACTACCTGTGTCTGCAAAAAATGGTTCCGCATTGTAAGGGCTATAAATGCATTTCCTCTATCTAAGTCATCGTGACCTTCAATAATTCTCAAATTTTGGGTTTGATCAGCTCTTCCACCATTTGCACTTGCAGTAAATCTGTCCACATCTTCTGGTTCACAATGATCCATACATTCACTCACGTGTGGTTGAGTAAAATCTCCCTTAGTGAAATATTTTTGCTCAATACCTAAATAGTCATCACCATCGGAATCCTCAAAGTTCAATACTCCAGCTGGTGTAAATAAAATGACATTGCTGGAATTGTCATTAGTTTTGCTTGCCTGATGCAATTCATCCTGTGTGAAATAAGCATGACTTCCCAGTGGACTCATGCACATCTCAGTTCTATGTTCTCCAAATTCTTCTTTTTCTACATCCTCTTCTTCCATTGATTTCCAATCACTATCATCATCTTTAACATCGTTGTCCAAAATATTTTCATCAGCGGTGATTTCATCATTAGTTTCAGATGGAGTGATTTCCTCTTTATCACTAGTTCTCTCTACATCTTGCTGAAAAGCATCAATAAGTTGATCAGCAAGACATATGGCCATGTCTGTTATGGCAGCTGGTGTTTGATCCCCAATGGCTGCCATTATGTCTGGTGTAATCAGTCATAGGTCTGCATACAAACTGAAACATATTTCGCAAAGGCAACCTTAAGATACTTTTTAAATATAAAATAATTAAGATTAATAATGCAGGTGGTTTTCAATTTCCAGTTATATGTATTGTAAATATGTAAATGCATATGTATATGCATGTATATGTGGTGTTTTTAAATGACAGAGAAAAATAAACTGTCAGATGTTTCTGATGGTAACATTTTTCTGTGTACAGAAAATAATTCCTTTCTGTAGATTTTAGGAAGGCTTACAGCAAAAACAAAACAAAAATAAAACAAAACGTATTTTAGTAGTAGATTATTATTTTTTTTAAATAAACAAGACTGAGATTGAGAACTGAGATAAAAGAATTATTGAAAAATAGAAAATATATTGGAAAAGGATGCAACAAATGACTGCAAATACTCAGACATATCAGTTGTTACCTAGTGTGATATGTATCGCCTGGCATGCCTTCTGGCTAATCATAAACTAAAAAGAGACGACAAACATTTTTCACATTAGTCTTATTATAATATTACTGGCCAAAAACTACAAAAACACAACAAAACCTGAATGTTTTATCAAACTTTTTTCTGTCTGTTGACAAGATACTTTTGATTTTAACACTCTTTCTCCTGTTTACTGATGTTTACAAGATACTTTCAACTTTAACACTCTTTGTCCTGTCTGTTGATAAGATACTTTTGACTTTGACACTCTTTTTCCTGCCTGGTGATGTTTACAATTTACTTTTGACTGTAACACTCTGTTTCTTGTGTGCTGATGTTTACAAGATACTTTTGACTTTGACACTCTTTTTCCTGCCTGGTGATGTTTACAATTTACTTTTGACTGTAACACTCTGTTTCTTGTGTGCTGATGTTTACAAGATACTTTTGACTGTAACATTCTGTTTCCTGTCTGTTGACATTTACAAGATACTTTCGACTTTAACACTCTTTTTCCTCTCTGTTGATGTTTAAAAGATATTTTCGACTTTAACACCCTTTTTCCTGTCTGTTGATGTTTACAAGATACTTTCAACTTTAACACTATTTTTTCTACACTGTTTACAAGATACTTTCAACATTATAACTTGTATTAATTTACTGTCAGTTGTCAGAAAACCTAGACAATTTTTTTTTTAATCTAATGGAATTTAATTTCTTTCAGATAAATGAAAAAGTGTTATTTCCCTAACATTGTTTTTCAAACATCTAAAGGATCAAAATTAGAACTGATATATCTTTAAGTGTATATATATATTTGTTTTAGTACTAACTACTATCCTTTAGTAGCTGCATACAAATATACCCCATATTCACAAACACAAGTGAATTAAACTAAGTGTATCTGAATTAATCTAACAGTGTTCAAATAATCTAACATTCTCTAACTGTCCTATCCTGAAAAGAAAAAATAATGAACAGATGGAAGAAAAACTTAGTATTATTATTACAGTCTTTCTTCATCAAATAAAAAGAGTATTATTAAAAATTACACAAAATCCAATGAGCCTATCTATATATGGGATCAGAAGCTAATCAGATAAAATGTAAGTTCTTATTAGCTCTGTTGGTAGAGATTTTTTCTTGTTGGTCCAATAGAAAAATATAATTTCATATTCCTACACTGATTACCTCTTAAGACAACACTGTGGTATCATACTATTCAGATACAGAGAAATATTAACTATTCATGGAACACTTAAGATCAAGTATATACAAAGCCAAAGATTAGACTGTTAGTAATGAATTAAAAAGATATACAAGGTTGTTCCATTACTTATGCAAAAGAGATTAAATGTTAAAACAGTTAATATACTATTCATCTGGACATTCACTAATATAGGATCTAGGAGTATCCTGTACATGTATAGATTTTAAATCTATTAGATTGAATATTAAAACAGTCTTGAAAATATGTAAATAGTATGCACTATATTTTAAAAATCATAAATGCTTATGAATTTTTTGTTTGTTTATCTATCATCTATTTAATAATAATATAGGAGCATTCTTTTAAGCAGAAGTAAGTAGCAAGGTAGCAAGTGAAAATTGTAGAAAGGTAGTTTTAAATTGCCTCATTTCTGCTATAATATTATGAAGTGATGATCATAAATTGTGTATGATTCACCCATAGAACTATCATTATATTATTATTAACTACTGAGAAACTGTAATTAACATCAATATAGAGATTAACGGGTTAAAGTAACAAGCTCGAACAAGTACTGAAGCAGACGATTAGAACATCAGGCCAGAACACTGAACAGCCAAGCAATCGATAAAGAATATAATGAAATGTACTTATCAATTTGCTAAATGATTTAATTGAAGCCTATAAAAATACTCCATATTTTTTTTAAAATAAAGATTCAAGAGTGCAAAGCTGCATACTTAAGTAGAAGAAATCGAACGTTTGTTTTGGAAATCTTAAACTTTACATTCAGGTACGCATGCGTTGAATTCTAATTTCCGTTTATATGACAACCCCATTCTCAACTATTTCTAGATTATTTTAGAGAAGTTTAAGTTTGTGCGTATGATTTAGAACACACCATTTTACTATCCACACATTAGTATGATCGAAACTTAGTAATTGTTTCTGCTGCCTCTATAAAAATTCATGATTATAATTAGTCTTCATATAAAAGTTTCAAAAATTTTATATGGTGCTCTTTAAGAATTTACAATTATAGGGATTTATCACATATGCAACACCAACATGGAGTAAACGTGCATGATCCACAAAAATAAAATAATTTTCTAATCTTGTTATTGTTAAATTAAGTTTCATGTGGATTTGGAACATTATACGTCATAGTTGTTGCTGTAATTAATCGGTGCAAAGATGCTTCAGTCTTTTTGTTTTTTTTTAAAGGTTGTCACCTGCAAATTTTAACGTTTTGTTGAATAATGCTTTGCTTACAGTTAGTGGCGTTAACTACTGCCATGCAGCCTGTGAAGTGTTTGAGGGCATTTCAACAGAAGATACTCAACATTTGTTACTTCCCCCTAAAACATTACTTGAAATTTGAAAAATGTACACATGGTCGTGTTTTCGCAGACGCACTGTAAGCTGGAACACAGAGAATTAAAATATGGATGGGGTGGGTTGGAAGGCATTTTAGATATTTTGCAAGGGCAAGGAGTGTGACGCTACTGCTTGTGTGGAAATAGATCCACTCTTTCATTATTATTATATTATTAAAATATATAAAACTTAATAAAAGACCGCTTTCTTTATTGATGTCGGCGTGAACTATTGACTAGTTGTTATATAATTAGCTATTTTCAACAGTATAAATCACAGACATTGTTTTGCTAATCAGACTTATTTAGTTTTTGGTACATAACAAATTAATTCATGTTCTATATATCTTAATTGAAGAGTAAAACAATGCTATGATAGGTCAATAAGCACATATACTGACCTATAACAGTAATATAATAAATGGTCAAAAATCATCTGAAAAATACAAATGAGTAAGCATATACATCACCACATATTTTAGCGTCTTTCAATTTTAGTAAGTCTTGAATGAGAGATAACTAATAAGAAGTTACAAATGAATGATGGTCGAACGAAGTCATGCTTGTTCCTAAAAAGTTGCTAAAACATTATCTCTGCCACACACGGTGTCATAGGAAACAATGAATTGACCTGGACCTTTAGTAGACAGTTTGTGGAGATTATTATATACGTATCTCACAATATTGGCTGTTGTTCTCTTTATCTGAAAGGGATTGTGATCTAGAATAGAGGAAGCACTTTGTTGTTGTTGTTGCTGCTAATTGTTGCTTAGTTCTCCAGGAGGGAATTTGTGCGCGCGCGTCTGTCAGTCTACGTATTTCTCTTTCCTCTCACTGGGGAGTGCTCTGGATCCGCTATTGCACACCTGTGTGTGTGTGTGTGTGTGTGTGTGTTTGTGTGTGTGTGTGTTTGTGTGTGTGTGTGTGTGTGTATGTGTGTGTGTGTTTCACTTACACTCAAACACCTCTCATTACAACTGACTGATTTATATGATTTATATCAGCCACTCCAGTCAATGTTCGTTGATTCACAGAAGACACTCAATAAATAAAGACTCGCGTTCATGGATAAATGAAATGGTTGATCAAAAGGAAAGAGAACTTTAAGACATGCGCGTTCTATTTTCACTGAACATCCGTGCAAATAACCAAGTCGTTAAACAAAGCAGCAGTGGTGGTGAATACCCTTTGCTAATTTTCTCCAGGGCTGTCTGGAACTTTTAATCTATCGATGGTATCGTACTCCCCCCCCCCCTTTTTTTTTCCCCCCTGAAAAAAAGACTTGTCTCCCATCACTGTATTCTGAGGATGGGGATATTGGCAGGGCCGTCTTAAGGCCCTCGGGCAAAGCTGTGCGATGGGTTGCTGCACCAATCCATAGACTTCTTTTGGTGGCCTTGGTGTAGGGTGAGGTCTACGGTTGGAGGGAGGATTGTACAGCGACAGGTAGGTGGGGTGTCGGGGGACGAGGAGTATTCTGTTTACTGTTTGTCCAGATTGTGTGTTTTAATCGGTCGCTTAATAAGCTGGTAGGGTAGTTGTAGGTTGTCGTTCCATTTTTTTTTTTTTTGTTGTTGTTGCATGTATGGGTTTGGTGTTTGTTGCGGAACAGGGGTAACCATTTTTTGTTCCAGTTTGAGTTTGCTAGTCCGTGTTACTTGGAGAGTGTCACCGTGTAATATTGTTTGCCCAAAGTCTGAGTGATTGCTTGTTGCGTCTTTCTGGTAGTGTGAGTTGGCCTGTTTGTATAGTTCGATTATTTTGGTTTTGGGCAGTGCGTGCATATATATTCGTAGTGCTTTTTTTGTATTGTTTGTAAGTCTTTGATTCATGAGTTGATGGTGGCTATGTAGGTTGTGCTTCTGTAGTCCAGGATGGGGTAGATCAGGGCATTGGTGACCAATAGGAGTGTTTGCGTGTCTGCTTCCCAGTTTTTCCTCTTTGTTGACCGCAGAATGTTGAGTTTTTTGTTTAACCTTAGCGTAATGTTGGCTATGTGCTTATCAACTTTTATATTTTCATCAAAGGTGATACCTAGGAATGTGTGTGTTGTTGTGTAGCTGATGGGTGAGTTTTGAGAAAGAGTCTAAGCCCACTCTAAGGTATAATTTTAGCTTTGAGGAGAAGTCGATTGCCTTGAATTTTCTGGAGTTAAGTCTTGTCCTCAAACATTAAACATCACAACAACAATCATGTGGATCCTCAATCACTGCAGCATCACAGGAAATGAACACGTTGACAAAGGAACAAATTATGGTACCACGCATGGTAAGCAGCTACATAGCCCACTCCACAAAACCGAAATACAACAACTAATTAACATGTTCAAACCGGAACACCCACACATAACTCTACAAAACCAAATGCATCACCCACGGAAGAGTTCTAAACAGATTGAGATTAAACTCAACAAGATACACACAAAATGCAGACCCCCCCCCAACCCAATCCATGCACCCATTGCAGAACAGACAATACAATACCATCACTTCCCTTGTGAGAAAGTGATGCATCCACTCAAAAAAAAACAACAACAAAAATAAAACGCAACGGTTCCTCATTTTCCCAAGCACACAAACATCGACTAAACTCAACCCCCTTAATTCTTACACAAACCAAAAACAAACAACATCACTCAACAGAAGTATGGTCGAATAATACAAAATATAAATTGGTGCCAGTTGTGGTCACCTTCAAACAGCTTTACAAAAGTAGTATTCAAGCGAAAAGAAGTAAATTTTCATTGCAATAAATCAACCCTGACAGTTTTTTTCCCTAGCAGCGTTTTCCTATCTCTTTTAGGGTATACTGTACATTTGTCTGTGTGTTTGCTTCTCGCTGTAAGCGGTAACCAGCACATCCTTCATGAAGCATCATCGGTTTGTTTAAATCCATACCCTTTTATCTCATTTCCTTGCTTTTACTTTTAGGACCCAATTTTTTCTCCCCCCCTCCATGCACTCATAGCTGGCTCGATGCAGATAAATAATCAACGAATTGCAGATAAAGTTATTGCATGGATGCCGTGTGATGTTTACGCACATGTGCAACTCCGATATTCCATTTCCAGGGATGTGGGATCCAAAATCTTTTCCTTTTTTGTTCCAAGGGGACTTCAGAGGTTGGCATTGTATATTTGCAGAAGGAGTTATGGAATGCAACCCTTAAATTAAGGAACTGATTTGATTATTTAAAAAAATGATTATACGATGCAATATTTTTCTTTTTATAGATTAAAAAAATTGTTCGAATATCCAAGAGTTTAATATACCCACCGAGGTAGCTACATTTAGATTTAGCTTTTAGAAGCCTTTACAGGGCCTCCAAACATTAAAGGGGAGATAACGCTGAGTTTAAGAAGAAAAAAAAAGTAGAATCTCGTGTAATATTTATAGATACTTTCTGGAAGTTCTAGTTAACCGGAGGTAATGTAATAAAGAATAAACATATTATTTGCAACGAAACGATTTATACCAGATTTCGTAAGTTTAAAAATAAAAATAAATATCTCTAAATAGTTTTATTATGATTGTTTATGATAACAGATAATATTTAATTTACTTGTGCTTTTATACTCTTCTAATATTTAATAATGAATCATTGAATGTAAATATTGAAAACAACCTTATTTTTTAACCATATTACGATAAGGATAATTATTAAGATTGCTTATTTTATATATTTGATCATAATAGTTTTGATATGACTTATTCATGCAATCATTAAGTGATACTGTAGTAGTTTAGCAGTCGACAGTCAATAAAATAATATTTTGATCTCTTGTAGTTGTAGTTGTACAGATCCTGCAGATTGTTTTCATTTCGAAATCAATATAATAATCATTATTTTGGAGAGAACTCACTATTCATTTGTATTCACTTTAGAGTGTAGTTAAGTAATTTTAATTACATATTAAAAACTCTTGCAAGTGACATGCATGATTTTGAGTCGAATTGTATGTATTATTATTAACCAAATCCACGATAATCGAATTGGTATTTAATGATTTACATATACTCTTACTAATGGTATAAATATTAGTATGGTTTTTGTTTATAAATAGATATTACTTAGGCATATTTTTATTTTATATTATTCTTTCAGTTATTTCCTTTTTTAAAAAATTTATCATTAATATAGCGCCATTATGTGTGTGTGTGTGTGTGTGTGTGTGTGTGTGAACATTTTGCTTTAACTTTGTTTAAGACACTTTGACTTTCTCCACAAAATTAGCATGATGACCTGAAAATAGTATTTGCTTTTGTTATTTATTGCCATCTTACTTTCTCATTTAATTAATTTATGCCAATCTGTCATTATTCAAAGTTATAAAGTGTGTTACCCTCTCTGCAGATGTACCTTAATGACCAGATTAAAATAGCAAAATATTTTCTTCTTATCTGAGCATCAACTGTTACTGTGGTAACATAAATAGACTTATAAAAACTACAAACATACATGACTTTGCTCTTTATACATTTCCATTTCTGTAAAAAAATATTTCTATCAGCAATCCAACTGATCTCTATTGTAGGCCAATAGTATAGTGATCTACTCCTAAGTCATGAATATTATGTCATTGTAGAAGTGGCTCCAATTTATTACAATGATGGGTCTTGATCTATAGCTGATCACCCACCCACCCCTTGACTAGCAGTAAAATTGCATTAAAAGAGTTATCTTCAGCATTCCAGAATAATTTATATTGAATAAAATTTCATATAAACTGATTTTAATCTTCCTCTATCATTAAATGAATATTTCTGCAGTTTATAGTAAAATAAAAAGAATGGAACTTTTATTGCAGTGTAATTCTTTCATTTTAATAAAGTAAACAAACAATTTTCTTGATGATTTCTTGATTCTGTTTATTGTAGGTTTCTCATCAAGGACATGTTATATTCACTGTTATCAGTTATCCTTTCCATCTGAATTTGTGTTGGCTCTGAGTTGTGACAGCCTGGCCCCACAATGAATATTCTCAACACAATAAGCAGACAACAAGAAGTACCACCCAAACTAAAGAAATTGCAGGCAGTTTGTCGAGGGGATGGAGAGAGTTCAGTGAAGATAGAAAAGGAGGAGCTAAAGAAGCGGCTTTCATCCATACAGTATCGTGTTACCCAGGAAAAAGGCACAGAGAGGTAATTTGCATGTCCACATTTAAAAAACCCACAGCCACAGTCAGGCCACCAT
Organism: Sinotaia quadrata; assembly: GCA_028829895.1. Taxonomy (NCBI): domain Eukaryota; kingdom Metazoa; phylum Mollusca; class Gastropoda; order Architaenioglossa; family Viviparidae; genus Sinotaia; species Sinotaia quadrata. The sequence goes on along the minus strand of CM054177.1, from coordinate 58,844,511 downwards.
CTGTATATGTGTATGTGCTTATGTACATGTCAACAGAAGGCCCTTATTACTAATACTAAAAGTAATACCTGATTGCAAAATTTTGAAATAGGTATGTTTAGGATGGTATTTTTAACAATTACAAGTTTTCCAGTGAATAACTTATTATTTAGAACAGAATTAATACTCAACTCTTTTTTACATCTATGATTGCAGTTTAAAAATAAATAGTTGACAGTTGACAGCACAATAACTTGAATAAGATAACACATACAGCAGTAGGATAGTAGAAGTTCTGCAATGCTATTCTATAGAAGTAAGAGAAATTTAGAATGCATATCAAAGGAATGCATGTAAGGAATGTTATAGTCATAGCAAACAAAATGATGATACATTTTATCAAAGCTACAAAATCAACACTTTTATTGAACTGGTCACTGATCAGTTTTGTCAGATCATCAAATTAGATATATTGCTTAGGCTTTACAAATCATGATTGCCTATATTGCCACATTTATAAACAGGTGATGAATTTGGAGATACTTATAGAGTTACTTCCCTTGTCATCATTATAACACATTTGTGACCTGTCACCACAAAAAGATACTTAAGTCGCGCAAGGCTAAGCCAAGAAAAACGGCTAAAAACGAAGGTGGGGGTCTACATGGGTGAATTTGAGATTTTCATTTTAGCGTGTTCCCAAACCATTGAACAACAAATTACTAGCGTGTTTTTCTTTAATTCGAACTAGAAATAGCTTTATTATTATTTTTTTGTGACCTACTGTCTAACTTCGAAGGAAAAATATGACCCAAAAGTGCTATAATCTGACGATTGTAGACGGTAGAGTCCCTGGCTGAACCTCATCATGTTGTATATCAGAATGCTCAGGAAAAAGCCTATTTTTATGCTGACGACACTGGTTATTTATTTATTTATTTATAACGTCTAATCAGAATGTTTTATAAGGCTGTAAACAAAGTGAAAAGCGTCAGCCAATCTGCAGACAGTTTATCAAAGCTTGCTATAAGTTACCAAGCATGCTCTCATAAAAAGACGGTCGCGATTGGTTGAAACGCACACAAGGGAGACAGTTTCGTCCTGTAATGCGTAATGTAAACATGGAGAAACGAATCGCTAATTTGTTGAATTCATGTAAAGAAAGCAACATTTTAGAAAAAGAAAGCATTCAGATTAAAGATTTGATATCTGATTATTTTGCTAATGAGGATGTAGCTGATGGATTTTCATCTGAAAGTGACGGACAGCGAATCGCGTGATCGAACAACGAAAAAGACGAAGCAGACGACAGCTGACGATAACTGACTGTACACTGAAGTGAAAGGTGTGCTATAATTATTGGATTATTTAAACGATATTTTTTTTAAGAATGTGAAAGTAATGCAGCTTTAATCTGTGATTTATTTAGTGGAGCTAGCATCAGATTTAGAAAGAGGTATCAATTCAATATTATGCCTTAATTTTAGAATATTCTGTGAGCCACAATAATCATTCTCGCATACAGAAATTCTAATCGTTATGGCTTAAAAAGACTGTTGTCTGTAAATGATGTAACAATATATTTGTTGTTTATAGTTATTACAGTGTTAGCTATTGTGTCTTCTTCAACTCTGATTGCAAATGAAGCAGATTAATATATGGTTGCTAAGGAAAAACCTCTCAGAAATGTGTTCAATCTTTGAGGCCGATTTTCTCAAAATGGCCGTCCGGACAGTAGTGCACTTCAAACAAACATAACTTTTCCATATTTTGTCCTACACTCTTTATTTTTATATCAACAGAAAGCCCTTTCAATTTTCTTTCTATTGATATATATATCTCAATACCCCCAAAATCCGACTTAAGTATCTTTTTGTGGTGACAGGTCACATTTAGTCATTGTGTTGAGTTTCTTTCAGCTACTTGTAGCATTTTAATAAGTCTTATTACATCCCACTATTCTATTTTTTAAAATCTCATTGTTCTTTCATTTTCTAATTTAATAAGTTTTTAATCTCATTGTCCTTTATTTTTTCATTTTTTGTTTTACTAGAAAGTATATTACAGAAGTGTAGGTCATTTTAATGAGAGATATTATATTCTTAAACTTTCCATTCACAAACTTCCTGTATTCATGTCTAATGTAAAAAATCAGGTTATTATCGGATGAATATTAAATGGAATGCATTATTAAGATATACTCAAAATAATGGACGTATAATATATTTATAGGTTATTACTTTGCTTTAAATAGTTCTACTAATTTTTATTTGTTTGTACAATAATACACATTGACCTAAAATACCCCGACTGATGTTATATCATGAATAGTGTATCAACACCATATAGTGCCGTTGTGCCATGCAGTTCATCTATAATTCTGTTGAAAAATCAAACAGATTAAAAATATTCCATAATTTTGTCATAGATCATTGTGTCTGAATTCAAAATCTAATATATACATGTACTTGAAAAAATATCTTTTCCAGGTACAAGAAAAATACACGTACATGAATTTCAAATTTCAGGAACCATGCCACAATCATATTACATATTTATTCAAATTCATAAGCTATCTCATCCCCAAAATGAAGTTAAATATTTTTTATACTCTTTTTCACATTGAAAAATATTTCATGTTTGAATGAATATATGAAATTTCAGGAGCCATGCCATGACCGCATTATATCTGAATTTGCATTATTGCAGGGTTCCACTGTAATTATATACATTTATGAAATATTCCAAAGTGACAACTGTTGCTGATTGGAATGATTTAGACTTTCAAATTATTTACAAAAATGTTTGTATTGTCAGAGTTATTTCTTATAATATTCTTCAACATTTTATGGTATTGTGGCTTTAATTAGTAATGTACATTTAGGTGTTGCTTGTACTAGGTACTAGTATTTTTTACAAACATGCTTTTTTGATTTCATTATTGTCCTACATTTGATCACCAACTGTCTTTTGGTCCCACTAGGTTGAATGATTGAGGTTAGTATTTTTTATGTACATATTTTTTTATTGGTATTCATATTGTCCTACACTGTGGTCATTAACTATTTTTTCGTCCCCTTGAATTTAAATGATTGAGGTTAATACTTTTTATGTACATATTTCATTTCTATTCGTATTGTCCTACATTATGTCGCATGATCACCATCTGTCTTTTAGTCTCATTAGATTGAATGATTGAGGTTAGTATTTTTTATGTACATATTTCATATGTATTCATATTGTCCTGCAATATGATCATCACCTATCCTTTAGACCCATTTGGTTGAATGATAGATTGAGATTCTACTAGTATGTAGAATAGTGTTAGTCCAGGGATTCTCAAGGTATCTTGTGCCTTTGATTATTTATCTATTATTCTAATGTTTATTTCTTTTTATTCAAATTCTTAATTTTTAATTCTTTTAACATTTTTAAAGTTATGAAATATTGAATTTTATTTGATTTTTGGCTAGTTGAAATGTTAAAATGCAAATTTGTTATATTTTCTTTCTTTCTAGTGCCAATTCTGGAAAATATGTGAATTTTAAAGACGAGGGTGTATATAATTGTATTGTTTGTGGAAACCCACTGTTTGCCTCAGAAACCAAGTTTGATTCAAAGTCAGGATGGCCTGCTTTTCATGATGTTCTCAGTAAGGACAGAGTTATTTTGAAAATGGACTCAGACCAAGGTAATTTAATGTTAACAATATTGACATTAAGTTTTCCCATTTTTATGCAAAAACTTAAAAGTTACCACTGTTTACTAAACATTAGACCAAAAACAAATGCACACATCTGCACAACTGGATATCTGCTTCAAGTTTTAATAACTTTGGTATTATGTAAGTAATTTGATTAAAATATACTCATTTTATGACATTGTGATTAATTTCAATACAGTATGAAATTGAACCTAACTCCACTGAATTTGATTTTGGTATACTGGAATAAAATTGATTTTGTGATTTAAACACAAAATGTGAGAACTCTTGTAGGTCAATTAAAAATTGGCTCATGGGCCACATACAGCTTGTGGGCCACAAGTTAGAGAGCAGTACCTTGTAACATAGCATAAATTAATATATGTCAGCATTTTAAATACCAGAAGTCACTCTGCTAAGTTATGTTTAATGGGTTTTTGTGTGCATTAATATCCTTCTAATTTTCTAGCACCTTGTATTGTTAACTATGATGTATTTTTATTGGGGTTATTTTTTTAGGGTTTCTTCTAATTTTTTACCATATGTGTCATTGCATGTGAAAACCCACTAAAATGAAAAGTATTCAAAAGTGGGTTTTTTCTAATTTATTAAAATTCAGAATCTCACGTTTATTTTTAAAATAAAACATTTTAATTTATGCCAGATAGTTTTTCACTATATATTTTTTTTTTAAGTACATAACCCCTGAATTTTTCTGAAGGGGAGAAACTGTACAAACAAAAATTATGATATTTATGTGTTTTTTACATGAAAACTAGAATTTTCTGTGTAAATTGACTGCTGCTACTAACTTTAAAAATGTTTGAATTATCCTCAGAGAATGAAAAATTAGAAGAAAATCTTCATTTATCCACAAACATAGTTATACAGGGTATACTATAAATGAAATTTAGCGAAACTTTCCCCATTTGTAGGTATATGACAATATATAACTTTACTATATCAATCTAATCAAATATTATCCTACAAAAAGTATTATAAAGATGTTTTAATCAAACCATCTTGGTTTGTATTGTTGCATAAAGACACAAAAAAACCCCAATGACAGAATGTTTAGATAGTGACAAGTTAAGCTGTTAAGTAGACCTACACTTAACAATTAAATTAGACCTATTAGACTAAGCTATAAAATAGACCTACACTTACAATTAAACTTAAGGCTGTGTTGAACGTTGAATATCATTGTAGACATACTGCTTAAATTTAAGTATTATTTAATACTTTTAATATACCTTTGATAAACAGATCTTGTATAATAAATTTAATTAAAATTATGTAGGTTAACAATAACACATGAATAATTAAAATTGATCAAATGACACTTTTGGCTGGGCAGTCAAGGTCAAGTGTGTTGACGTGTAGTTCTACCTGATGATAACAAATAAAACTGCATAAATCTGTTGCTTCATCGGTTGCTTAAATATATTCATCATTGTCACTGCTGCTACATCCGAAATGTCAATATTATTGTCTAAAATACATTTGTTCAGCAGTCTAGCTAATGCAGCAGATAACACACCATCAATACTTACTTCCGGTTGATATCAACTCTATACCTAGCTTCTAAAATGAATTAATTTATACCCCAGAGAGCACAACATTGCACAGTTATAATGTTATTTTGTTGACAGATTCTGCACTGCCATAAATAAATCACAACTGACCACTAAAGAATAAAGTTTCAACCCTAAAATTAATTTTTAAAACACTCCTTCATTCCAAACTCAGAACGAAGAAGGTGAAGCACTATAACAATAAATTTTAGGCGACTTTGTGTCTGATTCATGTACAGCCACATGACCCATGTATTATAAATAGAAACAAAGAGCCTTCTCACTCAAGGTAACACATGTGTACACCTCCAATGACTAAAAATACGATGCAAACAGTCAGGTGTTACTATGGACGAAGTAGTCCCATGCTGGATCAAAGAGTTGACCCCCTCAGTAGTCATTTTAAAATGCTATAATCTTTCATTTAAATAGCAAAATACTCTTGGATTATTGAAAAATAATGATCAATAAAGTGATTTTTAAAAATATACAAAATATGATGAAATAAGTTGAAAGTAGCAGACCATGCATTGAACATATGGGTTCTGGTCATAATTGAAAAGGATTGAGAGAGCAGATCATTTGAAAAGTCGATTGTCCAAAAGTGGGGGACACCTGTATAGATGTAATGTGTTTCATATTTTTATAATAAAAAAGAAGAAAATTACATTTGTGATTATTCAGATTTATATTTAATAATATTTAGCAGACTTTCCACAAGTCAATTATTGAATTTGTTGACCAAATGATAGTACTTTTTATGGTAGGGAAAAAATTCATCTTTTTCATATGCTTTAATACCTCTTTGCTAATGTTATTTTAGGTATTCAGCGAATGGAGGTCAAATGTGGAGAATGTAAAGCTCATCTTGGTCACGTTTTTGATGATGGCCCAAAGCCAACGGGAGTTCGATTCTGCGTAAACTCTTGTGCATTGGACTTTAAAAAGCACACAACTGTATAGTACTCAGTGTTTAGAAGGTAGATATGATTTATATTAAAAATAAGCACTGTCATAAAAATTTTAGAATAAAAAGAAGAAATCTGAAAACATATGGGTAGAATGTACTCCAGTGAAACACACTCAGATTTAATAACTCATTTTTTTTTTATAAGTCAGTTACCCATTATCCATATTGCAATATAGATGTAGTTGTTTTGTCTTTTAGCTTTAGCAATCCCCAGTGTTTCCATTATTTCTGAAGCCAATGTAACTAAATAGCTATTGCCATCTATGACAGTAATTCTCTTCTTTCCCACCCCACAAAAAGGAAAGAAATGTACACAAAATAATTTAAAACACTATGTACAACATTTTTCTAATAGTAGCAAAAAGCATGTATATTAAATTTTAAGATTTTACTTGTTTATTTGTTTTTGTAATCTCTTTTTCATCATTCTGAATTACACCATCAAACCAACATTTTAATTTATATATATTTTTTTTAATTACAGATCAAGGATTTAGTACCAGATTCATCAAATAATTGTATAATACACTATAATATTATACAATATAATTTGTATGAAAAAGCAAACATTAAAAAATTTCAAAGTGGGGATATGTCAGAAAAGTTTAAATAAAATTATGAATTTGCATCAAATAATGGATTAAATTTAGCAATTCTTGTTTTTCTCAAGAGGTATCTTTTACAATGCTAAATACTGTAATTATTTTTGTTGTACAAAATCCTACACCAACATGCCAGTATTTCAGCAAAGAATATGGATCTGTTTCTTAATACACAGTTTTAGACCAGGAGGCTCAAAACATACATACATCAATAAGTTTAGAACAGCAGGCTCAGAAAACACACAGTGCATTCATCAGTAAGTTTAGACCCATACAGTAGGCCCCACCCCCAACACATTCATCAGTAAGTTTACTCATTGCCATTTAAAGACGTGACTACCTAGAAAAGTGGCTGCATACATACATACATATATATTTTGGGCTGCAAGACCACACAGATATGAATACTAAAAAGGTGATAACATTTTAATTGATATTGTACTACTTTCCTTTTCAGAATTAAGTTACAAAGAAAAGAAAATATCATATTTGATGTTTAGTTGATGAACAGGTAAGTGCATCTGGCAGACTTGTACATCCTTAATATACATAAAAATGTCATTTTGACAGTGGTTGACCTGAAACTTTGTACACTAGTACATGTAATTATGCTATAAAGATTAGAGATTCCCTACACTTTGCAATAATTTCTTTATTCATTAATCTAATTACAATCCAAATAATTATTCTTACTAGAGTGCAAGCGAGAAAGATGTTTGCAACAAAAGTAATGCTATATGTAATGTTGAGTACGTGTGTGTCTAAACTGTATACATCAGGATATGGCAGTTTTGTGGAATTATCCTACTCAGACATCAGCATGCTAACTCAGTATAAATTAGTAAACCTCATCATTCATAGCATGGCTACAATAATATAAAGGGCATATAATTGTTTTTCATATTAGGATATTTTACATATTAGGATGTTTATGCAATTCCTAGCCTTTTGAAAAATCATGTGATTTTTGTGATCTTACACAGGCATGCTTTTACAAGAGAGTGGTGTTGAAACTGTTGGCTAGAAACAGGTTTTGTGAAAAAAATAGCCTCCCTTCATGTTTACAGTATATGTGAAAATGTTTTTGTATTACATTTCCTGCCTATGACAATAATTGTTCATTGCAGTAGTTTTGTAACACAGATATATGATCTGAATGGAGGTCTTTATATTATGGTTGTAATTGAGCTGGCATTGTTTGCTTTTCTCATTGTTAAAATCACCCATTCCATCAAAGCATTTGTTAAAGAAGACAGAAACTGACTTCTCACTTTGATTGCCAACCAAAACTACTTTTTGATAGGCACAAAATCTATTTTCTTCTTTTGCTTACCAGTTCTTTTGGCAGCATAGTGAGTTGGCGAAGTGAGTGCTCATTTTTACACGTATTTACACGTACAAAATCTATTTTCTTCTTTTGCTTACTAGTTCTTTTGTTAGTATATCGAGTCAATGGGATGAGTGCTCATTTTGACAGGTACAAAATTTATTTTCTTCAATTTTTGCTTACCAGTTCTTTTCTCAAAAATAGTGAGTTGATGGTTTAGTATTGCACTTATCACTAAATTGTATAATTCAGCCAACAGGTTTGTGCTTTGTTACCTCCCTTTTCACTGAGTTTAGTAAAGGATTTATTAACTTATGTTTTGTAATTGTATGAATTTTGTGCTCATATTATGGGTTGATTATTTTCATGATCTGCACTGTATTTAGAAGTAGATTTTCCTTTAGTCTTCTAAAAATAATGTTATTAGTACTGTATCTTGGAGTTTTGTGTGATATAGTAAGTAAGACTCCAGATGAATCTCATTAAAAAATAAGATGGATTTAAGTGAATTTATTTGAAATTGTAACTTGGTTGTTTGCTACATATCACATATAAGAATATCTACATAAACTATCTTATTTCTCATTATTATGATAACATTTAAATGAGTAAGTATGATAATTATTAGCTCAAGTGCAATATTTCTTATGAATTTAGTTTTCGGTCCACTTGTACATTTGATGGTTGAATTGTTTTTCGAGCTAAGTAAATTTTATATTTTGCACAAGGAAGTTTAATAAAATCGAGTATTAATTATATATAATCGGTTATCATAAATATTATCCAGCCTGTTCCAATTTTCCTATTTTCACTCTCTTAAGAACTGAAGTTTGCCACATGTAAGTACAGCATTTAAATATACTGGATGCAACTTTAGGTGCTAACAATGAAATAGTGAAAACTTGTTTACAGTAGAACACTTTTGTTTACTGTTTAATCTGTAATAGGTATTGAAATGTTTTAATGTTAAATTTATTTTATTTATTAATTTTAAAACATAAATACATATACAATGTTTTTTATCCATTCTTTTACTTTATCACTACTTATCAATTGATGAAGAATTAACAGTGACATTTGTTGTGAAAATTTATTCTAGTTAGAAGTCTGTGCTAAATTATGGTATAAATATGATAAAATCTGACTACTTCATTATTCTGGCAATATTTCACAAGCATGCACACACACACACACACACACACACACACACACACACACACACACACACACACACACACACACACACACACACACACACACACACACACACACACACACAACACACACACAAAACACACACACACAATACACATATACATACATGAAAGCAAATATGCTTGCAAAAAAACAACCAACCAATGAAAGTGAATAGCATAAATAAAGTAAGGATCAAGAAAATGTATACTAATACTAGTGAATTACTGTCAGTTTACTCAGCATTGGCATTTTAATAAAGAGAATTGTGAACTGGTGGCTAAAATGCACATTTATGATATATCTAATATATGCATGCATATATAAAGATGTGACTAAATACTTTTCTTTAGAGGATGGTGACTTTTTTTATAACTATTGAAAAAGGAAGCATTTCTGTACATTACTAAGCCATCATAAGCTAACCACAAATGTCCTTAATCTTATTGGGTATATTTAGACCAGTCTGTTTAGTGATAAGTTAGAATTCCTTATTTGTAGAGTGAAACATGCCATATATCATCATAAATAAACTCAAGAAATAACAACCTTATAATTATAAAATCTATTATCTCACAAGGAGGAGAGATTGAAATTGTCTTGTTTACTGATTTAGTGCATTTTCTTCTATTTTAAGAACAAACAATAGTGTAGTTTAGGGACTACAAACCAAGAATTTTAGTTTGCATCATCTTTACTTTTGTAGAAACCAAGATCTTCATAAAATACAACTTATATTATACTTTTATAGATGAAGTCTATATATAGTAGTATATATATATATATATATATTCTTTATAATTTTCATATTTCACTATTAGTAAAATATCCCATTAAGTACCTTGCCTTTGAGTGAGTTGAATGGAAGCTTAACATATTTTCAACTTGCATTTACAAACTCTTGACATCATCCAAAACATCAGTTTACAAATAAATAATTACAATATTGTGATATGTTTAGCTTTCTTACCTTAGCTTCTAAAAAAAATGTTTGATTCTTTTGACTCTTGATAATCTAACATCTTACAATTACATCTGATATCTTTGTAAATCTTAAGTTTTTCACTTATTATCTCTGATGAATGTCATTTTGTCATTTAAAATTATAATTTCCCCAAGATTTAATGTCATGCAGATAACATCAAATGTTATTGCTGCAGGGATCATTTTGACCTCTTCTTATGGATTTCTTTAGCTAACAAGTAAACTTGTAAACCTAGTCAAGAGTTATCTTCATACTCATTTTGTTTGTATATCTGTTTTAATATACTTTATTGGAAATTTAATTTCCAAAAGAACAATGTTTGGGATTGTTAAATACCACATTGTAAAGTTGAATAGTTTCTACATTTATTTGCACAGTTAATCGTTGGTTTTTTGTAATTGATTTCTCCTCTTATTTTAATTTTCCATGGTATATTAAGATGTAAGGTATATTTCAGTAATGTTTATTATAGCATTAGATTAAACGTTTATTTAGTATAATGCCATTAAGTCAGTGATCTTATTAAATTACACTATGAATCTTTGTACTCAAAATATGGTGTGAAGTCACGCTAACTTCGCTGTGGTAGTTTTATATTTTAACCAATTTTTTATCTGCAATCCTAAATTATTATATTCATTACTTGTAAATATCTGATACATTCTTAAAATGTACAGATATGCAGGTACTATTGCTTTCAAAAGAAAATGCAGATATATTTGAATTTTACATGGTCATTATTTAGTATAAATTGCATGCCATAAAGTTAATGGATGAACCATTTCTTAATCTATCTGTTTTAAATATTATATTTTTTTTGTCAATGTAATTTTTAATGTTAATAAAATAATAAGATAGATGTAGATGGGGCACACAGATTACATATCATTTCATTCAAAAAGAATTTAATATTGATGAGATTTATTGAATTTGGAATGATCACATTCACGGGCTTTTGAGTATGGATGTATTTGTGCATATATCTATACACACTAATGTGTAGATTTATTTTATTGATGGAATGTGTGCCTAACTGCTGAAGTTACCGTATTCCTTTCTATTCCTTACAATCTTTTCTCACTTTCAGTGGAAGCAATATTGTTTCGCGTGGTTACCATATCCTTTACTTTTGTCAGATTTTCTTTATTTCAAACTTTTTTTGCCTTAATGAATTAGTTAGAAATCGAGATTTAGTACCATGAGTCTGTGATAATATTGATCAAGTACTGCTGCGTAAATTATTTTTTAATCAATTTTAATTACTTGAAATTTTTTTTTATTATCTTAAAATAAAATGAAAGTTCTTAAAAAATGATCAGTATAACAATATTTTGATTCAGTATGTTTATATTTATGTGTATTTTGTTAGTAATTAGTAATGATGCAGAGACTTCTTCCATTCTTAGTAAAATTATTTTTAACGCATAGTAGGTTCCAACCAAAAACCATAGAGCTTTTATTTACCTTGACATTAATAATTATTCTTTTATTTAAACCAGCATTTAAAGAACATAAAGCATATTATTATTTGCTGGATCATTATTTTAGATTATAGTTACATATAGCTTTTTGTACTTTCCTAAGTGATGTAATAATAGTGTTGTAGGTCAGTGAAACATTCAAAAGGAAATTGTTGATTGAAAACTTCATTTGAAATTTAACAACTGAAGACTGATAAAATTGATAAGGTACTGATGGAAGGATTACTTGTTTTTCATCAATTTTAGTTACTGGAAATTTTATTTATTTAAACTTTGAAGATACTTTATAACAGAATTATAAATTTAGCAATATTGTGATTTCACAAGTTTTTATGTACTTTGTTAGTAATTAGTGACATAATTTTTATAATTTAAAAACTTATAACAAAAACCCACCTTATCATTACAGTTTAATCCTATTCAAAGTATATTTATTAAATGATTTTAAACAACTGTAGTTAGTGTTATTTCTAGTTAATTTTTTTTAACTCACCATAGGTTTAATCTCCTACCCATCAAAAGAACTTTTATATAAATCAAGATTAACATTATTCTTTTATTAAAACCTTAAAACCATGATTTGAAGAGCATTATTATTTGCTGGATCATTACTTTATATTTGCTTATGTCTATAATTAATTACTGGATTACTACTTTAGATTAATTTTGCAAATATAGTTGTTATTAATTGCTGGAGTAAAAAATTTAGATTATATTTGCATATATAGCTCTCTGTACTTTCCTAAGTAAGGTGGCAGTTTATTAAAAGTGTCATAGAGTCAGTGCATCATCCCAAAGGAATGTTCTCAGATTGTTTACTGATTCTTAATTTAAGATTTTGAATTCATTCAGTTGCCCATCAACCAATATCCATTTCAGTGCAGGATAAAAGTGACAAAACACCCAAACTTACATTTGTTACAGTTTTGTCCCCCCCCCCCTTTTTTTTTTTTTTGTTGCCACATTTTGTTGAAAATGTACTACTTTTTCCACTGAGTAAAAATCATGTCCTACTCATGATTCCACTCATTTTCATTATATAGTCATTGCTGACTTAACTGTGTTGATTAAAACTCATCTTCTCTGTGAATTGTGTAATTGTGATTTCATATTACAAGCAATATGAGAATGTAGCTGACAAACCAAAAGGGATTTAATTGCATTCTTTCTGTGTACACAGAAACAGATTTAGATAGTGATTGATCAGTGACACCAGCCATTTTACAACATTTTGGGGGGAATTATTTTGTTTGGTTTTTAAAAAAAAAAATTCTTAATTGAAATAGTCCTAACCTTTTACTGTAAAAAACCAACATTATTTTAAGTAAACAAAAGCCAGTGTTTTTAACAGTTGGCCTTTGAATAAATATGCTTGCTTTCATTTGTTTTGCTGGAAAAGAAATTGTTTGTTTCATGCAGTATATACTTAGTACATTGTATGTTTGTTTGTTTTTTCTCCCTCTCTGTATACTTTATCATTTTAGTGTGATGTAAAGTTGTAACTTAAACAGTACTCTCTTCTTGTTTTTTCTGGTGTTTTGGTATGTTATAATTTGTGTTCATTCTCAAATTTTGTGTTGATTTGATATTGCATAAATACTATTACTCCTTTTTAGCATTAACATGGTTGTGGTTTGTTTTGTTGTTGGTTTCATTTTTAATGCAGAGTTGTAAAATATAAAATTGCTCAGTCTGGTTTTATTGTACAATTTTTAGAGATTTAAAATTACATAGTCTCTAACTTGTGATAGATTTATTTATATGATTATAATATATTATTATTGATTTATATGATCATGATATTATTAATATACATTGTTAAAATTAACATTTTAGTTTTACTGTTTGGTGATATTTATTTCTGATTTTGCTTTTTGAGATGTATTTTTTACATATAGCATGATCATCTGTTTTGGAATGTATTTTGCACTATGAATTCCTTGCTCAGATCACCATTAACTCTTCTTCAACAATCCTATTTAGTCTTGGCTTGACCTTGCCTGTTTTCAAAATCATCATGAGGTTGTTTTCGTTTGTTTTATTAAAATGTATTTTTTGCTAAATTTAATCATTAACTATTCTTAAAAAATATACTTTCATTTTTGCATATACCCTTTATCAAGGGTAATTCTAAGCTCTAAGTTTACTCTTCAGAGTTGTGAATTAATGTATATTTTGATAGTAAAAATTGTTTGTACAAATTAGGAAGCAATCAGCATAGCATTATTTTTTATCAAAGCAAAATTTCTATACAGTTTTTGAGTTTGACAGGAAATACATCACTAGAAGATGATCAGTTGTAAACATAAAACCTCAAATTATTAGCCTATATACATCCATTGATTTGTCTGTATGCAGAATAATTGTTGGCCAGTGTTTCTTTGCTGTAAGCCTTCATGTAATAAAGGTGGACATAGTATTAAATTTGAAAGACTGATGAGCTGACGTGATGAGCATTAAACATTGAAATACATAAAGGCATGCTTGTAAACTTAACTTCATCTTAACATCAAGCATTTGGCCCGAATCTGTAAAAGATTCCACATGTTCAGGTATCAAGTTAACATTACCTTTTTTGTAGAATTACAAAAGACAGTTAATAGAAGCTAAATATCTGCATGAAAAATGATATCAAATGAAAGTTAATCTTTCTCAAACTGTCTTATGTGCATAACTTGTTTTATTTAATTTATCATTGTAGTTGTTTATGTGATAACAATATACTGTGTAATTTTTTTTTTTTTTTTCATTACTTCATTCACGGTCCTCAGTATTTAATACATATTTTATATATATACGACAATAATGATAAATTTCTTTTCAAGATTTAACAAAAATCTGTTTGTCTGTCTCCATAAATCAATATATTGTCTTTGTGCTATTATTGATTCATTAAAATGTTGTTTTTGAAAATTTTCTTGCTGGATTTACATCTGAAATACAAAGACAACAAATTTTCCTTTTACAATACATTTTTGCATTAATATTGCTGTAGCTTTTAGGCTACTTTATATAGTATTGGCTTGGTTTAATGGTTTAATAACTAAATTGTTCTGAAGTATAGTTTGTTTCAATTCAGCCTTTGTAGTCATTCTTATGGACAGATTTAGATTACTTTCAAAATGTAATTCTGGTACATGCCATCCAAAATATATTTAAACTTTTACATATAATATTGCTTTGTTTGAAATATTTGCCTATAAATAAGTACAAAACATTGACCCATCTATTCTAGCATAACATTCATTGTTTCAATGTCTAACCACTCTGTTGTTATGTCTAAGTATATTGTACATCAACCCACAGTACATGACTTGGCATGCTGGTTTTGTCTGTCTAGGTATATTGTACATCATTATTATCTGTGGTTAGGAATATTGTAAATTGTTGCTATGTCTGTCTAGGTATAGTGTACATCTTGGCTGTGGCTAGGTATATTGTACATTATTGCTTTGACTGACTAGATATAGATCATCATTGTCTGTGGTTAGGCATATTTTACATTGTCCAGGAATATTATACATCATCACTGTCTTTGGCTATGCATATTGTTCATTATTGCTTTGTCTGACTTGATATACATCATCATTGTGGCTAGGCATATTGTACATTGTAGCTGTCTGTCTAGGAATATCATCATCATCACTGTCTCTGGCTAGGCATATTGTATATTGTTGATAAGTCTGTCTAGATATACATCACAGCTGCCTAAATATATTGTACATCTTGGCTGTGTATGTCTAGTTATTTTGTACATTATCACTGTCTGGCTAAACATATATATATACACTGTTGCTATGTCTAAGTATATTGGATATCATGGCTGTCTGTGGCTGAGCATATTGTGCCATTTTGCTGTATCTGTGTATTTTGTACATCATGGTTGTCTGTGGATAGGCTATTGTACATTGTTGCTTTCTGACTAGGTATGTTGTACATTATGGCTGTATGGCTAGGTATATTATATAGTGTGGCTAGATCTATCTAAATATATTGTACATCATCAGCTCTGTGGCTAGGCATACTGTATATTATAGTTTAGATGTATATTTGTATGTTTTTCATCATTATTGTGCTTCTTAATCTTAAGGGCATTGTGCATCATTGTTGTATCTGGCCTGATATAATGTACAGTGTTGTGCTTTTTTTAAAATGCATATCGTGCATCATTGTTGTATCTGGCCTGATATAATGTATAGTGTTGTGCTTTTTTAAAATGCATATCATGCATCATTGTTGTATTTGCCTATACAGGATGCACATCATAACTGCCTAGTTATATCTAGCTATACAGGATACACATCATAACTGTGCCTAGAAATATGTGTCAGCATAATGTACATACTTGTTGTATCAAGCATTATGTTCATCTTTGCTGTGTCCTAGTGTAAAGATTGAATTGGTATATCTACTATCTATACATACTGTCAAATCATTTCTGTGTCTGACTAGAAATAATATTTATGACATTAGCTATGTCAAGACACAAAATACTTTTGTACCAGCATCATGTAACTCCTTATTGTATTCATCTAGTGTACATTTTTGCTATGACTAGGAATAATTATAATTATCTGTCTTGACATAATGTGCATCACTGTATAGGTTCTGATACAGTGTATATCATTATTGCATACAAGTTTCATGTATGTTGTTGATATGATTTAGCTTAAAGTATGCTATTGTTGTGTCCAGGTTTAATGTTCATCATATGGGGCCTAAGCAGAATATTCATCATGCTGGGCCTAAACATAGTGTTCATCAAACTGGGCCTGAACATTATACTCATCATAATGAGCATATCTAAACATATTCATTAACCTGGGCCTAAGTATAATATTCATCATGTGGGCCTAAACATATTATTCATTATGCTGGATCTACACATAGTGCTCACAAACTGAGCCTATGTACAATGTTCATCGTGTTGGACCTAGGATATGTATATGTGCTATAGATTGTTTCTTTGTTATATTCAACCTTGATATGCATCACTGGTGTATCCAGGTATATATTCATCATTGCTGTGCCTACATGAATGCTGATTTTTTCCTGAGCTAATGCAGTGCTAATGATCATAATAAACAAAGTTGTTTTCTTCATTGCATAAATAGTTTAAATGCATTTACTACTTTGTGTTAGAACACCACCCCTTCCTGCTTCCTGCTTTTTATTTCACAAGCAAAGTTAGTAACAATCCACTCTTTGTTACTGACCCACAGACAGGGAGTGGATGCCATCAGCATGACTATGAGCTTTGAAATGAAAGCATATATGCACCATGAGGCATTCAGTTTGTAATTGCAGATTGTATAATGGCCTCAATCATTTGCCTTAGATCCAGCTTGCTGGTTGGATACAGTTCAGTCAGACTCTTTGATGTGGTCACACCAAGAACTCTTTGCCTGATTTAGTTGCTTTTGTTATTTTCATCTAAAAATAGTCATTTTTAGAGTGGATCACACTGTATTGCAGAACCTCATCTGATTATTGCATAACTAAAGCTAATGAATTATGGATCACAGTCAGTATTAGTGAAATCAAAATATCTATCTATTTATATATCCCTTAGTCATATCGACTGTTGAGGTTCCACTGATGACCTGGCAACCAGTTTCCTCCATTCCATTCTGTTCTCTGCTAATATTACTGTAATCAAAATATAGTGAGAGATTATTTGTATAATTATTGAGGGATAGGCTAGGTTATCATGCCTAGTGATTTAATCAGTATGAATCTCTATTGTAAGGTTAGTATGCCCATTATGGATCTTATGGTATGAACAGAAACTAGTAAAGTTTGAAGTGAGAGTCTTGTTTAGAGCGAGTCATTATGGATCATTTAGTATAAACAAAAGCTAGTAAAGTTTGAAGTGAGTGTCTTGTTTAGGTGAAATAACTAAAGTTAGTACACATAGTTCTATTATTTAGCATGAGTTTTGAGATAATGCAGGATTAGTGTGTCCTTAGTGGATCATACATGAATCCTGGGTACCCCTCATGGTTAGAAAGCCTATTGTGATCATACTCCATGAGTCCTGGGATAATGTATCATGGTTAGCATGTCCATTGTGGATCCTAGGATCCATACATGAATCCTAGGATAATGTACCAAGGCAGATTGTTCATTGTGGGACATACCATATGATTTCTGGAATAATGTACCATAGTCAGCATGCCTATTGGATCAAAGCTACATGCAGTGTCTTGGAGGTAAATAGAGGTAATATCTTTGAAAATTCTATATAGTACACTTTTACAGTATCATGGAATACAAAAACGTATTGTAATATACGATCATTGAATCTCTGTAATAAATTACAAGTCTTAGAGGTACTGCGTTGCTTGTGTTATTAGCATACCAAACAGCTTGAGTACTGAAGATACCATATTGGAGGTGGTACTGAGAGTGAATCATGTAAATGTGAGGCCTGGAGATGCCAGTAGAGTTATATGTCACTTGATATTTGAAGATCTGACACAAACTAGCAATAAAGAGTACATATATGGTGTGACTGCTATGGTATGAGTAACTGTTCTGCATAGTTCTTCCAGACTACACAGTGCTTTCTAGCATCTTGCTACTATTCTTATGCAGTAGAGATATGATGAATCCAATTATATAATACCATGTTTATGAATCGTATCTATTTTTTTGTCACTTATTAACATGTTGGTAAATTGTCTTCTTTTTCTCATGCCATTGCATTTCTATACTAACATATTTGTCAGCAACTCAGCATTTCATATATAACTGGAGTCACTGGGTTTTGATAATGTCTTCCTTTCATTGGAAATACTATTTTTTCCATCTTGTTGTTTTCATACAATTTTATTTAGCTTTGTAAGAATATACAAATGTTTGTTAATTGTATAATGCTTATTAATTTTTGTAAAAAATGGTTTAATGCTTAGTTCTCTTGAAATATTTGTGGCTAATTATTAAATTAGCAATAATACTTGGGGTGGGGTGGGGTTGGCTGGTAAGTTGTGCATAGATTTTAAAAATTATTTAAAAACAAATCTTTTAATTTTTTAATAAATATTGTGTATATTTATTGTTATTTATTTACCAACTTATTTCTGTTTTTTAGATTTCACCCAATGTAGCTTAATTTGCTTGCCAGTTTATTAATATTAATTGTATTTTGTAGACTTTATGAGCATTAAGCATATTTTAATTAAGCTTTTAACATTCGCATAACAAACATAGTGTTGTAGTATTTCATTATATATAAACCTACCTAGATATGATTGACAAACTGATTTACCTAATGTTAATTAACATTGTTATTTGGAGTAAGTATATCCTTGTTATTTTAAAGGCATGTGTACATTTAACTTTTAAAAAAAAAAAGTTAAGTCAGTTTTCATTTTCTAATGCCATTCATTCATTTTCTCATGCAACTACATGTCATTCTCTTTTAGAGAAAAATGTGCCGGATAATGTTATTTTCTTTTTGACAAATTATGTTTTTAAATAGTAAGATTTAGTGTTTTACATTGTTTTAAAATTTTATGATTGTTTTTTATCTTTCATACAGTTTTTTTTTTATTTACTTAAACTAAACTGAGCTACTTTAGTTGCGATATTCTATTTTTAACTGTTGGTTGGTTTATTTTGTTCCTCTATTTATTTATTTTTTTTATATACCAAAAGATTACTACTGATAATTAGACTTTTTCTGTTAAATATTTATTTCACTGTTCATTTTAAAATTTATTTTGATCTAAATTGACCCTAACGAATGGTCTTACTATACTTTCATTAATAATCAAAATATACTACCATGACATATTTTATCTCAACTATATTATTACTTTGTTACTATTTTTAATGTAGATAAATTATTATGAATGGATTATATATAATTTTTGTGTTTGTGTTTGTGTTTATGTATTATGATTTGGATTTTGTTGACTCATTTTTCAATTTCAAAATGCTTGCTTTGTCATTTTGTATGTAGATGTAGATTTTACCATGTCTGAAGTGATCTGTTAACTGTAGCATTATGTGCAATAAACAGTAAATATTTTCCAAAAACATGTCTGACCACTTTTGATTTTTAATTTTGTGTGCTTGTATGTCTGTGTACATGTATGCATACGAGTAGGTATAAAAGTGTTTGTTTTACTAAGATTTTGGTCCTGGAATTGGAACATCATAAATTTTTTTTTTTTTTTATTGATATAACAAGTACTTGCAAACAGAATGCTTTTAATGATGGGATTTGTAGTTGCAGATATAGAAAGTGCTTGTAAATTAGTATTATTTTTTGATAACTAGATTTGCTAGTCTTGCAGCTATAAAAAAAGTGCCTATAAACAGAATTCTTTTAAATGACTGGATTTTGCTAGTCTTACAGATATAGAAAATACTTGTAAATTAGAATTCTTTATTGATAACTGGATTTGCTAGTCTTGCAGCTTTTAAAAAGTGCCCATAAAAAGAATTCTTTTTAATGACTGGACTTGCTAGTCTTACAGATATAGAAAATACAATTGTAAATTGGAATTCTTTTTTTTTTGTTGATAACTGAGTCTTGCTAGTTTTGCAGCTATAAAAAGTCCTATAAACAGAATTCTTTTTAATGACTGGGTCTTGCTATAGAAATTGAACGCTGTACTGCACATGCCAATCTACAGGGATAGAAAGATTAGGATAGTTTGTACCAGCAGAAGTCAAAGAAACTTTTATATATTTTTAGTCTCATTTTATCTCCACCTGCCAATTTGTAGCCTTAATAATATTTCATCAGTAGTCAAAGCTGTTAATGAATGATGAAATTTAGTGTTTTATATCCATCTTTCTCTACTTGTCAGATTATTGTACACAACACTGTGGTTACAACTGACCAATATTTACAGTTCTAACCATCTGATCTGATAATCTGGTCAGATTATTGCACAAAACCCGCAAAACTGACCAGTGTCTACACCATCATCAAGTTTTTCAAAAACTGACAAGACTCAGTAATTAAAATTGTAACACAAGGTCTTCTTAGTGTCTTCTAATAACCACATCAATAAACCTACTTCTAACGAAAAGCCACGAGGGTGACAATTAACCACATCAATAAACCTACTTCTAATGAAAAGCCACGAAGGTGACAATTAACCATATCAATAAACCTACTTCTAACGAAAAGTCACGAGGGTGAAAATTAACCACATCAATAAACCTACTTCTAACGAAAAGCCACCAGGGTGACAATTAACCACATCAATAGACCTACTTGTAACGCAAGATCGCCTTAGTGACTGCTAATAAACATAATTATCACTAGACCTACTTTTAATGTAACGTAAGATCACCTTAGCGACTGCTAATAAACATAATTATCACTAGACCTACTTGTAACGCAAGATCGCCTTAGTGACTGCTAATAAACATAATTATCACTAGACCTACTTGTAACGCAAGATCGCCTTAGTGACTGCTAATAAACATAATTATCACTAGACCTACTTGTAACGCAAGACCGCTTTAGTGACTGCTAATAGACATCACTAGACCTACTTGTAACGCAAGACCGCTTTAGTGACTGCTAATAAACATAATTATCACTAGACCTACTTGTAACGCAAGATCGCCTTAGTAACTCCTAATAGACATATCACTAGACCTACTTGTAAAGCAAGACCGCTTTAGTGACTGCTAATAGACATATCACTAGACCTATTGTAAGGAATTAGTTAAATAGCCACAGTCTAACTTGTATGTAAAG
Organism: Sinotaia quadrata; assembly: GCA_028829895.1. Lineage (NCBI taxonomy): Eukaryota > Metazoa > Mollusca > Gastropoda > Architaenioglossa > Viviparidae > Sinotaia > Sinotaia quadrata. The sequence goes on along the minus strand of CM054177.1, from coordinate 58,822,969 downwards.
TGCCTATAGCGTAAGCCATAAGTTACCATACTAAGAGCGTAGCGTTCATATACTTAAGGAAAGTAGTATGACCACATAACTTTGTTTCATTAATCTTGAAATTCGTGAACTCTCTTTTTTTAAATTTAATTTAAAAACGTAAGCACGCATCGATAACATATGCCACCACCACCCCTCCTGCACACGTTTTGCTTGCGTGTCATATGATTCGGCTTAAACCATTTATTTTCATCGATAGTCTCGGTCTTTGGAGATCAAACGTATTCTGTCGACTCTCACTCACTTTCTGTCTTGCAAATAATTAAAAAGCTGGTTCATGTCTCGGACCTTTTCATTTCTTCGAAATTAAAGATGACATGCCGTTTACTGAAAGTCCAGCGAAAACTTTTACTACCGAATGACAAAGGATAGCAGCTTGATACTCTGTTATTATGGGATGGTTTGAGGATAAAAGGAGGACAACGCGGCATATTATTATGGGATGGTTTGAGGATTAAAGGGGGGAAAAACGCGGCAACTTTGGAATTTTGCCACGGAGATTACGATGACGCTGGCAAGTGACTCAGGACAACACTATTTAAAATAAGTTACACGTGTGTAACAAAAGTGTTATACACTTCCCTCCGTTTTACAGACGTTGAGTTCATCTGACAGTGAAGCTCTAAGATTTCTTTTCGACATTTAACAGTTTGGGTGATGGTCCGGAGTTTAATCATGTGTAGGCCTACCAGGTCCGACATAACTGTCAATGAAATTTGAAACAAAAATATTACTGTCCTTGAGAATGTTTTAATATATGTCTGTGTGTCATAATTATTTTTTCATACTTTACAAAACTGCGTAGAATTTTTGTTGTTGTGTTTGTGCTTTTGTTTCGGGCTTCGTTCAATAAGAAGTTTTGAAGGCGTACGGAGCGCATATTATCGACTTTTCTGCTAAAGGTGATGTGTTGTGACGTGGTGTGATTTTAAAACTGAAAGATCGATCTTCTAGCTTAGCACGTTTTACCATCACACTGATTTTAATTTTCGCACGTGTAAAGTATTGTTAACCGTGCCAGGAACAACTATCAACTTGTATTTCATTTGGTTGTAAGTAAACCAGGAGATACTGTAAACCCTTATATTTCAATCGCTTGTAAGTGAAACAGGAGATACTGTAAACCCTTATATTTCAATCGCTTGTAAGTGAACCAGGAGATACTGTAAACCCTTATATTTCAATCGCTTGTAAGTGAACCAGGAGATACTGTAAACCCTTATATTTCAATCGCTTGTAAGTGAAACAGGAGATACTGTAAGCAGTGACATTTCTCATTTTTATTTTTTGAGTGTGGCTCTTGTTGGCTCGAAATCAAATTATATAAACAAGAAAAAAATAAGAAGAAATGTTTTGGCCAATTTTGTTTGTTTTTCGTGAGACTTACTTGTAAAATTTGTTTATTCTGTGATTCACAATTCAGAAATATGAATGAAGAACTTTGAGTTTGTATCTTTCTGTTGGTAACAACTCAGATATACGAGACTTGAAAATAAAATTTGTGTCTCTCATGGAATAACAACCCAGGCATATGAAACTTGAAAATAAAGTTTGTGTCTCTCATGGAATAAAAATTCAGGCATATAAACCTTGAAAATAAAGTTTGTGTCTCTCTTGGAATAACAATTAAGGCATATAAGACTTGGAAAATAAAGTTTGTTTCTCTCATGGAATAACAATTCAGATATATGAGACTTAACTTTTAATAAGTTGCATGACTGTCAGCGGGTAACAAGTCAGACACTTGAAATTTGAAGTAAACAGGAAGCGAAACCTTGATTATATGCACCTGGAACTGTCATCCACTGTTGGTTTCCAGTCAGACAACACTGTAAAAAAAAAAATGTTGCTACATATTTTATATACAGGAATTTATATCGTCACCATACTTCCATGGCACGTAACTATGAAACCAACGCATGGTGAGTAGTTTGGATGTTTCCCTATGTGTTTGACAAGCCGTCAATGTTCAGACTGTACCGTTTGTAGAGTAGTTTGGATGTTTACCTGTGTCATCGATAAGTGTTCAGATTGTACCTATTGCAGAGCAGTTTGGATGTCTACCTTTGTCATTGATAAGTCATCGGTCAATGTTCAGTTTGTACCTACTATAGAGTAGTTTGGATGTCTACCTTTGTCATTGATAAGTCATCGGTCAATGTTCAGTTTGTACCTACTATAGAGTAGTTTGGATGTTTACTTGTCACTAATAGGTGTTCAGATTGTACTTTAAGATGTGTTCAAGTGGTCATCTGTGAATGAGATGAAAATAATGATTAATTTTCAAAATAGATTCCTGCATACATTTTAACTGTACTAATGTGTGGAGCGTTTTTAATATATTGAACGTGAATACAAGAGAAGCCAGTATGTTTTTAATACATTGAACGTGAATACAAGAGAAACCAGTACGTATTTAATATATTGGACGTGAATACAAGAGAAGCCAGTACGTATTTAATTTACTGAACGTACATTTAGTCGAAACCAGTATGTATTTAATACATTGGACGTAATTTAGAGGAAACCAGTATGTATTTAATACATTGGACGTAATTTAGAGGAAACTTGTATGTATTTAATACATTGGACGTAATTTAGAGGAAACCAGTATGTATTTAATACATTGGACGTAATTTAGAGGAAACCAGTATGTATTTAATACATTGGACGTAATTTAGAGGAAACCAGTATGTATTTAATACATTGGACGTAATTTAGAGGAAACCAGTATGTATTTAATACATTGGACGTAATTTAGAGGAAACCAGTATGTATTTAATACATTGGACGTAATTTAGAGGAAACCTGTATTCGTTCAGTGTACCATATGAGCATGTTTTAAATCATTCAGTATACAGTACATTAGATATGAACAAATATTAAACGGCCATTATATACACAGCTATCAGGGTTTCAATACACAAATGCCACCTTTAGATGAAAGAAATTTGTAATTCATTCCAGTATATTAGCTGTATGCAGACTGTAAACTGTTATGTATACTGTACAATCGATGTGAGTAGTTTGTAAATAATTATGCACTCAGTACATTAAATATGAGCAGAGTTTAAACCATAATGGATTACATATAGTATAGCTACAAGGTTTCAAAATTTAAGTTCACTATTCAATATTTTGAAAAGATTTCAATAATATTTATATCTTTCATTATATTTAACTAGCTTTGTCCTTTGTTTTTCCATTCATTGATTATCGATGGAGACCAGCATTCCCAGTTATTCTGGCTCCCAAAACTGATAATTTAGACACGATCATAAGTCAGACATGAAAGTGAAAATATACTGGCTAAAACCTACTTGGTAAAATTGTGCGTTCAAGATTGTATAAAGAGTCTATACTGGCTAAAACCTACTTAGTAAAATTGTGCGTTCAACGATTGTATAAAGAGTCTATGTAAAATTTTCCACGTCGACCAAGCAGTCGATTCGATTTTTTATTTTTATTTTTAAGGAGTTGCATTACTACTCAGAAATCGCCTATCCTACCGGCTGTTGCCTTCGTTCCCTTAGGCTTAGGGCCACCCGATAATCTCCCCTACATTTCCTTCAAACAACTGTTCATTTGGTCATACTCAAGGCCGACGAACTTATGGTTGTACTTCCGTCTTAACAGTTTGACCCATTTGCTGTAATTTCTGTCTGTCTGGTCTGTCCCTTACTGTTTGTACTTGCTAGTGTGGGGGGCGCTTCCGGCTTCCGCCGCTTTCGCGCAAACTGTTTGTAATTTCGGACTGGTCTTTATTGGTGTAATTTCTGGCTGGATGGTCTGGCCCTTTATTGTTGTAACTTCTGTCTGTTTGGTCCTTATTGTTGTAATTTCTGTCTGACTGATCTGCTCTTTAATGTTGTAATTTCTGTCTGTCTGATCTGCTCTTTAATGTTGTAATTTCTGTATGTCTGATCTGCTCTTTAATGTTGTAATTTCTGTCTGACTGATCTGATCTTTAATGTAATTTCTGTCTGATCTCTACTTTTTTACTTTCTGTCTGACTGGTCTGGTCTTTACTGCTGTCAGATAAGTTTGGCCTGTTCGTCTGGCCCATACTGCTGCCCGTCTGACTAGTCTGGTCCTTATTGTTATTCTTTCGACCTGTCTGGTTTTCCGTCGGACTCTTTCTGCCGTCCCTTCTGCCTGTCTAGTCTGACCATTATTACTATTACTTCCGTCCGATCCTTAATGCTATCATTTCCGTTTGGCTTACTTGTGTGATTTCTAACAGTCGGAAATGTGTACGGTCGAGTTCAAATTCTGCCAATTACCACCTCGCAATATTATTGCCAGATTTTGTGGATTATATTCCTACTTTATAACGTGGCCTGATGAAATGATAATAAATGATCTCTAAACTAATATTTTGCATGCGCAATTTTAATGATTACAAAATACATGTATTAAGAGTTAATATTTGTGTGTATGAGTGTGTGTTAAATATTAACAGTTACTGTTTGAGTGTGTGTGTGTGTGTGTGTGTGTGTGTGGATGTGTACAGAGGAGGTACGGCTGGACTGATATCCTCATTGAGTACAGATCTATCAGTAGTCTAGATCAGTAGTACCCAACCTCTTTAGATATACAATTTATTGGTTATATACACTCTGGATAACGCATCCGCGGACTACTTGTTTTGCGAAACACTGGTCTAGATTTTAGCTGGACCTCGCATGATTGCCTACCAGAGTCAGAATATTAGTGTTTAATAAGTTTTGTATTCCCGAATTCTAGCTGGACCTTGAAATAAGTTTTGTATTTCTTAATTTCAGCTGGACCCTGCAATAAGTTTGAAGTTGTTTATTTCAGCTGGACCTTGCAATAAATTTTGTATTCCTTTATTCCAGCTGGACCTTGCATTGATTGCCTACTGGACAGCGCTGGGCACGCAGCAGATACGTCAAACGATGCAGGAAGTGAAGACAACCCTGTTCCAGAAGGTCAGCCCCAAACCGCAGACGCAGAATCCCTCATGCATGGCGATAGTCACGTCCACGACGCTGGCTCTGAAGTTGTGGAGAGGAAAGAAGGCGAGGGCGGCCAGTTTCAAGCTGGCGATTTGGAGGTCATGGTGCACGACGGCCAGGCTCCACAAGAAGATGTTCAAACTGGAAGAGAGAAGTTTCAGGCTGGAGACGTGGAACACTTGCTGCACGGGGTCGACAGAAACGTACACGAAGATGCAGATTCGAACCCGCTCCTTCCTGAAGTCATGATACGCCAAGAGTTCAAATCTGGTGACGCAGAGGAGATGGTCCATGGGGAAAAGCATGTACACGATGAAAACGCCCAGCAAAAGAATGCTCCATTCAAGTCCGGAGATGTGGAAGAATTAGTCCACGGATCTTCCCACAACGTGCATGACCCGGCGTCTCGTCATGACTCAGAGAAGGCGAAAATCGCGTCGGCAGGGGAAGTGGACAAGCTCATGTATGGTGATAGTGACGTCAGTGCTGGCGGTAGAAAAGGCCCGGCACCCTCTGTGCTCGACAGCGAACATCTCATGCACGGGGCAGGAGGTCACGACCACGACGTGAGGCAACTCAAGTTCCTCAAAACCAATAAAGAGAACAAGGATCCTTTTGACAACATCCACTCCATACTCATGCACCCCAATGACGACGACGCCCACGAAGATGAGAAGATCCGACGTGGAAAGAAGATAACTTATAAAGACATCATGGAACTCGGACTGGATGAAGACATGATGAAGGGTGTTGATCTCAAGCAGCTGCTTCTCCAGGACGCCAGGGAATATGATGATTGGCACAGAGACAAGGAAGAGGTCAGGGGTGAATCTCCAGAAGGATCCTTCTGGCAAAATCTGAACGAACTTCGGAAACGATATTTATCTCTTGGTGGGATGCCAGACAAGTCTCAGGACCTGACTGGGACAAAACTTGATCCAGAGAATCAGAAGTGGGTAACTGAAACTGAACAGAATGCAGGCAGAAATGACAATGAAGATGACGTCATTCATCAGCTGGAAATGCTGGGCAACACTGCCCCTCTACAAGACAGACATAAACACGAAGAAGAAAAGGAGTATTCTGAGAATGGAAGGGACTTGGGAGATTTGTAACTTAACATAATTGTTTGTTTGCTTGTTTCTTGGTTGCTTGCAGAGCGATTGGTTAATTAGTTTGTTTGTTTGCTTGTTTGGAGTCCGTCAGAAACACTTATCTTGATTTAAATAAAATTATAATAACGAGAATGTTTTCAGCCAATTTAAACTTTCTGTTGTCGTTTTCAGAAGCAAAGGTGTAAAGACGTGGCTTCTGTTTTGAAAACGGCAGTCTAACAAGAAAAATAATTTCGCGTTATTATTACTAACTACAACAAACTACTACTGCTAACTATAACAACAACTACTATTACTACTGCTAACTACAACAACTACTATAATTACAACTAACTAGAACAAGTACTATTACTATACTAAGTACAACAACTACTACTACTAACAAAAACAACAATAAATACTACTAGTAACTACAATAACAACTACTACTTCTAGCTACAGCAACTACTACTAACTAAAACAACAATAACTACTATTACTAACTACAACAACAGCTACTACTACTAACTACAAAAACTACTTCTACTGATAACAACAACTACTACTACTACTCTAATATTCTTTCATTTTAAGTCACTTCTGCTTGCCCTACTTTGTTTCTTTAATACGGAAATGAACAACCATAGTGTGTATTCCACGTGAAATTACTTGTATCTCGACTTAATTCTTGCTAACTTAGCAGTGTGGTGCAGTACTATTTCATTTCTAGTAAATTATAACTAACTTGACAAATACAAGCAATGATATTTAAATGCTTAGTTAATTCTGATTAACAATATCATCATTGGTAAATTATAACTAACTTGACAAATACAAGCAATTATATTTAAATCCTTAGTTAATTCTGATTAACAATATCATCATTGGTAAATATAAATTCTGACTTTCTTAACAATAAGAAACAATGCTATTATTTTAAATCTTTCATTAAATTAATTTTAACACACCAGCTTCAAACAATAAAAGAAATATTTCATTTCTAGTAAATTCTTGCTGACTTGTGTAATACATGCATTTCATTTCTAGTAAATTCTTGCTGACTTGTGTAATACATGCATTTCATTTCTAGTAAATTCTTGCTGACTTGTGTAATACATGCATTTCATTTCTAGTAAATTCTTGCTGACTTGTGTAATACATGCATTTCATATCTAGTAAATTCTGGCTGACTTGTGTAATACATGCTTTTCATATCTAGTAAATTCCTGTTCATTTGTGTAATACATGACAATAATACACGCATTTCTTATCTAGTAAATGTTGGCTAAATTACAGTTCATCTCTGATCAATTCAGCCTAAGTAGACAGTGTGAATCAAGAATATTTCATCTCTGATCAATTCAGCCTAAGTAGACAGTGTGAATCAAGAACATTTCATCTCTGATCAATTCAGCCTAAGTAGACAGTGTGAATCAAGAATATTTCATCTCTGATCAATTCAGCCTAAGTAGACAGTGTGAATCAAGAATATTTCATCTCTGATTAATTCAGCCTAAGTAGGCAGTGTGAATCAAGAATATTTCATCTCATAAATTCTTAATAATACGACAATGTGCTCACTAATGATAAGTATACACTAACATAAAAACAAAATTTGCATAGTGATAAATACAGGAACACTATCATAAAAACAAATTTTGCATAGTGATAAATATAGGAACACTAACATAAAACAAAGATTGAATAACGATAAGCAATAGCACACTAACATAAAACTAGGCAAACTAACATAAATATTGCATAACGATAAATGAACAGACACACTAACAAAGTTTGCATAACGATAAGCTCTGGCACACTAACATAAACATAGCATAAACGACAAGTACAGACACACTAACAAATATTGCATGATAAATGAACAGACATACTAACATGTAAAGGTTCGCATAACGATAAACACAGACACACTAATAAACAAAGTTTACATAACGATAAGTACAGACATATCATAATCAAGAATAAGTATAATAATACAACAGTAATACATTGTATAATTATTTTATCTGCCTGAAGATCTTGAACAGTTACCACACCCCATTCTCATTCACTCGTTCCAGTTCAGCCATCCAACTCCCAAGACAACGTAAATTATTGTTGGCTTATGAAATGTCACTACGATTTGACAATAGTCTTTCAAAACAAAATTATTGTTGTAGATATGATCTACTTGAGTCCATTTCATAATTATATCACAATGTCAGATTGATTTGATAATAATTCTCCAAAGTTAAAATTATAGAGAAATTTGTGTTTCAAGGTCATTTTATAGTATGGCAGGGTCAAGTTGGCCAGAAAATAACCCACCCTGTTAATGCCAAGAAAATACCCACCCTGTTAATGCCAAAAATAACCCACCCTGTTAATGCCAGAAAATAATCCCCCCCCCCCTGTTAATGCCAGAAAATAACCCACCCTGTTAATGCCAGAAAATAATCCACCCTGCTAATGCCAGAAAATAATCCACCCTGCTAATGCCAGAAAATAATCCACCCTGTTAATGTAAAAAATGCAGAGACTGTCGTAACCGGTCTAACCAACCAAGATAATGGAGCACAGGAACTCTCGTGGCATCCAAATTTCAGGTACAAGTATTTTGGCATTCCCTTGGGACAAGGCAGACCCCTTCCACTGACACTAATTTCCTTCGTGGTTTTGACGGAACAAGCAGTCGACCGATTGCACAATAATTCCAGGTCTTCCAGCACCGAAGAGCCACAATCTCTGTCGAAAAATGGTTCCAACGGCAACGTTTGGTTTTCTGTACTGTTTACCTTTGGAAGACATCGATTTCGATCTTTGGCGAACCGTCCAAACCAGGCTTCCTCGATGGTCAGCGTGCTGCCCCCGCTACAGTTCAGAAAGTAGCCATTGCCTTCGCAGAAGTAAGCTTGGTGCTGCTGACCGCAAGTGATTGCGAGTTGGACAACTGCAAGACAGAGGACTGATGTTACGCTCGGGCGCAGCAAGGATTGACGCATGTTGGGCGCCCTTTCTCTTCCAAGTCAAATGTTTTGAAGTCTCAGAGAAATATGCCTTATGCCCGGTCAGCTGGTGAACTTCAAATCAACCAAATCATTTCACTGGGTCATCTTGGACGTACATTCAGTCGCTGATCTGCTGGTCAGTGAGTCGTACGTCTCAGTGGTTCGTGTTGCTCACTGATCAAGTGGTGATCTTCTAGTCAATCAGTTTTTTTGTTGTCCAAGTGGCTCATGTCACACGCTGATCAGTTGATGATCTTCGAGTCTGAAGCCTCAATGAATAACGCTAAACGCCCGATCAGTTGAGAGCTCAACAGTTAGTCAGTCGGAAGCTTCAGTTGTAGTAACTGTAAAGTAAAACAAATAAAAATTAATGGATAGACTGAATTCTAAAGTGAAGCAAATAGATTAGTTATAGTGTCATATGCTAAAAAAATAAAATAATAAATCAACATTCAAGTAGATGACGTGTGCACAAAGATGTAATTTAGTCAGTTTAATAGAAGGTAAATGTATGACTTTAATACTGTGGCTACGAACGGGTTACCTCCCCTAGTTTTATCAAATGAAACTGGCTTAATAAACTGACTTCTTAAAAAATAAAAGACTTATTGTCTGCAGTTAACTAATGTCAATACAGTGGATTGAGTCAAAGGTCTCAGTCTTGCTGGGATAGTTAACCAACCTGAGGAATGAATTAGTCTACGTGATGTTAATGTATACCGCTAGAATAACTAAACTGAGGAATGAATTTGTTTATATGACACCGCTTTGTTGTCGAGACATTTATTAGCCATGAATATGGAACATTTATTAGTCATGACTATGAACATTTATTAGCCATGAATATGCAACATTTATTAGCCCTGACTATGGAGCATTTATTAGCCATGGCTATGAACATTATTAGCCATGAATATGCAAAATTTATTAGCCACGACTATGGAGCATTTATTAGCCATGGCTATGAACATTTATTAACCATGAATATGCAAAATTTATTAGCCACGACTATGGAACATTTATTAGCCATGGCTATGAACATTTATTAGCCACGAATATGCAAAATTTACTAGCCACGACTATGGAGCATTTATTAGCCACGGCTATGAACATTTATTAGCCATGCAAGAAGCAAACTGCTGCATACGAAACAACGAATCGTCGTTCGGCCTGCGCAGCAACCCCCCCCCCCCCAAACGGGTCCCCAAACGACTGTCCCACGTCATGCCACAAATAAGGTCATCAAATGAATAATAACATATTAATAATTGTTCTAACCAATATACCGATTGCTTAACTAGTGTTTGTGTCATAAGCCTCGAGAAAGTCTAAAGCAGATATACGTGTTTTCAATGTAGGCCTATATATATATATCGTAACTGAATATAACTTATATTAATAAAAATATAATTGTTCAAACCAATGTACCGATTGTAGCCTCGAGAAAGTCTAAAGCAGGTATACGTGTTTTCAATGTAGGCCTATATATATATCGTAACTGAATATTAACTTATATTAATAATTGTTCAAACCAATGTACCCATTGTAGCCTCGAGAAAGTCTAAAGCAGATATACGTGCTTTCAATGCAGGCCTATATATATATCTCGTAATTGCATATGCTTGTTCGTAGTCACCTTGGACTAGAACTTACCCCCCGAATTTGAAATGCACTATTCGTCTGTCTTTATCTACAGTTCTGTCATTTACCTTCTTTCAACATGCAATGCTTCTTTGAAGAGTGAAACTTCGAACCAAAACCTGTCTGTGGTTTGTCAGCGGCCGTCTCGTAACCTGACCTCTCATTTCTCCACCGATTTTTGACGCGCCCAGACTGTCTGTCACGTGTAGTTTTAAGGTGTTATGTGCATCACCTGTCACTGTAACAATGTTATAGTGTTAGAGGGTGATTTTGTTTTGTTTTTTCTTGCATGACACTTCATGTGCCTTGCCAGTAGCAGTGTGATTAGCGCTTGTCTGGTGTCAGCAACTCGCTTCGCTTTACACTGTGCCTTTTGCTATTAGCGACACAGCCGACAGCGTCATTATTAATTGTCCACCGCCTCTTTCATCTGCAATCTAATAATAATATTTCATCTGCAATCTAATATTGCTCCTGTGAGTTTTTACTCTAGCTATAGGACCTGGCCAAGTAACTTGTTCTTTCGTTATGCTTACAAAAAAACAACTGTTATGAACAAAGAAAGTACGGCTAATCGAGATGTATGTTTCGGAGATATAATCATACAAATTTCGGACGCTTTTACAGGCTATATACTATACATTCCTGACGCTTTTACAGGCTATGTACTACACATTTATTACATGACGCTTTTCCAGGATATACACTACACATTCCTTACATGACGCTTTTCCAGGATATACACTACACATTCCTTACATGACGCTTTTCTAGGATATACACTACACATTCCTTACATGACGCTTTTCCAGGATATACACTACACATTTCTTACATGATGCTTTTACATCATATATACTGCACATTTCTTACATAACGCTTTTACAGATATACACTACACATTTCTTACGCTTTTACAGGATATACATTACACATTTTTTAAAATTTACACCTGTACAGGAGATACACTACACTTTTCTCATATACACCTTTACAGAAGATAATATTAGACATTTCTCACATACATCGTTACAAGGAAATAGACATTTCTTCATCTGTACAGTAAATACACATTTCTTACATACACCTTTACAGAAGGTACACATTTCTCACATTCATCGTTACATGAAATACAGTTTACATTTCTTAAATCTGTGCAGGAGACTTATCACACATTCTTTACATACAGCTTTACAGGCTATACATTTCTTACATACATCTTAATGGGAGATAATTACAAATTTCTTACATAAATTTTTAGAGGAGTTACATTACACATTTCCTACATACATCTTTACAGGAGACACAGTTGAGTTATACATTAACTACATCATAAAGATGGAGGTAAGTGAGTATTTTTTACTTGACGTATACAAAGTCATGACTGTGCTGAAAATAGCAAATATGAGTTAAAGTCACACATCATAAAGAGAGATTTGTGAATAGTGTTGTTACATATAACTTACAAGTGGTTATATTTTACATATACATTACATCAGAGAGATTTGTAAATAGTTTTGTTGTAAAAATAGTACATTTATTGCCTAGGATGAGATCGGTATGTGCATCCATGCAAGCCGCCTCAATGATGCCATCTGTGTACCGTGTCTTTACGTGTATGGTGACTGTGTGTGTGTGTGTGGTGGTGTGGGGCATGGAGGTGTTGGCTTAAGAGAGTGTCACACTCTGCTCTGTCATGTCTTTGGGGTCCACTATGCTGTTTTGTACTTTAACCTAAAGTGGAAGCTCATACAGGCAAATAGTTTACCAGCACTTGTTCAATGGGTGGGGAGTGGTCTTGCATTTCTAAACCACCCCGCTCCCGGCATCCACCGATTTTGTGCTGGGAAAAAGAGTGGTGGTGTGGCCTCATAGTTATGTCAGCGTTGAAGTGAAATTTTTAAAGTCAAACTTGTACTCGTCCGTGGCGCACATATCTGTCCGGCAAAGGCGGACTTTAACTTGTATTCCGTGAGCTAAAATCGTGGTGGATGTTGTTCCCGATATTGGAGTGGAAGGGGGTTGTAGTACACCAAGTCTGAACCTAGTGTGTACATACACCCCCGATGTTCACCCCTCTCCTCCTCAATGGTGGTGTTATCGTCGTTGACTGATTTTGCGGCTGTCCCCAGTGTCCGTTGGGATGCTCTTAGATGGGAGCTGGTGGCCAGTACAGATGCTCAAGCAGCAGCTGGATCAAGTCTGCAATGAGGCGATTAAAATATTCCCACTGCAGTTCTCTGAATTTGGCGTTGCTGTTGTTGTTTTCTTGTGCTGTGGCTACCGCTGTCTTTTGTACCCACCCTGTTTTGTTGTGGTTTTTGCCTATCTTCTGTTGTTGTTGATGTTGTTCTTGGTGAAGTCTGGCAAGGGTGAGAAAGGTGAGGCCTCAAGTGCACCTTACACACTCTTCGAGGGGGGGGGGGGGGGGCTGCAATCTATTTTGTCTGTCTTCTAGATGCAATCTTCAGTTGTTTTGTCTGTCTTCTTGATGCAGTCTTCTGTTTTATAAGTCTTCTTCAGTCTTCTGTTGTGTTGTCTGTCTTCATAATGCAGTCTTCTGTTTTATAAGTCTTCTTGATGCAGTCTTCTGTTTTATAAGTCTTCTTGATGCAGTCTTCTGTTGTGTTGTCTGTCTTCATGATGCAGTCTTCAGTTGTTTTGTCTGTCTTCTTGTTGCAGTCTTCAAGAACTGTCTCTTGAACTGGCTGTTAAAGCTGTGTATATGTGAATTTATTTTATGTATGTATCTTTGTAAAACATTTATTTATTATATATTGTCATTTTGCACATTTTCATTGCCATAGTTTTCTTAAGGGTTTAAGTAGTTTGCATACAGATATTGTACATTTGCTGTGTAATTATTGCAGAACACTAAATTAAGATTTTTATTATCTATTTTAATTCATTCTATTTGTCATGATCTACAAGAATGGCTACATTCCCTCTTATAGTGTAGAATTGGAAAATGGAATATCGTATATCATCAAGTGTCCTTAAAAATTCTTACAAATAAGCTATGAAACACTAATAATTATTTTACAAATTATTAATTACTGCATACACACTCTATAATACCAGATACAGACTTCATATGTTCACAAATAAACATGCAGCATATGCTAAATATTGTCCTGATAAATCCTTAACAAACACTATTTTATTTTATTTACACATACACATTACTAATATGTTCATGCACATAAACTATTGCTAAGTTCACACACACACACCCAACATTGCCCACACAAGTTCACTAATATAATGACACAACAAATATTGCCTATACATTCTAACTAACATACTGGTACACCAAGCATTGCCTGTACACTAGTACTAGTTAACTAGTACACTGGCACACCAAACATTGCCCATACAAGTTAACTAATACACTGGCACACCAAACATTGCCCATACAAGTTAACTAATACACTGGCACACCAAACATTGCCCATACAAGTTAACTAATACACTGGCACACCAAACATTGCCAGCATAAGTTAATACACTGGCTCACCAAGCATTGCCCGGACAAGTTAACTAATACAGTGGCACACCAAACATTGCCAGCATAAGTTAACTAATACACCAAATACTGATATAGACACCAAAGTGAGCAAAGACTGATGTATAAAACAATAAAAACAATGCACTAAACTGTAAAAATACCAATTTACTGCATTAAAAACTGCATAAATTAGTTATAAAATCGATAAAATTATTACTTTTGCATGCAGTATGTGTAACAGGTAATGCATTTGACAACAATTGTCAATACTGCACAAATATCAATAAGCATGAAATGTGATTATGATATTTATGTTAATATCTACAATTCAAACTAATTATTATATGGTTATTAATAATATCAGACAATGTAATTTATATTGAAAAAAGAATATTAATGTCATTAGTCAATAAAGTTTATATATATATATAATGTATCAATAATATCAATACAAATTGTTGAAAAGAATATTTATAACATTTATCATTAAAGGAACAATGGCAATCCCATTTATTTACATTGTGCTTTAACATGGATTAAATAGATAAATGCAGAGAAATAAAAATACACAGTTGTCACCGGGTAGAGAAGAACATTAAATATTAAATCACAAATTCAGAAAGTAGTTGAAGCTATTTTTAGTACTATCGGCCAAAGTTAAGAAACAAGGGATGTGTGACTGAAAAAAGAATCTTGTTGTGGAGTCAGGTGATTATTTATTAATAACCCCTAAAGGCACAGTCATACATAAATACTGAATTATAAATAAATAAACATAATGAAAATTTCAAATTCAAAATACTAACAATCTTATTTATATTTGCAAAAGAAATGTACAAGCATCTCATATACATCATACTAGATGTAAATTATGACCTTAAGTTCTGCTAGTCTGAAATTAAAAACAACTCTTCATGTATTTTCATGAGTAATGCAGTACACATGCAGTATGTAATATTAACTATAAACAAAGTGCACAGTCAATAGAATAAAATACAACCTAAATCAATTATTAATATACTATCATGAGTGAGGGGAGCAATTTTATAACTTTTGTTTCATATGTTTAAAAATAATGTTTAAGAAAAGCATCCTAAAATTTGTTCTACTCATTGATAGAGAAAGATACCATTATCTTTGCCTGTGATTCTTGTAACAAAAATATAAACTTTCCATAAGCTGTGAATTGAGAAATAACTTTGTCCTAAGCTTTAACTTTACTCAAGTTTGAGAATATTGTCAATCACAAATGCCATTTGTTATTCCTTTTGATGCAGTGAATTTTGATAAACTTTTGATGCAACATTGATAAATTACAAATAATTATATAGGAGACTACAGACATAAGCTAAATTTAGAATGCTGTTTTATTTGTTAATACTGTTTATTTTCTTAAAAATCAGCTTTGTAGGAGAGCCACTGTGCTTTTCAGATAAAACTCAGGGTTTAAAAGGAAGCAAACACTGGAGAGATTTTAAATATACGTTTAAAATTTGTTTACCATGGTTCCAAGAGAGACTTATTCATTAAGGAATGATAGTAAAAGAAATAATAATAAAACCCATAACAAATAATATAATATAAAAATTTTGCTAAACTAAATGTACATTTACAAAATATTTGTAAATCTTTCAAAATACATATTTTAAAAATATAAATTTGTCTGAAGTTCTGTGTGATTCTCTAATGTTTTAGAACAGCTTCAGTTCTTTTACACTTCTCTTAGTTCTTTAAAATAAAATGATCTGGAACATCATTTCTTTTACCCTCTTTAGTTAATCCTTTGAACCTGATTAATAATAACAAACTCATCAAGTAAATTATATTACATATGTATTTCCAGACTTTTATTTTATAATATCATTCTGGAGATAAAATTTCTCTGCATGAACAGTTAAAAAGTTAAAATAAGACTTTTTACAAAAATAAGTTTAAATTGATTGAAACTAAGCTTGATTCATGGCTTTAGCAACAGTTTCTGCGCTTGACTTCAAAGAGTGGAGATTATCTTTGAAAAGTGGGGGAATCTTCTCTCCTCTTCTCGCTGCTGCGGCCCCCAGTAAAGCACCTAGTGCTGCACCTCTGTGACAATTCTCACCTAAGAAGAAAATATAATAAAATAAATTTGTTAAGTGATTTTTCTGTGTATTAAACTGTAAGGAACATAAAATTATAACAAATGTATGGTTTCTAGAGTTATTTATTTGTAAGTATTATAACATTTATGTGATGCATAGAACTATCAGACACAAAACTTGTAACAAATTTATATACATGGATTTTGAGTTCAGCTGTATGTTTTTAAGCAATGTATACAGTAAGTGATATATCATCATTGAATAATTTTGCATATTTTCAAATATTATATATCTTACACAGTACATCACCACTGAGTAATGAATGCATTTGCCAATTAATGAGATCAATCCTTTAATAATCCCATAATCCTCTGTATATTTATAGTTTAATGCTGATTTTCTGATTCTGTCCCTGATTTTAATATTACTGAACCCAGACATCACTTCTATTTATTTATTTATTTATTTATTATTTTAATCATTTGTATTTCCATTTGCAAGATTGTTCTAATAAGAATCATCAGAGCCCTCTGTAAAGAACCTTATATTTTTTACTGCATTAAGATTGTTTGGTTTCATTCTCTTTTAAACATATAGAAGGATAGCAATTTGATAAGTTTATTCAAAGGTGGAGAAAGGGGGAACATTATAACTGAAATGAAAACATAATGTATGAAATTTTTTTATTTTACAAATATTTTTTGTTGTTGTTAAAGTGAAATGAAATGTATCACCTCCACAGTTAGCATTTGTCAAAATGCCACCCTGAAAGTCATCATGAAATTCCAAGGCTAGGAAGAGCATTGAGCTTATTGCACCCTCAATATAGCAGGCAGACCCTAACGAAGATGTCCCTGACTGGTAAACTTTCAGCCTGTCTTCTGACCCTTTGGGATATCTGCAAATGAAACAGAATATATAAAGTTATATTTGTTAGAAAAAGAAATGAAACAATTTGGCAAATGCATCAGGTTAAAAACAAAGACAAATCTTGCAACTCACTTGTGGGCCTCATCCAACAGATCCAGGACTATCTGCCTTTTTTGAGGGCCACCCAGCATTGAATGACTCAACACTTTTAGTACCTCTGCCTTCAGGTCATGCCCGTTCAAAGCAGCATGGAGCAGATGTGCATACATTTCAACAAACGGGAAAAGAGATGCCACTGGATGGGTCAAACGGATAAAATCAACAGCTGCCTTTGCACATTCTGCTTCAGTTTTGTGGGCATTGCGCAAGATCCATGGGATGGTCAGCACAAGGGAACCAATGACTAACAGCTGTGAGTCTGGTTTTGCAGAGAGCTTTTCTTTACTCCTTGAACAAGAAAGTTAAAAAACCCACAATATAGAAAAAATATATATGGGGCTATCTATGTGATAAGTATGCAGGGAGAGGGAGGGGGAGAATTCATATTTATTTGAATATGTGGAGAGTGGGAGAGAGAGAAGAAAGACAAGTAGTTAGAAGTACATAAATTAAACAAGCTAAAGATAAATATATGTTATAAAATTTCATCTAGTTTATCAAGTGTTAATGTCTACACTTGCGAAAGGTGAGACAAATTAATTTTTTATACACACTCTCTTGCATACTAACAATCCCTGGTAGCCATGACTTATTATGAATATGTTAAACAAACAGAAGAGAATCATGCTGCTTGTGAAAAAAAGCACAACTCATTATATGCAATTTGATCAGCAGTGACTATAAAAACATTATTAAAAATATGTCCTACCATTATAGTGTCAGAATACAACGGTTCTATAATAGCATTATGCATTACAGTACTACAATAGAACTGCAATACTACAACAGCAGTGCAGTGCTAATTAACATTGTAGAGTTACAATAGCACTACAGGATCAATAGCACTACAGTGATACAACAGCATTATAGAAATTCAAAACCAGTATTACAGAATAGCAGAAGGCTACAATAGCATCACATTGCTATACAGCATTACAATTCTAAAACAGTATTATAGTTCTGTAATTATTAAAATGTTGCTAAAGTATTAATTACAAAATTATTGTCTGCAGTGGATATGTCAAAGATGAGCATACATGCCACCAAACCTTCAGTCATGTTATTGCAGTGCCAATAATAATAATTGTTTTATGTCCTGTTAAGGCCATGAATCAATAAAATAAAACATTTAGAAATACTGCACCATATTCTGAAGTACATGCACTGTTTATGTAGAAATAAACAGTTTGATTTCGTTCGAATAAATGCATATATTTTATTGAGTATAAATATGTGGTGAATCATACAAATGAAGTTTTCCATACTTGTTTGTATTTTATATTTATTTCATTAAAGACAGAAATTTAGTCTGTGTATTTTAAATGTTCAGGAATCATTCATTTACCATTGACTAAATAAATCATTATATCATGCATACAGGTATGGTGTACAGTATTTTTTCTCTCTTTTCTTGAACAAACAATATTTTCCACAATGATTTACTGTACAGAAGAAAATATGGACTTAAATGATAAATCATTATTTCATACACACATGTATGACCTGAGATATAATACTTCTTCCTTTTTTTTTTTTTTTTTAGCACAAACAATATTTTCTACAAAGATTTCCTGTATACATGGGAATGTGGATTTCAGTCTGTTCCTTATAAATCTTGAACACTGGGCCAAACATGGACAGGCTTTGACGTTCTTTTGCTTTTTAATAATATTATTATAAATTGATACAATACTGTTGATAGACATAAACAATTCCTTTTAACTACTAAGAGCAAAATAAATTAACATACATGTTTAAATACATTATAAAAAGTTGTCTGACCTTTCCTCAGCAAACTGTATTAACTGGTCAGCTTTTGTGACACGAGGTTCAACCATCACCCAGTCTCTAAAGAATGCTCGATGGAATGACTCTGCATAAGTGTCATTATGAGTCCCTGGAGTGGTCATGAACTGGACATAGTCTTCCAAAACTGCTGCACGAACATCCCGTTCTGGTTTGATCAGATCGGAGTCAAATTTGTTCATAGTTTTCAAAATCTCAATTGCCATGATGGCATTCAGGGTGTTATCACCAGCTTGCATACCTTCAAATATAAATGCAATAAATGTTGCAAACATTTATTATATAATATGCAATTCTGTCACCAGCTTACATCTTGTTCATTATACAAAAATAATGTTGAATACATTTGTTACATAATATTCAATGTCAAGAGTTTGCAACTCTGTCACCAGCTTGCATGCTTTCAATTGTGTAAAATATAAATATTGCACACTTTTACATGGCAAGCAACTCCCCTTAGAAAAACTTAAACTCTATAGAACAAAATGTAAATTACTTACAGGATCATCAGTGATAAACAATCTCTAGGGTACAAATGAAAATTATGTGATCATATATGAAACTTGAAAAAATCTACCTAGTACAACTGTCAACATATGAACGGATAAAACCTTATGAAAAGCTTAAACTCTATAGTACAAATGTAAATTACTGGACCACAGGTAAAAAAATAAATACCAATCTCAAGTACAAACGAAAATTATGTGAACCTGGGACAAACCAGCTAAGTACATCTGTACCACACATGAAATTAAGCTCTATAGTACAAATATAGTACAAATGGAAATTGCAGGATTATGGTTGAAACCTTATGAAAAACTTAAACTCTATATATAGATGTAAATTACAGGATTATGGATGAAACTTGACAAACTTGAAAACACTGAAATGCCTCACATTTTCATCCACTGAGCTCATGGGGGTTGAAATATATGCTCATTTTTAAAAAAGCTATTAAATATAAACTGAGTTCAGTACTAAATGCCAGAGGCCATAAAATTAAAGATGGCAAACTTTAAATTTTGCTAACTATACATGGCAAATTTTTAATTTTGCAAATTATACTTAGAAGATAAATGGTTCAAAGTCAGCCTGTAAGTCTGATATTTACTTAGATACATTTTGTTTAGTGACAAAATTCAGTACAGATCTTTAATTTGTCACTAATACTAACAAAGCAGGCTTTCTTTTCTCACTGTTACCACAACCCTCCTCCAACTCCGAGAGTGAAGCAGAGGTGGTGCAGTGTTTGTCAGTACTTTTGTAGGACTGTCAGCTGTTTATTACAATCTCCATGCACACATACCATGGATGTTTGTCTGGCCCTCTTTAGACTGGATTGGTCGGTTAAAGTGAGTAGTAACTCAGGTATTACTCTAGCCTGGGATAAGGGTTAATGTTCTAGGTTCTAGTTAGGTTTGCTTGTAGTCCTTTTTTAGAGGGTGGGTGTGAGCTACATAAGACTTCTATAAGTATTTGTGAGTGAACCAGATAGCCATTGGTCACAAGTTACAATTGCTGGTGTTGGCCAGTGGGTATATCTATCATATTGAAACCTGCATCTAATATCATGCACCTCAGTGTCAGGCAATGTTCACTTTAAAATTGATATGCTGTGCAGTTTGTACATGAACCAAATTTAATAAATTATATATCTGAACTGTTTACATCATTGCTTCAACAAAGAATCTATTGAAAGCAAGATCTACTTTGACCAATACAGATACTATTTGTCTGATTTGACTGCCTTGATGATAATTTTTTTTTTTTAATTTGTCTAACCTGATGATAAGATTTGATTTATCTACCTTGATGATAATGTGTTGAATTGCCTGACTGCCAATATTCGAGCTTGTCATGAAGAATCACATTGCCAATCAGAGGGGTAGAGGATCCCCCACCTCGACCACTACCATCTGTAAAATATTTCAGATACTTGCAAAAAATGAAAATCACATTTATAAATTGAAATAGAAAATAGACTTAATTCTACTTTTAATAAAACTTTTTACAAACATGTAGCATATAACATTTGGAGACAAATATGTATTTATTCAAATATCTTAATATTACATACTGCTGCTGTGGAACCTAACAAATGTAATATTTCTGCCTCCATGCATCTGACATGAACATCCTCCTTTTAAACTGATTTGCTTTTTACTTCATCATAAGTTTCACAGGACTCTTGACTCTTGATGCTTTTGAAGTTAAAATTAGAATCTCCCTTGTAATATTAGGTAAGAGATTGCTATTAAGAATCTCAACAGTCACAAATCTTTATTGAGGCTCTTATTCTATGGTACATGAGAAATCATCTTGCAGACCTATGGAGACATCCTTTCTGAAATTTATTAACCTTTGAAAATATTAAGTAAAAAAATGTATAATATAATCAATAATTCCAAAACATGAAAGATTTAATATGTACCAACCCACAGCTGAGAGATTCAGAATTGATGAAGGGTGTTGTTTATTGGGTGCCTGATATCCTTTCAGCCAATCACCATAGTCATGCTTTATATCATCTGTGTTGTAGTACCAATGGACAGGCATAGCTACAGCATCAGCTATTAGAAATCCATAAAGTGCCTCTTCTTTTGAATGTTTCAGCTGCTCTGACAGTTCTGGCTTCTGCATGATAACTTTTTTGTCTCTTGTAGAAAATAAATAAAACAAAACAATGTCTTAAGAAATAACCCTTCCAATACTAGGAAATGTCAATACTGTATTTCCTTGCTGTCTAGCTCTAGTGTTTCATCATAAGATGTACAGCACTCAAAAACAAATCAAAGTAGCTCTTCAAAATATCTAATCTACTGAGTGATTATCACTGACTTGGTCTCTATTTTAGAATCTTTTTCATTACATACATCATAAATAAAACTCTCACACTTCAAAACATCTGATCTACTAGGAATGCTGTAAGTTGCATTTGATTTGATATACGTTTGGGGTGCATTCCCTTAAAAAAAAATTCCCCCCTCCCAAACCCCCCCCCAAAAAAAAACAACAACCCCAACTTCTGAGTATATAGTGAATGAAAAGGTTGCAAGAAATTTTAAATAAACGATGTGTGTCTACTGCTATTAATTAATAACTAACAGTCATTATAATTAATCAGAATTAGTATACAGGTATTGTTAAATTTTTTATCACTTGATTTATGCACCATCATTTTAATGATTGATTAAACTAAGATTGCATGCCACATACAATTTGTTCAAAAATAAATAAACATTAGTGAATGATTTTTGATGAAATGAACTTCAACAAAATTATTATGTCAGGAAATCTGACAATATGACTGCTGATGAAATAATAGTCAATGAAAATTGAAATGACCACTCACTCTATTAAAACAAAAATCACAGCAATTAAGCAAAGTGGAATTGACACAAATGCAACTTACGACTCTGATTCTCTTTTATGTTTATGGTCACTCTCTGATTCTGAGTCACTGTGATACCGGTGACTTTCATACAATGGTGTTTTTGCTTGTTTTAATGTGATGCCAGTAACTTGTGTACAGTGATGTATATGGCAGATTCTTGGCACCAGCACCTGTTTTGTGCAGATGTTGGTATCTGTTGTTCGATTACCTATATAAACAGGTTTATTACCACCAATAAAGTGGAGAAATGCTGATGGTGTGGTTGATGAAAGGCAAAAGAGATGTATGGAGGAAAAACTCTGTAAAAGAAATTGAAATATTAATACCTGAATTAAAAAAGACCCTCTGATTTATATTTTGTAATTCACTGTTGTCATGTTTAATAAACAAACAACAAAATAAATTACACTGGATCAATATTATTATCAATATATTTAATTAATTATTTCCCTTCCATTGTTAAATAAAGATATATGTCAAAAAAGAAATTCATTTATTTAAACATTAAATAACATAATAGAATAAGTTCTTTTCTTTCATTATTATAGTCTTCTTTACATTTACAGAGATAAACATACTGTGATGCCAATACTACCAAGATAAAAGGTTATTATTAATTAATTAATCATCCATAACTAAGTACAAGTGATGAAAATCTTAATTTATGTTATTAATAATTCTCCAGAAGACACCACTCGTCTCTCTCACTTGGAGGATATGCGGATGCTGTAAACATTTTCTCTCTTCCATAATATTAAAGACAAACATTTACCATCAGAAATTTATTGTTCATGTTATTATTGTCAATTCCACGTGTTTCCCTTTTCATGTTGTAAAACACTGACTAGTCGCTATTTTCTCAAGGTCATCTGGTGCTCCGCCATATTAGCTCCCTCAGGCAGAACAACAACTGTGGCAATTTCCAGTAACTTCCTTATACCAGAAATTGCTCAATGTAGTCAGCATCCTTTGCCACCATACATCAATGGAGTGCAGTGTATTCCTTACACTTATACACTGTGGTAGATACTTCTCATGTCAACCATGGTCATAATGGTTTATAATCAGTAAACCTTGATTTTCAGGTAAAACAAGGGAAGGCTGCTTATTCCCTGAAAATATAATCAGGGAACAAATGTTAAGTTTCCAGTTTAGTCATCTTTAACTCCATTCTCTCTTAAATTCAAGTCTCAACTTCCAGTTTCCTGCAACAGTATTTATTAGCCTGATACACATACATAATAAATACAGCATATCAATTTCAAGAATGCATTAGCAATTTCTAGCATATTCTCAACTCGAGTTGTTTACTCTAACTCTGACACTTTACAAAAATACCACCATAAGGAGGTGTCCAAGGTCGGGTCACTTCGATAATTTATATAGCAATTATGTCTAGAAACAGGGATAGGCAAATTTACTCTCCCACATAAACAAATATGTATAAATATTCTACTATGAAGTAGAATGATGGGGTTAATTTTATTAGTTTAACATCTACATATAAAACTATATAAATGCAACAGTACAATATATTAAATCTCTCTCTCTCTCTCTCTTTTGCTCTAGATGTAGATGTATCTAGATGTATATATATGTGTGTGTGTGTGTGTGTGTGATTGTAAAAATAAGTCAAAATTAAGCAGAAGTTAAGATATTTCACTATTATTGCATTTTGTTAAAATAATTCACTCAGATACTGTAATTCATCAGTACATCATTCAGACTGCATAAATCTTTTGTATTAGTAGTTATGGAAGAGTGCTTTATTGAAAGAACTGGACAGTATATATGTTAATCATGTTAATCTCACTGAAGATTTCTATTTAAAAAATAGTAGAACTGGTAGAAATGTTACTCAAGATATAAGAGGAGTTTCAAGTAAACATATCATTAACATTAATACTGAAAACTACTATAAAGAAATGGAGAGTACATGCATATGTAACTCAGACTTAAAACTATTAAACATATTATCTCAAGATAAAAAGACATTAATATGAAAAATTAGCATATAAGGAAATGCACTTAAATAATTAATTTGGCTCATTGGATTTTGATATTATTTATGATTGTCAATGTATCAGAAACACACACACACACACACACACACACACACACACACACACACACACACACACACACACACACATACACAAAGAGGAAGAGGATAGAGTTTTCTTGATTATTGTTTAATGTTTTGTTTAGAATTAGCTTAAATGACATTAGTCAAATTCAGAGAGTTACTGCAATTTAAATTGCTAATATTATGACAATTACCATAATGAAAGTTGAAAATAATAATTAGTCTTCTAGAATTCAAAATATCTAAGTCCACTCTGCATTATCATAAATAAAAGTGATTATGTAAAAAATAATGCATTACATTTTTTAACTGATGTCAACTAATCTTACCTTGCCTATAAATGATCTTGTTCCAACAGAAAAATGAGATAAGCATGCATTAAAATTAAAATTATTACCTGTATTTTCTTGTGCCCAATTCCAGTGTGCACAGCTGAGCAATAAAAAAATTATATATATTAAACGTGCACATGCAAGACAAAATTGTAAAATTTTATAATGATTACAACTATGGCTTTCTGATGTGGAACTGACTTTTAATATAAAGAGCCAGCAATATGACAAAATGAGATTTTGATGGAAATAAGTGCAAGATCACAAAACATACATATAGTATACATAGTTGTTGTTTTTTTTAAATGTATAAATGTATGTGCATATATAAGTTATCAAGCCATATAGTATTATATATTCTGCAGCTTAATTTATGAATGTTTAAAAAATTTAAAACTCATGGTTATCAAGATTATTCTAATTTTTTTAAAGGAATTTCAAATTACAAATATTTGTTTTGTTTTAGAATAAAAATAACTGAAAAATATACATATGAACTAAACACTATTATAATTTTATGAAAATTTAACAATTTTTTAAAAAAAGAATCATATATTATAATGCAGTAAGGAAAACTAATGTGCATAAAAGTTCACTGTAAAAGAATAATATTGACCTCAAAATTATCAGATCAATGCAGCTAACTTTTTGATGGCAACATCTCGCTTCATGACTTATGAATAAAACAAGAATAAAATTAAAAATCTATGAGACTATTTACAAACTATACTAAAAAATTTAATTGTAAAATGAAAGCATAGACTAACAATCCAGATTTATTACCTACTTTTTTGTAACAAATTCTCATTTATATAATATTATATATAACTTGATCAGTTGATGTTGGATAACTTCCAATCACTGTTGTGAATATTAGTCACTCAAGTGTCTGTGCAAATGACTTTAATCTTGTGTTATAAATGTTAATTGTAAAAACCATTATTGTGGAAGTGGCCAAAACATTTCTGACTCCAACTCTAGAAATTTTAGAAGTCTGATCCCCAACTCGAGCTGTGCTTTATCACTAATAGTAATACATGTATTATATGGTATAAAATTATATTGGAGTTATATATATGAATATGGTATAGGTATAAATAAATAAAGAAGTGGCTTTCATAGATTTCATTTTTAAACTATTTTTCAATTGTGCAATAATTTAATACAAAAAACTAAAAAATGTGCTTAATATGATAATGTTTATCTAAACTGAATTGGCCAAGAAAGATCCTTTCTAATAGGTCCAGCTTCATTGATGCTCTCAAATCAGATTTGATTTCTGAGGGCAGAAAACAAGCGTTTCACGGTGATTTGAGTAGGACTAGGAGGTAACGCTTTGGCATCTTGAATAGGCCCAATCTCAGGGTAGGAGGGTATTGCATTGTTAGTGTTCAGTTCAGAAGTTCGGTCAGATTTTTCAACCTTTTACAGTGCTTGGTTTAAAAAAATTTGAATTTAGTTAGATAGGATGGAGTTTCTCTTCCTCCGAATGTTTCCAAATTTAAGCACCGACGTTTTGACCAATCCTGTAGGCCTATATATTGATATTTTTCAAAATCTTCATCTTCACGGTTACTGTTAATGGGGATGAAGGTGATTAATTGCTGTCATGTAGCGACGCAGCTATTTCCACATCTTCCTCTTAACATATAACAACGTATACCTTTCATATGAACTTCTAATTTATACAGCAGAATATTTTTTTAAATTATTTTAACTCACTATTTCAATAGTTTTACTTCCGTTACTTAAAATGTACTAAATTAATAATAACCCGAGATGTTATTTCATTTTTTAAATTTATATATTTTTTAACTTCTGCGTGGCTCAAACGTGGACCTGCCTTAGCCTCGTCTTGTAAAATTTGGAGTCGGAGTCGGGACATTAGTTTTTACCGACTCCGACCCCACAGCCCAGAGGGTAAAAATCACATAATTATTAGCAGACGAATTTTGCGTCGCGTGACTTTGATAGATAATCATGCAAAATAAATGCTTTCAAACCCTCTCATCAAAAAAATCATTCAAGAGCAATAAATATTATAACATCTCACCTCGATACAGTTGAGATTGCATTTCTGCAAATTATTGTTGGTATTTTCCTTATATAAGAAATGTTTCGTAACTAACTTTCATAATCACTCTTTTGAAGGAAGTCTTAAAAAGTGTACATAATATAAAAAAATAAACCGCAGAGTTATCTAACGTGACCATCCCGTTACGGACACGATCCGAATGCTGCTCGACCATCTATACTGGCCGCCAACCCCCATCTTCGAGCGTCCCAACGGTCACCGGGACAGCACCAACAACGACGACAACATCACCAGTGGAAGGGGTTGAACATCCCGGGCGCACGTACACAATAGGTACAGACTTGGTGTGTTACTTTGACAATCCCGTTTCAACATCGGGAGCGACAATAACAACGTCCACCACAATTTTAGCACACGGATTACCGGGCTAGAGTCCGCCGGCCAGACATGTTTGCAACGGACGAACGCACAACGACACTGCAGATGCTTTTAAAAATTCCTACTGCAAAGATGTAGCCGACAGGCCGAACCACACCAACCACCACCCCTTCTCCCAGCGCAATAGCCGGAAGTGTCCCCCTACATTCATACATCTAAGATGTGCCGCAGGCCTATCGTTAAGATTAGAGTGGTTGGATGTTTTCGCCCGCAATTATTCATTTAATGAATAACGTAGTTTCAGTAGAATTTTAAAAGGTACACCATTAAAGACAAAGCGAAGAGAAACCGTATACTTATTAAATTTAAGAGTATTTATACACCGTGAAATGTCAGTAAATTGTGGAAATATGATGTGCAGAACACTTCTCACTTTTACACACAATCGCAAACATGATGTTATAGAATGGCTATTACTTAGGACCGATAATAATTACTGAGCAGTGAGTGGTCAGCAAACATAGTGTAGCGTGTAGCAGACACAGAACCAGCATATATAGTGTGACCAACAGTGACACAGACATGGTGTGAGCAACAAACACTGAGTGGCCAGCACATTGTGTGAGCAACAAACACTGAGTGACATAAAGACAGACACTGAGTGACCAGCAGATACTGAGTGATCAGTAGGCATAGTGTGACCAGTTGATATAGTGTAACCAATAAACGTTGAGTGACCAACAAACACAGTGACCAACAGTGTAACCAACAGACACTGATTGATTAGCAGGCATAGTGTGACAAGCAAGCTCATAGTGACCAGCAAGCACACACTGACTAGCAGGCTTTGCGTGACCAGTAAACACTGAATAGCCACTAGAAAGCCGAATTTTAAGAAATATTTGTTTGTGGATTTGGGTTTCACGTCTGCTTCCAAATTTCGCTGATTTGGCAGACAGGCCCAAGCACCATTGGAGAGCTTTATTTCTTCGTTTTTCATTAGGACGATAACAGTTTCCTACTTCCGGTGATTTCACTACTTGGCACGAGATGTGCTGCTGTTAGTAAAATTGATAATGGTGATGAAGGACAGACTGGAGAGCCGTGGACAGGAAAGTGGTAGAGTGATGATGGTGATGATGATTTGCCGCCTATTGTCCGTTGCGCTTGTCTGGCCAGTAGAGGCATCCATTGGTAGTGTTGTGGTCATTGTTGGTGTAATAGTCATCGTCCACGAAGTTGGAGGGTGTAGTGGTGGGGTTGTCTTACAGAACCCATGCTAGTAGCACACCAAGTCTGTACCTAGTGTGTACATACGCCCGGGTCGTTCAACTCCCATGACCTCACTAGTGGCATTGTCGTCGTTGTTGCTGATGTTGCGGCTGTCCCCGGTGTCCATTGGGATACGCGTAGATGGGCGCTGGTGACCAGTAAAGGTGGTCGAGTAGCAGCTGGATCATGTCCGCACTGGGGTGGTTAAAATATTGGAGAGCTTTATATTTTGAAAGTTATAGTGTCATAAGTTGTGGGAGGATATCAGCTTTGAGTGGGTAGGTTGGGTTTCTAAGTTTAATTTTGAAAGTGCTGCTGCAACGGTCTCCTCTTTCCGATTGTGAACTGCCAAAAGATCTAAAACATGCTCGATCTATGACACACTGACCCGATTTATACACGAGCTAGGAAACGATTAAAGCAATTAAAGCCATTCATGCGCGGATATACCAGTCGATATCAGACATACACATAGGCCTGTACACAGATCTGATATATCTGTGATCTGATGCAAATCTGTCATGTGTGATTTGATGTATCTATAATGTGTGATCTGTTGTATCTGCGATCTGATGTATCCAAGGTCTGTACACTCATTCTATTCACAGTAAATGGTAAATACATAAATACACAGAACAATACTAAATGCAGAGAATACATGTACACGCATTTCATATACTATTTTAATTTTAGTTGTTTGTAATAGTTATTATTTTAATTCGAATTAAAAAATTCTGGCAAGTTTAATGATATATCGACTTGCATGCAATTATTTATTAACTTTGAAACTAAAAAATAAGGTAGCTATAGGTCATTTAGAAAAAAATGCAACTATTTGGATTTCATAAAGCCTCAGTTAAGTTACATAGCAGTCTTTAGTGTTTAGGCCACCATGATAGGTGGTTTTTTAGCATTAGGAGACAAAGCCACGAGTAGCATAGTGCCTGCCTTAGGCACTGCTTTAAACTGCGTCAATAGGTGCCTTTAGTATTCGTCACAAGCCAGCATTTTGCATCAATGTCGAATACTAATATAAAAGCCACACGGCACGTGGTAGATTTTCGCATTTGGTAAGCAAGGCACATAAATCAATGCCAATTGCAAGTGGTAATGATTTAGAGCTATACGTCACAAATCAGCATTTGGTAGACTTAAGACATTATGTGAGACGGTAGCTTACTGCATTTGGTACTGAAGTAAAGCCAGAGGTTTCATGGTAGCTTACAGTATTTTGGCACTGAAATAAAGCCACACGTTGCATGGTAGCCTACAGTATTTTGGCACTGAAGTAAAGCCAAGGTCTCATGGTAGCCATTGCATTTAGAACTATTGTAAAACTCATAAGATAATCTATATCATTTGTCACTGATGCAAACTCGCACGTCTCAAGTTAACCTATTGTAATTGTTTTAATGTACAGTCCCACATGTAAACTTTTACATTTGTCATTGATGTAAAACTAAAAGTTCTCATGGTAAACTCTCTATTTGTCAAAGAGATTAAACTTAAAGTTCTCATTATAAACTCTTTATTTGTCAGCGATGTAAAGCTAAAAGTTCTCATGGTAAACTATTTATTGATGCAAAAACTAATAGGGTTAAATATGGTTAACTATTTATTTGTGTATGATGTAAAGCCACATATCTTATGGTGGCCTACAACATTTATCACTGTTGTTAAACCACATACCTTATGGTGGCCTATTGCATTTACCATTAATGCAGGTCTACTCTTCACATGATAGTTTACATTTGTCACGTCCAATGAAAATCTATTGCACTTAACACTGATGCAAAACCAGCCGTCTCAGCGAAGCCTATTGCACTTAACACTATGCAAAACCAGCCGTCTCAGCGAAGCCTATTGCACTTAACACTGATGCAAAACCAGCCGTCTCAGCGTAGCCTATTGCACTTAACACTGATGCAAAACCAGCCGTCTCAGCCTAGCCTATTGCACTTAATACTGATGCAAAACCAGCCGTCTCAGCGTAGCCTATTGCACTTAACACTGATGCAAAACCAGCCGTCTAAGCGTAGCCTATTGCATTTGGCGTGATGCAAAACCAGCCGTCTTAGCGTAGCCTATTGCATTTGGCACGATGCAAAGTAATGCGTCAAATGGTAGCTTATTGCATTTGGCACTGATATCAAGCTACACATTGCTTGACAGCCTATTACTGTTTTGGCACTGATGTAATGCCGCACATTACATAACTGCATTTGGGAAGTAAAGCCATATGTATTATAGGCTGCAATTGGTACTCGTGCAATGTGGTAGTGTGTTGCATTTCGATGATAGATGCAACAGGTCGATGGACAAACAGCTTTTGATGTTATAGACAAGGCATGAGTTGCTATAAGAGACAGTTAAGCATTTAATATGTAAATAACTTGAATCCGCCGATCGATCCGGCAGACGGTGCCCAACTAACACTCTCAGACACCCACGTTTGCCAAAATCTATGCGTCTCTTGAGGTAACCATAAGAACAGCGCATAGAACACATTCTTTTAGAAGGCAGCGCGCTTTAGTGACTTTTAACCTCACTACAAGGCATTCTTTGCCAAAGCTGACGTCACTTGGAAAGCCGCTTGACAGAAAATCTTGCCTGCAGTCAATATTCAACGGCATATTTCTTTTTATAAAATGAAGCTATCAGCAATCTTTAAAAAAAAATAAAATAAAAAAGCTATATATAGACTGATATCAGGAAGGGGCGATCGATAAGTGTATCGTACACAGCTTCCATCATACTGAAAAAACACAAATACTGTACTTGAATACATGTGTGATAAGTCTAAATATCAATAGAATTTAAAACGTGTGAAGGATTGCATGCAACAAGGCTCTTGGAAATATGTTGTGAACGATTTTATACATGGCTCTTGGTGATAAATAACAAACATTTTAATAAGCATCAAAAGAAGGACAGAATGCAGTAAGTTATCATTAAAAAATAATAAATAAAAAGCAAAACGAATCATGGTTGTCCGCAAAGATAGACAAACAGAGACAGAGAGAGAGAGAGAGAAGAGAGTTAACTTTAACAAGAAAACAGGAGATAAAAATGTGAACTACTGGTACAATGCTTTACAATTTAATTCAAAGTTTGTCTACCTACCGTATGTATCACAACAAAGCTGTCAGGCCTTCTTGTTATTTGTTTGCATTTTGAGAGAAGTTTGCAAGAAGAAGAAATACATTGAAAGTTATTGATAACATATTTGCTTTTTAACCCATTTTGTTGGAGCCTTAGGATGTTTAATGGTGTCCACTATTCCAGAGAGCAGAAAACAAATAATGTATAGGATCCCTGACTGCAGACAAGTCTCTGCCTTGGTGATGGTCAATTTATTTCATTCCTGTGGTCTTTACAAAAATCGGGCCGTGGGCGCATAAGGCTGTGATATCTACACCTCTAGAGGCTCGATCTCTAGCAAACACTGTGATATTTAAATGTAACGGTTGGAGTTTTCTTATGGTCGAGAAGATAGCCAATGGTGCCTGAAAGGGATACATTGTTTCAAATAGTGTTCACAGTTCGAGGTAAGTGATAAACACTGGTCTGACTGACACCGGTCAGTATTCTAACAACAACGACAGTAAAATTGTTGCTGGGAAAATCTATTAATTAGTCATAAAGCATTTCTATTAATTGAATTGCTGAAGTTCATAGAAGCAGTTTTTCGAAACAATTGTCCATGATAATTTGGGCATTATCGAGCTGTTGCAGATAACTAGTTCTTCAGTACTTAGATGCATAACTAATAACAGGGGAGGGGTTCTCGTGTGTGGTGGCTAAATATTTGTAAACATTATTATTTTGTTCCGAATATTCTAATCAGTTCCAGAGTCATTGTAAGGATGGTTTCTTACTGTTGTGGCTATGCTAGTGGTGTGGTCAAGTTTGCTCATAACCCCACACAGTATAAGTGATCAAGACGAGGACCTCTAGGCAGTTCACTACGACTGCTATTCAAAAAAAGAAATGCAGCCCATATAATATAATGTATGCTCATATTATTTTTATTGAAATATTAAATGAAACGTTGAGATATATGTTGGAAAGCACGATTCATTGAATACATTATGTGCACAGTCAGATGACAAACATATTTTTGTAATTTAGTTATAAACATGCATTGCCCATGGGTTGTGGTTTTTTTCTGAACACTATGTACTCCTGATATACAATGATAATAATAATTCTAAACAATAATAATAACAATTTGTCCTAAAAGTTTCTAAACAGCTCAAAGCGCTAACCATCATGGCCGCTAAGCTTCACATTCATAAGCTGGAATATGGTTGAGGATCGATCGAGAAAAAAAAATCAGTTACCAAGGCTGGGCTCGAACCCACAATCTTCACAAAACTAGTTCTTTTACTTCACAGCCACCGAGCTTTTCGCCAGATCCTTGGACAGAGTAAATGTTGTCAGTAAACGCATATCTCTCTCTGAGGGTACGGTGAAGTAACTAGACAGCGAACTGGATGTCTGGCTAGTCATGATAGGAAAATTAGTGAAAGAAGTTATGAGAATAACTTTTAGATAATTAGTAAATTAATTATTAAACATAGTCCGGTAATACAACGCCGAGAGCAAAATAATACCTAACCCTAATTCTAAACCCAACTCTAATCCTAATCCATAACCCTAATCCTAACTCTACTTTTAAATCTAACTATAATCCTAACCTTAATTCTTACACTGACTGGAATAATAATAACCCTTAACACTAATCTTAACCATAACTCTAATCCTAAACGTAATAATAATTCTACCCCTAATCTTAATCCTAACATTGACTCTAATAGAACCTTAATCTTAACCATAACTCTTATCCTAAACATGGTTTTATTAATTCAAAACCTAGTACATCTTAGTCTTAACCCTAACTCTGATCAGAACTTTAACACTTTCTACATGAATGTTTATTAATAACATCACTAAAGATCAACGGCGTTGCTTGCTGTTTATTTCTGAAAAGGACAAAAGTTCGATTGTGAAATTACAATTTTTCCTTCAAAATTTGAGGGTTCGGGTGAAGAAGTGAGAATTATTCTTGCCAAAAATTATTATTATTATTATTATTATTATTAAATTCGCATCTTGTTACCATGGGCCCACGACTCTCATTCTCAAAACTGTAATAAAAGCAATCTGTTTATTAAAGGTGACTTTTACATGAGGACTAGTTTTGGGGATTTTTTGTCACTAAGGGCAGTGTACATAATTAATTTTATTTTATTCTAAATCACTATTGTTTCTGTAGTGGGGAGGCTCAGTAGAAATTACTTTTAAACTTTTATTATTATTGTTGAATGATATTTTAAAAGTTTTTTTTTTTAAATCAAAATAATTCTAAGAACAAGTACCTAGAATTGTTATGTTTTAATGTTTCGGCTTTTGTTTATATAGAATAATGATTTTCTAACTAAATTCTAACTAGATGACTAAATTATTCTGTGATTTGTGTGAAAACCAGATATTTCGATACGGAGAACACCTTTTTCTTTTTAACCTAAATACGCGTTCATATCATTTATTATTTTGGTTAATTGATTACGCGTATAGAACACTTTCAAAATACAATAACAGTAAATAAGATTTTGCAAAAGTCATAAAAAATTATCAATCAAAGAACACAAAGCAGTTTTACACTCTCTCAATGTGTGTGCGTATGTATGTATGTGTGTGTGTGTGTGTGTGTGTGTGTGTGTGTGTGTGTGTGTGTGTGTGTGTGTGTGTGTGTGTGTGTGTGTGTGTGTGTGTTTGTATGTGTGTGTGTGTGTGTGTGTGTGTGTGTGTGTGTGCGCGCGCGCCCTTGCTAACTTTATTCAATCTCACTGCAGAAAACATTCGTTCTGTTCAAGATCTGATCGCCAGTAAAAAAGTGCTCTTATCAATTCTTGATTACTTTCTTTAGATAATTGAAAACAAACTCAAACCTACATCACACCACAAGGACTTGGCAGAGACCATTTTCAATCTAATCGCGATACTTTGACAAGAAATAATTTCATTTAAAGTGCAAGCGTGATTAGGGATATCGTAGTATCCTACAAAGTCATACTTTAAATCAGTGCTTCTTAACTTTTATTTTTTTCACGGACTCCTTTGAAAATCTGGTGGAAGTTATGGCTCTCTCCCTAGAAAAATGCACATAAGCAGAATATTAAAATATAGTGAATATAAATGTTATATTTGACTTACACGGACCCCACTGAAGCCCACCCATGAACCCTAGGTTAAGAACTCCTGCTTTAAATTAAAGAAGAATGTTTTAAAGATTTATAGATTAAAGTTATACTGCACTAAAATTTTAATTGGAAGCATAAAGCGCCACTCATAATATATATGCTGTATTCTTTACTAGCTAAATAAAGGCGTTGCTACTTTAATAACTTCCTATATGCTTTGTTTGTTTGCGTGTATTTAGTATTGAGCATACACAAATTAAGTCAAACGTCACAGTGCTCTTCTGTTTGTAAGTGCACATGCTCATAATATTTCAAGTAAAATGTTGTTACGTTATTGCATGTACTACGTGTTGCGTGTGTTTGTAATGTGCGCGCGCATATGTATGCCTTGACTAGATTAGGTTAGGTTTAAGTGTAGCGGTGGTGTAGTTTGCAAAGAATGCGCAACAGGCGTCAAATAATAACTGAACTCTACAGTTTTTTTTGTTGTGAAAATGTAAATGAAGATAAACAGACAGTCTGTTGGTGAAAATGTAAATGAAGATAAACAGACAGTCTGTTGGTGAAAATGTAAATGAAGATAAACAGACAGTCTGTTGGTGAAAATGTAAGCTAGATGATAAAATGAATATGTATATTAATGACAGTAATCAATGATGATTATGCATGTAAAGTCAGTATGGTAACAAACTGATTACAGTGACTACGTAAATAAAATAATAGCTGAACAAAGCAGTGAGAATGGTAACAAACTGATTACAGTGACTACGTAAATAAAATAATAGCTGAACAAAGCAGTGAGAATGGATTAAGTATCTGAGTAAAAATAGATATTTAGTATGACGATGATGACAATGGATTAAAGTTAATAGGTAAATAAAATTAGTTAATATGGTTATGACAATAGTTGAAAGTGAAAAGATAAAAATAGATTATAGTGTGACAGTGAAAGTTTGTCTTTAATGTTGTGGAAAAGAGAAAACGTTTACAGCACATGCATATCTGAGAGAGACGACTGGTGTCTTCTGTAGAATTATTAATAATATAAATTAAGATTCTCATCACTTGTAATTAGTTATGGATGCTTAATTCTTAATAATAATCATAACCTATAACTAGGGTGACATTGTATCACAGTGACATTATAACTTTATTTGTAATTCCCCAGTCAATGTTAAGATGAAATTTTAAGTGAAGATGAGAGTCGTTATTAATGAATGTCGATATTATATAAAAAGTATTTCAGAAATCCATTCTTCCAGACGGCAAAACTAAGTTGACCGTTGGAAAATGGTTACCCAAAGCTCGTCATGCCACGTACCATGGGGGACCCGTGCCACCCCACCAGCCGGATCGAGAATCAAACCGGAAGGAGTACCCAACTATGTACGAAACAGGGGCAGCATCGAGCAAATGGTGTTTAAACCAACTTTACTTTCAACCCCTAGGCAAAGACCAGAACCCCGATGTCCCACATCTGCTTCCAAAGTAAACTACCAGCTAGGAAAGAATGGGACCATCTCAAAAGTGATCATAGGTCAGTAACCGGCCAGAACTATTACTTTTCTGTAGTAGTGTTCATAAGGTGGTCAGTCAGTAACCGGCCAGAACTGTTACTTTTTAATTCTGTAGTAGTGTTCATAAGGTGGTCAGTCAGTAACCGGCCAGAACTATTACTTTTTAATTCTGTAGTAGTGTTCATAAGGTGGTCAGTCAGTAACCGGACAGAACTATTACTTTTTAATTCTGCAGTAGTGTTCATAAGGTGGTCAGTCAGTAACCGGCCAGAACTATTACTTTTTAATTCTGTAGTAGTGTTCATAAGGTGGTCAGTCAGTTACCGGCCAAAAGTGTTATTTAATTCTGTTGTAGTGCTGATAAGGCCAGTTATATACAACTTGCTACTGTGCGTTTAAGCCAAAACATGGTTTTAAAAAAAATGTTAGCATAAATGGAAAGAAAGAATAGGCTATACATGTCGTTTTTTTCTCTCCAGAACCGGTGTCTTTAAAGTCTTTCCTTCATCCCTTCACATATCATCCTTTCTTGTCCCAGATAAATTTAGAAAAATCTCCTTAACTTTCTATGTTTGTTAGACAGTGATCTTAAAACTCTGTTTTCTGCATAATGGCCTGCCTCCATTACACATGTATTTATCGCCATATATTCTTTTCACGAAGACAAATAAATATACTGTGTCAATCAAATAAAGAACCGCCTACTCATTTGTTGTGTTAAATGTCTAAAAGCTGTGTGCGGTGCACTGAGGCAAGATATTACAACTATTTTTCTATCCTTCCATTACTTGGAATTTCATTTAAATGTCTGTAGATATTCTGTGAAATCTATTCTGTATGTAATAACAATTTGTTTCATATATTTCTCCTAGAACCCATTCCTCAGCACAGACAATACATTGCAAGTTGTTTATATTGAAGAGTGTAGACCTTTTAAACGGACTTTGTCAACATTTGATCAGCATGGACTTTTAACTATAACATTTTAATTATAAGGTTGATGTAGTACTAAACCCGTGTCCACAAATATTTTGTATGTTTATTTGTAGCAACTGTAACTACCTGTCCTTTTATTAAATATTAAAGACATCACTTATTTATCAAACCCTTCTGTTCATTCTATCAACTCTTTGTATGTGTATAGGCCTGAATAAATGTGAATGGGTTTGAACCAAGTATCTGTATTAATATGTCTGGTGTGCAACCAGTCAAGTCAGTTGATGCCTAAGAGAGTGAGTAGAGGGAGTGTGCTATTGTGTGAGTGTAAGGCTGCAAAATGCTGACACAGGACATATCATTCAACAGGGTTTCTATCTAAATTTGAGTTAATCTGTGTGCTAGAGTTCTGTTTCTATCAAATCTGAGTTAATCTGTGTGCTAGAGTTCTGTTTCTATCTAAATTTGAGTTAATCTGTGTGCTAGAGTTCTGTTTCTATTTAAATTTGAGTTAATCTGTGTGCTAGAATTCTGTTTCTATCTAAACTTGAGTTAATCTGTGTGCTAGAGTTCTGTTTCTATCAAATTTGAGTTAATCTGTGTGCTAGAGTTCTGTTTCTATCAAATTTGAGTTAATCTGTGTGCTAGAATTCTGTTTCTATCTAAATTTGAGTTAATCTGTGTGCTAGAGTTCTGTTTCTATCAAATTTGAGTTAATCTGTGTGCTAGAATTCTGTTTCTATCTAAATTTGAGTTAATCTGTGTGCTAGAGTTCTGTTTCTATCTAAATTTGAGTTAATCTGTGTGCTAGAGTTCTGTTTCTATCTAAATCTGAGTGCTAGAATTCTGTTCTAACCTGGTTTTGGTTAAAGGCTGCAAGCTACCATTCATACTTATCCAGGACTGACTTTCAAACGTCCTCATTTATAATTTTGTCTACGTGACATCCTCTACTATACTTCTACTGTCTGTCTAAAACCTCCATCAATAGTAATAGATATTTGGTCAGTGCTCAGTTGAAAGCCAAGCGTATTTTTTAAAAGAACTTTTAACATCACCTAAAGTATTATATTCTTTTAAAAATATAAGTCTATATATTTTTTGGTCTTTGCATTTAACTCTATTATTGTGAGTTGTCTCAGTCTTCAAAATTCACCCACAAGTCTATTACCACATAGATTGTTTCAAATAGTCTACGTTAGTAGATTTATACAATTTTATAAAACATAGGGTGAATTCTATTAAAGGCAGCTCAGATATCCATGGAATTTGTTTAGGCCTATTGGCACCCTCCTGCACCAAAACACTCCACAATCCATGTTGATGGTGATATGAAATTTATTCTACACTATGAGAATTTCAGCGAGCAATATAACTCTTTCAATTGAGATATTTTTAATTAGTGTGCGTGCTTGTGTGCTTTTTGTGTTTGCTTACATGTTGTGTGTTTTTATCATTGCGTAGGTATGGCTACGCCTCGCCCAGCTACAGCACCTGCAAGGGTGAAGCCCGAGGCCCAGGAAATAGCCAGTCTCAGCAAGGGAAAGCGTATGTGTGTCATTGTGCACGAGTATGGAACCCATGAGCCAACACCTAGAGAGCCTCGAGTGAAGTCTGAAGCTAAGGAAACAGCAGAAATTGCAAAGGTGTTAAATAATGTAGTATTTGTGGAATAAGTTATGACAGTATTCTGATTTTGTTGTTGTTGCGAAGACAACCTTCATTTGACTGAAATTCCTTTCTTTATGAACACGTCAGATCTCTCTTAATCTCTATTTAACACCACCCGTAATTCTTTTAATTACTAGTACATATGAGCTCCCTCTTAATCTCTAGTACCATTAACACCACCCGTAATTCTTTTAATTACTAATATGAGATCTCTCTTCGTCTCTAACACCATTAATACCACCAGTAATTCTTTTAATTACTAGTATATGCGAGATCTCTCTTCATTTATTATGCAAGACTCTCACTTTCATCTACCCTCTCTCTCTAAACCCATTTCTTCAGCTAGGAGCTGAAATTAAATACTGTGTGTTCCTTTCCATGGATGCACGACTTACATTATCAGCTTTCACATTCATCTCTTCAGCTAAATCAATGCAGCTCATTCCCTTTCTATCTCATGATCTATCTATTCATCAACTTACTCAAATCAGACTAGATCATTCCCTCACACGACCTAAGTAGTCAGTCAGTTGCCCTTCTCTGTCAGCTGACCTAAGTAGTCTATTTAGTTGAATCCAATTTTAGACTTTGTCGGATGCATTGCCAGACCCTGCTTCAAGTAAGTATAATTAATGAATTCTTTCTGTTAGCCTGTGTTAGTGGGTAAGGTTTACTCTTAACCAATCATGCATTAGCCCTGCTTCAAGCAAGTATAATGTCTTCTTTATGTTAGCCTGTGTTATTAGGTCAGTTTAATCTTTAATGTTCAGCTCCTATGGCCACATGGACACAGTTGTACAAAGACACATCTCTTGAATATGATTGTTTAATCACATTAAAAAAACAAACTAGATTCTTCTTTAGTTTCATACAAAACCCCAAACATATCATTTACATCTTTTTTCTGTAATTGTAGTTTTCTATCATTATGCCTCCAAGGGAAAGCGCATGCGCATTTTAGTGCACGAATACGGACAGCATGAAGCAACTCCAAGGCAGCCCAGGGTCAAGGTGGAAGCAGAAGCAACAGCAGAAGTGGCAAAGGTTATTTTCTTTTAAAATCGGTATTTCTAAATTAATAAAATTCATATGATTTAATCTTTGTGTAAAAGAAATAGGGGAATTTTAATAGATGTGGTGACTGGAACATGACGTGTTTGTAGGCTGACAGCTTTTAGAACAATGTCAATTTCAGTAGAACCATACACAGCAGCTTTTAGTTATTTTCATTAAATGCAATTTCATACAATGGTTCACTCAATAAACTATAGGAGCACTGTTTCAATAATTAAATTCATTTCGTGATAAATTTTAGTCTCCCTCTAACCATTTTCACACCGAGAGCTTCAAGATTTTACTTCCAGCTTTGCCATTTCTTAAAGTAGGTCAGTCAGACTTCTGACGGAGAGCTCCCCCATGCCCATGAAATTAGCACACACATACACAAAATAGACAGCCAGATAGATGATAGAACAAATGCAAAACACAGCCAACCATTCTTTGTTACAGGGAGGACGCATGAGCAATCTGCTGCACAAGTATGGAACGGTGCCAGTGTCAACTCGTGCAGTCCCCAGAATAAAACCGGAAGCTGAAGGGATTGCTGAACTGAGCATGGGCAAACGACTCTGCAGTTTAATTCACGAGTATATTAAATTTCACAATTATCTAGCATTTTGAAGAAAAAACTTGCTTACAGATGGTAGATAATTCACAAGTAATTTTAAATCACACAATCATCTAGCATTTTGAAGAAAAAAAACTTGCTAATAAATGTAGATGGATACGGTATTCAGTGCCGGCTTTGATATAGTTTAGTAAAGCAGCTGTCTAGATCAAAATTGTGAGGGCACCAAAATCTTGGATAAGAAATGTTAGCCTTTGCATTTAGATCTCTAAAGATGAGTAACGAAGTGAGGATTAAGTTGGCTTGTTCATTTTCTGTTGTCTTTGTGCTTTTCGCTTTTTTTGTATTGGCTCATTCGACTGCTGTTTCGAGTAAATCACAGGTATTTGGCTTATTATTTTGGATTTGATATATTCTAAAACCAAACTCTAACGTAAGATATAATATTTCCTTGCAGACTTAGAGCTGCATTATTATGACATATATTTATTATTTAGTTCACTCCTCCTTTTCTGTTTTTATGCCTTTCGTAACTGTAGGATACTTGAATTACAGTATGAATATAGTAATAATCCCAAAGACATACTTTACAGAATGACAGTCGAAGAGCGTTTCCTCAGTTTCTGTGAAAGGTAAACATAAATCTGGTGCACAAGGTTAATGGGTAAGCAAAAATCTTATGCCTAAGGTCGATGGGACAGCAGACACTTGGTACACAAGATCGATGAGTAAGCATAAATCTGACGCACAAATGATGGAAATCTTAAGTCTGGTGCATAAGAT
Source organism: Sinotaia quadrata (assembly GCA_028829895.1). Classification (NCBI taxonomy): domain Eukaryota; kingdom Metazoa; phylum Mollusca; class Gastropoda; order Architaenioglossa; family Viviparidae; genus Sinotaia; species Sinotaia quadrata. The sequence goes on along the minus strand of CM054177.1, from coordinate 58,781,550 downwards.
CGATGAGTAAGCATAAATATGATGCACAAGGTCACAAAGATGCTGCTGGAAAAAAGAGTATAATGAGTATGTTCGTTTTGTTGGTGGGAGGAGGTAGGATATTATTTCTTCCACCACCCGTAACTGTAGGCTTCTGACTTGTTGCAGGTGTTAGGCATAAAGAAGATAGTACAGAATAGAGGAATGATAGACAAGAATGGATCTCCGAGCTCCTTGATCGGTGACGTCAGAGTTATTTAATTGCTTTGAAAAAAAACACGATTGCATATAAAATGGAAAGTGAGTCACACCAACACTACGTATCAAAATATATATTTAAGAAAGAAAATAAAAATAGATACATTGGTTGCATAATGGTTAACAATATGAAATGGGTAGAGGAATAACTAAAGTTTGTTTTAATCAAAACAATACGAGTCTTTTGGGGGGAAAAACTAACGAAACTGTCGAATCTGAGGAAGATGCTGAAGTTTTTGGTTGTATAGTGACTTAGATTAATAGTTGCGCATGACAGTGTTCATCCTAGGCCAAAGGTGGTAAATGTGGGTTCCAGACAATAGGGTTGTTCCTGGCCCTTGGTCTACTTAAGATCAGTGTTGCCTTCATGGCTCAGTGCCAGGTCAAAGGCTAATAATTATAATTGATGATAAGGTGCCGATTTGCAGCACAGGTACTTAAAATCTGTCACGTGTTCCCTGACAGAACCATACAACCATCTCTAACAACAATTCTAGGTAGGATGTATAATTAATAGAGAATATGGTTAGTAGCTATAGTATAAAAAATAAGTTACTATTTAAGGATACAAACAAAACCGTGTACATTTGGCAGTTATACACGGTGGATGGTGTCCTGCTGCGTTAGTTTAACCGACAATAGTGAATAACATATGTAACTATTATTGTGAGCCGGAAATACCAGTGAATAGTGAATAGCTCAGGTAACTATTTTGGTGAACCGGAAATACCAGTGAATAGCTCAGGTAACTATTTTGGTGAATTTTAAGTGCCAGGCATTACGCTGATTGATTATGTGCTGGTCTGCCGGGTGTAAGGTTGCCTAATTACACATTCATCACAGGCGGTCACTCAATGCTCTGAACGGCAGGTTTAAATGAGGGTAGAATACTCATTTGGGCCGCAACTCATTCAGACCACGATTAGCGGTTATTGTTCTATACATGGCTTTTGCTTGGGATAGACTATTTTTAACGTAAGGTGGAAGTGTGGCTACATAATACTATTATGTGACACTTAGGAAAAAACAAAAAGCTCAACGGAAAAATATTTCAAGGGAGGCTGGCATTGAGAGTATTAGACTTCTATGGTTACTGATTGTTTGTTATTAGCATAGTTTTCACTCACAGCTAGTAAACTCATTATGTACTCCGTCGGTATCGATAAAAATCATATCTTGCCAAACTCTACACGCTCTACAGTATGTGAATAACGACAAATGGCGTTTAAATCTGTTCTGACTTACAAAAAGGTGGATATCTCGGACTGTATATCAGTTTTGATTTACACAGAGATTACCATCTCCTTACCGAATATGTTTTTATTTACACAGTGATGACCACATACACCCATACCAGACTGTATTGCTACCTTTTTGGATTTACAGAGGGTTTTAGTCTCAGGATGTTTATCTATTCTTTTATCCTTAATAAAGTCAGTGATTTCATAATCCTTAAGTTCAAACTCATCATTATATTTTCACTTTGAAATGTTTTGAACACAAGCAATGAAATTACAAGTCATTAACCTCAATTCGCTCTTTTACTATCAAACCTAAGTAAAAACGAAATTTATTTCGTCAGCACTCCAATCTCTATCCAATGCTTATTTGCTATAACTGAAAGAAAATTAACTTATTTTTTCCTAGAATGGAAGTAGGTCACAACATAATGGGACCCTGTCAGAGGTCTTGGCTGTATAACTAATAGACAGCATTGAAGATTTGTTTATGAAACATTGTTACATGGTCTTGACTGTATAACTAATAGTCAGCATTGAAGATTTGTTTATGAAACACTGTTACATGGTTGGTTTCTTTATTCCTGTCTGAATACAGATATGGACACAATGAATCTACACCCCGTCCCCCACTGCGGGTCAAGCCAGAAGCCGAAGAAATCGCTCAACTGGACCGTGGGCCTCGAATGGCCACGTTAGTTCATTCCTACCAACTTCCTACCTCAACTCGCCCAGTCCCTCGCATAAAGCCTGAGGCAGCGACCTCAGCCGCACTTGGACGTGGGTTTCGAATGGCGAAATTGATTCATGAAAGCCATACACTTCCCAGCAGCCCCCGTCCAGTGCCCAGAGCAATTGGTCAGCAGGCTCAGAAAAACCGCTGGAAAGGAATTATTGGTAGCATAGGAAGGTGTTTTCTTGAAACAGGGAAGAAGAGATTTATATACATGCCTGGTGAGAAAAGGGGATCTTTTTCTAGAGCTGTTTCTGTTTGACAGAAAATTCCATCTCTGTAGCCATATTCTCAGAGGCATTGCTGGTCCAAAAGGTATGTTTCTACATTGTTTTGAGGCAAAAAGATGGTCCAACTCTATCCTTTCGCATTGCCTTTGTGATCTAACGTCTAACCCTAAAATAACTGATCTAGCGAGCATTTTTTAACTTACAAGTGGTACTAACTCTTAATTGACTTTGAAGCAAAGCCGCTCTAAAAGTTAAAGTGACATGTATTGAAATGAAAAGGTCAATAGTGTTCTTCTTCGGAAAGCAAAGTAATGCTAATTGAAATAAACAATCTTCGGTATGAGATGAATGGATGGTGCTTAATTTGATGCTAATAATTTATTTGTTAAATGAAAGTTTGGGATAGTTAAACAATAATTTTATTATTAACATATTGTGGTGGAGTAAATTTGCCTATCCCTATTTCTAAACTTAATTGTTATATAAATTGTTAAATTGTCGAAAGGACCTAGCCTTGGGCAAACCTTATGATGGTATTTTTGTAAGTGTCAGAGGTGGCGTAAACAATTCGAGTTGAGAATATGCTAGAAAATGCTGATGCAATCCGTACCAGTTCCTAATGGAGGAGTAGTTTTTATTATCCAATGGTTAAGATCTACAAGAATGAGACCAGCCAATGGCTAAGATCAAAAGTTTACTTGCTGTAGAAAATTCTGTTGGCTAATCACTTGAATTTCTAACATGATTCTGTATATTGTATTTTCCTATCACAAGAAGAAAAGAAATAATGATAAGGATTTTTGCATATAATACGTGTTTCTATTCTTTAAGTGTAGAGATAAAACAGGCCGTGTTTCTAACTTATAACAAGGACAATTATGGTGACTTTTTGGTGATAAATTGTCCTTATATCTCCTTAAGTGAGGAGACATAACAGATCATGTCCCATCTTATAATGAAAGAAATTAATATGATATTTGATATTTTAATACTCCGTGATTATTGAGGCATATAAAATTATATTATCTTTTTTCTAAACATGTTGAATTAATTATGAGTATGTCTACTAACATAGATCCTTTTTATAGTCTTATGAATATTTATGTGTATGTTTTAAAATCAACATAGAATTTTGGTCTTGTGAATAGTTATTCGTTCGTATTATGGTGGAAGATTCATTGGCAATGTTAGAAATTTTACTCCTAAGAGAGTAGATATGAAAAGGATGGCTAACATCTCAAAAGGAGTGGGGTATGTTGTGGAGTAAATTTGCCCATCCCTGTTTCTAACTTAATTATTATATAAAATGTTAAATTGTTGAAGAGAACTTGGGTTCCATATGATGGTATTTTTGTAAGTGTCAGTTAGAGTAAATAACTCGAGGTGAGAATATGCTAGAAATTGCTGATGCAATCCAAACCAGTTCCAACTGGATGAGTAGTTTTTATTAATCGATGGTTAAGATTTACGAGAATACCAGCCAATGGGCTGAGATCGAAAGTTTACCTGCTGTAGAAAATTCTATTGACTAATCACTTGAATTTGGTTTGGAAAGAAGTCCAGTCACCATTGATGTTTGGGTGGGGCACAGTTTTATTATGTCATGCAAAGGACGTTTTATTGTCTGTTATTTTATGGTTTTGTAATTAAACTTAGAGATGCTTTTGTGTATTTTGAACTACTGATTATATGGCTTTGTAATTAGATAGATTTTGTATATTACACTGTTGAGTGTATGATTTTGTTCCTAGTGGAACTGTTAATCATGAATTTATTAAGTTGTATTTATGCCCACGTGTATGAATAGGTGTTGTGCATCCATGGAAAGAACGCATCATATATAATTTTGTCCATAGCTAGAAAAGTGTTTAGAAAGAGTGGGCATTGGAAAAGTGTTTAGAGAGAGTGGGCATTGGAAAAGTGTTTAGAGAGAGTGGGCATTGGAAAAGTGTTTAGAGAGAGTGGGCATTGGAAAAGTGTTTAGAGAGAGTGGGCATTGGAAAAGTGTTTAGAGAGAGTGGGATTGGAAAAGTGTTTAGAGAGGGTGAACTTTGGAAAAGTGTTTAGAGAGAGTGGGCATTGGAAAAGTGTTTAGAGAGAGTGGGCATTGGAAAAGGCAAGTATTGAATAATAAGTACTGGTAAGTTGGGAGAAAAACCCACAAAAGGATCATAAACAATTTTTCGCTGATGGACTGCCACTAGACCTTGACAAATAGTAGATTTCATGGCGCCGAACCAGGGTAAAATTCCATGGTAGGGAAAAAGGAACTAAATGACAAAGTGATAAAGAAAAGTATCAATATACGCAAACAGTATAAAATCTCCACAACCAGTCCAGCCATTTCATGAGCACGGGAAAACCACGTAACAGTTTAAAAGAAATAGATGGTCAAAATACTTGACTAAAAATTTAAAAAAAGAATGAAAGTGGAATGATTTGACTTCTTCCACAATATGTAAAGAACCATCCTTTAAGAAAAAAAGGAATGTTGTCGAGTTATTAATTTTTGAGAGAGTGAGTTTTAATTTTGTACTGGATAAGTTAGCTGAAAATTGTGAACATGGGAATAGTCCACTTTACAATTGAATTATCATGTATATGATATAATATTTAAAGCTGCATACAAATTATTGAAGGGTTCTTGGTTTTTACTTCCTGGTTTGCTTACACTTTACACTCGACAGAGTAAGGCTTACCTGGCGAAGGGAGACCACTCAGAAAACGAAGAGGCTTTTGACATGACAAGTTAAGTCTCTTGGTCAATGATTCGACACTGAGAAAATAGCGATAAAGAGAAATATTGTCCTAGTGGAGGATTTTTTCTGAGACACTTATCTTAGGAAAACATTCCTTAGAGAGCTACTATCAGATACTGAATATAGAAACCTGCTTTCTTGCGGTCATAGTATCGGGTGGCTATTCCTGTGTTGTTGCATTTGGGCTGTGTCCTGAAATTTTAAATTCACTTTTCTGTTATTTAAATTCTGTTATTGTTTTATAAAATTCTAATTTTTCTTTCCTCATCTTGCTGTTAAATTCTTATCATTTCGTTTTATATCTATCATTCTGTATGTTATGTATTTGTCTATTGTCCTATGTTAAATGTAGCAGAAAATGCCTGGGGGCCAGATTTATCGAGTCATTTATTACCCGGTATGTAGTCCATCATCCATCAGTTACCAACCGAGAAGAAGCAGAAGGCGCGCAATCATACACACAAACACACATTCCTTCTTTCTCTCTCTCTCTCTCTCTCTCACACACACACACACACTGGAAAGAAGAAGACATTCCACACACACACAACCGAAAAGAAATAGAAGACGCATTCACACAAACACACACACTCAGAAAGAGAAGGCTCGCACACACGTAGAGAAGAAATCAGAAGTGGGCGCGCACACACATACAAGAAGATAACGGCACACAGGCAAACAACCAGAAGCAATTTAAGGCAAACAATATAACAAAGAAGAAGCACACACATACCCACTTAATTTATGGGAAGCGCTTACGGCTTAGGCCGATTTCACGCTAACATACACGCACGCTGAAAAGAATGGTCTCTCTCTCTCTCTCTCTCACACACACACACACACACTAAAGAAGAGGAAGGCGTGGCGCGCGCACACACACACACACACACATAGAAGGTTCGCGAAACACACTGAATAAGACGAAGTATACACACATAAACACACACACACGATCACAGAAGAAGAAAAAGGCTCGCACTCACTCAGAAGAAGAAAGTGCAAACACACAGACTCGCCTTAGAAAAAGAAGGCATACACATGTACAGAAGAAGATAAAGGCGTACGCACACACTAAGTAAATGAAGTAGTCGAACATACAAACGTGCACTGATAAGAAAGAAGACGGACATTCGAACACCCATTGAAAAGGAGAAGTCGGACACACAAATACTGAGAAGAAGGCGGACATACAAACGCCCATTGATAAGAAGAAGGTGGACACAATCACATATTGAGAAGAAGACGGACACACAAACACACTGAGAAGACGAAGGCGGACACACAAACATAGACTGAGAAGAGGAAGACGGACACAAACACACTGAGAAGAAGACAGACACACATACAGAGGAGAAGAAGGCGACACACACTTGATAAATGTGTAGGTGGGGATATAGGCAGGATGGGGGGGGGGGCATGCCTAAAGTATTTGGCAACAGGTGAATCCTTCCTTTGGCACCTTCAGAAATAATTTTCAAATATAAACACACAAATTGTCTGGCTGTCATCCAGGACGGACTGCGCCCCTCGCATCATTACCACCACCAAGACTCTTCAGGGCGCATGTGGACAGGAAGTTTAAGTAATTTTCAACTTTTTTACACATGCGACCGGTGAAAATAGGAGCAATATTTCGCGGACCGCTAAGACAGAAATAAAAACTATTATTTATATAGTATTTTGTGTATTCGTTTTTAAATCTAATATTAGTTATTTAAAATAACCAGAAACTGAGCAGTAAACAAAAAATGCTAATAATAGTACGTTTTAAACTTTTGAGAAAACAATAATTAATACAGTTAGCGCGAAATCTGCTGCTGTTTCCTTGTTAGAATATTTGTTGACTGTGACTGAAACGTTGTTTCTGAGAGACGAAGCGCTGCATTGACATCCATTCGGTTTCTCTGGTTTTTATGACTGATACGGCTGAAAAAAGTCTTCTCACTCAAAAAGGTAGTCGAAAATTACGACCAACAATTTAATAGCTCCGTAACTGAGAGATGGATATTCTATTTTCAGTGATCCAAAATTGAGACAATGATTGCATTTTATGTTTGGACACCAGAGTGACATCAGAAGACAACTCGATCAGGTTTTCTTTTTCACGAGGATTACGTGCGCATGAATTGACATTTTCATGAAGGGATTATTAATCCAGAGGTTACCTTTACGAGGATCCTCATTGTCAGAGTAATAATGATTAAAGTTTTGAGCTAACGCCCTTAAATGTTGGCTTATTATATTGAATATGACTTTACGGTTGACGTCAGCAGCAGTAAAAAAATTCTTGCAAAAGTGGAAATATTTCTACATCTTCCTCTTATATACGACTATCCCAAAGGGCCAGCTTCTTTTTGAACGCATCTACCTTAGTGTAAAAACATTTGCGCAACACCCCTGAAGAGAAATATTAAGTTCGTTGAGAAAGGCTAAATATGTCCGCCTTATAAAGTTTAGCTATCCATTCCTCATCCAACAAAGGCTCTCGCACAAACTGCTTTACTTTTTCCCTCAGTTCGACAAGGCGTGAAAGAACCCTTCCTCTCGATAGTGACCTCCCTTTTGCATGGAGAAGATGTGTTGCGAGTCCATACTCTCACACATCGAGAACAGCCAGAAATTCATATGATCTTCACTACGTCATTCTTCACAGTTTTTCATTTAGTAGAAAACTTCTTTGCATCTAGGTGCTCCCTAGCTGGATCATACAGCGAGTGGACAAAATTTTCGCAGTTATACCTGAGTGATGTCCAGTCATGCTCAAGGCACTGTCCGTACACCTTGAGAAATGGCGACCCAGAAGGCATTGTGATCAGCTCTCTGCTCTATATAATAATGGTTTCCAACTTAAAAAAGGGTGTAGATATGGAGTGTACTCTTGGACAATGTGCAGGTGATATATCACCTCTGGGGAAAGGTTAGCTACCAACAAATAACAAAGAAAACGGTTATTAAGGCACCCCCCCCTTCCAATCAAATCTTAACAGAATAAAAATATGGTCTACTAAAAATGGTTTTAAAATAGCAGCAATTTAGACCCATTATTTCAGAAAAGACCAAATACAAAACGTAATTATCCAGATTTGCAAGTGGATGAAACTGAAATAGAATATAAAACTAAAATTAAATTCCTAGGTATTAAATTTCAAGACAATCGCTATTTGACAAAATATATCAAGGATTGTATTACAGCAGCCAGTATGGGTATTAACCTAATGAAAGAGGTTAGTACACCACTGGAGCATCAAACTAAATCTATGTTTAGGCTGCATCACGTTATGTCCAGACTGCTCTACGCAGTCCCTTCGAAATATTAGCAATACTCTTGCCAGCAAACTACATAGCATTCAGGAGAGATAACTGAATATTAGCAATATTCTAGCCAGCAAACTACATAGCATTCAGGAGAGATAACTAAATATTAGCAATATTCTAGCCAGCAAACTACATAGCATTCAGGAGAGATAACTAAATATTAGCAATACTCTAGCCAGCAAACTACATAGCATTCAGGAGAGATAACTAAATATTAGCAATACTCTAGCGAGCCAACAAACTACATAGTATTCAGGAGAGATAACTAAATATTAGCAATACTCTAGCGAGCCAACAAACTACACTGCATTCAGGAGAGATCACTAAATATTAGCAATACTCTAGCGGTCTAGCCAACAAACTACACAGCATTAAGGAGAGATCACTAAATATTAGCAATAATCTAGCCAACAAACTACACAACATTCAGGAGAGATCACTAAATATTAGCAATAATCTAGCCAACAAACTACACAGCATTCAGGAGAGATCACTAAATATTAGCAATAATCTAGCCAACAAACTACACAACATTCAGGAGAGATAATTAAATATTAGATATACTCTAGCCAACAAACTACACAACATTCAGGAGAGATCACTAAATATTAGATATACTCTAGCCAACAAACTACACAACATTCAGGAGAGATCACTAAATATTAGCAATATCCTAGCCAACAATATTATTTCAAGAGAATGCTTATTTGAAATGTTTTGAAAATTGGTATATAACGTTGTCTATGTCTATGTGTTCGAGAGTATGTACATTAAAAGTCATAGGAGCGCGTGTGTTTGCTTGCACTAGGTGCACGTTGAAATATTCTATATTCTACTTGTAAATTATTGAAAATAATTATTCCAAGAGAACACACTATGAGAATGTTCTGAAAATTGATATATATCTTGTCGATGTCAGTGTGTTCAAGATATGTACCATAAAATCTTTCCTGTGAGCGTATATATTATCTGACCGCATTAGGTACACCTTCAGATACTATATGTGTTGTATATATATAAATTATTTAAATACGTATAACTATACAACGCACGGTTGGAATATTCTAAAAATTGGCGTATACCTTCTTTACATCAGTTTGTTCGAGAGTATTCACATCAGTACTGCCAGCACCATCCTGCACTGTGTCCGCCATGTCCCGCACTTGCCCGCTAAGATTACCCAGACTCAGTTTAGTGTTATTATAATTGCGCATGTCAGGAGTTTATTTGGAGTTTTAAGGTCTGGACAAATGTAAATAATTTACCTGTAAAAGTATAGGTGAAGCTACCTTTCAGGTAACTCTCATTTGCGTCCAAACCGTATGAAAATGGCAGGAAACTTTTGGCAAAGTTCCCACTAGTAAGTTATTTTTTTAAATTTAAAAATCATCTTTTGAAGATATGAATATTAAATTTTAGGAATTGCTATTCAGTATTTAGAAATAGTAGGCCTAGAAGATAGAGATTGCTTTACAGTACAATAGTCTACTGCGGCTAATAAAAGTAAGACACTTAAATTTTTAGCGCTTTACAGTATCATGATATGAACATAAAGACAATTAAAAGTAATAATATTAATACAATTTTACCTCAAGCAACGTAAAATGTGAATTAATGTCTTACAAATAATAATAATATGCAGTTGGCAATATGGAGTATATTTTAAAACCAACATCTATAATCTAGTTTGCAAAATTATAAATGCAAAATACTTAAATAGCATTACTATAGCATATGTCAACTAACACTACAGTAATGACAAACAGGAGACATATTACTTTTGTTGATATCAATTTCAAAGATATATTTTGAGAGTATTTTTTAATGTGATCATAGTCCTAAATCAATTATATAAATGTTTAATACAGCACTGAAAAGATTGATAAATCAATGATCTCAATAAAGCTTTAGTCTGATGTAGTTTGGGGAGATTAGAAACCATTAATCTAATTCTAAGTAACACTAACAGACTCATGCTGACTATTCATTTGCATATTAGGTTCAACCACCTGAAACTAAATGCTTTATAAATTATGAACTGACTAGGACTATGATCAGCTTTAACATGTCACTCTAAGAAATCAATTTCTGGACTAAAATTTTAGTATATTGCTCTGTTTGTGGTGAAATAGTTAATTATTGTGAACATTCAGGTAGGGCTTGGGCTTGGTAAAGTTATGCTTATTTTAAGTTGTTGAATATTGACTCTCTTGAAAACAGTTTCTTGTCCACTTTGTTCACATTCACAAGTTTTTCTTGTAAAGCCATTGAGTTTGAATAACTCATCCTGACAGTTGACTGCTTCCATTTAGTATATTGCTCTGTTTGTGGTGAAATAGTTAATTATTGTGAACATTCAGGTAGGACTTGGGCTTGGTAAAGTTATGCTTATTTTAAGTTGTTGAATATTGACTCTCTTGAAAACAGTTTCTTGTCCACTTTGTTCACAAGTTTTTCTTGTAAAGCCATTGAGTTTGAATAACTCATCCTGACAGTTGACTGCTTCCATCGGCTATGCAATATGGGTGTTAACTGTTATATTCTACCATTTTATGTGCAACTACATGTACTGATGTAGTTGATTGTCCCCAGTTCTATTTCTTCTTTCTGGAAACATTTGTATGCTTCAGGACACTCTTGTGTTCAGAATATGTGCTCAGTTTTATTTCGTCCTTTCTGGTTACATTTGTATGCTTCATCAGTTCATGACATTTTGTGTTAAGACAGCTCATTTCTATTACTTTCTTTCTGGTGACATTTGTGTTATACTTTTCATTGCTGTTGATATGCAGAAATTTGGTGAGTAGACATATTTTGGGTTGGAACTGATCATTGAAACAACAAATTTAGGAGACTATTGTTAGTGAACAGGCAGCCAGTGGAGGCTGTAGAATAGAACATTAATACATTGGGTACTGGTATTTTTAAGAATGGTTTGAACAGTCAAGTTTTGACATCAGCAGGATGCAGTTTGATGAATTAATAGAAAATATATCTGTATTGACACTTGACTATAGTATAACATGATAAGAGTATTATTTACATATAAATGGTTGACCAAAATAGTGTTAATATATTACTGAGTTTAGAGCGATAGTTCTGAATTCAAGGAGTGCCTGTAGAATATCAGTGGATTACTCATACTGTTTGTTATTAAATTATTAATGTACTGTTTTTATCATTAACTAATTTTGTTATTTCTTTTAAAAGGATTATGATAATTACATTTAAAAATGCTAGTAGGTAAATTATAAATAGTTTATAATTTATATTCAGCAGTTAACTGTTTCAATTTTCAGCCAACAGTGGATGTTAGATAAACAGGATCTCTGCCGAGAACGACAGCATGACTTGAAAATTATCACAGAAGAAGAATATCAAAAGATAATGATATTCTTTGCTAATTGTAAGTGGAGTTAAGACATAATAATGAACTTAATTAATAAGATAATTACTTATAAAAATATACAGTCATTCATTTATTATTTATATTATATTAACAATTATCTAACATACAGTTTATCATTATTAGAATATTATAGAATTTCTTATCTATAATATCACTTATCAGTATTATCATTTTAGTTTAGTTTAACTTCATTACCTGTATAATTTAAACAACTGACAGATTCAAATTTATTGAGTATTCTAACCATTTTATTTTGGTCATTTATTGGACTGGCTTTGAATTAATCAGATATGGAAGGTTAAGATTTGATTGTAATTTAGTGTAATTGTTTCTTGCTTATTGTTTCTGTGGGTTTTATTTAGTTTTGTTATAAATGGAATATTTATGCAACTAACCAAACAAGAACTGAAGAAGGTACACAATTTTATTTTGCTCACTAAATATAACAGTTAGAGTAATAAGTTACAAAATTATATTAGTAATATTACCTGATTAGATTTGTAGATATTATATATGGTAAAGCAAGAAACTTTAGATATTATATTCACTAGATGCAATAGGCAAAGCAAAAAGATACAAAAACACACAGTTTATTACTCTGACTAGAAATAACTGACATATTAAAAAGATACAGTTTTATTAAACTAATTAGCACTAATAGACACTATCTTATCAAGAGTGTTTAATATTAAATAATACTAATAGTAATACTAATACTGTAATATTAATAGTAATACTAGTAATACACATAAACCTTCATTCATTAACCTCTTGCCTATCACTAGTATCAGGTCGCAAAGTAAGCATCATCCTGGCAGGTTGTTTTGCCACTCAGTGATAATTGAATGAGTGAGCTTACTAAAAAATGAAAAGTGGCAGTAATTATAAATGGATTTTAAAAATGTTAATTGCTAAATTTAAGTATTATTTTAGTATAAAAGTATTATTTTAAAATTATTTAAATTTCACAAATAAATATATAATAAAAAGTTCCCTTACCTTTTCTTGATCTTGAATGATAATTCTCACACAGTTTGCTCACAGTTTTGAATTTTTGATGGTAAATAAAACCGTACACCCCCAAATAATAAATTTTATAAAGTCGTAGTGATTTGGGGGGTGTTTCGGCAGTATCCAGTTTGCTGCTCATCAGAGATCTCATCCATAAAAGTTTGAGACACAGAGCATCAAGCAAGCAACCACCATGTAAAAGCATTCCAACTTGAAGCCATGACTTGCAAAAATTCCTCTTCAGTACTGCAAGATGCAATGGCTGCTAAAGAGAAAGACAAAGCAGTGGTGTACAATACCCAATCTTTCTATTGTATGACCAGTCTAATTACAGCTTTCCAATGGTAGAATTGATACAAATTGTCTGCTAAGGGAAACACATTTTTCCTTCACACAGATTGGCTCATTTTGAATGACTAAAATCAGTAACAATAAGCATGTTTGTGAGCGGGACACATGTGGCCCACTGAGTCTGACTTTCTAGCTATATTTAGATTTAGGGACATGTACGACTCAATGCCTGCAAATGGGTTAAACTTCTTTAATACTGTTTAAATTTGTAAAACAATAAACTGATGAAGAAAAGGTTTTAGGTAATTTCTTGCTTTGTCTTTCTGAAAACATGTTTTTGTAACTGACTTAATATTAATTAGAATCATTCTGATTAAATAACTGACAGATTTTATTTTTAACGATTAATTTTAAATTTTGATTAAGTTGTCCATTTTTATTAACAGTCATTCAAGCACTAGGGGAGCAACTGAAGGTTCGACAACAAGTGATTGCAACTGCTACAATTTATTTTAAACGATTTTATGCCAGGTAATTTTAAAATTCCTTGTGTCACTTTTTATTAGAATAATTTAATTTAGGACTTCATGCCTATTTAACAAATTCACTCAAGTTCATACACAGTAAGCAAAGAAATCATGTTGCTATACGCTGATTCCTGAGTTCCATTAGAGTGCCAATATGTGGAAATTGTGGCTTGCGTTTGGTCTCGAGAATTCGAAGTTTTCCACCTATGGAATATTGTGTGAGAGCAAATGTTTATCTTTAATGTTGTGGAAGAGAGAAAACATTTACAGCACCTGTATATCTGCCAAGAGAGAGAGACGAGTGGTGTCTGCTGGAGGATCATTAATAAAAATAAATTATGATTCTCATCACTTAGTTTTGGATGATTAATTAATTAATAATAATCATATCCATTAACTAAGAGGCTTTGGTATCACAGGTAGCAAATAAAATGAAAATGTTTAAATATTAGGTCACCATAAATTAAAATTTGTGTAAACATAATTCGCTGTATGTAAATGCGTGTGAAAGAGGGAGAGAGAATAAAGAAACATTTTCAGATAAAAAGTATTCAGTTAATTCTTGACTTTATTTTTTTTTTTTTTTTGGTGGTAAGTTTGTTTAATGCTCACTGCCAGCACTATCGTGTTTCATTTTGAACATTTTATTTAGATTTTCAATACTTGAGTGTTTAATATTTTTTGTTATAGAAATTCATTAAAGTGTATTGATCCATGGTTGATGGCTCCCACATGTATATTCCTGGCTGCTAAAGTTGAGGTAATTATTAATTTGATTATTCATTACCTTTTTAGTGCCTTTCAGTACATATTTTTGAGAAAATCACTGGGTCAAGTTCACACAAGTGGACAACATTATTACATAATTTGGAATATTGAATATAATACTCTTTCAGCAGTGTTATCAAGAAAACCCCTAAAATTAACTAGAGTTAACCTAATAGTAACTACACTAGTTTGTTGGATAGTAAAATGAAGTAAATGCAGTTCCCTAAATTACAGCCAACCTTTACTGTATCATGCTAACAAGTTATTTATAAATTAATAGGAATGAATTTAACTACACTTGTTTGTAGGATAGTAAAATTAACTGAAGGCAATTCCCTAAATTCAGACAACCGAAAGTTTTCTGTACCATGCTAACAGGTTATTTATTAAACTAATAGGAATGACATCTTTCCCCTTTACAAGACCTTGTCAAATGCATTTGGATAACAGATAAATTATTATAAATGATCTTATAATTTACTATTAAGGGGTTAACTTTTATACATCAGATTAAATTTTGAAATTATTTCCCTGCCACAGATTATGTTCTTTAATTAGACACAGTTACCTAATTTTGATTCAGCATAGCTTTTTATTGTATCTATTTATCTATCTTAAAAAACTATTTAATGTATAAGAGTAATGAATATTAATTATGTTTTGTTTTAATTTTGTAAGATGCATCTTTAGTTTAAAATTAATTATTTTCACTGCAGCAAGGTGAAATTGGATCACTAGAATTATTATTATATCATTCTTATATACCTGAAAGTAATAATGAAATTCTGAGAAACTGGTTATGATAATCTACTGTAATAACTGATCATGACCCTCATTAATGTTCCTTAAATGATGCAAAATTTGATATTATATTATATTAGATATATTAGGGTGTTTTTTAGATTGAAAAACAAAGCTTTATTTTGGTTTCTAAACACCTTTTATTCATTTCCCCCAACATCCTTTGTAAAATAAAAGTTAATTTGCTATTCCTTGTCATCTGCTGATGCAGGCAATGAATGCTACTCTTTGCATTTACAGAAAGTAAGTTCATGATTGAGGTAATGCACCTTTAGCACACTAAAGGTTAATGTTACAATTTATGAAATTTTATGGTGGTTATGAAATTTTGATTTTAATAACTTCATTCTGCCAGCCATTGCTACTGAATACTTTTTTTTTTCAGTTAAATAGTTATATTAGTAAATTTCCAATTGCTTTGCTTGAGAATTATATTGTTATTAGTCTTTTGCATGGAATGTTATCCAGGAGAGTTTGGTCTCATTAAAAGTCCATTTCAAGAGGCATCTCAAAATTTAAAAAAAAAATCTTTATTTTTGAATCATGATTTTTTCTTTAAAAGATATTTAATACTCATATTTTATTATAAAATATATGATATATAACAAATGAAATATAACAATTTCAGTCTTTTATTCAGGGTACATAGCAAATGTAAAAGTAAATTTCAAAATGCTTATTGATATTAAATACATAAACAAAGATTAGCATTTAATTAAATATCAATTATCTGATCAGTAATTATGATAAGAAACAGAAAAGTCACTGGTATTATTTGATTATATTAAATCCCTACCCAAAATGTTCAGAGTTGTTCATTTAATGACACATTCATTAGTTATTGTTTTGTCTTGATGAAGGTTATTTTGTTAAAACGTCGTGCTTATTTTATGTTTATAAAAACAATTTCTATTAAATTAAAAGTGCATTTATTTTTTTAACTTCAACTAGTTTATCAGGAATTTTATTTTTATATTTGCTAAATTATGTAAGTTGATACATATCAAGTATTGATTTAATTTTTATATTTGCTCACTTACATGTGTTGATATGATTTAATTTTTACATTTGCTCAGTTACATGTGTTGATACATATCAAGCAGTTATTTAATTTTTATATTTGCCAAAATGGATTAAACTTTTAATTTTATTTCTTTATATCTTTCCTATAGGAATTTGGTGTTATTTCTAATAGCAGGTTGATATCCACGTGTCAAAATGTAGGTGAGTGTCCCAGCTTTGAAAACACACAAACAAAACTATCTCATTTATTAAATCTGTTGTCATTACCTGTGTTTATGTTTGACACTTGGATTAGAGGTTACCTCTACTTGGTAATTGGTTTGTGGTACGCCATCCTAAGTCCAATGTGGGTGTGTGCACATTTGTTTGTGCATGCATGTGTGTATGTGTGTGTGTGCATCAATAGTTGAACCATTTTCCTGGAAAGCCATTTCATATTTTAATTATCAACATTAATTGGAGAAATAGAGAAGAAAAAATATTAATATAAACTTTACATTTATTTATTATTATTAAAATCCTACCATTAAATATGAAAATGAAAAACAAAAAGTACATTTTAACCTTACATTGTTCTTTCATAAATGTAAAATGTAGTCTTAAGCGGGGAAGTTTTAAAGACATTTTAAGAATTATTTATTATTTGAACAGTCATAAGTCATTTGATCATAAGTCTGGGCAATTATTAAAAGTTTCTGCCATAGTTGATAAATACAAATGACGTAAGCAAGAAATATCAAGTACTCATTATGCTTTTGTTTTTCCTGTTTTATAAATGTAATTATCTCAAGTGATATTTTTATAGTGGTGATTAAGTTGTTAAACATCCTAATTAAAATAAAACTAGTAAAAAATCTTCTCATAAGTTGATAACTAAAGA
Organism: Sinotaia quadrata; assembly: GCA_028829895.1. Lineage (NCBI taxonomy): Eukaryota > Metazoa > Mollusca > Gastropoda > Architaenioglossa > Viviparidae > Sinotaia > Sinotaia quadrata. The sequence goes on along the minus strand of CM054177.1, from coordinate 58,764,328 downwards.
CTGTCCTACAAATAATATTTATCCCTGCCCATCATGACTGCCTATCATGCACATGTAGATAAATTTCTTGCATCATAATACTTTAGAACATTCTATTCCTGGTCATTTATAAAGTTAAATATGATATTTAAATAAAACATCCTCTTTGTTAGTGATAGTATAGATATAAATAAAATACTGGCAACCATCACACTTATGGACTTCCTGTTATACATTCAATTGTAAATCTTGCTGCACTATTGGAATGTATGATGCATTTTTAGTTAAGGATAACATTTACAATTTAGATTAATAATTGGTACTCATAGTACAGTTACAATGAAAATGTTTGAGCATTGCTGCTTGTAAATTTTCATTTGTTTGACTTATACAGTGAACTCCCATCTATAACCAGACATCATATATTTACGATACTTTTAAATTTATATTTTACATTTTGTTACTTTGTTTATGTAAAGAGTTGAGGAATATTTTTCATTTAGTTCATTGTAAACTATTTGTTTTACTTATAATTTTTTAAAACTAATTACCATTTTTTTTCTTTGACTTATACTCAGGTCATTAATTTTGGAATATTTTTAAAGTTCTAAATTTTATGTTTGACTTGGATTGGCTTATACTGAAGTATATACAGTAATCTTACTTCACTACTTTCAATGAAAGCATGCAGTTACAGAGAATAAAAACCAAATAAGAAATAATGATTGCATACTTCATCTAGTTGTTAGAGAGTGTCATTACCTCTCAAATCATGGAGGTACATCAAATCTGGCTTCCCTTCCCATTATTCATCAAAACTATATAGTATATGTATTTTGCATGTCTTGTTTGTTTATTGTTAATTATCAAGTAAGGATATATATTATTTCTCTCAACAGATCAGTCAGTCCTAACATATTTATGAATAGAATCTCTTTATACTATGATCTGAATAAGTTAGTGACCATTGATGACATAAAGCTATACTATCAATTTCTTTGTACTAAACAGCATCACACATTCCATTGTACACAGGTTTAACACACTCTCTCTCTCTCTCTCATTCTACATGTATATCTAATTTTTTCTTTAAAATTTGATAATACATTTACTGCATATGAAAGAAAACTAAATATATTTGAATTTTGCTTATAATGTGACAAAATATTGTCAAGGGGAAATAATTAGAAATTATTGCTTGGTAACACAGATCTTTCCTTTCAGTATATTAAAGATATTAAATAAATGACGCCCTTTGTGTGGTATAGTCAAAGAGTTAAAACAAAAAAATACTGTAACAATGTCAGTAATTATTTATATATTACATTACTCTTTAGTTTCAACTTCAAGAACTACTTAAGTCTTTTGAAGTATAAAGTGAAATAACAATATTATTGTATTTATAACTGTCTTTTCAGACTAGGAACAACATAAAATCTAGTTGTAAGATATTAGAAGAGAAATGTTAAACTTTCATTTCAGCATACTTCATTTTATTTGCTTTAAAAATTACATGCATGTGTACATATATAAACACACTCTCTCTCTGACAAATTGATCTTTTTCTAAACAAAATTGTATGTGTGTATATATTTTTCAGTTAAGAATAAATTTTCTCATGCCTTCCCTCAAGAATACCCATACAGGACACAAAATGTGCTTGAGTGCGAGTTCTATCTTCTGGAAATGATGGTAATTCATCATTTCTCTCTTTTTTTTTTTTTAATTGATTTTATTGTCTTTAATTTTACTCTTAAATTTTTCATAACTTTATTTTGTTGGATTTCAGTTTTCTTACAATAATTATTTACATGGTCAAAATAAAAAAAGTACACATAATTCATAAAACTTTCTTATTAGACATGTATCTAATAAACAAGATGGTATAATATTCATTTGGTTTTCAAGCACTTTTAAAAATAGTACTAGAATTGATAGTAGGAGGTAAAATTGTATGAGATGAAACAAAATTAGATGTCTGACTAAAACACCAATCAAGCAAGACTAATAATTTGGTGAATTTGTGCTAAGTTGACTTTGTCCTTTATATTGTTTAGAGTTTATTTTTTCTTTTTGTTTTTCTTTTTTTTAACAGTATGATGAGAAATAGCTATATTTAAATAGTTGACATTAGCCTTTTGGCAAAAGTTCTGATTTGAATTCCAGACCAGCAGAGGGATAGAATTTCCATCACATTTCTTACTCCATCCCCACCTTTTTTTGTGTAAACTTATCAGAATTATGAAACATTACAATTAATTGAGATTAAATACTGATAGAAAGCATACATTAAAAAAATTATTGTTTTTTTCCATTTGTGTGTATTTGTTATACATATATCAGTCTCAATTCATTTTTTCAGTTCATATTGGTGAAAATGTTTGTTGGCAGGACTGCTGTTTGATTCTGTACCATGCTTATCGTCCACTAACTAAGTATTGTGCAGATTTGAATTTTGAGGGGGAGCTTTTGCCCATTGCATGGTAAGTTTATTTTAGCATGACATTCAAGGTAGACCTCAGACAGCTTTGAAAACTGATGGCAAGTGATATTATTTTTTAGCAAGACATTCATACTAGATCTTGACACCTTTGAAAACTGATGGCAAGTGATATTATTTTTTAGCAAGACATTCATACTAGATCTTGACACCTTTGAAAACTGATGACAAGTGATATTATTTTTTTAGTGAGACATTCATACTAGATCTTGACACCTTTGAAAACTGATGTCAAGTGATATTTTTTTTTTAGTGAGACATTCATACTAGATCTTGACACCTTTGAAAACTGATGTCATGTGATATTATTTTTTTAGTGAGACATTCATACTAGATCTTGACACCTTTGAAAACTGATGTCATGTGATATTATTTTTTTAGTGAGACATTCATACTAGATCTTGACAGCTTTGAAAACTGATGTCAAGTGATATTATTGAGCAAGACACTCATGCTAGATCTTGACACCATGAAACTGAGAATTGTATGTGATCTTTATTTGTTATGGATTTGGTTTCACTTGTTGAGATAATTCAAAGGCTGGATATAAAACTGATGGATTGTAATGAATTTTTTAAATTGTTTTGTTTGAACAACATATTTGATAGGTACTATCAAGAAAGAACAGCACTTGTGTTTTAAGTGGACATTACCTGATAATTATTATTTTTTTGTTCAACCTACATTGTCATTCACTGTTTTTAATTATGATTATTATTTTTTACTAAATAAGTTATTTCTCCTAATTCTTCATTCTTGTAAAAGTGATAATTATTATTTTTTTGTTCAACCTACATTGTCATTCACTGTTTTTAATTATGATTATTATTTTTTACTAAATAAGTTATTTCTCCTAATTCTTCATTCTTGTAAAGTTATTTCTCCTAATTCTTCATTCTTGTAAAGTTATTTCTCCTAATTCTTCATTCTTGTAAAGTTATTTCTCCTAATTCTTCATTCTTGTAAAGTTTTTTCATAAAATGCACTAATAATATTTTTTTAAAGAAATAGATAAGCAACAACAAATTTCATAAAATTGTGTTTAGAACATTCCCACTTAAGGATCAACTTGCATGTATTGATTTTTAAAAAATATTATATATATATATATAACCTTTAATATTTTCTTCCATATTTGTGGAGATACTCATAAGGTGAAAGTTACTTTAATTACTCAGTTGATTATGTTTTACTTATCTTCACCTTCTGATTGTGTGCCTGTCTTTTTGTTTTTTCAGGAGAATAGTCAATGACAGCCTACGAACAGATGTTCCTTTGATGTATCCACCATATCTTATAGCCCTTGGTATGTAATCCTTTGATGTATTCATTAGATAGCCTCAGATGTATGCCGTGTTATGTATGGGTTTTCTTTGTTGTATCTGAAAGATTCAGGTTTGTAACTTTTGATGTATATGTTTTCTTTGTTGTATTTGTTAGCTTTAGTTTGGTTCAAAGCTAAATAGATACATTTTTTGTGGTTATTAGAATATCAATTACAGTTAATAATGCTAAGGCATAGATTAATAATATAATAAATCATAGATTGAACAACAAATGAAATAAATTATCTGGACAGAAAACAAACAATTACCCACAATGCATAATGCCCTACATTCAAAAACAGATGTAGACAGATTCTTTGAATCTTGGAAAATAGGAGGCAGAGGTCTCCAGAAAATCAAAGATGCTATTGAAAGAAGTTATAGGCTTTCTGAACTACATATAGAATAAAGCAAAGATGAGTGGATTATATTAACTTCCACAAACATAAAGAAACATGGAAGAAAGCAACAAATCAGGCATTAGCAGATAGTTGAGCCAAAAACAACCATGGACAGTATGTATCACAAGCTGATGAAACAAAACAATCAACACACAGGTGGTTGAAAGAGGCTAGTTTGAAAGAAAAATCTGAAGCACTCATAACTGCTGAGTAATATTAGCATTAAACACAAAATCACACAAAACAAAAATCATGAAAATCTCAAATGATTCCAAAAGCATGGATGAAACAGCAGACAAATGATTTAATAATAACCTTGAAATGTCCTTGAAAAATGAGAACCATATTAAAAATTACTTGAATTTTATTGTGTCCTTGAAAAACACTTGAATTTGACTATAAACCCTTGAGTTAGTTCAGAAATCTTTGATTTTTTTAAAGAAATGTCTCGTCCTTTTTTTTCTTCTCCAGTTTCCATAAATATGTTTATTTTCAATAAAATACTGCGAAAACATTTGCATGTCAAATTACCACCATCTCTTAGTTTTCGATACTTCAGCATTCACTTCACTTGTTCCAGTATGTTGTTCAAAGGCCTGAGATAGGATTCTGAAAATTCCAACTTGGAGCACTAAGATTGTTCTGAAACTATATAACTAATTTACAGCTTAATTTTTCAGTTCTGGAATAGGGTAATTCAAATTATTATTGCATGCATGGATGTGTATGGTTGTGTAGCCAGGTATTTGTCTTGAAATACCTATGAGGTTAATTCAAATTATTATTTCTGTGCAAAGTAACTTGACCTTTCTATGTTGACTAAAATTGACTAGGATTGCTATAAGAATAGTTTCATCTATTCATATAAGTTGGGTTTTTTTCATTTTTATTAATAACTGTATTTCCCTGTTGAAGGCTGTTGAGTCTGTTATTAATAACTGTATTGTCCTGTTGAAGGCTGTTTAGTCAAAATATTGACTCTACTATTTCTTGTATAACCATAAAACATTTTGAATTTTCGTATTGCATTGCTTTCTTTTTTAATTCTAGCAGTAGGTAGTCCCACCGCCGCTGTTTTATTGGGGTCAAACGCTCTTTTGCACGCAAATTCACTGAACTTTGACTCACAACAGTTTTCTTCACACTAAACCTGGACTAACGATGTTTATATAAAAAATAAAGAGCTATCTTTCATCTTTTAAAGCATATTCTTGCTTTTCATCTGAACTTTATTATTGTATCCATAAACTTTGACGAAAGTACCTTAGGGTTACGTCGAAAATTTCTCATCGGGCGCCTCACGGCCGAAAAAGTAAAATTTGCGTTTTTCGGTACCATATTTTAACTTTTTGGATGGAACCGCATTGATAGGTTGGCGAAATTCTGATTGGTCCATTAAAAAGAAGAGAGATAACTCTATACACTCATATTTTTTTCCATATCGTATGTTAAGAATAACACCAAAAAAAATTTAAGTTAAAAATTTGAGACAAATTTTGGGGATCAAGTATTTTTCACAAAAACTAGGAAAACATATCATTTTATGCAGCATTTCAACCTCTTTCTAAAAACATGATACAATACGGGATTATTAGTCCATGCGGTTCTTGCTGAATTCAAAACCCCGTAGCGTCTTTCTCAATTCATGCCACAGTCAAGGCTTTCATTTCTGAGACACGGTGTACCGACGCTAACGCTGATTATTCTGCCCTATACGATCAGTTGAAACCATTTATCGGTCAGATATATTTGTGAGCGTTTATTAAAGTTTATTTTCATTTTTTTGTAAGCATGTTATTATTATTTTTCAAGTACTGAAGTAGAATTATTGACAGTTTCCGAATTAACTCGTTCAAATATAGGCCGATCTCGGAGTGACTTGCAAATATGTGAAAATATACTATTTTCTTTGAAATATTTCGTTTTAAAGACGCAGATCATATTTGTGAATATTGTTTTATTTGCTCATTTAATTTTAGTTATGGGTGATAATTTTATTATGTAGAAAAAATAGTTTTAAATCATCGTTAATTTCAACAAGAAAAGATAACTCTAGATGTTAAAATTGTAGAAAAACATCGCTCTGAAATATTTCAGTTCTTTCAAGCGTTCTGTGTACTGTAACACAAACTTAATATTTAGTTTATTATTTCGTTTTTGCTTATATTTAAAAAAATTCTTTTCCCATTTTGTTTCTTATTTGAACATCGTTTTAAAGTGTAAAAAATCTCTTTTTTGGGAGGGGTCCCCCCCTCCCCTGACTTGTAATTTCTTTACACTTCTACATAAATGGAGAAATAGCTAACTTAAAAGGTTATTGTTTCGTTTTTTAATAATAAAGACAGCAGGCTGCTGTACATTTGTTCTTAATCTTATAGCTAACTTAATATTTCTTCATGTTTTACTTTATTTTAAGACAGCAGGCTGCTGTACATTTGTTCTTAATCTTATACTATAGCTAACTTAATATTTCTTCATGTTTTACTTTATTTTATTTTAAAGAGTAATATTTAAATATTGTTTGGTCCTTTCACTCTTTTAGCTGATAAGCAATGTATACTTTTTTCTTTACATCAAAAGCAAGTTATTAAAAGTATGCAGCTAATAGTTATCCTACTTACAGCATACTTGTTTGCATAAAGAAAATTTTAAGGGTTGAACATTTGTGGAATATTTTTTTTAGCTGATGAGCAGTACACTAACTTATCTTCAGGGTTATGACTGAACTTAAGAACACCCCTTGTAACAACTGGGAAACTGTCTTTCCAAAGCATTACAACTTAGTGATGGGACTTTTTGTGAAAAGTATGGTATTAGTCAGGAGATGCTGTTGAAGTATGTTATTCATTAACAGCTGTTAATGAAGTTTCTGATAATCTGATTTTACTACTTCAAAGTTTTGCCAAGAAATTAAGTTTGGAAGATTGCTGTCTGAATGAGTGGCTTGTTCAGTTTTGCCCATCTCTCAAAAATGCAAAAACATAAAATACAGAATCACTAAAAAAAAAAAAAAAGCAGTGCACTGTTCTTTAAACTTTTCATTTAAAACCAGATAGTCAAATTATTCTTGTTTTGTCTATGAATGAAAGTGTTTGCAAAGAGCTTCAGACTTTAAATAAAGCTAGCACTAGTAGTACTCCATAGTAATCATAGGTACAAGGTTGATTTGGGTGCTAAAAGTCTGAATATAAAAATAAAAGGTAAAGACATCAACACCCTTGTTGATAAAATAATTTATGCAAATATTTGCTAGAAGGCACTCCAGTATCTGATTGTGCACATGTTGAGCTGTTGTAAATGCAGGTAGTAGCTTAGATGAAACTGAAGTGGCAAGAACAACTAATGTAGATAACTTTCCAAGTAGCCAACCACCAAAGAGACTGAAAGAAGATGGTGGATTTACAAACTAAGATGTTGCTGTTTGTTATGATAATGGATGTATGTGTGTCACTGGTGTTATTGTGCATATTCATTATTTGAAATAATAAAACAAAAATGAAATGATCTTTTATTCATAACCTACATTATAATTATATAAATATGTTAATATTTCTTTAAATAATGTACATGTGTGCAGAGCACTGTTTTAATTTAAGAATAAATTTTTCATGCACACTTTCACAAGTTTCAGTGATTTAAGACCTTGTCAAACCTTCAGAATAAAACGATATGATTTGGATTTTTGTGTGTGTGTGTGTGTGTGTGTGTGTAGTGATATAATTAGCAATGGCATGGGTTCAACATCTTTATGTATCTTTGATACATATAGAGATATAGAGTGCTTTTATACCAATCAAGCAGTTTTAATACGGTTTTTAAGATTTTAAATATTAAATTTTGTATTATAAAATATTAAAACAAATAAAATGCTGAACAAATCTTTTGTTTAGTTACATGCTGGTCATTTTAATAGGTGAACCATAACTGTGTTATGTATAGTTTCAGAGATATGACAATTTATTCATTTTTATTTTCTTCGTAAATAGGAATTTTATAAAAAAAACTAAAAATGTAAATTAAATAAATGATTAAACATAACTTAACTTTATATATTTAGATAGAGCACAACTTACTGATCATTTTGATATGTGAACCAGCTCTGTATGTTGTATAGTTTTAGAGATATGACAATTTGCTTTTTTACGTTTTCCCTATAACACTTGGTTACTGCTCTTTTTTGGTTAAAATTAGTTGAAATGGCCATTTTCAGCATCAAATAATTTCTTCACTGTTATTGCTATGCTTTTGGAAAAAAATAGGCATTAACTACATAGCAAATGATTTAATAATATGCATTCTGGATATACTTTGTTCATCAGTTGATTATGCTATGATGCCATGAATATTCCAGTTTGTTGCATTTTGTAAGCAATTTTATGAAACAAAAGCACGTTTTCCGTCGTAATTTATAAGAAACTTAAATTTCAATTCTGCATTATGTCTGTTTTTTCTTGTTGTCTGTGATTATGTTAATTTAAAATGTTGGACTGTTGATCAGTGTGGTTTATATTTTACTTGTACTGAACTTGACAAACTGCACATTCATTACGTCTAAAAAATGTTGATCACAAATTACGACACTAAATTGACAATATCTCAAAAAGTATTATAGCTATTATCATAATTTTTTCTGTACAACCTTATTTCATCAGAACACACATTTTGAGCATAAAACATTTGTAAAATATCAATTAGAAAAAAATGAGTGGGACTACCTACTAGCAGCCATAGCTGTTTATATTGTTATTATGTCACTTTTAATTGTTATTCTTTTATTAATTTATCCATCCATCTGTGTATAACGGTCATCATTGATTCTCTTTATTATTATTTTTAGCTTGCCTTCACATGGCTTGTGTCATCAAACAGAAAGACATAAAACAGTGGTTTGCAGAGCTCTCTGTTGACACAGACAAAGTAAGTGTTTGTATGGATATTTTTACTTTCATAATCATAAAGCTTATCTTGCCTTCAAATGGTTTATCATAAGAAGATAAAACCATAATGTGTAGAGCTCTCTATAGCTTTATGTTTAAAAAAATTAAATATTTATATAGATATATTAACAATATCTATATATATATATATATAGATAGATAGATATATAAATAGAATTTTTGCTTCACTGACTTAGAAAACTCTTATGCTCATACCATTTATTAACATAATACCGATGTTTGTTGACACTAAAAAAATCATTTGTAGAATATTATTACTAGCTTTTTGCAGAATAAAGAGATTAGTTAACATTATGAAACATATGATGACTTAATCTCATTACAAATATCTCTCTCTAGGAGACGTGGAAAACAATAGTGTAGATTTCACTTGTATATGGGGTGGGGTGGGGGATGATACTCATGGACCTTCTTATTGTGAGCTCTATCTTTTATTTATATTCCCACTGTGGAGGCATAGGGAGTGGGACCTTAGTTCTGGCATGTATGACTCCCATATTTGAATACTTATATTATTGTATGATAAAAAGAATGGTTTTGCTTAGTTTAATTATTCATAGAATAACATTCTTTTGGTTATACTAATTACAGAATGTTTCTTCACATTATTAATTTACAGAATAATAATGCTTGCTCACACTAGATAGTTACAAAACACTTGTTATTTCAGAATAATAAATATACTAGGTATTTACAAAATCTAGTTATTTACAAAATAATATTTTGTTCACGCTATTCATTTACAAAGTAAAATTTTAGTTACAGAATAATAATATTTTAATATTTGATCACTCTATTTATAGAATAATGTTTGTACACATCATTTATGTATAAAATAAAGTTTGCTCGGACCAGCTACTTATCAAAGAGTATTATTTGCTCACACTTGTGAGTTAAATAATTATATATTTAAAGAATATTTTGCTCATACTATTTACAAAAATAAATAATGCTTGCTCATGCTAGTCATTTGTAGAATAATGATTTTCAGAAAATATTACAATTCTTATAACTAGTATTGTAATTTTACAGTGCAGAACCCTATCACATTTACTACTAGTTTTAATTACTTTGAATAGACTGTTATTTGAATGAAAAGATGTTTGTGTTCAATTTCCAAAGCCTCATACACCTTTTGCTACCATTAATTTAATAATTTTCTTAGATACTGGAGATAACTCGACAGATCCTAGCTCTGTATGACATGTGGAAAGAATATGATGAGAAGAAAGATATTGCTGGTATCCTTGCCAAAATGCCCAAACCAAAACTCAATCCATCCAGGTATCCTATTTTGTTTAAATGATTTTTATGTTTTAGTGCATGCTTGTTTTGTGATGTTATGTATTAGCTTGTATTTTGTTGTAATTGGCTGGTCTGAAATTAAACCCTTTTACAGTGGAATAGATTTCCGATTTTCATCTGTTTATAAACATTTATTTATCAGCAGCTTAAATACTATAAAGTTTTTATCATGTCCGATAAAACAAATTGTCAGATAATTATAATCAAAGTCAGGGTTTAGATAGTTTTTAACTGAATACTACTTTTTAGGTCACCATGATCAATACTCCATATAAACATGAAGGGGATTACAAGAAATAAATGTAACAATGTATACAATATCAGAGAGGTTTAAATTATGCTGAGCTTGAAATGACATAAGAAAAATGTCTAGAACACAAAATATTAAGTTTAATGTAATGACCTGGAACTTAAATTTTGCTACTGTAGAGGAACATATCAACATTCATTTAACTCTGAACAGTTTTATTGTATATTGACTCAACAGTAGCATATGAATATGTTTTTAGGTACAGATAGCACACATTAATTCTAGTAAAATGTTTAGTTTGTAAATGAGGAATTATAAGCTATTATGATTAGTTAATGAGTACATATATAGCTGAGCAATGTTTTCCAGTGTATAAGATGATAATTTCAGACTGCATAGTAGCCAATCTTTGCACCAACTTTTGTCTTACATAGACCCACTATACTAATAGCTTTTTTTTGTCTTACATAGTATTAGGAATTCTAACCAGCACCCTGCATTGTTTTAACACTTTTTATATACTTCTTGCAAGAGTAGATCTTACAGAGGTGTCTACCTCATTTCACACTTGACACAATCATTTCAGCATTTCTTCTTGTCTTACCATAAGATTGCATGATTCTTAATCCACATGGACTTTACCTTATACAGTTGTAGAATAGATACTTCTTCATCACACTCATTGATAGTAGTAGTAATGAAAATGAGATTAATAATAAAAATAATAATGGTGCTCTATTATATTGTCTAAAAATTCTAAATGTTTTAACTAACACTTTAAGATATGAATATCCTGATCATACATATGTTATATAACAGTTTCATTCTGCTGAATTAAATGTCTTGGCCATTTGTGTTTAAATCTGGAGTTGGACAATTGAATGCAGGCTAGTGTTTGTAAAGAATTAGTATTTACAGGCTGCATTGAACTCTTTACTGTGAATGCTCTAACCACTGTGCCTGTTTCCATTCCATTATAATTTATTCAGAGGATAAGCTACAGTTTCTTTGCAATATTTACAGTTCAAATCTTTCAGTTTACAGTAAGTTACAATTTCAAATGATACAGTTTACAGTATCAGTATATATTAAATACAGTATATTATACTTTCAGTCTAGTCTACTATGTTACAGCTTTAATACTCACAGTTCTACAGTGATAAAATTTAACTGCTTAAAATCTTCAATAAGTTACACTGTCGGTGCTTACTGTCAACAGTAAGTTACAGTTTCACTGCTTACAAGCAACATTACACTTTTGATGCATTCAGCCATCATTAAATTGCAATTTCAGTGTTTTCAATACATATCACATTAAAGTTTCAGCACTTCCATTCTTCACTAAGTTAGAGTGTCACTCTTTACTACAGTTAAGTTATAGTTTCATTGCTCACAGCAACTTTGCAGAGTTTATCAATTTTTATACCATCTTTAAAACAAATTATTTCACATAATTTTTTTTTTTAAAAGAAATTATCATCTAATTCCCACCATTAAAAAATATATATTACTGGATTTAAACAAGAAGAGAACATGCATTTGCAACAAATTTAGACTTAATAAGCATCCTTGACAAAAGGAAAATATAAATACATTTTTATAATACAACCTGACTACATTGTTTAAATTAATGGAAAATACCTTGTACCCATTAAAAAAGAAAGTTTATACTACTTTCTTTTACTGCATGTTTTCTGTGTTAAAAAACCCTCCACATGTGTGAAATCTGACAGTAAAAAGAATCAACGGTTGATAATTGTTTTTGGTTCATTAGTTTTGTTTTCATATAGAGAAGCACTAAGTCATGAGATCTTTTACTGCAAGTCATCAGACACTGAGAATAAAGCAAAGGTAAAGGAAGTGCTATACAACTTAGTACCAAGCAAGCAAACTACCATTTTGTCAGTGAATTTGCCAGATCAAGGTTTCACTAATGTAGAAAAGGTGTATATTAGATGTAGTGAAAGAATCACGAATTTGCAAATTTTGCAAACAATATTATTGTGGATGTGGAGGGTTTTCTGTAATCCACTTTTTCTACTCAGCCTGGGGCAAAAGTAAAAATCTGTCATTTATTTTTCTTTTATTTAGAGGAAAATATTTTCATTTCCTATGTTAATTGCAGTGCCTAGCAAATTATTTGAACAATAAATCACTAGGTTTATGCTGAAAAATTATTGTACTCTTCACAAAGTTTTTGGTTGTATTCTCTTTCCAGGATCATTTTTAAGAGGAATGTTTGAAGTCTGAATTAAATGAATTTTGTTGCTATTTGGTTCCAGAGAGAGAGAGTAAAGTTTTCTTTTAACTTAATATCTTTTCTAGCTTCCTCAAGTGAATCAACTATCATGCACTTAATATTTGTGTATGCTAGTTTTGTTCTGACGACATACTACTTAGACAATTTTTTCAGGCCTCCTTCTGTGGGCCCGAATGGACAGGAAGGCTCCAGCCAGGGTGTTCCTCAAGCTCAGGCTCAGAGCCAGCAGCAGTCTCTGCAAGCATCTGGACCCTAGATTTGGATTATTTATATTATCATGGAATAATAATGAATAATTATATAGTTGTCTATGTGTGTCTTATTGAGTTTGTGTGCCTGTTTGCATGTTAAACTTTCACTGGTTTACAAGACTTTGAATATAACCATTTAATTGCACAACAGACTCATTCATTCCATCTCTGTTGCTATATCTTAATAATATAGATTTGGATTAACGAAAATTATGGGAGTTTTATTTTAGGTTGATTTAAGCAACATTTGAAAATGTGTGTGTAATTGATTATTTTTGTGGATGTATGATATGACTAGATTTCAAAGACACCATCATTTCATCTCTTCAACACTGAAAAAGTAATATTTATCAAATACTATTGCACTTTGTTTCTTTATTTTTGTGTATTAATTGCCTTCGAATTAATAACTCTCTTTGATTGTATTCTATTGCATAAGATTAATAAGAAGTGTGGCTAAAGCCCAACTGTTAGTAATGCAAGAAAAACGAATGCAAGAAAATGCTTTTTTTCTAAAAGAAAGATAAAGATACAATGGTGGTCTTCATATAGACAATGTACAACTTTTATATTTGCTGACAAGTGGTTGAAGAGGTATTATTTGTTGTTAAAACATCTCATTATGGATAGTTATATAACCAGTATATTAGTGGATAATTGCTCCTCCAACAGTTTATTGGACAAATATAACAATTATGTTTGTATTAAAATGGTTTTGATAAATGGGAATATAATATTGAGTGAGTGAGTGAGCGAGCATGCTTGTGAAAGAGGGGACAAGATGATCTTTATACAGATATATTGGGCAGTGCATATTACAAATGTGGTTATAGTCAAATGAGCATTGATATGATTGTTATATCAGTGTATGTTTGCGTGTGTGTGTGTACCTGAATATATATATATATTTAAAACTACTTTTCATACAGATATCTCATTACAAATACTGCATCTTACAAGTATGATTGTGGACAAATTAGTATTGATATGTGTATTTAAAGTAAGTGTGGCTGTATGTGAGCAAGCATATGTGTGTTTGTGTGTGTGTAAATTAATATGGTATGTGTATGAGTGTGCATATGGGTGTGACTATTCATAAAAGCAACATAATTATAACTTGGGCAGTCTTATTGCAAGTGTGAATGTGGACAAATGAATATTGATGAGTATTATGAGATTGTGTGTAATTATTTTTCATATAGAGGCATAATTATAATTTTAGGCAGTCATATTACAAGTGTGATTGTGGACAAATGAACAATGATTGATTGTTTTAAATTAATGTATGCAAATATATATTATGATGACTTTTCATTCAGAGATCTAATTATAATTTTGGATTGTCATATTACAGTGTGAATGTGAAAAAAATGGTTATTATATTGTTAAATAATTTTATTTGTTTAATAGTTTTTATACATAATTGTCACAATGAGCAGGAAAAACTACAAGAATAATTATAAACAAATTCATAATAAAATAATGTGTATTGATAAGGCTGTTTCTCACCCAGAGATTTTTTTTGTATAAAAAGTTATATAGGCCAATGCATATAAAAAGTTGTTTTTATATAGAGATTTCAGAGTGATAAATGTTTGTATCATGCATAAAAATGATAAGGTTTTAAAGAGAGAGATTATAAATTTAATTGACTAGTATTGCAGTGTCTTGCTAAGCAAACTGAACACTTATCCATCAAAACATGGAAGAGAAAACAGTTAAAATTTGCATTACTTTGCAGTGATATGGTCTTTTATTATATGCTGACTTCATGAAAACCTGTATAACAGGGGTGTCCAAAGTCTGGCCCAATTACAGCCCGTGTTCAAGTTTCCACCAGCCTGCAGAGGCCTCATAAAATCAAATCAGACATGGGAAAATTTACTTTTTCCCATAAATTCATGCTGAATGTTCGGCCCCAAAACCTTTTCACCTCACAAAAATCTGGCCCTCTTCAGCCCCAACCTCACCAAATCTGGCCCTCTTTGCACAAAGTTTGGACACCTCTGCTGTATAAGTATCCTATAAAAGTTTTAGGATATGTTCACTGTGTAGAAATGAATGAATTATAATAAACTACAAGAGAATATGGTAAGAAATTTAAAGGGCCCTTCCTTCCTGTTAAGTGCGATAGTTTAGTCGTATGTTTGATTTACTGGCTCATTTCACAGACAGCTGGAACTGTAATTCTTACTGAAATAGTGATATGATTGTATTAACCAAAAAATATTAATAATAATAAAATATTCATTGAACTAACAAGAAACATTTCATTGTAGACTGGCCCACTATAAATACATGAAATTTTCTTGTGGATCCCCTCTAATATCTAACAATATAGTGGTTAGGCTGTTATATGTATACATACACATATGCATAAACATGATTGGAGTAGATTCACCTATTTTGTTCACTGGTTAATAGAATCAGATACCTTTTATAATCAAAATTAAGAGAACAGGTCAAATCAACAAAATATACTATGATTCTCTGTTAATTAGAATATTTTTTAATTTACAATGATGATAATCATCATCAAGGGAGAAAAAAGAAGGTATTTCTTGAAATTTCAAGTCTCATTGTCAAACCAAAGTGCAAACAATTACAATGCAGATATTTTAAGTTGCAGTCTTGTCTGTTCACTAGTTTCAGTCCTGCCATATTGATACTTTATGTTTGTACTTTTCTTGATGTCAGGCTTCCACACATAATGTGTTAACACTGCATTGATTCTTTAGTCATTCAGTAGCCTACTGAAAGCTTTTTGATTGTTAAAATCTTAAAACATTTAATAGTTTTCCATATAAGAAAAACCTCTCTCAAACAGACTTTGTAATTACAGTTTGAAAAGAACTAAAATAATAAGTGTTACAAAGAATGTCTGCATATAGATAATTATTTAATATATTATAATACAATAATTACTTGTGCTTAAAGAGGAAAATTATGCAGCTTTGAAACATTTGACATGTTTTAATAATCAACATTTATGAATATAGTTAATTCCTTTTGCTTTACAAGTGCTTATGCAAACACTTGCATGAATATTAAATAAATGCATTGTTTTGTATATATTTTACAACTTTTGTGCTATTCTTCCAACATTTCATTATTAGAATTGCTGCTTAATAGAATCAAAATATAAAAGGCGTGGTGCCTACTGTGTATGTGCATGTATGTGTATTGTTGGATATTTATTGGTTCTGTGCAGTGCACATGATGGCCTAAAACTACTTCTTACTCTTGAATCAAATTTTAGTTGTATAAACTATAATGGTTGAGAAGGTAAAATATTTTTTTAAAATCTGAATTGTGTTATCATATTTTGAAGTCTTTTTAGTCATGCATGTAATTACATTTGTATCTAATGGGCAGACCCTTTACAGCAGTGGTTCCCAACCTGCACATTATCAGATGGTTTGCAGCTGCATTATCCAGTATGTATGTAAATAAATTGTATAGCTGGTGGTCTGCAACTTATTTGTAGTTGGAAAAGTGGTCTTTAGAATGTAAAAAGATTGGGAACCACTGCTTTACAGCGTCATTGGTAAGCTACCATTATAAGTTATGAGTCAGCATGAAAGACATTTCAATGATATTACTTTTGAAGTTAAAAAATAATATCAGCACATAAAGCAGTCTGTTTCAGAAGTTTTAGTGCTGTGATTCTAAGAGGATATACATTTGAAGGGTGGGTGAAACGAATATATTGCTTAAACTCAATTTTTCTTGGAAAAGATGGTTTTAATATACACTTTGATGCATTGCATGTGTGTGATATATTGTAGAATTATGAATAGGCAGCATATGTTTTGTATCTTTGTATTTAAAATTAATTTTTCATTATACATTTTTTAAAATAATGAAATCTTTTTTAATGAAATTTCTTGCTGTAAAAATGGCTAACAGTGTTATATACAATTTATATTATATATTGTGACATAATTATGCATTCATTCCCCATTATCACACATTATTAAACACAGATCAGAATGATGGATATTATGGAATTATGTGTTGTTATTAGCAGGTAACAAGTATTCCATGCTACAGTAATTTTTAACTCTTTGTTTCTTTATAAAGGAAAATTACTACCATACAATATCAAGAATATGTGCATTTATTCATAATACACAATGCCCACCCTATTTTTTAAATTTTATCATAGTAAAAAAAACCCACTGCATTTAATGTACAGTGCAACCTGGTTTTCTCTTTGGCTGTTGTTTTAAACCATTGCCATTCATATATGACTAGATAGGGACCTATGCCTTATACTGCTCACAGGGATTTGAGCCTTTTGCTATTAGCATTGAAATGAGGTAATAATATATTTCCAGTATGTGTATTTCTTTCTTCCTTCCTCTTTTTTTTCTTTCATCTACATATTTATCCATTAAAAAAAATATTTAAAGACAATGCCAATTTTTTTTTACCTATAGCCAAAAATCCTGATAAAATAACAAAAGCTATATGCTTATTCTCTCCATTGGATATACAATTTAAAATAACTAAAGCTATAATTATATAGTCAAAAACTCTTGGATGAAAATGAATATTATAACAGCTTGATCAAATAATAAACACTATATGCTTATGTCTCACCTGGGAATATAATTTAAAACGGCAAAACCTGTAAGTATGATCAAACTCCTGGATTAAAGTGATATGCCTTAGACAAAATCTTGATAAATTAACCAAGGCTATATACAATTTAAAATAGCAAACTCTCTAGCTGAATTCCTGGATGAAAATAACAAACTAACTCTTCTTTTTTTGTCAGTTTATTCTGTATATATTAATTCATTAAAAAAATTTTTTTTAGAAGATTGTTCTAAAAATATATTTACTGGCTTTTGTAAAATATCACTTTATTGTATCATTTCTTTGTGACCTTAAATGGTTAGTATTTAGAATGTTAAAATTCCAATACATGTATTATTTTATTTCCAGTTCTTATCATATCACTTTATTGTATCATGCCTTTGTAACCTTAAATGATTAATATTTAGAATGTTAAGATCGCTATATTATTTTCAGTTCTTACCATAAACATTTTAGTATATTCTTTTGAATACTGTAGATTTCATTGGGATTAGACTGAAGCACAAGTGTAAAAATAAAAAAAAAACTAACCTGAAATTATATCATTGTCATGAAAACAAACTGTAAATTTATGTTTTTGTAACCACAGTGATAATTTGGGATTTAGAACTTTTAGGTATAGAGAGATTAGATTGCATGAAGGACTTGTATAGTTTGTTGGAACTCGATGAACAAAACTTATCACAACTGCTTGCTATTGTTATGACTTTGGGTGTCCAAAACTAGTATTATTGTTGGTTAAATAATTGTCATACTGGAAAACTTTTCTCAGTTACAATTGTTAGTATAGCTGTTCTATATAAATATAATTCTCAACTTCAATTTTATTTAGCTTTGTTTTTCAGAATTTCTTGAATGTCTGTTAAGATTTAATTTTTGTTACTTTTATTGTGATGTTTTCTTAAAAATGTAAATGTGCCATATGTTAACGGACAAAGCATATAATGTGGAATTTACCTGCATGAATTAATAAGGAATGATGCAGCAGTTTAAGTACCCTCTCCATTATTACAAGCATTGCTATTTTTGTTGTTATTAATAATATAAAGAGAAGTTACAATTGTTTATAATTATATAATTGATTATTTCTATATATTTTGTCAAGTACATGTATTTTTATACTTAAATTTACCTATTCAATACTTTTCTTCTGTTCATAAAGTATAAATAGAGTTGTTAAATTAGAGATATATGTCAAGTTAATCTGTATGAAAGAAACTATTTTATATTTTTTTTTAATGAACATGTGTTGGAAAGAAACCTGTATGATAGAAATGTCACTATTTGCTTTCTTTTTTGGATAGTAGACATTAACCAGAAATGCTTAAAATAAATTTCTTTATATATAATATATATTTAGGTCTAGATATATTTGATTGAATGTTAAAAGAGATGATTGGTGCTAACCAAACTTTCAGTTCCAATTTATATTACATGCAATAATTGCAGTGTAATATATACACTCTAAAAGTGTACCCTAATACTGCTAATATTTGTTGTAATTTTAATTTCTGATTTAATGTTCTCTGGCATTGTTCTTGTAGAATTTTTTTTAATTAGTAAATATTCATATTTTTGCTGTAATGTGTTATTTTATGAAATTTAAAATCAGTTAAGTGCTTATGTGCAAATTTTTAAAAATTTTGTTTGTGCTACACACTTTTTGTTTAATATAATTTACTTTAACATTTTTATAATGACATTTGTAAATTATTGACTATCACACTGTTTAGGTCAACTGTTAATTATTCTCTTTACTTACCTTTTGCCAAGAAATTATGTTGGAATGTTCACTAGTCTTTATTTAATTAGTATAACTGCCATCTTTACCTTGTCTTTTGTTGCGTTCTGACTCAGTCTTTACATGCTCAGTGGCAGTATAAGATTCTCTACAGTTATTATTCTTGCATGAAAGATTTCTTTGTCTAAAAATATAAACTTACAATTATAACATCTTCAGGATTTTGTGTGTGTTTGTGTAAATAAAACTTATTCATCTAATCTAAAATTAAAACTAATTTTGTTTAGTTATTCAAAAGTAAATGTTTCTCGTGGACTCAGCTTTATTTCTTTTATTTTAAATAATATTCTGATAGTATTATCTTTGAATATTTATAATAATATTACTAACATTAACATGACTTCCTTCCAAATACACTTTGCACATGGATTCAAATCTGATTTCATTTCATTCCCCTCCTCCCATTTATAGAGAGATTTAATGCCACAGGAAAAAATGCCTGGAGTAGCATCTCAAAATAGACGAAGTATGTATCTCTGTTCAAGATTTATCTAATCTGATTAAATATGACATATTTTTGTATACTGCTATTTATCTTTTTGTGCTTATGTGTGTTTGTGTGTGAGATTTTTCAAACCTGAATAAATCTGTCTGATGAGGACTTTTAGTATTCTAATATTTATTTTTTAAATTTTAAATAAGCACATTTCTGTGTTATGGAATTGTGTTTATAGTTATTATTTTGAAGGTCTTAATATCTGATGAAAAACTTACAAATTAATGATTATACACTGAAAAAACAAAACAAAAAACTCACACACATGCTTTTATTCTGGACAATTATTGGTGCTTTATTTACTGCTAAGGAAATAACTCTTAGAGACATGAAAGTTATTATGGATCATCTTTTTTAGTGAAAATATTACATTTTGCTTTACACTGATATGTATGGTCTTATTGTGTTAAATATTTATCTCCTAGATATTGTTATTTTATAAATGATAATATTTTTGAAGTGAGAAAACTTGGTGCTAAGCTGGTGCAAAAGCACTTAATAACATTGACTATTTGATGAACTCCAGAAAAAGCACTTTTGTCAGTCTAACTTTTCACATGCTTATTAGTAAGCCCATTGATTTTTCACATGCTGTAAACAGTGTTTCAGAGTACTCATGAAATGACCTGGACAGGAGATGCTGGATGACCAGACCAGGAATTGTAAACAGTGTTTCAGAGTACTCATGAAATGACCAGGACAGGAGATACTGGAAGACCAGACCAGGAATTGTAAACCTGCCTAAGTTCATCTGGACAGATTACTTCCTGTGCCTCCAGGAGGGGTGATTTTCACATTGACTGCTATTTGAATTCTGAGAAACTTTTTATGCCATTGTTATTTAGCACTTAGCTGATGGCATAATTGTGTTGCAATACTCATATTCATAAAGACGCCGTTCATTTGGCAGGCCACTACAAGACTATCAAGTCTAGAGAATGCATCCTTGTGTTCTTTAAATTTTTTAATTTATTTTTGTCTAAATAAATGAAGTAATACTTTTGAAATAAAGTTTCCTCTTCTTTTGTTTGACTGTCTTGGATTTATTTTTATTTATGAGGCTGCATGAGTATTTAAAGCATGTCATACAGTTTTGAATTCTCAGGAACTAAAATAATATATCTAGCAATTAACATATATTATTTAAGGTAATAACAGTTCTCAGCACAACTAATTTATATACACTCTTTACTGTATTAACAACTCTTATCAAAAGGGTTACTTAAATAATGTACAGAATTTATCATATTAAAGTATGTTAAATTCACCACTACATAAGGTCGTAATAAAAATTCAGATACTAATTAATTGTACAAGTATAAAAATAAAATGAAGTCATGCTGACTAATAAATATGATCCCTTTTATAGCTTAATCTTTGAGTTCTTTAACATTTTAGTTGAAAATATATTTTAAATCTGTCACAATAATCAATCAAATTAACGTAGTTTTATGTTTCTATTTATTTATTTTTTTTAAAGTACTGTTCCTATTTTGAAACTGAACTTAAGCATTGTAAGTTTATATATAAAATTGTTATTAAACATTACCTCTTAAAGCAAAATTGTACACAATAATAAAATTGTCTAATACTAAAAAGTGTAAAACTCAGAACTGCAGTCAATTGGGAATTGCATTTTAAAAGAATGATATGCCTGTTATCATCCATTACTTCATAACTAAAATGATGAAACATTGCTGGTTGATGAAAGTGGAAACATCAAATAATGACAAATTTGCATGTTGCAAAGAATAAAATTGCTTAACCAATATTTATAGCTTTAAGAATATGAGGAATAACTGTAACTTTATATAATTAAAATGTTTATAAAGGTGGATCAGAAAGTCTCAGCAATGATTTATTTGAAACTTGTATTGCTGACTGCTCCTGGCCGGATTTATTATCACCTTAACAGAGTTAGCATAGTCATTCCCTTATCCAGAAGTGCAGTGTATGGGTTCTATGGGCTGAATATGTGCCAGCATCAGAAATCCATCACAAATTGGAAAGTGCTCTACAACTCAAGAGTGTACATTCTAAAAGATAACCATGTTCAAAAATGGTCAAACATAGTAATGAAGAATGATCTGGACACCCATTCATAATTAACAGGTGGACTATGAATGATGTAGTGTATCTTCGTGGTCCTGCTCATGAAATAATCCACAACATACTTGGATTTGTAGATTTTGTCCACAACTCCTGAGCACAAATGCTACCATTGGATAAATCTCCAAGGTCTGCTGAACTGCTATTGTAATGAAGGTAACACTTTTGAGACGCATCACTGGAGACAAGATGTGAATTCACCATTATGCTCCAAATTGACCTCTGAGCTGTTGAAGTAAGATTCATAGGCAATTTAGAAAAAAAAAACAATCCAAGGACTTTTAAAGAGCTGAGTTTTATGATATTCAAGGGCCACTGTGAGCACTAAGTTCAAAAATACAAATTTGTTACATAATAAATATGAAAAACAAATTAAGATAGTATAAGCAAATTTAACATCAATATACAATATTATGCATTAACTTTTAGCATACTGAATTACTGTTTGTAGTGCTAGACTGCAACATATAACCAACTTTTAAAATGAAATAACTTTTCTTTTTATAAAGCTGATACAAATTAATAAAATTATCACCTTATCAAGTGAGCGGATATAAATATATGATGTGAAAACTACTTATAACTGTTTATAACTAAAATGAGAAAAATATTTCTGGCCAATTTTAAGTGCCTGTTACTTGCTTATAGCACTTTCCAATACTTAATGCCTGTATTATGTACCGGAGTGGAGTTGGACAGCACCTTGCCTTGCCTTGCCTTATCCTGGATGGACCACTAGTTCAGAGCTATTTATTGACTTGACTTAACCTGGATGGACCACTAGTTCAGAGCTATTTATTGCCTCAACCTGGACGAACTACTAGTTCAACTATTTATTGCCTTGACTTAATTTAAGAAATTTATTGACTTCTTAGCACAACCTCATGTAGGAGAAGAAAGTGGGTGGGTGGGGGTTCGCTAAAGGCAGATTTGTCTTTTCCTTTAGTAAAAAGTTTTCCATCTATGGAAAGATTGACCATAAATGTTTGTTTTTAATGTTGTGGAAGAGAGAAAACGTTTACAGCGTCCGCACATCCGCCAAATGAGACGAGTAGTGTCTGTTGGAGGATCATTAATTAAATAAATTAAGATTTTTATCACTTGTGATTAGTTTTGGAAGATTAGTTAATTAGTATAATCATATCCATTTACTAAGTGGCGTTGGCGTCACAGAATTAAATATTGCTTTCTCAAAAGTTCAAAACCTAGCATTTTTGGTTACTGCTCAGTTTCTGGTCATTTTAAATAACTATATAATTTTTATTTTATAATATTAGATTTATAAACTAATACACAAAATACTATATAAATAATAGTTTTATTTTCTGTCTTAGCGGTCTCCGAAATATTTCTCTATTTTCACCAGTCCGCAGGTGCACAAAGATTGAAAACCACTGATCTTGATATGTTGATTCCTCTCCATATGTCTGTCTATTTCTGTTTGTGTGGGTTTTAAAAAAAGATAAATTCTCATAATTATTTATTCGGTTTAGCAATATGCGAAGAATTTCTTTATGAGATGATTAGCAGCCATTTTTTTTAATGCGTACTTACAACTTCTCCCCCCCAAAAAAAAAAAATTTAAAAAATCATACTGTACAAAGAAAAAAATCTTTCTGAACTGACAGAACAATATCTTAATGGCTACCATTCTCGAGAAGAAGTCCTATTTTAGAACTGCACCAAAAATATATTCTTCTTCTCTATCTTGGTTTGATCCTGTGAGGATTTCCTCTTCAACTTATTCTGAAGAGGGCATTCTACTTGTTATAGTTCATGATGAGGAAGTGGTTAGCTCCTTATATTGCATGTGATGACTGTTTTTATTAGTTTATTTGTTTGTCACTACTAAAGTGTTGTAAAGAAAGTGTATCATGTTTGTTTCTGTAAGGAAATTGATGAGTGCTTTTTGAATTAATTTTTCTGTTTGTGGCTGTGGTTAAAGTAGTGATTGAGTGGAGAATGGGACTTGTAACTGATTTGTGGTGTCAAGATTGTTTTTCTTTCGTCATTGTATAGTGGATAGTGCAATAGGAAGTGTTGTATTGTTTTCTGTTCTACATTGATTGCATGTTTTTGTTTATCCTGAAACCTTGTGTGTTAAAAGTGTTGAATTTAGTTAAATCTGAAAATGGCTTTGTTGTGTAGATTAGGTTTTGGCGTATTTTTTATTTTATAAATCTGTTGTTTGAGTTGTGCATACATTTTTGAATGTATATGGGAGCGTCTGACTGTCTGCCACGTTCTGTACCATATTTTGCGCCTTTATCTGCTGTATCATTTCCTGATATATTCTTGTGGCTTGGTATCCATAGTAGAGTGGTTTTAATGTTTTGTTTATCTAATTTCTTAATGCAGTTTCTTATTTTGTTTGTACGCATTAAGGCTGATATATTTCTTTTGTTTTGGAATTATTCGATTTTCCTCCAATAACAAGGTCAAATGTACTTGCACATTCATATAAGAGAAATTTAGCTAGTTCAAAAATAAATCTAATAAAACTATACTGCTTGAGAAAATACGTAAACGTTGCTCTTTGACCGACAGACAATTCCTTCCTATAAATGAGAATTACCTCCCATATGTCAACAATGGCGATCATCTGGAGAGGTTATTTGGTAATAGTGGGAGGTGTCTTAGTCCACTTGACTCTTGGAACAGTTTATACATACGGTGAGTGCACCGCATCAGTTTAAATTTTGTAACCCATCTTCAACAGAAATCCAGTAAAAACAAGTGTTTTATGCAGATTCAAGGAAAATTGTTTACCATATGTTTACAGTGACACATCGTCTGCTAATAGTAGACCTATTATATGGTACAAGCGCACGTGATGCCTTACATAGTTGACAATGAAAATATAAAATTGTGTGCATATAATTAGGAGTGTGTACATTTGGGTAAATACCTAGTGTAGCGCTCACATTTTTTTCTTATTATGACCAATAATATTCCGGCTCCATTCTGTGCTTATAAATCACAACTCATAAACGTAAGCTTACAGTTACAGTGTACTTTATATGGCGAATAAATTAGTTGTTATTTTATTACTGATTGTGATACAAGCATTAAAAATAAACTGATAATCATGCCCACCTGTTAAAATTTAGAGATTACTGTATAAAGTGTATAGTGGTAAACTAGAATGCAACTTAACGCGCTGTTTGGTCAAGTTCCCTTCTAACTGAAGTTCGTTGTATGTTGTGAAACCACCACCTCCCGTTGACTTCTTTTCTTGCAGGAGCCACAGTAGACTTTTCATTTATAGACGTCCTAGTTTTGGATGGCTCCTGCAAGGACTTCCTCTTCTCAGTTGATTGAAGAGGGTTGGCGGTCTGGTGTAGTGCAGATGGATTTAGTGAAGTGAAATGTTGGCCCTGTTGTTGAAATTTTTTCCCCTCATTTCAGTCATTTGCAGAGCTGCAACTGTCTTCAGCTTTTCCCCACCACCTATTTTTAAAAAAATCTTTTTATTGTCATCAGTTTCCGTTTGGCTGGTTTGTTGGTGACCACCATTGGTACCTGTAATAGTGGCCTTTGTTTGTATTGTAGAGTTCTGTATCATTGTCCATAGACATCATAAAGCCACCCTGGAATTCCAATGGTGGCAGTCTGGTATGTTGCTGTTGGTACCTGTAATAGTGGCTCTGTTTGTACTGTTGTAGAGTTCTGTATCATTGTCCATAGACATCATAAATCCACCCCTGGAATTCCAATGTTGGCAGTCTGGTATGTTGCTGTTGGGGAATGTGGTCTTCTCTGGCCATGGTATAATGTGTTTTTGACTTATTGATGGCTTCAGTTTTTTGCTGGAGTTGAACCCAAATGCACTTTTTCTTTTTCCTGTCACTTTGATTGTTTGATTTATTGTCAATGTTTGTGTATTCCTTTGCTGTGTATTTGTCAGTTTGAAGTGTGTGACAACCTGATATGATAATTAATATTATATTACAATTTACATATCGATTAAAAATCATTCTCACTCTAGAATATTACTAATCTACCCATTCAATGGTGTCTTTGTCATTTGCGGTCCGGAGAGACTAAGTCAAGCCCTGGGCATTAATCACTCTGATTATCCTCCCTGCTCAGGTGTTACTTGTCAGAAGCAAATTTGCTTCCTGCACTTAATTTAGTCACTTAATTAGTAAGTTTACTTCTGCCCCACACATATTCTCCAATTTCCAGCTTGAGGGGACCTTTTCCTAAAAGTGTACATGACCGACTTCTACAGTTATTACGTCTTGGCTGCCCCCACCCACCTTGCCTGTACGCTACCTTCCTAATAAATAGACAAAAGTGGAAAGGTAAAATTCATAAAATTTATTAAAAGAACTTAAGTAACATTTAACAAGATTTTTATATATACAATAATCACAAGGCACAAGATTGTAATATAGGTTTGGAGATTGACAAGATCTTCTTACCTACATAAGCAAGTGAGACACATATGAACGACAAACCTATAGTCTTATTGACGCCAAAGTAAACTGGTGGGTGAAGATTCTGGAGTTTCTGGTACCAGTCCGATTTTAGTCTACAGAACAGTTTATGATTTGCACATGTATCATCCAGGGAATTTGCACAATCAAGTTCAAGTTCACAGTCACTGTTAAGAAAAAATAAAAACAATAAAATTTAGTAAAAACAATTTCATAAGATGAATTTAAAGAAACAAAGTTTTTTGACAGAAGATTATTAGCAATAGCAATGAATAATTTATTTCTGTTCTTTCATAGTAATTTTTTTTTTCATAGTAATGTATTTATGTTCACAATAATTTATTTTCTTCATATTAAAGTACTTGTCCTTTTATAATAATTTATTTATGTTCTTCATAGTAATTATTAGTTGAGATATATGAGTATTTATAATGTACTAATGTACTGCTGTATAGTAAAAATAAAACAATCTCTGGTATATAAGAGTTAATAGTTACATATTTTATCCAGTAATCAAATAGCTTATAAAATGTGCATTTGTTTGTGTGGGTGTGAATACCATTTCCGTGGCTTTTTATTTTAGGCCAAATGTTTTATCCGCTAATCTTCAATATTTCTAATGTAACATCACTGGATTATACTTAGTTATTTGCTGATTAATTGTTGACCAGGAAATCTAACTCCCTACATGACATCGTACATCCGAAAGCACAGTTCTCCTTCTGACCTTGAGTATGGTGATAGTGTATGGATATTTGCTTTGTCAGCAATGGGGCAGGGTTTGTCCATGTCTTTTGGTGGACTAATGGAACGGCGCTTTGGTCCTTGTATTACAACGCTGATGGGATCATGGTTTATGAGGTAGCATATTACCAGTTGATTATATAATTATATACATGTATATACACACTACTTCATTAGGTGAATGTGCATATACAGGGTGGACCAAAAGTATACAGTACTGATCAGATCATGGCATTTTATTTCATTTTCATTTATTTATTATTTCTTTTATTTTACAGAAATTTTGCAATGTTGATGGAGGACATTTCAAGCACCTAAGAGACTACACATTGTCTGGGACAGGTTGTAGGGATGTTGTATATAAGTGACTAAACAAGACCAGATCAGTACTGTATACCTATTTTTGGCTCACTCTATATAACTTATAAGTTGGAATTTGATGTGACAGTCAAATACCTATGAATTTATATGTCTTGCAGACAAGCATATATTATTGCACAAAGCAACAGCATCACTTACACAAGCTCCAGTTTAATATCTAGATATCCAGTTATGCATATTATGTTTGTGTCTGATTTTTCTTAAATAATTTTTTTTTTTTATTAGTGTTTTCTGAGATGAGTTTACCACGAGTATTTCTTTTTTTATTGACATTCCACAGAACAGTACTTATTTGTATATTTGACATTGACATTCCACAGAACAGTACTTATATGTATATTTCTCTACAGCATCACCCATTAGTCTCTTATGTCTTAACAGATTTAGTCATCTCTTGATCCATTTCATTGTTCATTATTTCTCTGTACTTCTGATATTCTCCTGACTAATTTCATTATGCATTGTTTGTTTTCAATCTTGGTACTTTACTGACCTATTTCATTGCACATTATTTCCCTACACATCTGGCATTCTCTTGACCCATTTCATTATACATTATTTCTTTTCAATGTTGGTACTTTACTGACCTATTTCATTGTGAATTTCCTGACTGTTTCATTGTTCATTATTTCTGTGCAGCATTGGTGTTCTCCTGACCCATTTTACTGTGCAGTATTCTTTTGCTACAGCCGTGCTGACTTACGGACTTATGTTTGGTCTTGGAATTGGAATTGCTTATGCTGTACCCATTGCATGTGCAATGAAGGTGAGGGAATATAGCATAAATTTTAATTTAAATCATTCAGTGATGTTAAAATAAATAAATATGCATTTCTTTTGTACAATAAAGGTGTGAATTATCTTGAAATGTTTTTTTCTCTTGTCTTATACAATAGTTATATACCACCAAAGTGAAGTTAAAATTATCTAACAAAAGCTGGTATTATTTCTGAGTGTTATGTAAAGTAAATTCACTATTACAGGGAATAAAGGCTAATTTTCTCTACATTCACTATTACAGGGAATAAAGGCTAATTTTCTCTAAATTCACTGCTACAGGGAATAAAGGCTAACTAACAATCTCTAAAGTCACTATTTCTGGGAATAAAGGCTAATTTTCTCTAAATTCACTATTACAGGTAATAAAGGCTAATTTTCTCTAGCCTTTATTCCCTGTAGCAGTAAAATTAGAGCATATTAGTCTAATGTCCAGCAGATGTGATTTTAGAGAATGTACGTGATGATATTTTTCTCACAACTGTATCAAAATTGAAAAGAAAATAAAGAAATCAATGCTGAAAAAAATCCTTAGAGTTATAGAATATGCTAGTCTTCCATTTGTCATAAATCTTTGATAAACATGTCTTGGTGAAATAGTGAAAATCTTAATTAATAATTAAAATTATAATGATATGAATCCAATTAAAATTACTCCTATTTTGGGGGAGCGGGTTTAAATTTCAATAAGATGCCTATCCAACACATAAGGAGATAGTAGTCAACAACAAACAAGATTTATTCATAACTACAAAAATGTACAAATTAACACCAAACAAAATCACAGCAGCTCATTAATTTCATCAGTGCAGAATATCTCAGAATAATTTTCACTTTACACAACTGACAAGAATGGGCAATGGTACAATATGCCAGAAAGTGTGATGTTTATTCTGATTGCTTGTCAGAGATGACAGTTGTATTATTTGAATGTGTACATGTTTCTCTGATTATTTATCGCCCTTTGCCAACTTTATAAATAGTACCATAAACTTGCACTATTCTTTTTTTACCTTGTATATATTTTAGACGTAATAAAATTTATCATTTTAATTTACCTAGTGTGGACATTTGCTGATATTTTTGTCTTTTTCTTCTCCTTAATAGTCTGTATAGAATCTTGAATTTAAAAAGTACCCAGAACATTCTTCTATCTATCTATCTATCTATCTATCTGTCTATCTGTCTATCTATCTATCTATCTATCTATCTATCTATCTATCTATCTGTCTATCTATCTATCTTATCTATCCATCCATCCATCCATCTATCTATCTATCTATCTATCTATCTATCTATTGTTAACATAAGTATAAAAGCATACTGTGATTATTTTTGCACTTCTTTGATTTCTATATATTTTAAAAGATAGACATACAGACAAAAGTCACTAATTTTTAACCTGTAAACAGAGCTACAGTAAAAATCCCCAGACATTGTGCAGTTAATTAATTTCTGTCTATATAGTGGATGCCAGAGAGAAAAGGACTAGTTGCTGGATTTGTGGTGGCTGGATTTGGAGGTGGGGCTTTCATCTTTGACCAAATTCAGACCAAGTTTATCAATCCACACAACTTGGTGGCTAATGAGACTGTCAAGGGTGAAAAGTGAGCATTTTCAATCTAACAGTAAGCTAAATAATGCATGTAATATATAAGAGGAATATTAAAATAATAATAAAATATGATGCTATGATGCACCATCATTGATAGAGAAAGTATATATTGAACTGTTTCATTTTTTATTTACAGATACTTTCCTCAAGAAGAAGTGCTAAAAAATGTGCCAGATGTTTTCTTGTTGCTAGGAGGATGTTATGCAGTACTGCAGCTTTTGGGTTGTCTTCTCTTAAAAAATCCTTCAGATTATAAGGTAAATGTTTCTTTCTTTTTCATATTTTCAGTACATAAGGTTAGGGGTTGAGGTGGAGATTAAATTAAGGGAAGCCAAGGAGGTGGGGTTAAATGAATCAGAATCGCTGATAAGTGCAGAACGTTACTAACTGGTTTTCACTTGCAAAATATTTCTCTTACTCTTTTGCCCAAACCATAAAATTTGACATTTGGTTTTGGCATGATTAGATCCTGTTTCATATTGTAAAAATTTATATGATATGAATTTGTGTGCCTATTTCTTAGCTTTTTATGCACATTTTTTCCACAATAGAAGATTAAACACATGCTAATAAAGAGTAATCTTTTTATTTTCTTTTAAGTATTTGAAAGAAAAATGTTAATTTATGTCTTAATGATTTTAAATCATTTCATAATGACTGCTTCCTACTTAAATTATCAGATCAAATATTTCATCAATATTCTTATTAAAATATTCTAATTATATTATTACTATTTTTTTGGTTGAAGATACACATTTTTTCTAACTTTGAAGGAAGGTGATGAATCAGATAATCTGCTGCCCAACAGTATCAGAGACGAAAAGCCTGAAATGGAGAAAATCCCTTCATTGAACACAGATGAAGATTCAGGAAAGTATTACATATTTCATTGTTAATCACTGAGGAGAAAATATGTGCTTAATATTAACCTTTCACATTAAACATTTAAATGTCATATCCCAAGATATTTTTCTCATGATTTGATATTGGAATTAATTTTACTTATTGGTTTGTTTGGTTAATTAACATATTTTACTTGTATATTCTGTTTCCTTTGTGTTATTTTCTTATGAAAATGTGAATGTTTTAACCTGTTCAGAATGATTGCTCTTTCATTGCAGTGAATGATGTTCTCATTTGTCACTTTATATTGTGTATAGTTTTCCACAAGACAACAGCTCTCTTCACTTTATATTTTGTATAGTTTTTCACAAGATAACAGCTCTCTTCACTTTATATTTTGTATAGTTTTCCACAAGACAACAGCTCTCTTCACTTTATATTTTGTATAGTTTTCCACAAGACAACAGCTCTCTTCACTTTATATTTTGTATAGTTTTCCACAAGACAACAGCTCTCTTCACTTTATATTTTGTATAGTTTTCCACAAGACAACAGCTCTCTTCACTTTATATTTTGTATAGTTTTCCACAAGACAACAGCTCTCTTCACTTTATATTTTGTATAGTTTTCCAGACAACAGCTCTTTTCACTTTATATTTTGTGTGTAGTTTTCCACACATGACTACAGTTCTTCTTGCACTATATTTTGTGGTTTTCCACAAGATGGCAGCTTTTTTTGTCTTATATTTGGTATAGTTTTTCCCAAGATTGCAGCTCTTTTTGCCTTATATTTAGTGTAGTTTTCCACAAGACTACAGTTCTTGTCACGCATTATTTAGTGTTGTTTTCCACAGATTTGTATAGTTTTCCACAAGATGACAGCTCTTGTCACATTATATTTTGTGCAGCTTTCTGCAAAATGACAGAACTATGGGGCCTAGAGAAATGTTAAAATCACGTGGATTCTACATACTGTGGTTTATATTTTTGCTGAATGGGCAGGGTGTCAGCTTTATTTCTTCTCTGTATAAGGTGAGTTTTGGAATACTTCCTTGTGATGCTACAGGATAAAGTGAGACAAGAGATAGAATTTTAAGTACAATTCTCAGATACTGGATATGAACCACTTATTTATTTTTTGTGTTCATGACATATAAGGTTGAAAAGAACTTTAATAATAAAAGATAACATTTTACGAAAAGCAAAAGAAATAACATAGCAGCAATTGCAGAATTCTAATAACAGTTATCAAATATAAATAAAAGATTGTAAAAACAAACTTACTACATAAAAGCTTATTTCAGCAAGGAGTAGATATATACTGTTATTATACCATTTCACAATACACGTTTTCTAATTAAAATTTTTTTATTGTGTTTTTTGGAGTCAAGTTTACTCTGTTGTGAAATTCTGCACTTGTAGGGGATATTAAGAGTCTCCTATATTTTTACAAAATTGTCAATGTTTTACAATATTTATTTTGCATGATTAGACAAAAGAGGAGAATGCTTTCAAAACTATAAGTCCAGGTTAAGAAATTATTTCACAAATGGAATAACAGTTTTGTTAGTTCTCATTATTTACTAATTATTCTTGTTGAACATATGTTTTTCTGGTGCTACCCAAAAATGTACCCCAAAATGGTATTAATGATTGTGACTTTGTATTTTTCAATTTTTATAAATGCAACTTAACATTCAATTCTAGGCATATGGACAAACATTCATCACTAATGATGCATTTCTAACTTGGGTGGGAGCTTTGTCTGCAGTGTGCAATGCTGTAGGACGCATTATGTGGGGGCATTTAGCTGATGTGTTTTCCTTCAAGGTAAGCTATGTATAAATATAAGTTTGATGTTGACTTTCACAAAACGATATTTCACTCTCTGAAAACATTAGATTAAAATTTGTTAAATAAAAAATAAAATATATTTTTACTACTTTAGTGAAACAGTAAGAAAATAGCTGAGGTGAAATTAATTCTAAAAAGTAACAATGCCATGCAGATTGGCTTTTGGGGTGTTTTTATTTGTCTAAAATGTTCTGACTGGACTCTGAAACCTTCCCAGAACAAATGGCAGTAAAAATTGTCAAAAAGTCCATTAATATTCACAATTAGAGCAAACTATTGTGATTGACTGATTTTATTTTAACTCTATACTAATCTTGAGTTATCACTTGACCTAAATTTCAAGAAAAACAAAATTTGTTATCATTCAAACCAAGCTAGAATAATTTTTTTTTAAAAAGTTTCCTTATACAAGATAGATGATTTTAAAATGTACTTGAAAATAAGAAAACAGTTTTACAAGCACAATTATTTCATACTTGTTGTTTTATTCCCAGATTTCTGTACATGAAAATAAGAAAACAGTTTTACGAGCACAATTATTTCATACTTGCTTTATTACCAGATTTCTCTACTTGAAAATAAGAAAATAGTTTTACGAGCACAATTATTTCATACTTGCTTTATTACCAGAATGTTCTTGGATTTTATCTTTTTGGGGGGCAGGTGGCAATGATGTGCCTTTGCTGTATGTTTACAATACTTATGTTGACGCTTGGGCTGACCAAACTGGCAGGGGAGGTGATGTTTCTCATCTGGGTCTGCCTTTTGTTCCTTACCTTCTCTGGCAATTATTCTCTGATGCCTACTGCAACAGTTCGTTCATTTGGACAGAAGTACTATGGCATGAACTATGGGCTAGTGTTTACTTCACAGGTATTATTTTATTGTGTCAATCAGTTGGATTTAATAGGTTCAAAAAGTAGAATTGGGTGGGTGCAGTGAGGTGGCGTGGATGGTAGCAGGATTAGGAATTATTAGTTACTTGTAAAGTTGTGTATGTTAATATTTTTGGATTTAAAAACAGCAAATTGGAGTGAGACAAACATTTTGTATTATTAATTTTGTTATTAATCATCATTTTCATTAAAATTATATTATTATCACTGTCATTGCTATCACTACCTTCTCTGTTATTGCTTTATAATTGTTGACATTTTTCTTGTATATTATTTATTTACTTTTACCTATTGTTTACTAACTTTAAAAATATTTTACATTGAATTTCTATTACTATTTTTTACTATATTTAATTTTATTACTTGTGATGATCTAGGCACAATCATGAAGGTGTAGGTACATAGAGATTAGTAAATATTTTATAAAAACCATGTAATAGTCAGCCTGTCAACAAAAGGTGTAGGTACATAGAGATTAGTAAATATTTTATAAAAACAATATTTTATAAAAACCATGTAATAGTCAGCCTGTCAACAAAAGCTCAACAGTAAGAGTTGAAACACATTGTCAGATTACATTGGTCTGAAAAATAAATGCCAACCTCACATCAGTAAAGGTAATATTTCATTTCTCTTTGAGCCAAACTAACACTGTTTACAGAACTTTTTAAGTAACAGTTACTATTACACCATTCAAGTTATATATATATATATAAAATAAACACACAGCTTTTAATATGATTTTAAAAAGTTAAAATACTTCCTTGATGTGAATCCACTAGAACACACCACCACCTCATAGCCATAAGTGCACAAGAGTTCATTGTTGTCTTACAGACATAAGCACATTAGCACATACTTCTATCTCACAGCTGTAAGCACATTGGATGCATCTCTTTTCAATTGTAGACAGCTTTACACATAAAGATGAGGCTGAATTTGAAGTCATTCATAACCTAGGTGATTTTCACATGATTCTTATTGCATAATATCAAAATCCTACACAAAAAAATAGTTTTTTGTTTGCAGTCTTAATGTTTGTTTTGCAGATCACAAAATCACTTCAAGAATAATAATAGAAACATTTGAGTCATTCAATCTAGCAAAGAAGGATCATTTCACATCACTCAGAGGGCTATAGATAGACTTTGAAATTAGCAACAATTTAGTAACAGTTTATCTGTCAAAAGTGATGGCAGAGTAGCAAATGTGATTCAGAACTTTATTAATTCAAACTATCACTGAATGAATTATGCACTTTGATTTGCTAATCCATGTCAATATTTTAAGTTCTTCTGGTGCAAGAACAGTATATTAAAAAAAACGTAATATGATGACATTATCAGCACTAAACTATTTCATTCTGTTTTTTCTCAAGTTATGTGACAGACTTTATGCATTTAACACCAACAGGTGTGTTTTGGCAAATCAAGTACATGTACACACATACTCATGTCAGATCAACAATGCTGTTTGAAATGAAAGCACATCTCGACAGCATTACAAAAATTATGCTCCATGCAACCAATGAAGTGTCAGTACTCAAACATTTATTTGCACCTCCCCTCCCCCCCCCCCACAACCATCCCATAGTGTGTTGTGCATTATTACATAGAACATCTGTGTTTGCTTGTTCCTTTTACATCATTCACAAGATATCATATTACTTCTAGTGTGACAGATATGAAATGGTGCCTAATGACTTCAAGTGATACCCATCAGAGTTATTTTTAAAGTTCTGTTGATATACCCCACCTTATTGACTAGACACCATTGATATTTGCAGATATTGTCGAGATATGGCTGTACAACTACTATATCAACTACTGTTGATGTATGATCCATTTACTTCTTAGGTTCAGTTTCAAGTTTATAAATAAAAATAAAAAATATTTAAAACTAATTATTTACACTTTTAAATTTAGAATTTCTTTGCATCCAGAATGAAATGAATAAATGAATTCATATGAATGTATTCATACTTTATATTTTTTTTTACCTAAGAGGTAGTCACAGCTATATAATTTTTTATTTGCTCACTTTACAGCAGTAGTTAAAGCCAGATAATTTAATATTTCTCACCTTACAGGTAGTCACAGCTATATAATTTTTTATTTGCTCACTTTACAGCCAGTAGTTAGAGCCAGATAATTTAATATTTCTCACCTTACAGGTAGTCACAGCTCCCATTTCAGCCATACTAACATCAGATCTCAAAGGAGCAATTGGTTGGTATGGAATGTTTTACCTTGTGTCAGCTTTTTCCTTTTGCAGTAAGTGCTTTCAATTATTGTTTGTTTTATTCTTTTGTTGTATTGTATGTTATTATCCTGCTAACTCATTAGCAATTATCAATGAACAGTGGGTACAAGAAATTACTGTAAGTTAAAACAAGGTGCAACATGAAGAGTGGGTACAAGAAATTATTGTAGGTTAAAACAAGGTGCAACATGGAGAGTGGGTACTAGAATTTACCAAGGTTAAAGCAAGGCTACATTTTAATTACTGTTCTTTGGGGCCTGTTGTATTGAGATTTTCTTTCTTTAATATGAAGTCTTGTAATTATATAACATATATTATGGGCTAGTTTATAACAGCTGGCTTGTATTCCATGTAATCTTGATACCTTGAAACATTAATGAACCTGGCTCAGCCAAGCTAAGGAAGCAGGTGTGCGAAAGTGTAGGGGCTTAGTGGAAAAAGCTTATTTTCTCTTTGATGATTATTTGCATTGTTTGAATTCTCTGTAATCTTTTGATTTGTTTCCTTTTTGTGTGCTCATTAAATATTAATGACTAAAATGAGTACAAATACAGTTGTATTAAAAATAATAATGGGAAAACAAAATAATAGCATACATATACTAAACATTTTTTTTTTTTTTTTTTTTTAACAAGACTAAAATTGGCCAATTTGAAGTGACATATTTTTACAACTCAGCTATAACATGACTTGTATGTACCTCAAGTGAAATTTTTATGACCCCTAGATATCGTGTTATAGCATGGTTCCAGTGTATTTTAATTTGTTTTTTATTTTCATCTCATTTGAAATTTTTATAAACCCTAGGTGTTGTTATAGCTTGGTTTCACTGTATTTTAATTTGTTATTCTTATGTCTTTTAACTTTTAGGAATTGTTTACAGAAAAAGATTTACAGATTATTTACACCTCTAAATTTATTTTGACAATATTTTTTATTAGTTTAATTCCACTGTGTGTTTTCAAGAATGTCATTTATTTTATATTTTATTAAAATCTTTAGTTGATAGCAATATTAATATTTAAAGTCATTGATACAATGTAATGCGATTAAGTATGTTTTTTTATGAGTTGTTTCTGTTCTTCCATATTGGCACTTTGATTTATCCTGTTAATAGCTATGGGCACTCCGTTTTAGCTTTCTGTATCTCTTTCTTATTTTACCTAAAGTAATATGTTGTTATCTTGTCTTATAATGCAAACGATTCTCAGGCATTATTTACACAAGAATAACTCATAATCTTACCCCAAATGAGTCTGGCATTATTTACACAAGAATAACTCATAATCTTACCCCAAATGAGTCTGGCATTATTTACACAAGAATAACTCATAATCTTACCCCAAATGAGTCTGGCATTATTTACACAAGAATAACTCATAATCTTACCCCAAGTCTGGCATTATTTACACAAGAATAACTCATAATCTTACCCAAAGATTCAAAGTTGTTAGAAAGTTGAGAAAAATCAGCTTCAGCAATTGAATTATTATTTAAAACTTTCAGAGGTTTTAATTATCCTTTATGATGGGTGCATGATAAACCATTTCTTCAGAAACATTGTGCATCATGGAAGTTATGCCCTTAAGTCACTGACAGAAATCTTTCATACCTCGTCATGTTGAGTTCTTTTGTGCTAATCTGTTACTCAATAAAATTACCATAGAGTTAGCTTGTATCATAAAGAAAATGCTATTTAATTAAAAGGAAGCTACATATAGAGTCTCTACAGTATAGGTTAATAATATACATACTTCAGTTTCAGGCAGTCAAGGGCTTATAATGAAAAAAAATGGCCACAAATAACTGGATATTGTAGATATTTCTTTTAAAGTGTTGTTACAGTCTTTTTCCTAACAGTTTCATTCAGACTGATTATATAATTTGAAGCCGTTGACATAATGTGACTTGATTATGCATTTTGTATGCTATTTCAGGTATTATTATATATCAGGTTTTAATCCTAACAATTTCATTCAGACTGATTATATAATTTGAAGCCATTAACATAAACTAAAGTGATTTGATTATGCTTTTTGTATGTTGTTTCAGGTTTTATCTTAACAATATCATTCAACGTCAAGCTGTTAAATGGGAAAGAAGTGTAAGTTTGCCAAGCACTGAACTCACACGATGATATTAATTTTGATCAACTTTGATAGCTGTTATTTTTTTATCATATTATTTGTATTATTGTTTGTGATGCAGTGGTGACACTATGAATGGATAAGTGCCTTTAATGAAGCAACATTACTGTAACAATATATTTGTAAAATTTTGCAGTACATGGTACCACAGCAGTTATCAATTAATAACTATAAAGATTAAATTAGCATTTAACAATTTTAAAAGATTTTGATGGAAAATAATCTTTGCTGATGCAGATTCTGATTTAGCACATTATAATAGTCTTTTGAATTCATTCAAGCAGTTCTTTCTTTTTCTGAAACATGCTGATTGGTTTCCATATTTTAAGCAATTCCATTTTGCTCCCTAGAGGGTTAGTACTTTCTTTGAAGTATTGCTGATGTATATATGCAAGATTTTATTGTACAGCAAATCAGTTTTGTTGAGTTTTTTAAAAATCTTTATTTTCAATGCAAAATGAATACCATAAATGCCCTCTCAAATATTTCACTATCATTAAGTGTATCAGATATTTTGTGTCCACTGAAAACCCAATATTCTACATATAGTATCACCACAAATTTCATTGTCATTATTTTGTGTCTGCTGAAATCAATACAGCCTCAGATTAATTAGTTATAAGTTCTGTTGATAAAACAGTGCTGTGATATTACAAAAATTAATGTAAATGTTATGAAATAAGTATATTGCTTTATTTATAATCATTTACTTCAGATGAATAGCAAATTATATTCCAGTTTGTTTACATTTCTCGTGAAGTGAAAAGTGTAGTGAATCAGTGATAATAATTTTGTTTTCTTATTGTAAATACAAATACCAGTGGTGCTGAGCAAACTTCAGATTCTAGTGAATCGTTGTTTAATGACTAAAATATTTAATATTGCAAATGCCAGTGGTGCTGAAGTTGGTCTTCAAATTCTAATGAACTACTTTTATGCTGGATTAGAACCTTTATTTTTGCAAGTACCAGTGGAGTTGAGGTTGGTCTTCGGATCCTGGTGAGCTGATTTTATGTTAGACTGGAACCTTTTTTATTGCAAATACACCGATGCCTCTATATAAAGTGGTCCTTGGGTGGTCAATCACATTGTACGTGAGGCTGCATTATGATGAGGGATCCTTTCTGTCACATATGAACAACCCATGTCACATGGAGAGTACTGTTTTTCAACTTAGGGTTTACCCTACTTCAACAAATGTACTTTTTTAAGCCATGTGATCTAAGCATATGTAAACTTGGCACTGTTGGGCAAAGCTGTGAAGAGAAAATGTCTGTTAACTCTGTTTAGATGATAGGATGTTTGAAGTTTTTCCAAACAACAGTGATCATTGTTAAGCTGTGTTTATGAAGTGGCAAGTACATATACATGTACACGTATGATTTACTGAACAATTATGCTGTATAAAGTTTAGGCATGGTCAGCAAAACATTTTCAAATTGAGCCAGTTGATTGGATACAGTGCTGTTAACTCTGCATATATAATTTGAAGAAGCTGTATGGTAAAAGTGGGGTCCACAGGCTGTCCACATTTTCTGCAGGTCTGATATATTGAGGTGCATAATATCAAGGCACCAGTTTACCACTGATGTTGAGGTTGGTCTTCAGATCATAGTGAGCAGCTGGGTCTAACTAGAACCTTGTTACTGCAACTACCAGTAGTGTTGAGTAGGTCTTTATGTCTAAGTGAGCTGGTTTTATGTTACACTAGAATATTTGAAGAAACTAAACAGCTGTGTGAACATAAGGTGGTTGCCATTCTTTATTGCTAAAGTATAATTTTTATGTTTTATAATTATAAAATTACAGTTTGTTGTTAAATTGACATAATACTAAATAATTGTTGAGTTTTAATTTTTATAGAATTTTTTGTTTCCTAATCACGTGCAAAATATAATTGATCTCATTGAAAACAAATCTTTTATTTGCTGGCCCCTTTTTATATTACAGATCAGAAGTTACCTTACCTCTGTCTATTATAGTTTAGAAATTAAGATATATATTGGAATAATTTGCATTTTATATATGAAGGACAACTTGGTTATATCAATTACACAAAAAGATTGTGATTAATATTCCTGTAACTTGTGTGTAAAGTATCCATTCTCAGCCTTAACATAAACAGCATTGACCAAGTGAGTCACAAACATATTAGCACTATTCCCTGTCAATCTTAACACAAATGTCACTGACCACCTGAGTGACGAAATAGCAGTATCCCTAGTCAGTCTTAACACAAATGTCACTGACCACCTGAGTGACGAAATAGCAGTATTTCTAGTCAGTCTTAACACAAACAGCATTGACCAATTGAGTGACAAATCTATTAGCAGTATGCTGGCCCAGTCCATCCTGTATCTAGGATGAACAAATTATGTTGGATTCTTTCAAGAGTTTCTTAAGTCCACCAGATCCTATCATTTCTGAAACTCTATAAATGATGTTATAGTACTAAAAATAATTTCGTCAGTGTCACTTAAAGCCATTTGTATGCAGTAAGGTCACGTTAGCTAATTTATAGCAGTTTTCATAATGATGATATTAAAAAATGCCCAAACAATTCTGTTATTTCACTTAAAAACACTTGTAAGGTCACGTTAGCTAATTTATAGTAGTTTTCATAATGATGATATTAAAAAATGCCCAAACAATTCTATCATTTCACTTAAAGCAATTTGTATGCAGTAAGATCACAATAGCTAATTTATACAGTTTTCATAATTATGATTTAATTTATTAGGGGACAGTCATAAATTATTTTAAAAATAATAATAATAAACATTGTTAGTCCTATTAAAATTGTTAAATAATTACTTGAGCTATTCCAATTTACAAAGTTTATTTGGTTTCTGGTGCTTCATCTCACACCCATTTACCATACAGTTTATGAATCTTTAGGCAGATCTACCTGTTTGTGTCTAAAGTGTATATACATATAAATATTTTTTTACTGTTTCTTTAAAGATGAAGGTATTTATATTTTTTACAAGTAAATTGTATTGTGTGCTTTTTTAACACATTAATTTCTCTTCTTTGATGTTTACATGTTTAGGGCAATTAATTAGATTAGCTTAGATTTTATTGGGTAAATTATTTGTTCATATCAGTATTATATGTTTGATCAAGGGATGGGTTTTCTAAAAAAAAAAAAAAAAAGAAAATTCTTTTGTTATTGTTGTTGTTATTGCAATTTTATTTATCTTTAGAATAACTATTTTATGAGCTTTATATTTCACATTTTTGTGAGACTACACTGCAATAGTTAGTTGACAGATTTATTAAATACTTTTCTTTCCAGTTGTAATGAAAATAAAAATAAAACTAATGTGAAATATTTTTCCTTTAGTGTTGTTTGTTTTAATAACACTGTGGTTTAGCACACTTATGTTTATTTGCAAATGTGTGTGTGTGTGTGTGCGTGCATGCATGTGTGTGTGTCAGAGGTGCAATGTATATATTGCAAGTATATGTGAATGGATGGTTAAACTGAAAATTATTGGGTAAAATGGGTAACATTTAAAGTAATTTAATTAAAGTTATTTTTGTGAAACTTTCTTGCACATGATAGACAATTGAATTCTGAGACATATACATAACTTTGGTGGCTGTTAAAAGTCTCAAGCGATGTTTGTATAAACATTCAAATGGTGACGGTTCAAATAAATTATGAATTAAAAAGAACATTGCCACTTAAATGACATTTCATAATAAACTGTTTGCAAAAAAACCCTTCATTTTATACATTTTTGTAAAGAAATTATATGAAAGAAATTTCAATGACTACAATATGCAGCTTATAATTAACAATGATTTCTGGAGGGAATAAAAATGTTCTTTGAATGGTACTAAAGTGTACAAAACACTGTACCCATTGGGGGATCACTTCATATGTAGTTAAGTTTGTCTGATCAGTTTTTCCTTATGTACTTTGGTCTTTGAAGAGCAATTTGTGTTTTTTCTTCTTCAATAAATTTAGTTTAAAATGAATACTAATGGTGTGTCTGCTTCATACAGAATATATATTTTCAGTATTCATCTTGATCATCCAATCAACATTTGTGACTCAAAAATAATCACTCAAATTTATAATATACACTCTAGGTAATGAGTATGGTAGATCATACCAGCACACACACAAAATTTAAAAATAATAATAAATTTCACATTTACTAACATTACAGTGTAAATGTTGGATAGATGTCATAACCAAACATTTCAAAATTTACATTAAATGGAATACTAAGACTAGCAAGGCTATACCAACATGTACACACAAACAATATTACAAGAATAGTAATTCTCATGTTAATTTATAATATAAAATTTGGATATTTGTCATAACCAAACATTTCAAAATCTACTGAGTAAATCTGAGTGATCTTTTTTAATACATCTGATGGAACTGTTGCAAATGCTTCCTGAATAGCTTTGAACCTCTGGTAGTGTAAGTCTTGTGATGTGTTTCTCCGTGCCTTGTCTAAAATTTGTATAAATTGGTTTGCTAGAGTCATGGTTTCCATTTCAAAATCTGATAATGGAAAGTCATACTCATCACTGATTATGCCTCTGATTTGCATTTTTTTCCACAATCGTCTCCCCATATCTGACTTGCTTATACACTCTTCAAGTTTCAAGAAAGAGTGAAATGCGCTAAATGTAGAATCCACAATAGCATCTATGGCTAAGTCTATA
This sequence comes from Sinotaia quadrata, assembly GCA_028829895.1. Taxonomy (NCBI): domain Eukaryota; kingdom Metazoa; phylum Mollusca; class Gastropoda; order Architaenioglossa; family Viviparidae; genus Sinotaia; species Sinotaia quadrata. Next base: position 58,721,435 of record CM054177.1, on the reverse strand, counting down.
GACAGAGTTTCAAAGGAAAAGTCAGTCAAAGAAACATTCAAAACTGAAATCAAGTAAGAGAAATCTTCTTTAAAAGTTTCTAGGTGACCAATGACGTTAAAGTCAGCCTGGCAAGGAAAACAGAGATGTGCAGCTGCCTTGATATGTGGGTCACTAAATTGTAGTTTCGATATTACTTGCTTCAAAAACTCAGTGAAAGTGACATCATGTCCACATTTCAATGCATGCTCTGTGGGTGCAGAGCGGTACTTAGAAATGGCAGGAATAGCCCACTGCTTCCAATAGTAGACGTTGGGGACAAGCAGTTTATCAACATACGATGAAAACAACCGAGTATATGGATCTCTAACTAAAATAAATTTTACACTCTTTTCTAAGAAATTATTTTCTCCCAAAATTTGCAGTTTGCGAAGAGTAGTGAACTCGTAGTCCAGTGCTTTGACAATGGGTACCTGAAAAGGTGATGGAATTCTCTGGAAGTGATTAGCGTGTACAAGGGAATAGGCAAATCTCCTCATGAATGTGGAAGCCACCTTTTCAACAGGGCAGTAGAACAGTTTGTGCTTTTGGTCCACAATGCTGTGAATTCTGTAGAGAGTTTCCTTTGGGTACCTCCAAGATAGCTTTTCGCATGATTTCTGCAAAAGCATTTTTCTTTCTCTCAGCACCAAATCCCATTCATGGTCTGTTGAGTTTTCATTGTTGGTGTTCATTGTTGTATTTGTCATGTCCTCATTGAAGCTGAGCCTGAATGAGTTGTCTTCAAATTTACCTCTTCCTTGGCTTACTGATATTTGGTGCAAAAATGTATTCCAGTTTTGGGTGGGTGTAAATTGTAATCTGAAATCCTCCATTTTGGATATCTGAGTCGATTTAAATTGCATATTTTCCTCATTCTGGACATGAGTTGACATAAACTGTATGTTTTCCATGCTCATTTCTGTCATCATGGACTCATTTTCGTAGGGCTCTTCTCCCCATGCTGGTGCCATCATCGATGCAAGTTCTTCTTTGTCATCATGTTCTACACTGAGGACTGCACTATAGAAAGCTGAGTGAGGTATCTCAGCTTGTTCCTCAGCTAGCTGTATACAGTACAAAACACATTCATTATTGTGACAATATAATTCCATTACCATTTTATATTTAATATTAATTAGCGATATTAATATTTTTATATGCTTTTGCTAAGTGATAATAATATTTTGCAATTTTTTTGTATACATGTAAGTTATGGTTATGTTGTATATGAGCCATTAGATGGTCTTTTGTTTAGCTAAGAGTATTGTCCCTTGTCCTTGTATGTATTTGTATGTTCCCAACTGGAAGGTGGTGGCTATGTATGTATATATATCAAAGGTGACTCCTTTGATGTTAGAATCTTCCAGCCACAATCAATACAGCTGCTCAGAGCATTACCACACACACACACACACACATACTCCCTAACTGACTCTTGACTAGGAACATCTCCATTTTTCCTCTCCATTTCTGGGTGAAATTGTCTCTGACCAGCAACAACATTATTCTCACAACTCATTTTACCCCTACCCCCTACTAAGCCCACACTTCACCATGTGCTATAGACAATGATGTGGAAAGACAAATGATGACAATCATGGCAGATACAATTAACAATCTACAGATTTTCAGACAAAAAGTGACTTAGTAATAATAATAAATTTAATAATTAAAAATAATAAAATTATAAAAAGTTAATCCAATACACATCATCAAATGCAATAATTTAAATTATCATTCACCTATGCTTACAATAGAATAATACTGCCTAAATCTTATGGTAGTTGGTAGAGTCTGTTAAGAGTTCAACAATTAATAAAATGTCAATCAAATGCTAGACATCTCCAGGTAGGTTATTAAAGATTATAAGTTATAGCAAACAAATCATTAATTCAACAGATCTAATCTATATGCAACTATCTAGAGTCAAAGTGCATTGTCATTTTAAAATATATTTATATATGAGTAATTAACAAGTCACATCACAAAACATAAAGAAATGTTAGTTTCAAACATTTCAACCCCTCTTTTAAATTTTGATTTTAATTTCCTATAGCCAAATTTATATTTTTCCTATATTGATTCCCTAATGACCTACTTAAGTTGATTTACAGTGTCAAGCAAGTCATACTGTCTGTTGAGAAACTGAAAGACTGCCTGTAAGTGCTGTAATGGTTAATAGCAGTTGGGTACATTTTCTTTCAGTCTCTTTCCCACTCTAACCTTCATTCTCTCTATCTCCCTCTTTCTTAGAGTCTCTTTTACAATCTAACCCCTTTCTCTCTATTTCTCCCTCTCTCATTTTCCTTCTCTCTCTTTATAGTCTCTGTGGGACAGTTAATAGACTTTCATAATAGTCTCTGTGTAACAGTCAATAGACTTATAATAGTCTCTGTGTGACAGTCAATAGACTTTCATAATGGTCTCTAACAGTCAATAGACTTTCATAATAGTCTCTGTATGACTGTAAGTTGAAAGTCGATAGAATTTCATAAAAGTCAATTGTTAATATACTCAGTTATGTGTAAACTAAGACATTTAACTATTCAGTTCTCTGACAGCTGACAGTCAACAGACTTTCATAATAGTCTATTTGTGATGCCAACACCACTTAGTTAATGGTTATTATTATTATTATTATTTATTAATTAATCAACCATAACTAATTATAAGTGATGAGAATTTTAATTTATGTTATTAATAATTCACAAGCAGACATTATTCATCTCTCTCTCACTTGGTGGATATGTAGGTGCTGTAAATGTTTTCTCTCTTCCACAAAAAGACAAACATTTACAATTATGCAATATTTCTGTAAGTGGAAAACTTACTTACTAAAGGAGAAGATCAATCCGTCTTTTAATTTATATTTAGCAAGCCCCCATCCACACATTTTCTTATAAGTTTATCAATATGTGTAGGAAAGTCAATAAATCAACAATCAAATATACATATAACAAACATAATGAAAAAGATTACTTGACATCAATATTTCCACAAAACCATGTTTGAATAATTTTAATATCTATATAGTCTTATACTAATACATAATTTAATAGATTAGGGTCAATACAAATCATAGGATAGTTCTTATCAGAGAACAGAAACAGAGTTATTAGAGATAAAGCAATAGTAGTTTCTACATAACCTTGTCTAGGCGAAGTCATAGTAGATTTTTGGACACTTTCCTTAACAAAGCCACAAGTTTATTGTTTACGTTATTACTGTCAATTCCATGTGTTTCCCTTCTCACATTGTAGAGCACTGATTAGCTGCTATTCTCTTGAGGCTAACCTGTGCACTCCTTCGATGTATTAGCTCCCTCAAGTAGAACAACAATTGTAGCAATTTCCAGTGACTTCCTTGCACCAGGAATTGCTCGATGTATGCTTGCCACCGCACATCAATGGAGTGCAGTGTATTCCTTACACTTACTTACAGCAGTAGATACTTCTTGCATCTACCATGGTCAAAGCAGTTTATAATCAGTAAACCAGGAGATTCAAGTAAAAACAAGGAAAGGCTGCTTTTTCCCTGTAAAATATAATCAGGAAACAAAAAAAACTAAGTTTCCAATTCATTCTTTTTTAACTCCATTCTTTCTTACATATCAACTCTCAACTTACAATTTACTGCTACAGTATTTATTCGCCTGATACATGCATACAGCATAATAGTTTTATGAGCAGGTTCACAAGAAGCAATGACAAGTGTTTAGCATGCTACATATAAGCATCATAGTTCATAATTTGTAGAAATAATAGTCTACTCACATAATACATCTCTATGTAAAATGCAAATATAACATATCAATAGCAAAAATGCAAGAAATATTTTTTAAAATCCATTCTCTCTCAGTCATGACCGGACTTCTTGCCACACCAAATTCAAGTGATTAGAAAATAAAATTCTCTACAGTGGGTAAACTTTTGATCTCAGCCCATTGGCTGGTCTCATTCCCATAAATATTACCATTGGATAATAAACACTACTCATCCAGTTGGAACTGGTTTGGATTGCATCAGCAATTTCTAACCTATTCTCGAGTTGCTTACTCCAACTCTGACATATATAAGAATACCATCATAAGGAGTCCCCAAGGTCGGGTCACTTTGACAATGTAACAATTTATATAACAACCAAGTTTAGAAATAGAGATAGGCAAATTTACTCCGCCACACTATTATTAAAGCATACAATCAGTTAATACGTACAATCAGTTTTTGTGTAATCTAAGACATTAAACTATTCACTTCTTAAACTCTTTCTTTGACTGTCTCTGTCTTTGTTGCTCCCTCAAATCTCTTCCTCCCCCATTCTTTTTTTCTTCCTCCACTCTCAGTTCTTGTTTGATTGGAATGATTAATATCTTCTTATCTTTACTTCCAGTGTTTATTGATTTTGCAAACTTCTTCTCATAATATCCCTCTATCCCTCTCTGTTCTCCTGTCTGACCCCACTAGTCTCTCTCTCTCAAAAGATATCACTTTCTTCATTTTTTCCAATCTGTCAAATGTTTCAATCTGTCAAACAGTCAAATGCCTCACAACATAATGTATATACTGAATGAAGTCTGTATATACTCACGTGAATCGAGTGATCTGTGTTTAAAAGAAAAGAAGAGAAAAATTACTTTAAATTTAGTGTATATTCTTCTTTTATATAATAGATTTCACACTTAAAAAAATATTCTTAGATTTATTTATTGGTTTACATTTTTATCAAAAGATTTAATGAGTGTAGGAATGATATATATAATTCAAATTGTTCTGCAGTTCTACTACATGGTGTTTTTTTTGTCTGACTCTAATACAATTCAATGCAATTCAATACAATTCAATAAATCATTTTTTTTCCAACACACATTACAGGAAAGTAAAATGTGAACTGTGCATAACTAATCAGCTCTGTACATTTTGTTTTTAGCAATCTAATCCAAGAGGCTAGACAGAGACTTATTATCGTATTGAATGAGTTCCTTAACTCAAGAGAAGCAAATTATCTTATCAAATTATTAACTCAAGACAGAGTGATTAATTAACTGACAGAGTTCATTAACTCAAGATAGACACATTAACATAACTTTGAGTTCAATAAATTAAGATAGTCATATTTATTAATTGATAGAGAGACAAATCAACTGATTGGTATGAGTTATTAAGAGAGACAGATTAACTAAATGATATGGGCTATTAAAAGAGACAGGTCAACTGATTGATATTGGTTTATTCATTCAGTGTTGAAGAGACATTCCATAGTTAGGCTTCTTCCCTACAACTCTTACCATATGATACCCTACTCAAGATATGCCATATCTGTTTTTCCACACAAAAAAAATGAGATAATGAGTTTACTTACGTGTGTTCAGCCAGACAAGAAGCATCAGTGCTGTTACTATCAGCCAATAGCCTCTAACTCTCCTGCCCAACATCATTTGTATCAGTCTACGTCTGCAAGGAAAGCGAGTGGGGCAGTCCATTTTTCTCATTCTTCCTCAGTATCATCCAAATGGCTCTTGGCTTCCTGGTGACAGAAATTTGGGGGCTGGGCTAAAGTTAAGATGTTTAATGTGCAACACAAAAGGATCCTAATTGATTATTTTACTGCAAACAATAAAGTGGTTCAACTTCAGTCACAAAAGAGATTGCAGTGTGTAGTACACCTGTTCATGTAGATGCTATTTGCAGAATGATTTTAATTGATGCCATCACACGCTAGACTCTACCCAGATTAATAGACTGAGCAATTCTGAAAATTAATAATAATAAGAAAATATCAATAACTTAATAAAGTGCTTATTTTATGCAAGCAGACAATATATAAGAAATAAATGTATATACAAAAATATGTGTACGGCTTGAATGATCAATGCATTAAAAACAACATCCTTAGAGGCCTCTAGTATCACTTTGGCAGGCAACACATTGCAGCTAAAAGGATCCTGATAAGCAAGTGAGCCTGGAAAGTATAACTTTTATTTTGCTTTTGGAATTTTGAAAATGCATGTGTCTGATGATGACTAAGTTTTTGAACAGGCGCATATGTCTGATGATGACTAAGTTTTTGAACAGGCGCATGTGGGATTAGACAAGTGGTGGAAGCTGTCAATCATATTTAAGAGACAAGATCCATTATTGTATTTTGCAGTGTATAGCCAGAGCGTGACCTAATCGCTTGTTGGTACTCAAACAAAAATGCTAGCTGCAATATAGCCAGAAAGTGACCTAATTGCTTGTTGGTACTCAACAAAAAATGCTAGCTGCCGTGTATAACCAGGGAATGACATAATCAGTTGTCGGAGCTTGAAGAAAAATGCTAGCTGCAGTATTCTAAAGTTTCTTCAGAATACAGAATAGGCAGAGAGAAGAGAGTTACAACAGTCAAGAGAATGCCAGAGTTTGGGTAGATCAACTGTGAGTTTTGCAAATAATGCTCATTTGTCTCATCTCCAGACATACCACTTTACAGAGACTGGAAATATGTAATTTGCTGTCAAAAATTACAACCAGATTTATAAGTGACTGACTATATTTAAAAGTAAAAATACAGCCAGATTTATAATTGACTGACCCAATTTAAAAGTAAAAAATTATAACTAAATTTATAAGTGACTGACTAAATTTACAAGTAAAAAATTTCAGCCAGATATATAATTGGTTGATTAAATTTCAGAATTAAAACAGGTAGCCAGATTTATGTGAGTGACTAATTTAAAAGCAAAATTGCATCTAGATTTATAAGTGACTGACTAAATTTAAAAATCAAAACTTACACAAATTTATGTGTGACTGAATACATTTAAAAGTTAAAAAATACAGTCAAGTTTATAATTGACTGAATTAAAGTAAAAAGATACAGCCAGATATATGTGAGTGACATAATTTAAAAGAAAAAAACCCCACCAATATTGTTTTATTTCAGCAGAGATAAGGATTTAGAATAATAATTACAAGCAAGACTTCAGTTTTATAATAATTATTTTTGTAATTTATTATTCATTTTCCAAGACTTAGTATGAGAAACAAATTTCTATACAGTTTGAATAGTGGAAAGAATTTCTTTTGGGCAGCTAGATTTTCAGACTTTCGGGCAACTAGATTTGCAGAGTTGATTTTCATCAGATTACAACTAGATTTGCAGAATCGATTTTCAGCAGATTACAACTAGATTTGCAGAATTAATCGATTTTCATCAGATTACAACTAGATTTGCATAGTTTGGGGGCAACTAGATTTGCAGAGTTGATTTTCATCAGATTACAACTAGATTTGCATAGTTTTGGGGCAACTAGATTTGCAGAATCGATTTTTATCAGATTGCAACTAGATTTGCAGAACTGATTTTCATCAGATTACAACTAGATTTACGTGAGTTGATTTTCATCAGATTACAACTAGATTTGCAGAGATGATTTTCATCAGATTACAACTAGATTTGCATAGTTTTGGGGCAACTAGATTTGCAGAATCGATTTTCATCAGATTACAACTAGATTTGCAGAACTGATTTTCATCAGATTACAACTAGATTTACGGGAGTTGATTTTCATCAGATTACAACTAGATTTGCAGAGATGATTTTCATCAGATTACAACTAGATTTGCAGGTTGATTTTCATCAGATTACTGCTGTTAGGACACAGGATGGTGACCAAACACTGGAAAGCATATAACAGATTTGTTAATTTCCTGCATAAATGTTTCAGTTTTCATGCATAAATATGTATCAGTTTGTCATGCATAAATAGCTATCACTTTTTCTTGAATAAACATACGTGTATATCAGCTTTGAATACAAAAATATTTGTCAGTTTTTCATACAAAAATATTTGTCAGTTTTTCATACAAAAATATTTGTCAGTTTTTCATACAAAAATATTTGTCACTTTTTCATGCAAAAATATTTGTCACTTTTTCATACATACAATTTCTTATTTTAATCATGTTTTTTTTCATAAATATAGGGCCTATGCCAATTTTTCATCCACACATATATGTTTTTTTGTTTTGTTTTTTTTATAAAATGCATCCACATTTTTCAAGTATAATGTCGAACCTGTTTTCATGCATACATTAAGTGTTTTCATGTGTGCTTTTTAAACAAAATTCATTTTCAAGCATTCTTCATTCATTATACATGCAGAGTAGCGCACAGAAGTTTCTAAGCAAAGCCTGGCTTAGCTGTGTACAAGATTTTATGGTCGATATACCACGAGCGGCTAATCTGATGCTGGGGGTGGGGTGTTCCAAGGTGACGCTGTGTTCAGATGAGCCTGACTGTAAGCACACAAACTGCAGTTGATACGTATCAGCTTGGTCCTTAAACTAGAACACATTACAATCTGGTTTGAGCGTTGTCTTGCGGTTTTCAATTTAACTAATACTCAATTGGCTTAGTTACGGTCGGACCGCCCCCTGTAACGTGGTCCTGTTTTCGCATCATTGCTCCTGGTTATGTTCTCAGATCTTCGGTAAGGGACTAATAAACTTAGAGAGAGAGAGAAATTATCTCCACTCGCAAACCCCAGACTAATTAAAATCTTAACGCATTTGCAAAAGAGAAGTTATGGGGCTTGTTCACACTGAGATGTGTTCACTATTAAGAGCGCCCTGACTGACATTCTGTAATTACTTTGGCGTCCAGGTTAACGTTCTCTGTCTTTGCCATGGGCGACCAGACTGGCATTCTTTTATTACCATGAACACCCAGATTGGCGTTCTGTCATTATAGCGAACGCACACACCGGCGCTTTGTCATTATTGTAAGCGCCCATATTGGCGTTTTGTCATTACCGAGAGTACCCAGACTTGTGTTTGTCATTGTCGTGAGTGCCCAGATTGGCGTTTTGTCATTTCAGACTGGCGTTCAGACTAGCGTTTTGTCATTCAGTTCCGCAGAACTCTGTGCTGAAATGTGCTTTTTAACTGTTTGTTTTCTGTCTTCGAATCAGATCACATAAAAAATTGCTTTGAGATCTCAGTTACGTTCCGAGGCACGCAATAGTCATGATGGAGGTGTGTGTGTGTGAGGGGGGAGAATTTATAAACGCATTATAAACGTAACTAACACATGTTTTAATTTATTAGTCATTGTTCCATCTACCAACAGCAAGAAAAGAAATGACAAAATATGGTAAAACAAACAAAAAGTACAAGCGCGAATATGCTTATACCTAGCAATTTACTGCTTCACGGACAAACTGTGTTTGAGCTGACGTCATCTTCTCCTTTGTAAAGCGAAAACAATCGTCCAATCAGCTTTGCTTTAAATTAAAAAAAAATATATGTGCCTCATTATACATGTATTAAACAATGAATTACACGTTCGTGCAAATTACAGATTCAAAAAAATTTCACATCTCTCTCCCCCCCCAATTCCTACTCTTTCCTTTTTGTTTATAATATATTCAATAGTTTAACATGCATGAATTGAACACAAATAAATATTACTTCTTTCTTTTTCGCTCTCACTCACCCTAGAAGCCGCAATAGATTTTCATCTTCACGATCTTCTCACTCTTGGTCTGCTTCTGGGGGAGCCTCGCGGTGCGTCTGATGTGGAGGGCAGGAGGGCTGGCGGAAGGGGGTGAAACAGGTCGCACCAGTTTGGCACACACCCTCAACCGCCCTCCGTCGCGGGGGGGGGGGGGGGCAAATATTTCACGTGCAATAGTTTTAATATGCATAAAGTGAACACAAATACTACAGGTGCAAGGGCAGTATATTTTTAATGTTGAATATCATCTGCTTCTAAATACGTTTTTCAAATCCAGATTTTTGTTCCTTTCTGCAAATGCCATTTAGTGTCAAATTGTTTTTCGTCATTTTGGCAAGTTTACAGACACTTTGCTTTCTGTGCACGTCACTATTGCATTTAGTGTCAAATTGTTTTTCGTCACTTTAGCAAGTTTACAGACACTTTGCTTTCTGTGCACGTCACTATTGCATTTAGTGTCAAATTGTTTTTCGTCACTTTAGCAAGTTTACAGACACATTCCTGTGGCACGTAATATGAATTCACCTTCAGTATAGTATTCACGACTTACTCATAGTTTTTCAGTGCAATGAATGATTACAAATTTTGACTATTCCTTTCAGTATAGTACCAATTATTTACAACCTTTATTAAAGACACAATTGATATTGCAGTAATCTATTATTTGCCTTAAACTACAGAATTAAGCACAAAGTTTGCTCAGTCACATGTCTGTAAATGTAAAATAATCGTTAATGTAACTGAATTTGGCACAAAGTTTGCTCAGTCACATGTCTATAAATGTAAAATAGTCATTAATGTAACTGAATTTTGCACAAAAATATGATTCTTCAGGATCAGTTGATATTTTTCATCCACTATGAAATGAAGATAAAACAATGTGTTTGACTTGATGTAAGATACTTAATATTACAGAAAGGCATATATATATAAAACTCATTGTCCCAAATATGGACAAAGTCAATGAACCTGATTAGGGGAAAAAATGGAGAACTGGTCAATTGTTTTTAAGAATTTTACTTTTCAACATTTTCTTAAATTAGAAATATTTGTGTATCTAATATTTTACTCTAAACACATATATACAGTCTATGTGTACTAGAATCTTTAATTTAATGACAGAGTGTTTACTTTTTTCCCCAATAAATTGTCCCTAAATTCAATGAGTTACATACACCTTTAAATGAGCCTTGCATCACTAACCATGATCCTGTAACTCTAAATTTGAATTGGTAGAGTATGCCATTCTCTTTGACTGACTGGCTAAACACAAATTTTCCTACTAACCAATCATAATGCAGTGAACGCCTAACGACGTCAAAAGAAACATAGCAGTGCCAAATTGGGATTGCTGACTGAATGACAAATTTCAGTTGTAACTGTAAATAGATTTAAACTGTGCCTAATTGGGATTGCTGACTGAATGGCAAATTTCGGTTGTAACTGTATATAGATTTAAACTTTGCCTAAATGTGTCTTATGTAATAGGAAGATATATGGAACACAGGCTGCTTTTAATAAAAGTTAAAATCAACATGTTACTATGTATAACTCAACATCTTAGAAATAACATACAATCTGAATATCACAATAATTATTATTTTGTACTTATGGACATTTACAAATATTGATAACAGTTAATATTTCGTTGTTAGACTTAGAAACAATAATTATCCACGATTAGTGTTGTTTTCGCAACATATCTCTTATATGTAAACTATATATACAGCTAGATTTAGAACTAATATGGTTGGGGTATTTTTGGTCTTTTTCACCCAATAGAATACTAAACACACACTTAACACTTCAGCCAGAGTTGTTATTGAGTGGAAACCGAGAGAAATTTTACCCAGGTGCTTAGATCAAGGTAATGTTTTGATAATTCTAATCATATGTAAAATTCAGTATTGTAAATTCAAATTGTCCTGGCTGTAGGGTAGTCAAGACACAAATACAATATTCAGATCCGTGCTTGCATTGTTGCACTGAGGCCCTGGAAAGGTACTCACTCTTTTGAACTTGCAATATTGCATTGAGGCCCTGGAAAGGTACTCGTGAGGGACTACATTTTTATAAGTACCTGCAACAACGTCAGAGTGAGCAGTTTTGAGAAAACAAATTGATTTAGAGAATAAATTATAAGTTTGGCTCTGATTTTGAAATCCGCGATTTTTTCAATGTTCTATTGTGTATGAATGGAGGGATACTAACATTTTTATCCAGGGTTCCCTTTAAGTTGAGAATGAAAATGGAGAGAAAAGAGAGTGAAATAATGATTAGTTTCATGGGAACTGGTGTATTCTTTTGTATTACAGAGCAATACTTCTTTTCTGACGGTTCTAGTGGGTTTGGTCCCAACTTTTGGTTCCAGAGGTTTGATCCTAACATTTCCATTTTGGTTCAGGTTGTTTGATCCTAACAGTTCTATTTTGGTTCAGGTTGTTTGATCTTAACAGTTCTATTTTGGTTCAGGTTGTTTGATCTTAACAGTTCTATTTTGGTTCAGGTTGTTTGATCCTAACATTTCCATTTTGGTTCAGGTTGTTTGATCCTAACATTTCCATTTTAGTTCAGGTTGTTTGATCCTAACATTTCCATTTTGGTTCAGGTTGTTTGATCCTAACAGTTCTATTTTGGTTCAGGTTGTTTGATCTTAACAGTTCTATTTTGGTTCAGGTTGTTTGGTCCTAACAGTTCTATTTTGGTTCAGGTTGTTTGATCCTAACATTTCCATTTTGGTTCAGGTTGTTTGACCCTAACAGTTCTATTTTGGTTCAGGTTGTTTGATCCTAACAGTTCTATTTTGGTTCAGGTTGTTTGATCCTAACAGTTCTATTTTGGTTCAGGTTGTTTGATCCTAACAGTTCTATTTTGGTTCAGGTTGTTTGATCCTAACAGCTCTATTTTGGTTCAGGTTGTTTGATCCTAACAGTTCTATTTTGGTTCAGGTTGTTTGGTCCTAACAGTTCTATTTTGGTTCAGGTTGTTTGGTCCTAACAGTTCTATTTTGGTTCCATTGGGTTGGTCCCAATATATTTATTTTGGTTCCAGTGGTTTGGTTCCAACATATCTATTTTGGTTTCAGTGGGTTAGTCCCAATATATCTATTTGGCTCCAGTGGTTTGGTCACAACATATCTATTTTGGTCCCAGCGGGTTGGTCCGAACACTTCTATTTTGTTTCCAGCGGTTTTTTTCCTAAAGTGATAGTTCCAGCACTATTTTGATTTGGAAGATTAAAGCTTGCTTGTTGAATAACTTCAAGTCTCTCCGGGATATCTGTGAAGATTCCTGTGGTCTAGAGATATTACTGTATCCAGGAGACATTTTAAATACTCTTTTTCCAACCTATGTGTTTGTAGACACTTATGAGCAGTGACAAGAAGGTCGTGTTTTGGGGCCTAGCATGGATTATGTTATTGAGCAGATACAGTGACAAGAAGGTCGTGTTTTGGGGCCTAGCATGGATTATGTTACTGAGCAGATACAGTGACAAGAAGGTCGTGTTTTGGGGCCTAGCATGGATTATGTTATTGAGCAGATACAGTGACAAGAATGTCGTGTTTTGGGGCCTAGCATGGATTATGTTATTGAGCAGATACAGCAACAGGTGCAGTGTGACGTCCTTCTATCAGTGGAAACAGATCCAAATATCTGCTGAAATGATTAGTGTATCAATCACTAAAATAGATCCAAATGTCTGTGTGAAATGATCTTTGTGCTCTAGACCGGTAACTCCATTCATCCTTGTACTCCGTCTCGTGAAGGCATCTTGTTCAAGTGACAGCGTTCGGGTGGCAGTTTAGTATACCAAGCCAAAGAGCCTGGAGTGCACCCGGTTAATGGATATTGGACACGTCATTTCCCCTCATATCATGCAGATTTCAGTCAAAGAAACGTGAGTTACCCAATTATTGGATATCGGACACGCCAATTCCCCCAATATCATGCAGACGTCAATTAAAGAAACTGGAATGCACTCATTTCTCAGATAATGGACACGTCAGTTTTCCCACATCATTCAATTTCTTGCAGACTGGTCTCGGAATCATACCAGAATTCTACGAGGTCCAAACTTTTACGGACGATGTGAGCACTCCTGAGGTAGCAGTGCTGCAGCGCTTATGTTCCAAAGTTCATATTACTAATGTGTGACGTAAATACGATTTCAAGACGTATCTTTTAAATGCACCTTATGATAACTCCGACGTCATTTCACAAGTTTTGTTTGGTAGACAGCTGATGTAATGATCGATGTATTGTAATCCCATGTCACAGCTGATGTAATGACCGGTGTCTTGACTTGTAATGCCAATTTGCAGCTGGTGTAATGGTCTTTTTGTTCTTTTTGTCTTGTGCCAAGGTCATTTTGTCACGGTGCTTTATTTCACACTAATATATAATGGCCGATGTCAAAAGCATTCATCAAACAATATTTTATTTTTAAAATCGATGTAATGTCAGGCTGATGATTTTATTACAGTTGTAGATCTATCTCATTACATGCTTTATAAGTTTATATCATAGGATATATATTAGTCAATGTCATACGTCAAAGCCACATATATAGATCATTATATCCTTGTCATAAAATGTTTAGTCAAATAGACAGATTTAACTATCATCTTTCTTGTCACAATATCTCAATTCACAATCGTATCGTGTTTTGCTTCGTGGACTTTGTTTTGTCATCATATGCTGTTTCACAGTCTTATGTAATGGATGGTATGTTTCTTGTTACCATGCCTTGTCACAATTATACATATGTAAAGGACAGTAGGCTTCTTGACTCCAAGCATTATGTCACAATTATATGCATGTAATGGACAGTACCTTTCTTGTTACCAAGCCTCATGTCATAAATAAATAAATAAATATGTGTGTGTGTGTGTGTGTGTGTGTGTGTGTGTGTGTGTGTGTGTGTGAGTGATTAACAGTACGCTACTTTTTTGCTACCAAGCCTTTTACCAGAATTATATGTATGTAATGGTCTAAATAGCAGTTTAAAATGTTTGCCTAGTGCAACTGATATATATTTCTTAATCGTAGTTTGTCCGTTTTTTAAATAGAACACTATTTTCAAAATGTATATGATTTTCTTAAATTAGAGGTTTTTTTCTGAATAATATTTTGAAATCGTGGTTTTAAAAAAAAATACCTTCACATTTTTATTAGAATTTTTGTGCTTTCAAAGCTTTAATATCTGGACTCTATTTATTAGTATAAAGTAATATTAGTATACAGTATAAAGGTATAAATCATTGCACTAAGCCGTGTAAATGACTTTAATTCATACACTCACACACTCTCAATTTCTGTCTCGCCTCATCTCTTTCTCTCCCCTCTGTTTACACATAAAGTGCTCATAAGATTTATAGCCGACATACGTATTCGATTTGTCAGTGTAATTATTAGTATTTCGTAAAGACTACTTACTTGTCAGTGTAATTATTAGTATTTCGTAAAGACTACTTACTTGCTCCAATTTGACAAGCTTGTGGAAAAGCTACAACAGTTGATATATCACGGCCGTGGAACTGACACAACTTTACAGATCCAACAGCCGTGCACACGCACCTATATGTAATAAGTGGACTAAATTGCTGAACAAATAGCGTGAGCTGAGAGATATTGAATTTTGTCATCATACTTGGCGTTTAATAACAGAGCAACTGTCGGCACACCCGGGTGGCCAGCACAGGCACAGACTTTGTCAGTAGGCAAGCTGCTTCGTTTGCATAACGACTGCCAGTTGGGCGATTCATTTGGCAGTTGTTAAAGATCCTTGACGGTTGGTCAGTCACTGATACATTGACTTGGCAGAGCATTTAAAGGACCTTGATATTTGGTCAGTCAGTGATTTTGATTAATCGCTAACTGACCATGGTATTTGACCAGCTAAATTCATATTATTTCGGTCAAAGATTATTAATATATTAAACTGTTCTCGAAATAAATGTCAGAGTTTAAATAAATGTCTTCGTTACTCATTAATGATTTGTCACATTCTAATTCAGACGTGTCTGATTATTTCATTAATTTTAATTTTAAATGTTTCATTCATGATCTCCCACATCCTAATTATGAAGTGTCGGAGCGCTTATATAGTGATACGTCATATTTTAATTCAGAAGTGTCTGAGTACTTCATTAATGATATGTCAGCATAATTTCGCATGTCTGACTACTTCATTAATGATCTGTCACAACATAATTTAGATTGTCTGAGTACTCCATCAACAATCTGTCAAAACATAATTCACATGTGTCTGACTACTTCATTAATGATCTGTCACAACATAATTTAGATGTGTCTGAATACTCCATTAACGATCCGTCACATCCTAATTCAGATGCATCTCTCTAATAATGTCACTTCTTAATTCAAATGTTTCGTTAATGATCAGTAACATCCTAATTACGACATGTCTCATTAATAATCTGTTACATCCTCATTCAAACTTAATTAGCTGTCACATCCTAATTGAAATGTGCCTGAATGGTTCTATAATTGTCTGCCTGGCTTTGTACTTTCACCAGACACATTTGATTCTTATAAAGCCGAGCGGACGTGCAGGGCTACTCACGTGATTATTGAAAACTTCTGTTACATAATTTTCCTGTCATGAATCAGTCCATTTATTTCACTTGTTTATTTTTTCATTCTTATGACATATCGATACTAGGTATGACTGCTTTAGATGTGCAGTGTAATTACTGACTAAACATTCGCGGTCTTATTTGTCATCTGCGTATGTGTGTACTAAGTTGGTATGTCATGGTACTTGGATTAACATCGAATCGGTGACAAAAGTCATACATTTCACATTCAGATTGTTGGAGAGCCGTTAGTTGGCATGTGGAGTATAGAGGATTAGGAAGGAATTGATTTGTAGAGGTAGGTGAAGTTAACCAGATGCACCATCGCCATATATGGGCAATTGAGTTTCACCTATGACATAGAACTATGGTTGAAACCAACATGGATATCTACTGCCTAAACCAATTCATTCACGCTGTACCACACCATCCAGGAGAGGTCGATCAGTGAATGCAAGAATAAGGGCTAGTAAGATAAGAGGATTGCTGGGCCTTCTTTTTTCTTCCTTTATTCCTACTGTGGATTTGATCTGAAGCTCAACCAGATACAGAAGTGTCGACTCTGACCCGGTGAAGGAGAACTTCGTCATCCACGAATCGTGTGAACACAGATTCCAAGAGCATAAGTTGAACTGTTTGCCCTCGTTGAGGAACGAATGAAGTGCTTGACCTTGGTACCACTCGCCATTGTTAGTCTGTTGCCTATAAACATTATGAACTAAACGAGACTGTGTGATAATAAATGTGTTCATAGGCATTTATTGTACCTCAAAAATATTTTTCTTCTTGTATTGTTTTGATTATTAAATTTTGTTATCTTGTCCCTGATCTTAATTAATTCTTGGGAACGACCGTTAATGGGGATTGGTCGGGGTGGGTGGGGGGCGAGCCGTATATGAATGAATGATTGTTAATTAATTATGAGGGAAGGAAAACGTCACTCATCCAGAAGGCAACGTTAAATAAATTGCTTGTCACTGTATGGTATGATTAATTGTCCCACAAAGTAAACGGGTAGGATCCAATAAGAGTAAATTAGACCATGGTGCTGTTATCAATATTAATACTAAATTCACAATTAATAACTCAGTTAATAAAAGCTGTGACAGGAACTGAAATAACCCCACATGTGACACCATTGTATCCCTGTACCAGAAAATATAATCAACTTTACTATTCATTTCTTTGATTTTATAATGCCAAAATCGTATTTCATTTCATATCTCCCCCTCCCCTGCCCCCCGTCCCCCACTGCACACTAGGAGGTATCGAGGTGTCCAGGGAAGGTGCTAATCTTTGACGATTGCAGGCACGCTCGTGTCAAAAATAGATTACTAGACAGCTGGCACGCTCGTATCACAATAGACGACTAGACAGCTGGCTTTGGCAAGCAGCGGCCGACCACGAACCTGCAGACTTTATCTCCTGCTTGCTTCAACTGACTTAGTGGATTTTCATTACCCATCCAAACGTATACAAAAAATCGATACTGGTAGTCACATCTTGGAGACTCGTTTGCACTGTGAATACGGCTAATTTAACGTCTTTTTACGTAGTTCTCACAGTAAGTCAATATGGCTAACTATTAATTTGTCAAGCAATCTAGCTATGTACGCACAAAAGCCTTCAGATCGAACGTGACGTGATCAAGACAAACGCCAAGTATCTTTTTAAAAAAATGGTCGGTTTTATTCATCTATTCCCTCTCAATCTCTCTACCAGATACTACATAATTTCTGTCACCATCCCTCTAACAGCTATTCATCTATTCCCTCTCAATATCTAACAGCTATTACGTAATTTCTGTCACCATCCCTCTAACAGCTATTCATCTATTCCCTCTCAATATCTAACAGCTATTACGTAATTTCTGTCACCATCCCTCTAACAGCTATTCATCTATTCCCTCTCAATATCTCTAACAGCTATTACGTAATTTCTGTCACGGTCTCTTTACCTGTTATTCGTCTCTTCCCTCCCAGTCTCTTACTAACTGTTCATCCTTTCCTTCACGATACCTCTACAGTCACATTCCATGACAGTCAGTTTATCTAGTGCTCTTAATTTCTGCGCCGCAAAATAATTTCATTTCAAAGGTTAAAATAAGCACATTGAATTAAATAATAAACAAGCACTTTGAATTAAATAACACGTGAACAAATCAGTTGAAGAGAACGTCAAAGAACAGATTGCCTAGGAAATAACTGTTGATTGACACTTATATGTGGCGGTGGGCAAAGGTCATTGAAAAGAGGACAATCACCTCTGGACAGGTACAGTGCATCTCAAGAAGTACAACATAAACAATTAAATAATTCATTCAAACGTAAGAAATAATGTATAGAATGTAAATAAATATTCTATCAATAAATAATTCAGATAATTGTAATATGTACAAATTAATAATCTATATAAATCAGTACGCATTAATATAGCCAGTGCCGCCTTAACGTATGGGCAAGCTGGGCAGTTGCCCGGGGGCCTCACGATTGTTTAATCTATGTATATTTTATTCTGTGTGTGCTGGTAGGGGCCCAGACCACTGCTTTGCCCATGGGCATATGATGCTGTTGAGGGCCCTGAATATAGCTAAGTATTTCTAATTTGTAAATAACAACGTGGGCATATGATGCTGTTGAGGGCCCTGAATATAGCTAAGTATTTCTAATTTGTAAATAACAACGTGGGCATATGATGCTGTTGAGGGCCCTGAATATAGCTAAGTATTTCTAATTTGTAAATAACAATGTAATGATTGTAATCGAATGTAACGAACGGTTTGAAAATCAATGTTTTGCAAGGTGACAACTCACCAGAAAATGCGACAGTGTCTCTAACTCGGGCACTTTGCTGCACTTTTTAGTCTATGTAGGAATATTACACGTAGGTGCTTTGGCTTTAGCATAAGTCAACGGCGCATGCGCATGAAAGATGCTAACGAGTCGCGTGAAAGGCTTCAATGACCAGAACGGAAAACTAAAATTTAAAATTTAAATATATGGGGAGGGGGGCGAAGGAGGAGTAGAAAAAAGCAATTTTTGTCATATGCACTTATAATCTACGGATAAGGTCGAAATTCAAATTTAAAACAGGGCATTGCATACAAACACATACACGCACGCATTCACAACACGTACTCACGCATGCACGCACTCACACACACAACCCGCGCGCACAGGCACAACACGCACACAATACACCCAACGCATGCACAACACGCACGCACATACATGCACACACACGCAACAAGTACTCACAGCACGCACTCAGGCTGAAAAATAGGTTATATATTTTTAAAATTACATTTAAATATAAACAACAAGTAACAAAGCAAGTAACCTAGGATATAACAGATTAAATAAATTGTCCAAACGCGTATTCTTACACCCAACACTGGCCTTAAAATTATACTTTTTTAAAAAGCCACGCTCACTTGACCATAAGCAATTGTATTTTCAAGTGCAATGTTTGTGATTTCTCTTTAACCATACATGGAACTTGGATAGTTCCATCAACAAACATGTATGAGTAACAATAATAAAACTCATCCTTTTTACCAGTCCATCTGGTCCTTTTTAATTATTATTTAATTCCATTTATTTAAGTTCATTACAAGACCATTATTAGAGTCAAGGTCATAAGGTGTTTGCATGAGAGGACATTTGAAGTGTGACAGTGTGAATATATCAGAGAACAGAAGACTTTTTAGCGATTATGCATGTTACTGAAAAAGACTGCGTCAGTCAAGAATAGCTTGCGAAATTGATGTGTAAACGGGAGAAAGGTTTACCAGATGAATAAATGAAAAAGCCGTCAGCTGTGTATGTGTAAATTAAATTCTGTACATTGAAAGATAGAGCTTGAATTGAAGGACATAGGCCATACTTGTTGACTGAATATAAAATTTGATGAATTGAAACTGCGACCCTGACCCGAAGGTCATGTCATGCTGAAATTAAACAAGTAATATAATATTTAATTTTAAAATAGGGACAGACAACTCTGTTCTGCCACACACCCCTTTCCTTTGGAGACGGTAATTATTGTATTAACATCTGCTGTGATGGGAGTAAAATAAGCAATTTAGTGGATTCTTTCAACACAGTACTGACAAATATCTATTCATAAGAAAAATTTTCTATGTCAGTTTTAAGACATCCGCATAATTATTCATAGGACAAAAAAAATTATGTCAGTTTTAAACATATGTATAATGTTTTAGAAACAGTCACTAGTAGTCACTGAGCATTAATATATAAAACATTATATTAATTTCTCACGTCATAAGTTGGGACATGATCTGTTTATGTCTCCACACTTACAAGAAGAAATGCAACGCCATTCATCAAGAAAAATCACATTAAAATTTCCTTTGTTATAAGTTAGAGACATGACCCGTTTATGTCTCTATACTTAAGAAACACAACAAAAATCACATGAAAAAATCGATATCATTATTTCTTTTCTCCTTGCGATAGAAGAATACAATGTATACAATCATGTTAGCACCATATAAATGAAATTATTCCTTCATCTCTACAGTATAAAAGATACAAAAAATATTTATATAAAGATTTCACAGCATTTACAGAAATCTATGTACTAGGCTCTTACACTTCCATTTCTCCTGCTCTGGACAAATAGTCGGCCCCTACATTGTTGGTGACTTTGATGACTTCCACAGTATATCTATACTGTTGTTGTAGCAATCACCACATGGGTCAAACATCCATTTGCCACGAGTCAGCGAAGTAGGCGAGAGGTTGATTATCTGTAAGAATAACAAATTGCTTACCATACAGATAGACTTGGAATTTCTGGACTGCCCAGACAATTCTGAGACATTCTCTGAAGTTGAGTAATTCTGTTGAGTTGCATTTAACATATGACTGTGTCACGTGTCCGGTCTAGGTTTAACGACTCTGTCCTATTTTAGATTTTCCAGGTATCAATATTGGTCATTGATTAATCTCTAACAATAGCGACAGCCGGACGGCCTGACCTATCCACTACGAAATGCCAGATGATTCAGGCTATTACTCACTGACACATAGCTAGATAAATCAGTTGACTTGCCCTAGCTAGCAACGTTATCTCCCCCTTATTTATAAATTCAAAATTATGATCCTTTATTACGGCGCGGCCCCCAGTTAGCTAATCCAGTCGTGCTACAAACAGTTATGTAACAATGGGTAAGATAACAACAAATTTAATAACAACTCATAATAATAGAAAAATGAACATTAATGAAACATAGATGATTATTAGAGTCAATCTATCCTGCTTAGCCAGAAATCCGAATGGCTATATATACGATAATACTGTCTGTTCTATCTAGCTCTGGGACATATCCCACTTAGCTTAATAGTTCATGAAGAAGCTGAACTGTTGCTGTCGTCTATTCGTCTATTCGACCGGCACGGTTCTGACGTCATGCGGCAGTTATCTTCTGTCTGGTCCCTCCAACGTCGGGTACGGCACTTGGCGTAGTCCTTAAACAGTTGGCCACAGATTCTGAAGATTCCAGGTTCAAGACTCCTAGTCAACTTCTAGACTCCAACTTGTAGAGAGATCAATTACTTCTAGAGAGAGACCAACTTGTAGAGAGACTAATTACTTCTAGAGAGAGACCAACTATTCTAGATATACAAACTACTTCTATAGAGACCAACTTGTTGAGAGACAAGTACTTTTAGAGAGACCAACTTGTTGAGAGACAAGTACTTTTAGAGAGACCAACTTGTTGAGAGACAAGTACTTTTAGAGAGACCAACTTGTAGAGAGATCAATTACTTCTAGAGAGAGACCAACTTGTAGAGAGACTAATTACTTCTAGAGAGAGACCAACCATTCTAGATATACAAACTACTTCTATAGAGACCAACTTGTTGAGAGACAAGTACTTTTAGAGAGACCAACTTGTTGAGAGACAAGTACTTTTAGAGAGACCAACTTGTTGAGAGACAAGTACTTTTAGAGAGACCAACTTGTAGAGAGACCAAATACTTCTAGAGAGACTGAGCACTTCTAGAGAGACTAACTTGTAGAGATACCTAGTACTTCTAGAGAGTCCAACTTGTAGGGAGACCAAGTACTGCTAGAGAGACCAACTACTTCTAGAGAGTCCAACTTGTAGGGAGACCAAGTACTTCTAGAGAGTCCAACTTGTAGGGAGACCAACTACTTCTAGAGAGACCAACTTGTAGGGAGATCAAGTACAAGGATACAATTTTTGGTTGTGGTCAGGGTAACAAATTTATGCAGGAAATGTCATGGCCCATATTACCAATAAAGTGTTAGTACATTAACAGATATCAATCCCACGTACCCACCCCGGAAGTAAGGGTGTTGTTTTTGTTTTGCAAGCATTTGTTTTACAAGCAGTCACAAGATTATCATAATTATATTTGCATTAGCGTAAGTAGACAATGCAACAAGAAAATACAAACATCTATTTATTTAAAGCTTAGATCTAAATTGTCAGTTTCTGATTTTTCGTTTTCTTTTTTAAGCAGCTATGCCCCTCTAGAGGATTTGTGTTGTAGTTGCATGTATGTTTGTTCTTGAATATATACAATTATTAATTAGTTCCGTCATCAAAGTGTAGCAGCTTAACCATTTTGGGGGGTTGAGTACACAATTTTTCCAAATATCTTTTATTTAATTTTTACTTTAAAAAAAAAAAATTTTATTCCTTATTATCAGTTTTTAGATTTAAAACCAAACGTATAATTGGTTTTCTAACTATTTCATTGAACTAGGATAATATTTTTGAATGATAAAATCACTTTTGAGTAACTTTTATTACTATTATAAAATGATTAGGACTCGTTCTGTGGATGATTTAACAGTTCATGCATGAACACCCATTTTTGCTCCCACCTTATACACCCTCTTTAGGGTTTGATAGGTCAATACGAGGCTGCTTTGATCTAAATGAGCGTCATTGAGAAAGCTAAGTAGCCGTCAGGTAAAAAGGTAAAGATCTTTGCTTCTGTAGATTTGATCCAAGTATTTCCAAATGTCTCCCACATTGCCTGGCGCACATTTTACGTCACATTTCTCCTTTATACCCTCCACATAACAAAACTGAACTGTGCTTTCTATGCATGTGCTAAAGAGAAACAATTGAACATATTTGTTCAATTAACATATTGTTAAACCCTTCTGAGTGCAAAAAAATTTATAGCGTTCGTGGCTGTACGACTGCACTTAAACCTAACTCCGGAACTTGCCCGTTTCGGTACCACTTCAGTGCCATTTCAATACCCTTTCAGTGCCATTTCAGTGCACATTAAGCAGTCGAATATCGTTATACCATTTAGTCTATCCATAGTAACACCAGCTGCAAGCAAAGATTTGCTGTTCGTCTTTACTTCATTAAATAAAATTTTGATTACGTTTGGATTATCAAAATTTGTCGATAAATGCCTTTACCAACCGATGATCAAAATGTGTGTGTACTATAGATAAAATTCAAGTTTTAGAATTCAACTTTAAAAAAGATTAACGGCTATCTGATAAACAAGTAAAATAATATAGAATGCTAGAAGCAACATTTATGGAGGAGGGGGGGGAGTTGGTCCACCAGATAAAACCACATATAATTATAATGAATGATAGAAATCGCCATCCGAATTCATGACTCAAAGTAACGTACTGCACAGCGAGGCCTAGCGTACTCAGTTCTATTTTAAATTATATTCATTTTATGCTCCCGATTTTATTACCTATTTTGTAAATTTCGAATTAGCGCGAGAAAGTAGACATTTTATATACTTTAGCTAACAAAAGGACGCCCAGTACGATATAATTAGTTTTAAATTTAATTTCATAGTGTTTTTATTAAATTGTCTCAATTAAATATGATAGCAATTTTGTTATAGTAATTTTGTTTTATATATTTTTAAAAAAGCAAAATTTTTTCTTTAAATAGGTTTAACCTTGTTATAACCGCGGTTACTTTATGAACATATCATAATTATTCGCGCTTTGTCGTTCTTGTTCGTGCTCAATACGGCGGCGCTGTAACATCGTCTTATACATACATACTCTAGGCCAGGTTCCCCATCCTATTTCTTTTTTCTTGTTTTATTTTTAAGCGACTGACTGAATTTTATAAACGAAAAGAAAAATGCCAGCATGACACTGCTTGCGTTTGTGTCACATCTGCCTTATTGACTAAGCAGCATGTCGCGTGCTTTTAAATTATATGAGAAGTTAACGAAATAAACAAAGAAATGAGAAATATTGACACCGCATCAAATGGTGGAAAAGTTATGGGACTACGAGTGACACGAATTGTGGGACAAGTTTTAAAATCTGCGTCACTTTACAAACTGAGGTAAGACATAACTGGTACGAAATATAATTGTTAGCTATATTAAACTCGAATGTTGTTAGGTTAAGTGTGTGTGTGTTTTGGGTAGTGACTAAGTGAGTCGATAAAATAGATTCACTCCACAGGATGTGTCATTTGCACGATACACATTACCGTGATTACGAGCAGAATGAACGACAAAGGTGGGCTTTTTTTGTTTTTGATTTTAAGATCAAATTAATAGGAAGGAATCCACTTTAAACATATTTATAAAATCTACTTATTTAAGAATGTCACCATTTCAAAGTTTCACTAACTAGAAACTTTTATAAATAATATTTTAATGTTAAAAGTGCAGTAGAACCAAGCTTTTCCTTCCTGCATGAGACTGCCACATGACAACACCAAGTGGTTAAAATGTTTTGCTCTCTGTTGTTCAGTCACGTTTGTTTCTTTTATTCCGCGTGCAGATAAGGTATGCAAGTGGTTAAAATGTTTTGCTCTTTTGTTCAGTCACGTTTGTTTCTTTTATTCCGCGTGCAGATAAGGTATGCAACAGCACGAGACATTCGTGCAAAGCTCGTTTCCTTTTGTCATGTGTCACCTTAAATATACAAGAGGCTTTTTAGCCCTCTTTGTCCTCATCGAGTCCGTTTGTGTACATTGATAACATAGAAAATCTTGCAGAAACTCGTTCTTTTCATCGTTTATCAGGACTGTTAAATTATAAATATTTTCAACAAACCTAAGTCTGTTGATTGATCTCATATGCACAGTTGACCTAAATTCCTCTTCAATTGTCTCCAAGTTACATTTTAAAGCACCCTTGACCGAGCATCACACGCACTTTGTTCTGTCTCTAATTTCGTTACAGAAATGTTGGTGACAGGTCTATGGTTGTCCACTAACAAAATAAAATCCTTTATATTTGATTATGTAAGTTTTAAAATGTTATTCTGACAAATGTATTTTTTAATTGCTAGTTCACAACTCACTAGTGACTACTGTTGGATGAGTACTTCTAATAGTGTAAATGTATATAATATACATCTTATTAACAATAATAAATTGAACTAGTAATGCATGTGTCACAATAAAGTTACACTTTGACAGTTTCAACAGAATACATACAATATTTATAGTGAGTGCATCAGCGATAATCAGTATATAAAAAAAAAATCATTCCTTAAACACTCCTACATTATTTGGGGGGACATTTTTGTCTTTTATAATGTGACCTAGCGATAATCAGTATCATGCCTTAATCACTCCTACATTATTTCGGGAGATATTTTTGTCTTTTATAATGTGACCTCGCACTTTCCCCCATTTTTTGTTATAGTAAAACTGGATCCAAAAAAAGTGGATCCATTCTCAATAATTAAATTTCCCAGGTGTTAGAAGAGGTTGAAGCTTTCACTATAATTAAACTTTGAGATAAAAATTGCCTTAATTAAAACAAGATATGGGTGTTGCTATGTATGAAGCCAGGGCATGTATCCTAAAATCCACTGCCATATGATATCAAACTTTAAAAATCTCCCTTGTCATGCATTTATTAGATATAAGTTGTTTTTTTTAAAAATATTTTAAAAAACTGATGCCAGATACATATTATAATTATTTTGATGTATTCATTGTAGCAAAATTTTAGTGTATTTATTTTTTCCTCTCATGGATCAAAAGCAAAAAAACTGATGCTGGATACATGCTATAATTATTTTTATGTACTCTATGTAGCAATATGCTTTTTGTATTTATTTTTTACCCTCGTGGATCAAAAGCAAGTTTGTGGTTAAAAGTAGTCCATATTACATATTTCATCTTGAACAAACAAAGTTATATTGCAAATTTTATTAAAAATCTTTGTGTTTAAATGATGATTATCAATACTCTGTTTTTATTAAGTGAACAGTATTACTACCATAATTTGCATTTTTATTAGTATATTTTATCTTTATATCATCTCAGGTGTAGTGTTTTGTTTCATGTTGTTATATTATGTATTAGTATATCTTGTAGATGTAAGCACATCTCTGTATATTTAATATTAATATATAATAAAATGCTAGTGGAAACATTGTACTTAATGCTGTTTCATTAGTGTTAGTGCTATTTTAGTTTGCCATTTTGAGTATTTAATAATTTTATTACTAATTAATACATAACTTGTATCGCTATTTTATTACAATAGATTTTCTTAAGAATAATTACACCAGCCATTAATAATATATGAAAGAGCAAAAAAATATCGTATCAAAAGCAGTGAACAGTAACATTAGAATTGTTCTTATTAAAAGTCAAAGTAGCTTAATATTTTATATCCATTGTATAAGGTTAAAAAAAAAAAAAAAGAAGAAAATTTAAGACTTATATAAAATGGTTTTGGTATACCATGATTAGGTCTTTATTTTATAGTAGACCACAGAGGCATGCACTTTTCAGGTGTTAAAAACCATTTAATTGTGACCCTATTGTTTGTGGTTGGTGACAGTGCAAGGTAACATCACAAATAGTGTGCTATTTGGTGTGTGTGTGTGTGTGTGTGTGTGTGTGTGTGTGTGCGTGCGTGCATGTATATGCATGCTTACAAAAGCTCAAATTAAAGCATCATTTAGCTATGTGTCTATTATGAGGATCACTATTATCTTCTTTAACTGCAATTTAAGTGGGAAACAATGTGGTATAATTTAGTATATAAATTAAAAAAATAATCTGTCCTTTTGCTTTTGAAAAATCTATGCTTCTTTTTCCCTATTATATAAATTAGTTTCTTTTATCTGTATTTATTTTGCAGTTCTAGAGTCCAGAAAGACTTATTCAGTTGAAATGCCAGTGACTTCTACTAATATAAATCTTTGAGCACCCAAGGAGCAGAATGTCAGATAATACCTTAAATTCATTGGTACAAGATATTCAACTGGTTTGACCATTGAATGATACAAATAATTAAAAACTGAATATGCCATTTAAATGCAGTATAAAAGACCTTAGTTGAAATAGGATTTTCTAAATAATTTTAATAGTAATGGCATTTGCACTGCATGAATAAAGTCGAATAATACTTAACAAAGTAGAAATATATGTTGCTATTTATATTTTTGTTTCTTAATTGTATTTAACCATATGTTAACTGTCTTCTTGAGTTGTTTCTGCAAATGTAAAATTAACAATTGTAGCTTGGCTGTTTAAATATTATTATAGAGCAAGCTACCCATTACAAAGCATTAGATGCAAGTGCCAGTAGCTTAGTAATATAATAGGACATTATCTACTAAGCCAGTACTTTAAATAGACTTAATCTTCAAATGCCAGTAATTTAAGTCAGCTATCAATATCATTGACCAGTGCACCAGTGCCAGTAACTTAAATATGGCATATTTTTTTATTTTATTTTTTTTATTAAAGTCAGTAACTCCAATAAGACATCATGTACCAAAGCCAGTAAGACATTACTGAACTATGTCAGTAACTTAAACAAGATATCACTTAGCAATATCAGTAACTTAATTAAACAGCACTTAGAAATATTAATAACTTAAATAGGACATCACATAGCAATATCTTTAACTTCGGACATCACTTACTAATGATATATATATTTAAAACACATTACTTAAAAGGACCAGTAACTTAAATACATCACATACCAGCGCAGTTAGCTTAATTGCATCTCTTACAGTCTTAGTCTGTCTAGTGCCAGTAACTTAAATACATCTCATACTGGTCCCATTTTCTTAATAAGAAAATCTTTTAGTGCCAGCAATCTAACTAAAGAATAAACAGCCATTAAAGTGGATGTTTTACAGAAATCAGTCATCAGTGAGAATATGATTAAACAACAAAATGGCTTGAATAAAATTTCAAAAATAATAACTTGAAGCAGCTGACATCAAAATGATTTTGAGAGAGATGGCAGTAAATATTTTACTGCTGGTCTTGATGCCTGCATTGGATGCAGAAAATAGATGTCATCAGTCTTCATTAGAGTGCCAGCTTCCAGAACCAGGTACATAGTAATTTTATATTTACTGAGTTACATATATTGAGTCAGCTGTAATATACTTGTGTGGAAGTGTAGTAATGTATAGTTATTTAATTTGTTCAGTGGTTCAGAATTGTCACATTTTTCATTTATTACATTTTTCTCTAGGTCCATTGAATTTAAGCAGTGGAGGAAATAATTCTGATTACATTTTTGTTGGAGAA
Organism: Sinotaia quadrata; assembly: GCA_028829895.1. Taxonomy (NCBI): domain Eukaryota; kingdom Metazoa; phylum Mollusca; class Gastropoda; order Architaenioglossa; family Viviparidae; genus Sinotaia; species Sinotaia quadrata. The sequence goes on along the minus strand of CM054177.1, from coordinate 58,692,792 downwards.
AAGGCCAACATTTTCTTTTGTATTCCACACTTCACCACCTTCAGTTGGTTCAGGTATCTTTCAAATGGCTCTCTCTGGTCATATCCATGGGGACAGCAGGATAGACTGGCTCTGTGCGACGGTAACCAAACAGTTGTCATCTATAAGTCAGAGGTAGTGGACAGAGGAGATTATGTTTACATTGCTAGCAATGGTACAGCAAATGTGTCTGGAATTTTTCATCTTGCAATTGATTGTAAGTCATGAATGTGATTATGCATTAATTTCTCATCCATAATTTTAAGTTAGAACAAAAATATGTGACGGAAACTACATTTTCTGGAAATAAGAATGTATGAATCATGATCTATTTGCTGGACACCAAGTATAAAGTCATTGAGTTGTACAGGATGTTAATTTTACTATAATTGTTTTAATTTTAAATAGAATAAATAGACTATCTTTGTATTGAGTTGCCTGCAGCATTTGCATAAGCATGGTAATTCATGCTGAGAAAATAAGTTTTGTTTACATCAGCATCCTGTTTTGGCAGATACGGACATTTAAAATCACATTCAGTTACATGAAAGAAAATAGTAACTATGTAGCCACACTGAACTCTCAGATTTTGGCAAGTTTCTTAAAGTACAGTCAGATACAGAAATAATTAGTATTTACACACTCGCATGTTGAGCTCTTTGTGCAAGTTTCATAAAGATCAGTCAGTCAGTCATTTAGATAGGAAATACTTAAGTTCTTTGTGCAAGTTTCATAAAGATCAGTCAGTCAGTCATATACATAGGAAATACTTAAGTTCTTTGTGCAAGTTTCACAAAGATCAGTCAGTCATATACATAGGAAATACTTAAGTTCTTTGTACAAGTTTCATAAAGATCAGTCAGTCATATACATAGGAAATAATTAAGCTCTGTGCAAGTTTCCTAAAGATCAGTAATTCAGTCATATACATAGGAAATAATTAAGCTCTTTGTGCAAGTTTCATAAAGTAAAGTCACATACATAGGCATTAATTAATAGTTACAACTCACAGGTTGAGCTCTTTGTGCAAAGTTCTGAAAGCCAAATCAAACAAATAAAAATGCTGAGAAATTGCTGATTTCAAAAGCCAAATCAAACAAATAAAAAAGCTGAGAAATAGCTGATTTCAAAAACCAAATCAAACAAATAAAAAAGCTGAGGCATAGCTGATTTCAAAAGCCAAATCAAACAAATAAAAAAGCTGAGAAATAGCTGATTTCAAAAGCCAAATCAAACAAATAAAAAAGTTGAGGCATAACAAATTTCAAAAGCCAAGTCAAATAAATAAAAAAGCTGAGGTATAGCTAATTTCAAAAGCCAAAGCTCTTTGCAGTACTGATTTTCAGATTTTCAATTTTAGTTTAAGAAAGGAAGAAATTTTTAAACATTCATTGCACTTAATCAAGTCAAGTTGTGATTAAAGCATTTTTCTCTCCCTTTATAGGCAAACCTGAATTAGGCAGGCTAATTACCTCAGAGCAACCACAGTTGAGTGTGGCTATAGGAACAAATATCATCCTGCAGTGTGCTGCATTCTTTGGGTTTTGTGAAACACATGATGGCTTTGTTGAGTGGCTCTGGGTTGGTAGAAATGGTCACAGTAGTGTTATTGCTGCTGCCAACAACTTGGTAGTGATATGCAAGTAAGTCATTCATTAGATTTCACTATGTTAAAGCCCCATTTTCATAAAAGCTTGTTTTTACATATTTATTTCATTGTTTTATACTTATCATGTAAATTAATTAAAAATGTTGGTATTCTCCTGTCATCTTTAATTTGCATAATTATTGATTAAACTTTTGAATCATGTCAGATCAAAATATCTTCTGAATTAATTCAAAACAGTTAACATGATCAAGAATTATGTGCCTAAGATTATAATGTCTTTTTTTGTTGATATTTTATTCAAATATAAAATATTTGAGACTATTGAAGATATTCTCTGTTAAATTTGATATTGCTGTAAACTAATGGGTTGACTAGCTACCTTTTAAGGCCTATCACAATGGTCAAAATTAGAAAAAAATTGTAATATCAAGTCACCTCCTTTATGACATATAGATCATTATAGTTTCAGCCTGGATTGTTGGAAAAGAAAATAACAATTAGTCTTCAGTATTTTTATAAGGCCATCATTCTAGTCAAGATGCATAAAAAACAGTCTTTTATATATGGCCATCATTCTAGCCCAGACACATTAAAAACAATCCTTTTTTAATGGCTATCATTCTAGCCCAGACATAAAAAAACAATCCTTTTTTTATGGCCATCATTCTAGGCCAGACATAAAAAATCCAGTGTTGTTTTATATATGGCCATCATTCTAGTCCAGACACATAAAAAAACAGTTTTTATATATGGCCATCATTCTAGTCCAGACACATAAAAAAACAGTTTTTATGTATGTAGCTAATGTTGATGGATGTGATTATTACACGGTCATATTTGGAGAGTGCAATTTGCACTAAATGATAAATAAATAAATCTAATTAGTCATTTAAATAGAATTTGGGTGGAACATTAATTTGGTGCCTTGGTATGATAAGTAAACATCATTATATGTTTGAAATTTTTCAGTTTGATAAATATTTTGTGTACACAAAATCTAAAAAGTAAACAATCCTTTCAGACAGTTGCTTTATGTATAAATGTAAACTTGTCATTTTGTAAATGAGTAAGTAGACACAAAATAACTCTTTTTATTTTCAAAGCTTAATAATTTTTCAACCAAAGAAAAATTTAAAAAACCTCTTGAATATTTTTCTGTTTGTAAAATGTTAAATTGGTACAGGATGAATCATAAATAATTTTTTGTTTGCCAGTACTTAGTGTGTGGGGGTGGGTGGTGGTTGTTGTAAATAATAGAAGATTATTATTTTTAATATTTTGCTTAAATATATGTGAGGAGATAATCTTTTTGTTTTATTTGTAGTATGCACTGTTCAAGTTTGAAAATAAATTTAGTCTTTATTACAATCCTTGAAAATGGAAATATTACTTCTTGAAAACCTGTTTTCTTCCTGAAAATTTGTTTAAAACCCTGGTTTTTTACTTTATTGTTGCAGTATGAACTGTTCTGATAGTTTTCAAAATTTCTGTTGTGGTAGTCATTGTCTTTTTGAACATGACTTTTGATACATTTAGCACATTTCCATTTGAATGTTGATTGTGAAGTAAGACATTGAATATTGCTTAATAATAATATAGGAAATATATAAATCAAATATAAGTTGAGCTAAATTATTCTCATCTTAGTACAATATAAGTATACTTCATTACAGGCATGTATATAGTAGAGTTATTTATAAATATGATTAATGAAATGTTGTGATCTTCAAGCATATATATAGTAGAGTTATTTGGAAAAAATGATTAATGAAATGTTGTGATCCATGAAAATGCCATGATTTTACCTGATTTTTATAATTTTTTGAATATTGGCATCAGGGATTCAAGTACTCTAGGATTTTGATATATAGAGATATGCATTATAAAAGATGAAATGCATTATTGATCTACAGTAGTTCTAGAAGTACAGAAAATGTTTCCTTATCTTAAGTATATTTCTGAACTGCTATTGCATCATATGCCATTTTAGTAACCACTCTTCATGTTTGATGAACAAAGATGGTTTTAAAATTGCTGCTTTGATCTTCAGTGGCACTGGTAACATAGGTATATATAAAAGTTTTGAGCTGATAATAATGGTATAGTGGATTCTGGTTAATTGAGACACATCAAGACCAGAACACTTTGGCCCAGTTAAGCACCTGCCCCAATTATGCGAAATAAGTAAAAAGGTAAACATATACATATACTATATAAAATGTATAAAACAGAACACAAGCTATTGTATACTGAGCAACAAAAATACCATAATGTTGTAAATTAATTTAAAAAACAAATGGTATAGATTAGAGAAAAATATTTAGCTAAAACAATTTCAATTTACACAACAAAGATTTAGCAGTTAAATTATAGAGGAATTTATCAAGTGCCCCTGCTGCAGTCCCTTGATTGACTGTACAAAATCATTACCTGTAATAAATGAGCACCATATTGGGCTGACTTCATTGTCTTCCTGCATGAAGTAGTGTTGGAATTCAGCAATATTATCTCCACCAGTCAGCGATGACTGGTATCAGGTGATTGGCTTGTGATTCAGTTGAGTAAGACAGTTCTGTTAGCTATTGTCAAATCTTTCTCTGGCATCTTGGAAAGGGTCTGATGTTTTACAGGTGTGTGTTGTTGATTGAAGCAGTAATGGTCACAGTAATAGCTGTCATGCAACCACCATCATCTAGCAGTTTCTCTCCTGATTTCACAGTGCCCCAAATAAGTGAAGCAAATGGTGCTTATTTTTTTTGGTGAAGTTGTGTTCTTTAAAATTTGTCCCAAATAAGCAGCAACCCCAAATAACCAGTGGCCCAGTTAACCGGATTTTACTGTATGTTGAAAATGTTACGGGGCTTTGCGCCTCAGCACTGGTAACAATGTTATATTGAAAATGTATATTAATTTCTTTAATAAGTATCCTCTGTTACTATGTATATCTTTAGAATTTTTAAATGTTTTTTCACTTTCATTGGAGTAGATTGTCAGCTTTTTGTCCTCCTTAAACATGTATTTGTCAAAGAGTTTCTTTGGGCTGAATATGGTCTTAATATTATCAGCATGAATTATTCAAGGTCCTGAGTGCAGCAATAACTGCACAATAAAATCTGCTCAATAGACAAAAACAGATAACATTTCCTGAAAAATATATAATTAAAACCATATCATGTAATTGGAAGTGATCCATGATGATTATAATATGCAAAGGCATAATTATCTCATAATTGTTCTGGTTCATAATTATCTCATAATTGTTCTGGTTACTTATATAGTTTTGATGTTTTTGAAAAGAAAGATAACACTAACAGTGTATCACACTCAACAGTTCTGGAAACAGTTCTTGCAACCTTACAATCAGCACCGTTTCAGAAAGAGATTATGCAGGGATATTTGTTTGCCAATTAGTGTCACCAAGCATCTTTGGGGTCAAGAACTACTCAGTTCAACTTGTACCATCAGGTATGAGACCGGGAGTGCCCATTTCATGTTTTTATTTCTCTCTTCTCTCTCTTCTTCTCCTTTTTCATTATACCAGTTGTATTATTTGAACTGATGGTAGGAGTTATTAATTTTTAATTTTAAAAACCTATGTTTGAAAAGTGAAAAATTGTTTTGTAGGCATGTTTTTAGTAAGTTATAAAAGTGAATTTGGACTTAATGGACAAATTGACTTATGAGCAGATCTCTGGAACCAATATTGTTCATAGAGTAAGTGCTCATGTTGTATGTGTGTGTGTGTGTGTGTGTGTGCATAAATCCATTTCTGAGGTCCTATGACTGACATACACGGCTCTGGGGCTTTAAAAAAATTATTGGGAATCTTTCCAGGTCCTGAGTACAGTGTGTATTTGTATCTGATATAAATATGTTTGAAATGTTCTGCCAAAATTTCTCCTGGGTCTCCAGTTTATGCAATTTCCTGGTCTTAATTATACACTGTCTTTACCTGTAATACCTAACAGTGTATTTTTTCCTACTAGTGTATAATCCAGCCAATCAAAAGTAGGCATGTCCTTTTATGGAGCATGGCACATTTGAAATGCAAAGATTACTCACTTCATTGTTGTGTATCTATATTAGTCCTGTCCCATCTGTGTGAATGGTTTTCTTGATTTCAGTATTTCAAGTAAAGAATAAAAGGGAAAAATATGTAAAATGAAAACTAAATAAGAACCTGAAAATGTTAATAATCAAAACTTAGTTTCACATGTTTTTTTAACATAATTGAAATTGTTTCTTCTGAAAAAGAATACTAAAATTTTAATCTAATTTCTTTCATCAAATGACAAGCAAGCTTAAGTTATAAATACATTTCTTTATAGTCTGAAAATTAATAAGATTGTAGCAAGAGAATGGTTAGACTAATTTAAAAAATAAATATAAATTTTATATTAATAGTTAAAATTATAACTTTAAAGTGCCCATTTTTGACAATAAAAATATGGTAATATTTCTCATTTTTGTTGTTGCAAAAGCATCATACATTATTATTAAAGAAATACTTTTTTTATTAATAGCAGACTAATATTAACAATAATATCTTTTAAATGAACATGGTCTGGTTGACCTCTGGTTCCGGTGTCCTTGCAATCTAAGTGAGATTTTCAAAACCTTCCAGTACAATTTTTAAAAGTAATTTTAATGATATCATACGTTTTATCAAATTTATACCAGATCTGTAAAATTAAACCTAAGAGCACAGAATTTGAATGCAATGAAATACGACTGGAAAATAACTTCCTCTTGAACTGTTATTAGTTAGGAAATGATCAGAAATCGGAAGATTTTATGCTTGTTATGAATTGATATGCACTATTCTTACAGTATGCTTTCTCTCTCTTTCTTTAAAGTAAGGATATGTTTTGTCAATTGATTAAAGATAAACTGAAAAACATCTATTATTTTATTTCTAGAAAGTCAAAGAAGTTGTATTTTTTATCCAACCAATACTATTGATTTAGTGATAAATGACAAGGACTCTCATCTTCATTTTAAGAAATACAAACATTTCTTTAAAAATCAGTTAATAAATATTAATTGTAATAGTGCCTAATCATTTTTGAATATAATTTATGTTTTAAAAATCCACGAATAAATAGTGTTGCTATAGTTTTATTTCTGCAGCAGCCTATTTGTTTACAAATTACATTGGGTGCAAAAATAGCCCAATTAGGTAACACAGCCTCATGAACAGCCTCAAGGTTAAACCAGTAGTTGTTAGTATAAATTTAGTGGAGAATAAAATGTAAAGCGGGTTTGGTAAGTGAGTGGAGAAATAACAAAATAAATAAATAAAATATTTTTATTTTTTTAAAAATCATATTCATTGTTCATTTTTGACAAAACAAAACTTGTGTAATAATGTCTGTATGATCTAAGCTAAATCGTGTAATTCATGTCATTTTTTATTTAAGTTGCGCTATTTGAGAATAATCAAGTTGATCTAGATTTTGCAACAAATTTTTGAAAAAAGAATTGTTATTTTGAATTCCTTCAGCCAGTTTATTATCAGGCATTATATAAAATAATCCACAAAAGTAACATGCAAAATAAGATACAGAATGCATATATTCTTTTTCTAGTGACGCAAGCTAAATCTTTACAAGATTTGAAATTATTAAATATATTCCTTTTATAGTGACAAATCAAAATTTAACCTTACTTGAAATCTATTTCTTTTCTAAGGAATACAAACTAAATCTTTACTTGGACTTATTATTGGCATCACAATCAGCATGCTAATCATGGGTGCCTTAGGAATGGGATTATGGTGGCGTCATGGTGAATGCATCAAATTCTGGCTTCGCAGACAACCAGAGAGAGGTTTGTATTGAAGACCTTTTGCTGAGATAAGTTGTGACAGCTACCAGCACCTCATTACCACCTTATCACCATAATCATTACTCTCATTTTCTCATCACCCCCATCACCTCACCCCTTCGTCTCCACCATCATCTTATCACTAATATCACTACCTTCCAAAATAGAATTAAAAAGTAATATCCAAAACTTTTAAAAAATATAAATGTTATTCAGAATAAACACATTCATGATACATCTTAATTGATATCACAATTCCCTGTGGACACATGATTTTTCACAAAATTCCAACAGATGAACTAATTTGAATAAAGTCAAAAGTTATATATATATTTGGAAAACTTTTTATCTCTACTTTAGCAGTGACAGTGATTGTAAATTTAACTTTATAGTTTTATTGTAGTATGCAGCATAGCATTGAAGTACCCCACTAAACATGAAAATTGAAAAGCTTTTTAAACTTTGGTCTCGTGTCTCAGCTGTTCCCACCATCACTATCATCACTTTCTGCTTCCTTTGGTCTATAGCAGTAATGTCAATACTGTCTATAGCAGCAATATCAATACATGTACTGTCAAGTCTCTATAGCAGCAATATCAATACATGTACTGTCAAGTCTCTATAGCAGCAATATCAATACATGTACTGTCAAGTCTCTGTAGAGGTAATGTCAATACTGTCTTCACTGTCAAGTCTCTATAGCAGTAATGTCAATACTGTCAAGTCTCTATAGCAGCAATATCAATACATGTACTGTCAAGTCTCTATAGCAGCAGTATCAATACATGTACTGTCAAGTCTCTGTAGCAGTAATGTCAATACTGTCTTCACTGTCAAGTCTCTATAGCAGCAATATCAATACATGTACTGTCAAGTCTCTGTAGCAGTAATGTCAATACTGTCTTCACTGTCAAGTCTCTGTAGCAGTAATGTCAATACTGTCTTCACTGTCAAGTCTCTGTAGCAGTAATGTCAATACTGTCTTCACTGTCAAGTCTCTGTAGCAGTAATGTCAATACAGTCTTCACTGTTGAGTCTCTATAATGTGAATCAACACTATCCTCACTGTCAAGTCTCTATAATTTGATGAGCTCCATCTCCAACTGAAGCTGCCAATTTCTTGAAGGTTTTGGAATTTTGGAATGTAACAAAACTCGAGTACAATTTATGATATGGTCAGAGAGAATGTTTAGGATTCTTTGGGAGAATGGTTTCCCCATCACTCTATTATTTTTCACTAGTGGAATTTGTGTAATGTTGTAAGTCTGGCACACCATAAATGATCTGGCATTCTGTTTCAATGAGTTAAATGCTTCCTAAGCTCACTTTTAAACTTCACCATACCCATAGTTTTTGATTCACATTTTGTCATGGCTCAGAGGTTTTAGTACTACAAATATTCATCTTTTGCATTTGATTTTTATTAAAGATTTTGGTAGATTGCCTCATTAGTGATCACAGATTTTAGCATTACCTTTGCTTGAGGTTATCTTATCTAATCCCTTGTCAGGGATGAAAGTTTTAGGATTACTTTTCCTGTCTGTCTTTGCAAGAGAATACTGTCATCTAATTCTTTGTCAGCAATCAAAGATTTTAATATAACTTTTCTCTCTGACTTTACTGGAAATTATGTTGTCAGTGACCAAAGGTGTTAGCATTACTTTTTCTCTCTATTTATGCTTGAGGCTATCTTCATTCATCACCTTGTCAGTGATCAAAAGTTTTAGCATTAGTTTTTCTCATCACCTTTGCTTGACATTATCTTCATACATTACGTTGTCGGCAATCAAGGTAATCTTCTGTGATAATGATGAGCAAATGGGAAGAGAAAAGATGAGTAATAATAATAATGTGTGAAATAGGCATAAAAGTTGGAAGCATCCACCATTTAAATTTGAATGAATAGTAATACAGATAATAAAACCACTGATCAGTGACTAGGTGAAACATATAAACTATGGTTTTGGTGATGTTTACAGGTGACCTAAATCAGCACTGAAATGTTTTAATATTGCTCATCATTTTCTTGTCATGTTTGATTGATATTACTTGAGAATTTACTGTCAGTGGTCAGGAGGTTTTGGTTCTTTACATTTTTATTCACTTTTCCTCATGATTATATTGGTGGCTTATTTTTAGTGCTCTGTCACTAACATTTCTCATGGTTTTGTCTTCATCTTTGCTGGAGATTATTTTTTTCTCTTTCTTTTATTAGTTTTGCTGGAGTTTCTGAAAAGATAATCATTAACATTCAGTTTACCAAAGACATTAAAATATGTTGATAAGTTATTAACCATTTTTTCTTTTGTTTGTAGCATTATTTTTCACTATGGTGGTTTTCCACTCAAAAAATCTCAAATGCATTTGTTTATTTTTTGTTCATATTTAAACATTTAAAACCCAAACATTTAAAAGCTCAAAGCATCTTTCATGTTTTCTGTGTTTTTCATTTTAATTGGAAGCATTTTACTTGTAATGATATTAATATATATCTTTCTATCTATAAAATGATATATTGCTTAATGAACAGTAACTAAAGGTAAAGCGTAATCTATTTGTCTGATCCCCTATTACACGCATGAGTGGAGTATGAGCTTAGCTTAACTACATGCTTGTACATAAGTGTGTATATGGAGAACATCAAAGTTAGAAGTGTTTAATATATGTGCTGTTAGTCAGTTCACTTCCATAATGAATACCCCATCTGCATACATGAGTATTATTTGTAAATGTTAAACTTAGGAAAACAACTAAATTTGAGTAAATATCATCATTTAATACTAGTTAGATAACCTGAAATGTAATGCTAGTGAAAAGTTATAAACAGCAAAATAGTACTGATTTCATTTATGATAGTACCTTGTTTTCAATGTACAAGATTTTGTTATAAATTGTGTATACACTTACCTGGTACAGAATTTTTACCGTTTTAGTCTTTCATATATTGAAATTATAATATTTAGAAACAATTGATTACATATATTTTCTGACACAAGTTTTATATATTTACTGTAGGTATTTCTACAATTTCTTCTTTATCATTATTTTGATTATACAATTTTGTTGTAAATTGTTAATCATCTGATAGCACCTTTTCTATTTTAGGCAGATGCCTACAAGATCATCATAAGAGAATAAGAGTTATATTTTTTCCCCACTGCCTGTTTGCATTTATAGCAGCAATACAATGCAGATTTATTTTTGATTATGCACTTAACAATATGCAATAACATACTAAATATAATACAATCTAGTGCTAAGCAGATAACAGTTTATGCAGTCATTTATAACAGCAATACAGTGCAGCAATACTTTTTAATTAATACTTAATATCAATAACATATTAAATGTGATTTGAACCAGTGCTGTGCAAATAGCAGTTTATGCAGTCATGTGATACTGAGTTAAAACAATCTAACTGTGAAATTGTATAAGGTTTTAAATATAACTAGCAAGGCAGTATGAACATAAGTGAATTATGTTATAGGTGATATACAGAGAAGTGCAGTACACTGAATTGTTAATTAGTCATTTAGGCTACTGTTTGTTTATCTTACTTTTAACGTTTTTGTTTATATAATTTACATGTTATCTGAAACTACTGGAACACTCTTTCAGAATTAATATTAAAAATAATGGGAACGTCATTTTTGTCTAATGAATTTTGCATACATTTGAAGCAGGCAACCCTTTTTGCAGGCCAAGGACTGTCAATGGCTTTATTGTTATCAGGTTTGCTTGAAGTAATCTTGGAGGTGTTTTTTGTGAGGTACCATCTTTTTTTAATGCATCACTCTGTTAATCTTTTGTCTTTTATTATAGTTGTTTTATTATATACCAATGATTTATCTCTTAGCCATTTTCTTTTAAGTTATTTGTTTTATATACATGTATATATACCATTCACTTATTTTATGTCTATTCTCTTATTAGAGTTTTGTGTAACGTCATGAGAGAGTGTTAAATTGTTGCAGGAAATTATGATTTTGATGCCATTGTGGTTCATGGTGATGACCATTGTGAATTTGTGCAAAACAAATTGAAACCACGACTAGAGGAATTTGGTTATGAAATCTTTGCTGAAGATGCCAAACTTGGCCAGCGTAAGTTTACTCTGTCTCTCTCCTTGCTTTTTCTTCACTTTCTATCTGTTTTCTCTCTATGCATCACCATTCTCTTTTCTTACTTTCATACTCACATGGATAAAGTCCAGTGCTCATTTGTGGTAAGACACTATTTCATCACAGATATTTATTATATTTATACATTTACAGAAAGATTCGTGACAAGTGGGTCTTAATTATGTACTTGAACTCCTTTTGTACCTTCACTGGGCAAACTCTGCACATCATAATGAGCAAAGAACAGTGATTAATAGTTATCAATTTCAAATAAAGGAGAGACAACTCTTTCAAACTTGGTAATATCACATTCTCTAGTTACTCCTATCACTCTTTACTCCTCTCTTTAGAAGAAAATGATATAAATACAGGGAACACTTCTTGACAATTAAATAAGTTGGTAGAGACTGGCACCTAAAGAGTTTAAGATTACTTTTAAATGCTATGTAACAAAACTGACTAGTCATGCTTTGATCCTGTTTCACTTAGTGCACTTTCCATATATTGGCAACTATGTACTGAATTATTTTGCTAAATAGCACAACTTCTGTGCAAAGAGTTATTTTGGCAATAATTTAAACTGATCTGTACAGAGTTATTTTGGTAAATCACATAAACTAATATGAGCAGAGTTATTGTGGTAAATAGCATAAACTGATCTGTGAAGAGTTATTTGGTAAATAGCATAAACTGATCTGTGCAAACAGTTTTCTAACATGACACCTAGTTAGGTATTAGTTGGAACATTGTCAATAAACTTAGAGGTAGTACACAACAGGTTAGGGATTATTTTATTGTATCCCAAAATTGTCTTGATGAGCTCATAATACGAGGGGCATAACTTAAGTTTGACTTTAATTGTCATAGTTACCAACATAATGTATAGCCTATAATATATTTTCTTGAATTTTGGACAAAATTAAAACAGAAATAGCAGTGAATTTATTTGATTTTTAAACACCCATTAAAACAATCACATTGTCATGGTTATCTCATAAGACCTATATCTAAATTGTCTTGGTTGCAACATAATGTTTATCCAATGATGTATTTGCTAAAACTTGTTGACACCATCTATTCGTTTTATTACATTATTATATACATTAGATAAGACTTTTAATGCTAATAAAATGGCTTCATTTTCAAGACTTTTTAAAACTTATTTTGCAGCTAAAGCTTTAGAACATGCAGAAGCCATTATGAATGCATTCTGTGTCATTTTCTCTTATTCTCAATTTGAAATTGAGCACGGTGAGCCACTATTTCTTGCAAAGGTTGCACAAACCACTCACTCCTACAGGAATGTCATCATCATCAGAAACGATCTCTTAGATGATAGTAAGAGATCAAAAGACTCTGTTTCCCAAAAGAATGATGCATTTGTAAAAGTGGATTCTTCAGATTCAAAGCAAAAGGTTCTCAACAGGTCAGATACCCAGCCAGCTAATAACAGAAAAAAACAAAAAAATGTATGGAAATGCGATGAGTTGAAATTAGTCACAGTTTTGTCATGGCCTAAAATCTCAGAAACTAACAATCCTGAGGATCAGTACATTTCTAGGGAAATAGATAAATTTTGGTATCAGTTGCGAAGCCATTTACCAAAACTGCTAAAAGTGACTAGTACAAACCGAAGGCCTAAAATGGACAAAACCAGTCGTTTTAGTCAAAGTTCAGCAAGCAGTCAAAAAAGATTGCTGTCACAGGATGACAAAACTAACATCGAAATTTCAGACCAAATGGATGGTGATGATTTAGAGAAAAGCGATTTTGCATTGGAAAACTATGAAACTGATAAGGAAAATCATCACCGAGTTGCTGAAGATCTTGATAAAGAATCGAATGAAAAGCCGCAATTTTCTTTTGATCCCAGTGACAGTTTTGCAAGAACTGTGGCAGCTGATGTACACCATCCAAGGCCTAGTTCTGAATTGTCTGATAGTCTGATCAGTTCTGTAGACACTCCACCAGCCATCATGTCAGAGGTTGATAGAAAATTGGATGAGCATCAGATATGGAGTCAGGAAAGTGGATATCATTCCATATCACCGTAATTTATTTCACAAAGTTTTGGGAACTGTATCTATTGCCTCACTGTTTGCCAGTGGCAGTTTGTTTTCAGTGCTGCAGTTGATAAACATGGTCTGAAGACTGAATTTGTTTGTATCATTTTATCTCAGCCTTTCTCAACTTTTTACCCTGGAGGAACTTTTGTAATAATTTTCAGGCCTTAGGGAACCCCTGCATAAAAATTACTCTATCTATGTTGCTTATATTTTTTTAATCATGATCTCTCAGGGAACCACTAGCGACCTCTCATGGAACCCCAGTTGAGAAACCCTATTTTAAGACAATCTTCAGCAGATTTATACATTTCTACTTTGCTTCAATGGTCTTGTGATTATTTTTATTTATTCAGCTTCCCTCATCTACTTACAGAGTAAATTGTTTTCTAAAAAAAACATTTTGTCTGTGATAATATTAATCATGGGATACATTAATGTGTATACATTACTGTGTCAGAATTAAGTTGCTGGTCCTTCAGATAATTTAGTACTTCACAAAATAATGTCTTGCCTTAGCCATCACATAAGCTTGTAATTGTATGCCCAATACTTCTCAAAATAGCTCATCTCACGTGGCTCACTTTACAAGCCCACCACTTCTTGCATGCCACTTAACTCAAAATAAGAAGTGATTAACAGTAAAATAAATTAATTTTTATAAATTTAAATTACTCAGTAAGTACAATCATAGACAATATCATGAGCAATCCCATAATTGGTACCACAGTACTAAGTCTCCAGTATACATAGAACAAAGTCAATACAGTCTCCAGTACATGATATAAAGTTAGCAGAGTATCCAGTACATGATATAAAGTTAACACAATCTCCAGTATACGATATAAAGTCAATGCAATCTCCAGTACATGATATAAAGTCAATATAGTCTCCAGTACATGATATAAAGTCAATACAGTCTCTAGTGCATGATACAAAGTCTAATAGGCTCATGATACAAAGTCAATACAGTCTCCAGTACATGATACAAAGTCAGTACAGTCTCATGATACAAAGTCTAATAGTCTCTAGTACATGATACAAAGTCAACACACTCTCTAGTACATGATACAAAGTCAACACAGTCTCTAGTACATGATACAAAGTCAGTACAGTCTCATGATACAAAGTCTAATAGTCTCTAGTACATGATACAAAGTCAGTACAGCCTCATGATACAGACTAATAGTCTCTAGTACATGATACAAAGTCTAATAGTCTCTAGTACATGATACAAAGTCTAATAGTCTCTAGTACATGATACAAAGTCTAATAGTCTCTAGTACATGATACAAAGTCAATACAGTCTCTAGTACATGATACAAAGTCTAATAGTCTCTAGTACAGGGTGCACAAACCGCAGGCCGCATGCGGCCTGAGACAGGGCTCTGTGCAGCCCCAGGAGGACTTTAGGATGTTAGCATTATTTGTGGTCTGCAACAATCTCTGTTCAATTTTGAGGCTGGCAACTACAAAACTCAAGCCAAATATTGACAAAGTTGTTAACAACATTCAGGCTCACCCTTCTCACTAAAGACTAAACCTAGGTTGGTGAGACAAAAACAAATGTAAAGTACATTATTTCATTATTTGTGTTGTTTTTTTTCTACTGAACCTTCCATGTGCAATCTGACTTGCGGCCCTCCACGCATTGGAAATTTGGGCCTCTGGCCTAAAAAGTTTGTGCACCCCTGCTCTAGTACATGACACAAAGTCAACACAGTCTCTAGTATACAGAACAAAAAAATCAACAGTCATTATTTAGCTGTCAGTGATCAAGCTTTCATCTTTCGAGCATGTCCTGCCAAATTTTGTTTATGCTTTTGCATGTGTGCATGTGCTCTGGTTACTGAGAAGATTAATAAATAAAGTTCAGAATTTCTTTTCAGTACTAATACAAATTTGTTTTGTTTTTATTGTTTTCATGGAAAATGGCAACTGCAGTAAAGAAATAACATTCCAATTCATTCACTTAAACAATCATTTTTAGGCTGGTTGCCTTGAATTTGATTATTCTGAAGAATATATTTTCTGTATTTGTATTGCTTAAACAGCTACAGAATTTTATTTTAAAATAATAAGTGCATGCATGTCTACAAAATTTAATTTTAAATTGTTATTCCTGACAAAGGAACAAACAAATAGAGGGTGTTGCTAATAGTAACATAATTATATAGAAAAGAAAACAGTTGTTTGAGTGGATGAAATGCTTAGTTTATCAGTTTCTTTGACCTCACAGGTTCCCTTTTGTGCTTTTGTCTCATAGAACATCAGTCCTCAAACTGACAAACATTTGGGAGACATGTAATTTTTAAATTATTTTTCATTTAATTAACTTCACATTTACTACTTTTTTTTATCTCTAACATATAATTGCCTTATTTTTAGTGTTTATCATAATGTTTGTTTTCCTATTTAGAAAAGAAAATTTTTCAAAAGTCTATACATTGTTTTTCTTATTTACAAAGAAATTTGCAGAGATTCTTAAATATACATTAATATATTGGGGTGTTTTTTTAACCCAATATGGAACAGTTTGCTTCATTTTATTTACAAACCTAAATTTTCTTGATCTAATTATGTCCCTTTGGTCTGTTTGATTGTCCAATGTATTTATTTATCTGCCTAAATTTTATTGATTTATACAAATTATGAACTATGTTTATCTTGTTTTATAAATTGTCTATAATATTTACTTATCTACTTAAATTTTCTTGCACTTAGTTATGTTCCTGTTGTCTGATTTTCCGATGTATTTATCTGCCGAAATTTTCTTGCTCTGAATTATTTCCCTTTTGTCGGAAATGCCCAATTACTCTGAATTGTGTCCCTTTTGTCTGATTTATTTATCTGCCCACATTTTCTTGTTCTGAATTATGGTCTTTTTGATTACTTGATTGTGAATGTAAATTTGACTAGTCATTATTTTGATGATTTATTCAGCTTCTCAGTATATAAAAAGCTAGTTTAATGGGTTCTTATTGTTACACTTTTAATTACTCATTGTATACTAAAACAGATTAAATTTGTGTGTACTGGGCATTCATTTTTGCAGATCAATCAGTGCTTTTGTATATCTGTCACAATTTGTTCAGCTAAAGTTAAAAATGAAAACTAATTTTATTAAAATTTCTTGTGAATGAAAATAAAATCTCATTGTGGAGTTTTACACAAATATATGGTAATAAAACCATAAGTTTTAAATGCTAGCAAAAAGAGATTGTTTTTGTTTCTGGTATTTTTGTTTTTCCCATTCTGTACTTATTTACCATGAACACCTCTGTGGCAGCATATTGACAACTATCTAAGACTAAAGTTTAAAGTTTTTTTTATTGTTTAAGAATAATTCAGAAACTTCCCACGTATAACTCACTGCTTTATATATATAAGAGAAGATTTTTTTTCCTATATATGTTCATTTGTAATCTATTATATAATTATTTGAATCCAAACTGTTGCATAGCCAAATATCTATATATATTAGTCATACTACATACAGCCAAGCTACAGTATTTTTGTATCTACCAAGCTGTATTTTTGTTTTATAATCACATTTTGATTTTACATAAATGTACACACACACACACACACACACACACACACACACAAATGCACAAAATACTGTGATAAAATGCTTTCAAAATTAAATTTTCTGAATGACAAAAAAAAAATAAAACTTGCTGGAGTTGACAAATCTCTTTCTGGTCTTTGTAAGATTTTTTTAATAACAGCAACTGCAAAATCTGAAAATAGTCAAATACTGATGTGGGGTTTGAACTATTAAAAGTGTTGAGATCTGGGCTAATTTATTTTGCTACATAGGATATATTTAGTGTTGTTCATGTTCAGTCAACCAACCTTTCCAAACAGTTCTCATTAGTCATATGCCAGTGCTGTAAAAATTTCACTTTTCTTGAAAAAGATGCTTATTTTTCTGGAGTATTCATTTCACTCCTTGTCAAAACATTTTAAATTTTAATCTTCATAAGTTATGAGACATCAAAAAGAAACTCCAGAACCATTTTTTTTTTACCCATTAACTATCAA
Source organism: Sinotaia quadrata (assembly GCA_028829895.1). Lineage (NCBI taxonomy): Eukaryota > Metazoa > Mollusca > Gastropoda > Architaenioglossa > Viviparidae > Sinotaia > Sinotaia quadrata. Next base: position 58,675,108 of record CM054177.1, on the reverse strand, counting down.
TGGTGATCTCTTAGAGTTAGACCATTATTGGTCAAATGAGAAAACATAAAATGGATTTTTAATCCTTTATTCATTAAAAAATGAAAAACATAAAACATGTCTTTTAGTTCTTTATTGGTTGCAAGGTAAAAAAATAAAATGGATTTAAAATTAGAAATGCTTAAACAGACCTCTTAGCTCTTTATCTGTCAAATGAGAGAAGGATATAAGTTGGATCTCTTAGTTCTGTATTGTAAAAAAATGAGAAAAATATGTGATTTATATTGCATTAGCTGCTATCCTACAAATGAGAAACATGAGATGAACCTCTTAAATATTGGTCAAATAAGGAAAATACAACAGTGACCTCTTAGAGTAAACCAATTATATTATCACTGAGTCAAGCGAGGAACTTAAAGGATTAATATTGTCTCTAAATATTCTTTTGTAAAATTTTTAAACAAAAATTATTATTTCGATAAAACGTAATTGATCTGTTATGAATGAATGATAAATGCACTTGGTGAATTAAAATAAATTTTCTTTTATGGATTTTGTTGAGCACAAATGAATGAAAACAAAGACATAATGAGCAGCATAGCTACTAGTCAAGACAAAAGTGTAGGTGATAATGAAACACCTGAGATATCTAGAATCTATTGTAAAAAAGGAAATTCTCCGTATCTATTCAAAACTGATGAAACAGAAACTGAAATTGGTTCTTAAGGATGCATTCTGATGAATTGACAATACGTTTCAATGGAAGCAGAAGAGAGGTTTATCTAGTTTGGCAACAATCATGATTAACCTCTCTGATACAAGTATAATATTAGAATGATTAGCAAATAGATTTATTGCTTAGAATGTAGATCTAAGTAATTTAGCTTAAGGAATAACTGCTAACTTTCACTATATAAACATCCTTTTAAAAAAATTGCAAAACAATATTTGGATTTTATAGTTTAGTCATATTCCTATGAAGTGTTTATTATCAGTTTGTAAATTTAAATGTATATTTTGTGGTGATATACAAACAAATATTAATAGTAAAATTACAAATAAATAAAAGCAACCAGTACACACAAATTATTTTTAAAGTAAATAATCATAAAATATTAAAATTTACAACTGTACAAAATTAATAAATAAATTAAGTATTATGCACAACTATAAATTACAAAAGAGTATTGTAATATAATTAGATTTGGTTATAAATTAAGGATTATCAGAGAAATGTATCTGTTCAGTCATTGTGAAAAAAACTTGATTGGTTACAGTCATAGTATGCTATCAACGAATACAAATTATGCTTAAGTTTCTTTTTATAATCTTTCAAGATAATAAAAATTCATTTGACTTTTTTCAGGCATAAAAATTTAATAGAAATAATAAAATTAACATACAAAACCAATATCTGTAGTATTTATATTTTAGTAAAATCTCCCTGTTTAAGAGTGCAAATAAAAAATATAGTATAACCTGTCCTACCAGACAGTTTTAACTACTGCTGACTTCTACTATTAAATATGTAAATATGTCTTCCTCAGACTTTCCATTCTGTAGAGTAGATAATTTTAATTTGTTCTGTAAATCAATGATAGTGCATTTTATATATGTTATATACTGGCTGAACTTTTATTAGTTTTAGTAAACTACTAGAAACAATTTCAATTTACACTTAAGAAGCTATGTAGTTATTTATTTATCCACAGACAATGCCTTATTTCAGTTGTGAGTTTGTTGTTACATATCTAGTTTTTTCGCAAAGTAATTGTGAATTATTAAAAGTGTTTTAACAGTAGGTAGATCTGTCATATTTTGTCCTTTCAACATTAGCTAGATCTGTCTTATAAAAAACAAACAAACGACTATTCACATTCTCGTTTTATCACAAATAGGTAGATCTGCCTTATATAAGAAAATTATTGTCCAAAGGTGGAAGGTGGGAAAAAAAAAGGACAAATCTAGCTAGTGCTTACGGGGGGGGGGGGGGGAGACACAAATTGACGGTTCGATTACTTATGGGGAGCACTTCCGGCCCAGGCCATGCACAAGTTTACAGAACTTTATACAGGAAGGACTGCAGTCTGGTTCGGGAAGTGTGTGTGTGTGGGGAAGCTAGTGGACTTTTTTCTTTGAAGCGACAGTGTGTATTATTGTTGTTCGGTTGGGGGGGGGGGAGGGCCAGGGTGAGCTCACGGAGATTGTGGGCTTCTCCAATGATGACATATCTATTACCATCCCCAAAACAAAAAACAAAAAAAAAATTCAAAAAAAAACACAAAACCTTGACAGATCTATTACCATCCCCCCAAAAAATTCAACCAAAAACCTTGACAGATCTGGCAGTCGTCTGCTTACTGCTCATGTTTTACGTTTGTTGATTTCGCGAATTGGTTAGAAATGTACGAATGAGATGGATAGGTTCTGGCCGGAACACTTCCGTCTGCGGGAGTGGGAAACGCGTCTTCCCAGTTAGGTGTAGACAGAGATTGGAGTTAAGTGTTAGTCGTCTCATGCTAAATAGGAGTTGGGCGGATCGGTTCACAACGCATCTTTCCCATTGACTTGAGTGGGAAACACTACACAACTTACAACATCTAGACCGGGTCAGTTCCGAGAGAGAAAGTCAGCTGACAGGACCCCTGTCTAGTCACGCTTGAATTAACCACTTTGTTTTTAAGTGCACCCTTAGTAAGTACAACACTGAACGGAGTGCAAACAGTCCGACCATTTCAATGATTTTGTCCCCCTTTGCGGTGGTCAGAGATGTACTGGAATAGTCTGTGGATGTTTTATATCGGGATAATTTGAAGTGGAATATGCAAATTTGAACGATTGCAAGTAAAATGTATTGATTGAATTTTTGCATGCGTCATTGTGCTTTGAAATGAGTAGCTATATTGACTGACTGAAAATATGTGTTTTTCATAATATAGGAATAAACTTCGACATCTCCCCCCTACTCTCTCAAGTTTACATCGGGTGTAGAGTGTGCTTTTATTTATTTTTTTTCGAGACCCAGGTTATTTTCTTAATAATGTGTTAAATTCAGAAGAAACTAAATATGCCTAGGCCAGATGTAATTTGTATCCTTTTACAAAAAGAAACTTATGAAGTTCACTTGATATAAAACTTAAACCTGTTTGTAAAATAATTTTGAAGTCAATTATTTTTCTCCACGCACGCAGTGAATAAATTTTTTTATTAAAGCCGTAGTATACAAAATGCAGTACTTCACTCACGGCATGTTCCTTTAGGGATTACTGTTACTTGAATTTCTATCCTACCAACAAATCAGTGACTCAGGTAACGAACAGGTCTTCCTGAATCCAGTCCACTGTTGTGTCTCAGTTGATGGCTAGGAGCTTCTCATCGATCATATGCTACATTTAACTTAGGCCACTGTTAAGTTCAGGGTCGTGTTTCACTTAGGCCACTGTTAAGTTCAGTGTTGTGTTTCACTTAGGTCACTGTTAAGTTCAGTGTTGTGTTTCACTTAGGCTACTGTTAAGTTCAGGGTCGTGTTTCACTTAGGCCACTGTTAAGTTCATTGTCGTGTTTCACTTAGGCCACTGTTAAGTTCAGGGTCGTGTTTCACTTAGGTCACTGTTAAGTTCAGTGTCGTGTTTCACTTAGGCCACTGTTAAGTTCAGTGTCGTGTTTCACTTAGGTCACTGTTAAGTTCAGTGTCGTGTTTCACTTAGGCCACTGTTAAGTTCAGGGTCGTGTTTCACTTAGGTCACTGTTAAGTTCAGTGTTGTGTTTCACTTAGGTCACTGTTAAGTTCATGTCGTGTTTCACTTAGGCCACTGTTAAGTTCAGTGTTGTGTTTCACTTAGGCCACTGTTAAGTTCAGTGTTGTGTTTCACTTAGGTCACTGTTAAGTTCAGTGTTGTGTTTCACTTAGGTCACTGTTAAGTTCAGTGTGTTTCACTTAGGCCACTGTTAAGTTCATTGTCGTTTTTCACTTAGGCCACTGTTAAGTTCAGTGTTGTGTTTCACTTAGGTCACTGTTAAGTTCAATGTCGTGTTTCACTTAGGCCACTGTTAAGTTCAGTGTTGTGTTTCACTTAGGCCACTGTTAAGTTCAGTGTTGTGTTTCACTTAGGTCACTGTTAAGTTCAGTGTTGTGTTTCACTTAGGTCACTGTTAAGTTCAATGTCGTGTTTCACTTAGGCCACTGTTAAGTTCAGTGTTGTGTTTCACTTAGGCCACTGTTAAGTTCATTGTCGTTTTTCACTTAGGCCACTGTTAAGTTCGGTGTCGTGTTTCACTTAGGCCACTGTTAAGTTCGGTGTCGTGTTTCACTTAGGCCACTGTTAAGTTTATTGTCATGTTTCACTTAGGTCACTGTTAAGTTCATTGTCATGTTTCACTTAGGTCACTGTTAAGTTCATTGTCATGTTTCACTTAGGCCACTGTTAAGTTCATTGTCATGTTTCACTTAGGTCACTGTTAAGTTCATTGTCATGTTTCACTTAGGCCACTGTTAAGCTCACTGCTGTTTAACTTAGGCCACTGTTAAGCTCATTGTCGTGTTTCACTTAGGCCACTGTTAAGCTCACTGCTGTGTTTCACTTAGGCCACTGTTAAGCTCATTGTCGTGTTTCACTTAGGCCACTGTTAAGCTCACTGCTGTGTTTCACTTAGGCCACTGTTAAGCTCATTGTCGTGTTTCACTTAGGCCACTGTTAAGCTCACTGCTGTGTTTCACTTAGGCCACTGTTAAGCTCACTGCTGTGTTTCACTTAGGCCAATATTCTCAGTACTGTATGTCTCACTCAGATATGAGTGAGAGAGAGAGCAACAAGTATTGTGTTTAGGAATACAAGTGGCAACATTCTTTTTTATCGACACCCGCTTCTTATTTTCCTGACCAAAACGTCTCAATTTTTTTTTCACGTGCAAAACATACTTCATGCGAATTACATCACTGGCTGACAAGACGCTGTTTTACTTCATTGCGTTTACAGTTAAATCTAGAGATGGGAAACATGTGTTGTGTGTTTTACTTGGAGGGACTGTGAAGTTTTGACATATTACGTTTCGTTCACAGCATAGTAATATAACAATAGTTATGAAAAGAGTTGATGATAATTACTGTTTAAGTTCATTAATTATTAAATATTATTTTTCCATCGATAGCGACAGTTTCAAAATTACTTGCCTTCCTCACCGATATATCCAGTGATCCGTATAGTGACACTATTTCCGTCTTGAGTGTTATGTTACCCGTGACTGATGTGGATTTGGGCACAGCTTTCGATCATATTACCAACGTATGGTTTTAATACTCGAATGTAATGTACTATTCTGTCTAATGAAATGGCCATTTCCACTGGAACTCCATTATGTGAATATATACTCAAATTAGTGATCTGTATCTGTAAGCATTGCTCCATTAAGCTACGAATATTTTCTCATTCATTTTAGATAATTCCCATACCGAACCTCAAGTGTACTTTAAAGGGGAGAAAGCTAATCAAATTTTACCGACCTGCGATCACTGGCTAAAGTCTTGGCTGGGGGGGGGGGGGAGGGGAGAATATCAATTTCACGTGAACACTGCCTGCTCTTGCTAAAAATAGAACATTAATTCGCGCTACACTTGGTTCATACAGATGAATGTCTTAGCTCCTTATGCGATATCTTAACTATGACGGTCATATAATAGTGCGCCCCGTACTACCGCCCCATCCTCGGAAGGGGTGGTACGTCTCAGCGAGATTTATTAGTTCTTAATGTGCTACCTTCCACTTAGACCGTTTATCTCAGTCTTATGAGTCTGTCGCAACAGCAGATGGACCAAAAGGTTTTCTTTATTATGGCTGCCGTAAGGTACTTCTTTTTCCTCGACGTCAAAAAGACGGGATTATTTCTTCTCGCATTATTTTTTTAAATCAATGCATAATTTTAATGGTTTGCTCTTAATTATGACGTATTATTCACACAGTAATTGTGAATTCTGAAGCATATTTCACTTTTTTGCAATCACTGATCTCTTCAACATTTCGAGGATATCTGTTTCACTCCGACGCCTTAAATTCGGGTTAAAAATAGAACAGCACTAAATCTAACTCCTACTCTGGGTGGTGGAAGAAAAACAGCCCCCAAAATAGTTCCCAGAAATAATGGAAAGAAGTGCACCCCATCATACCACCACCCAATGTGGCAAATACGATGGACACATCCCCTCACTCCCCACACAAGGCCCACAACCCCAACAAAAACACAACCTTCCCTTCTCGTCCTAAACCACAGGAAGTATTACGATGCGGTTCTCAGGCAGTAATTGCCTCTGTGAGGCATAGATCTGAGATGTATAATATTTATAACCTTTACTTATTATTCCTGAGATGTCTTGCACTTGATACCTCGAACGCACAGCTTGCAATGTAGCCTAATGGGTGCTTTGGTTCCAGTGCGAAACTCAACCCAAACCCATAATTTATAATTTATTCCCTTGTCACCACACCCATTAACCGGTGCTGGTAATCTATCATCACCTAGCCACTTACCCGGTGTGAGTTGGGAGCTAGTGTTGTGTTTTGAATTGGGAGCTAGTGTTGTGTTTTGAGTTGGGAGCTAGTGTTGTGTTTTGAGTTGGGAGCTAGTGTTGTTTTGAATTGGGAGTAGTGTTGCGTTTTAGTTGGGAGCTAGTGTCGGGTTTGAGTTGAGAGCTAGTGTTGGGTTTGAGTTGAGAGCTAGTGTTAGATTTGAGTTGAGAGCTAGTGTCGGGTTTGAGTTGAGAGCTAGTGTTGAGTTTGAGTTGAGAGCTAGTGTTGGGTTTGAGTTGGGAGCTAGTGTCGGGTTTGATTTGAGAGCTAGTGTTGGGTTTGAATTGAGAGCTAGTGTTGGATTTGAGTTGAGAGCTAGTGTCGAGTTTGAGTTGAGAGCCAGTGTTGGGTTTGAGTTGGGAGCTAGTGTTGGGTTTGAGTTGAGAGCTAGTGTCGGGTTATAAAACAATGTTTTTTCCTTAGATGGACCTATATGTCACAAAACATTTTGTGTGTATGTGTCAGCACATATGAAAAATGCATCCAAGAATAAATCTAAAGAAAGTGGTGTGTGAACTATCGTAAAATGCGTATATATTTTTCACCCCTACCCCATTTCACCGAGGAGGTCTGTTCGTTTTACATTCCATTTGTACCCCCATTGATGCCCCTAACGCCCCGCCACGTCCAGAGCTTTCTCAAGTCTTAGAACTAGCCATCTAAAATAATGATAGGGAGGTCCACCTAAATATATAAACTCATTAATCAAAATAAAATAACACAACGAATTTAATTACAAACTCAAATGCAAATTTAAAACGAAAAACCAGGGAAACATAAACCACCACCACCCCGAAAAAGATAAGAACAAAAATAATAACAATAATAATAATAAATAAATAAAGAGATAAATATAACAATTAGAAAGATAAAACATGTACAAGGAGAATAGAAAAAAACTAAACAGATAGGTAATTATACTAGAAGTAGAAGCTAAAATATCCAATCTCACAAAATAATAATAACATTAATTAATTAAAAATAGTGCCCTTAGCGAAGAGAGAGCGGTCTGAGTTCTTGCAGTGCCCTTAACGACTAGAGCTGTCTTATCACTTGCAGTGCCCTTAGCTACTAGAGAGTGGTTTTATCGCTTGCAGTGCCCTTAGCTACTAGAGAGTGGTTTTATCGCTTGCAGTGCTCTTAGCTACTAGAGAGTGGTTTTATCGCTTGCAGTGCTCTTAGCTACTAGAGTGGTTTTATCGCTTGCAGTGCTCTTAGCTACTAGAGAGTGGTTTTATCGCTTGCAGTGCTCTTAGCTTCTAGACTCTAGAGAGTGGTTTTATCGCTTGCAGTGCTCTTAGCTTCTAGACTCTAGAGAGTGGTTTTATCGCTTGCAGTGCCCTTAGCTACTAGAGAGTGGTTTTATCGCTTGCAGTGCCCTTAGCTACTAGAGTGGTTTTATCGCTTGCAGTGGCCTTATCTACTAGAGAGTGGTTTTATCGCTTGCAGTGCCCTTAGCTACTAGAGAGTGGTTTTATCGCTTGCAGTGCCCTTTGCTTAGTGGTTCCCAACACGGTACGTGTATTTCAAATGAACTTGTATAACGTAAATTACCTTTTAAAGTGATATGTTTTTCGTTCATTTTTTCACGGCAGAATTAAGTGGTAGGTATTAAAGTAGTCAGCAATTATGAATAAAGTTATAATATTCTAAAATGTTTAGTGCCTTTCTTAATTATTCTATATTTGCTAATACATTTTTATTCTTTCCTTTATACCATTCTCAAAGTACATATACTGAATGTCGAGTTCCTTCTCCACTGCTATTTTTAGAGATTAAGAAAAGAAACCTTTTTCGGATTCATTCTTGTAGGTTGGTGTTGTAGGATGTTCAATGCTGAATTAATATAAAACCAAAGAATAAAAAACTTATCTGTAGTCGTGATATTTCGTTCCTTGATTTATTTATTGTCCACCAAAAATACAGACTTGTTAGTGACCCAACCTGTTTTTCCTTACCCACATCCCGGACATCCTACTTTGTATTGTGCACAGATTATTTATTGAAGTGAACATTTTAAAAAGGTTTTAAGCATATAATTGAGTTAAGTGGATATTTTTTAAGTTATTATTATTCTGACAAGTACTATTGCGGATTTTAGAGTTTCTAAATCAGACAATATTAATGATGTGACGTTTTGGTCGAGTTAATTCAACTAATGACGATATGTTTCTGGAGCGATCGAGCCAAAATATCTACCGGGCACTACTGTTCATCTATACACACACACACACACACACACACACACACACGCACACACTTGAACAACAAAGTGCTGGAACATGCGTATTTATTTTATTTGTATTTCCATTTCAGAACGAGAGTGAGCAACAAAAAGTACTTTGGTTTTAGTGAGCTACTTTGGTTTTAGTGAACTACTTTGGTTTTAGTGAACTACTTTGGTTTTAGTGAACTACTTTTGTTTTAGTGAACTACTTTGGTTTTAGTGAACTACTTTGGTTTTAGTGAACTACTTTGGTTTTAGTGAACTACTTTGGTTTTAGTGAACTACTTTTGTTTTAGTGAGCTACTTTGGTTTTAGTGAACTACTTTTGTTTTAGTGAACTACTTTGGTTTTAGTGAACTACTTTGGTTTTAGTGAACTACTTTGGTTTTAGTGAGCTACTTTGGTTTTAGTGAGCTACTTTGGTTTTAGTGAGCTACTTTAATTTTAGTAGTATAAGTTAAGAGATGCAAAGTAAATGGTAGTTTGTTTTTGTATGTGGGATGATATATTTCATGTAAATGATACTTTAGTTTTGATGATAGATGTCACGTAAATGACACTAATGTTGTCTGATAAAATGTCATGTACATGTATATAGAAGCTTGTTTTAGTATGATAGATGTCATGTAAACGGTACTTAGTTTTTGTATGATAGATGTCATGTAAATGGTACTTAGTTTTTGTATGATGGATGTCATGTAAACGGTACTTAGTTTTTGTATGATAGATGTCATGTAAATGGTACTTAGTTTTTGTATGATGGATGTCATGTAAACGGTACTTAGTTTTTGTATGATAGATGTCATGTAAATGGTACTTAGTTTTTGTATGATGGACGTCATGTAAACGGTACTTAGTTTTTGTATGATAGATTTCATGTAAATGGTACTTAGTTTTTGTATGATGGACGTCATGTAAACGGTACTTAGTTTTGTATGATAGATGTCCCGTGCAGAATAGTTTTCCTTTGTTTGTGATTCGAAAAATTTCACATGAATGGTAGTTTTGTTTTGTTAGAGATATAAGATTAATAGTAGTTGGGTTTTTTTTTCAAATGAAGGATAGCAGGCAAGTGGTAATTTAGTTTTGTATATATGAAATAAGAGATATAATTTAAGTATTAGTTTTGTTTTTTATATGAGATGAGAATATAATTTTAATGGTAGTTTGATTTTATATTATGAGACAAGAGTTATATTTAAATGGTAGTTTTGTTTTGTTTATGAGATGAGAGATATAATTTAAATGGTAGTTTTGTTTTGTTTAGGAGATGAGAGATATAATTTAAATGGTAGTTTTGTTTTGTTTAGGAGATGAGAGATATAATTTAAATGGTAGTTTTGTTTTGTTTATGAGATGAGAGATATAATTTAAATGGTAGTTTGGTAATTATGATGATCAGAGGTATATTTTCAATAGTTTTGTATTTGAGATGAGAGATGTAATTTCAATGGATTTGTATATGAGATGAGAGAAATAATTTTAATGGTAGTTTGGTTTATATGAGAAATTTAAGGAAGATGTAACCTTAGTGGTAATTTGGTTTTATATGTGAAATGACAGATATATGAACATAGCGATTTGGTTTTGTATTTGAAATGACATATAAAGAAATGGTAATATGGTTTTGTATTTGAGAGGACAGACATAAAGAAATGGAAATATGGTTTTGTATTTGAGATGACAAATATAAAGAAATGATAATATGGTTTTGTTTTTGAGATGACAGATGGTACAGTAGTTGGATTTTATATGGGCGAATGAGCGTTATAAAGAAATGGTAGTTTGGTCTTGAATGCGTGATGAGAAATGTATGTAAATGGTAGATTAATTATATGTGAGAGATGGTTGATTAAACAAATGGTGATTAATTGCACATCTGAGTATATATAGAAATTATAGATAGGACGTAAAATGAAATTATAGATAGGACGTAAATGGTAGATTAGTTGTATGAAATTATAGATAGGACGTAAATGGTAGATTAGTTGTATGAAATTATAGATAGGACGTAAAGGTAGGTCAGCTGTATATGTGAGATGATAAATGTCTTAAAAGATTGCTTCATTTTGAAGATGAGTTTTTTTGATATAATATATTTTCACTTTATTGTTGTAGGAAAAATCGTTTATGTAAAGAAAATGTCAATTTAAATGTGTATGTGGGGTAACTGATATGACGTAATTGGAAGTATAGAGAAGAAAATGACCTTATTAATATCACTTCAAACACACTTTACTGCCATTTACTTTATATACACAATAATGTAATTTTCTTCAATATATTTCTAATTATGTCATTTCAGTTAACCCACATACTAAATAAAGACGCAGTACCATAGAGAGACGCAATACACCACTAAAGACTCAGTACACCACTAAAGACGCAGTACATCACTAAAGACGCAATACATCACTAAAGACGCAATACACCACTAAAGACGCAGTACATCACTAAAGACTCAAAGACGCAGTACACCACTAAAGACGCAATGCATCACTAAAGACGCAGTATATCACTAAAGACTCAGTACACCACAAAAGACAGCATTACACTATTAAAGACGCAATACACTAATAGAGAAGCAGTACACCAGTAAAGACACAGTACACAACTAAAGACTACACCACTAGAGTCGCAGTACACCACTAAAGACGCAGTACACCACTAAAGACGCAGTACACCACTAAAGACTAAGCAGTACACCAATAGAGACTCAGTACACCACTAATGCAGTACACCATTTGTGGCAGAGTAAATTTGCCTATCCCTATTTCTAAACTTAATTGTTATATAAATTGTTAAATGTCAAAGTGACCTAACCTTGGGCATTTCTTGTGCTGCTATTTTTAAGTGTCAAAGTTGGAAGTAAACAAACAACTCAGGTAAAGAATGTACTAGACTTGCTGATGTAATCTTAACCAGTTTTAGGTGGATGAGTAGTTTTTATTATCCAATGGTTAAGATTTACGAGAGTGAGACCAGCCAATGGGCTGAGTTTCAAAGTTTACCTGCTATAAAGAATTTATTTTATAATCACTTTGAATTTGGAATGGCAGAAGTCCAGTCATGAAAGGTAGCCATTAGCTTAATGGTGAGTTAACTGACTGATTGAGGGAGAATGGACTTAGAAATATTTTGTGCATTTTGCTATTGATATGTTATAGTTGTGTTTTATGTGAGTAGACTATTATTTCTACAAATTGTGAACTAGGATGCTCATACTTAGTATGCTAAACACTTGACATTGTTTCAAATGAATAAACAAATTATAAAATTGATATGTTTTATTTATTATGCGGTATGTGTGTATCAGGCTAATAACTACTGTTGCAGGAAACTGTAAGTTGAGACCTCAATGTAAGAAAAATGGAATTAAAGATGAATAAACTGGAAACTTAGCATTTGTTCCCTGATTATATTTCACAGGGAATAAGCAGCATTTCCTTGTTCTACATGAATCTCCCGATTTACTGATTTTTAAACCGCTACGACCATGGTAGGTGCGAGAGAAGTGTCTACCCCAAATGTGTAAGTGTAAGGATACACTGCTGGTGTATAGTAACAAAGTATGCTGACTATATTGTGAAATTTCTGTTACAATTGCTACAATTGTTCTGCTTGAGGAGCTAATACAGTGGAGCACCCAGATTAGCCACAAGAGAATAGCAGCTCATCAGTGTTCTATAATGTGCAGGAGAAACACGTGAAACTGACAATTCCTTTGGTACAATAAGCTTGTGACTTTGTTATGAAAACATGCAAATACTATTGTGGCTGGACAGAGCGTTGCCGAAACCCTTTAAAGTCCTAGATGGGAATCATTGTTGCAAACCCTAGAGCGAGTTGGTGAAAGCGCTTTATGTATATGTTGAAACCCTAGACGGGTATTTTTTCTGAAATTCTTGATAGGGATTGTTGCCGGAATCCTTGAAAATCGTATGACACATTACTGTCGGAGCCCGTAGAAAATACTTGTACTAAAATGGATTTTTTGCTTAAACCACTATACATAGAAATTCGGAATTTCTAGAAAGACTAAATGAAGATTGCTGGCGAAACCCCTAGAAAGCCTATTAGAGACTCTTGCCATAGCCCCTGTCGAAATATCTAGAAAGCCTATTAGAAACTGTTGCCAGAGCCCGTCGGAATATCTAGAAAGCCTATTAGAAACTGTTGCCAGAGCCCCTGTCGGAACATCTAGAAAGCCTATTAGAGACTGTTGCCAGAGCCCCTGTCAGAACATCTAGAAAGACTATTAGAAACTGTTGCCAGAGCCCTTAAACAAAGCTGTTGGAACATCTAGAAAGCAGTACTAGAAATTGTGTTGTTAGAACCCCTAAACAAAGCACTACGATTGTTGTCAGAACCCTTAAACAAAGACAGTGAAAACACCTAGAAAGGCCTAGACAGAATTTGTTTTTATAGATAAAGAAAGATGCGGTAGCTAGTTACGAGCAGACATTTTGCTTAAAGTAAAAAGTAGGTATGTAAATACTGCCAGCGGGTGTGTGTGGAGGGTTGCGATCATCTCTTTGAACCCCAGCCTCCCTACCTGCCCTTCCGGATCTACCACTATTTACTAAGTAGCAATTTAGCAAACACTTATTTATGGCGACATTTTTCCTCAATCACACGCACGCACGCGCGCGCGCACACACACACACACACACACACACACACACACACACACACACACACACACTACGATCATCGTGTTTGTGATTTGCACTAGTTTATATAACTTTAAGATTATTACATGGCAAACGTAAACCCGATTTTCGAGAACTTCCCCATTACAAATTCGTGTTCGTAGATCGAGTGGTAGTTGACTAACATACCACGTGATTTTAATGAGGAGTGTAGCGTTACCAGCACCTCACTAATAACTTCACTCTGCAGTGAAAATGGCACCTGTAAGAGTGCGTTGCATGTATTTTCTAATACATTTATCTACTTTCCACAGGAGTCTGTACCCAAGTCGTGTGAGAGAAAAGTGCTTGGTGGGGAGGCCTGCCTGCATTACACCGGCAGTCGCCCGTGACTGAAGGTGCTGTTATTTACATCCTAGCAGTCTGACTCCACCGCGTGACTTTGTGTGGCGTGACTTGTCGAGACTGCTGTATGTTAACTGTTTTGTAGGGTTGCACTCTGAGGGAGTTATCATGCAAACAAAATTTGTTTTGTAGCTTTTGAGCCGTGAAATAAGTTATCAGTGGAGACTGCCAACTGGTACGAACCAGTTTCATATCAACGATAAATGTACGGTACATTCGACAGATACAAAATGGCATATGGGCTTGTTGAGAGTGGGGTTGGGGACGGGGAGGGGAGTAGTGCAAGGTAAGACAATTGTCTTCCTTTCAAGAGCCAGAGCGAGTACACCTCAGTGCTACACACGGTGAAAGAGCAGGTTTCGAGTACACTCTTAGGGTTCGAGTACAGCTTAGGACTTAACCCTTACGAGGCAAAAAGCCAGGGTTTGTGCACCAGTTTTAACTGCTCCGTAACTTGATTATAGCCTACTGGAAGAGAATATACAGCGAGTCTCCCGTTATACTGACCACTTACATTAAAAATCTTTGAACAATAACAGAAGAAAAAAATATTGTCAGTCCATGTATGGTCACAACACAACAGCATACATAAGACAACAAAACAAACAAACACGCATATACACATTCTCACTTTACGCTTTCTCCAGAGAACTAAGTCATCCGACTGTTCATGACGGAAAAATGTCAAACCGGAAGGAGCCTAGAGCAAGAGCGGACTGAAAAATACAAAAACAGAACGTGAGCCACGAAGGAGAGGGGATGGGGGGGGGGGGGGAAACTGCTAGGGCTCGAAAGCAGTGATTGTGTTGTATAATAAATCACGTTAAAAATAAGCAGTGTGAAATGAACACAACCTATTTCTCTGTACATCCAGTCACGTTAAGACAGGTAGTTTTAATGAACACGACCTATTTCTCTGTACATCCAGTCACGTTAAGACAGGTAGTTTTAATGAACACGACCTATTTCTCTGTACATCCAGTCACGTTAAGACAGGTAGTTTTAATAGAACACGACCGACTTTTATTTAGCATTTATTTAATTTATTTGCTTGTGTTGGGTATCCACTAACTTAAAAAAACAAATTAGGTGTGTAGCTATGATAAATACTAGTATACTTAATGTAACAACAATCAAATGCGAAGCCATTTCTTTTTTAAATATATACCAGTGAAAGTTATTGTTGGTTTGTCATTGTTGGCATGTTTGGTTTTTGTTTTTTTAAAAAAAGATATAGCCTAGTATGGCGGAGTAAATTTGCCTATCCCTATTTCGAAACTTAATAATTATATATTTATTGCCAATGTTAACGTGATCCGACATTGGGCACTGCTCATGATGATATTTTTGATTTGGAGTAAACAACTCAGGTGGAGAATATGCTAGAACTTGCTTCCAAACCAGTTCCAAGTGCTTGAGTAGTATTTCTCACGCTTGTTCATAACAACTCCATCTAATGAGGATAGACCGAAAGTTACTGTGTTGAAGAAAGCCTATGGTCTAATCACTTTGATTTTGACATAAACTCGAGTCCGGTCATAAAGACGATCATTAGCTTATGGTAAGTTAATTGACTCATAAATAAAGAATGGACTTAGAATTCGGCTGGATTGAAACAAAGTTAATTAGGTACATTTCTAGCTTGACCCCAAAAGGGTATATAACTCATGATCTTGCGTGAGGTATGCAGAAAGAGAGCACAAGCCATTCTATTCTCCCAGGAAAAGGAAAGGGGCGATAATTAGCCAACCTGGTCATCCTATTTGCCATTTCTAGCGCATTGCCTTGCCGATTATGATGAGTATGAATTGGTCTAATTACATATGTTTGAACTTGCTTGTTATTATAGTAAGCAGTGATTGTTTAAGGATATATATGTATAAATAGTGAATCACTTATAACTGTGATGTCTGATAACTTCCTAATCTATTACAAATATTATTACTTTAGGATCAATCATATCTTTAACCCACTCTTATTATGTTGCTAGATAACAACTTAGCAATACAACTTATTGTGGGACAGAAACTTGTTATGTCCCTTTGTTAATTTAGCAACCCAATTTAGCACGTATCTGAAGGTAAGCCTGTTAAGTTCTCTGTATGGAGATGTTTAGGCTTGGTATTGAACAAGTGACTGACTCCTGCAGATTAGCATTCTGTGTGACTCTTTGACTGAATCTGTGACTGACTATGCTGTGATAAGAAGTGCGCGCTGCCAGGTCAACTGAGAAACTTCAGCGACATATTGCCATCATTTATCGCAAGTGGACATGACGGGCCAGGAGAGGGGCCAGCCGAGAGCCGACTGCAGATGTAGCTGGGGCCTAATTGTAGCGCCGTCACTTGACCAGATTCACGGTCACCAAATTTAAGATAAATTAGGCTGAAGCCAATTGGCAAAGACTATTACACAGCAGATACTGTTACCCATATGATTAAATAATACTGTTCTTACAAGAGGCAACCTTTTATTAGTTCTTCCCAATTATTATCTAATACAATACATTAAATTTATATCTTAAACCTTACTTGACAATCTTAGTTAATTTGTGTAGTATTATTATCTAATACAATACATTAAATTTATATCTTAAACCTTACTTGACAATCTTAGTTAATTTGTGTAGTATTATTATCTAATACAATACATTAAATTTATATCTGAAACCTTAATTGTCTGTCTAGTTAATTTGTGTAGTATTATTATCTGATACTATACATTAAATTTATATCTTAAACCTTACTTGTCTGTCCTAGTTAATTTGTGTAGCAGCTAATACTATACATTAAATTTATATCTTAAACCTTATTTGTCTGTCCTAGTTAATTTGTGTAGTATTACATGAATGTCAGAATAAGGGGACATAACTCTTCAGAGGCTCGTTTAATTAGCCATTCTCATTGGTTAATTGTTATAACCTTTTATATAATTCCGCACACTTATATTAATATTGTCTCACCTGAAATATTGGTTAATTGTTATAACTTTTAAGTGCTTTACTTGTTTTTAAAATTACATAATTCAATAAATTGGAAGCCTACTGGTGATTAAACTTAGATTTTAGAAAAGTAGAAAACAATAGCCTAACAAGTTATCGCCCCTTACACCATTCCGCCGAGATCAAAGACACGCGAATGTAGTAGTACGCCGTGAACTTTTAATCTTTAGATAATTTTTTTTTATTTTAAGGGACGAAACAACAAAAACAAATGTAACTAACTAAGTAGCGCAAAGCTTGGGCTCTGTGTCGCGCTGGGACACCGCACATTAAAAGGAGTATATCAAATGTTAGTTTTCTCTTTCGTTTTTATTCAAAACGTTTTGTTGACACCGCTGAAGTGCTAGATTATAAGATCCCTCAAGCACAAAGAGACTTTGAAGCTTGTTTACATTAAAAATAATGCACACTAAAAAAGATGGGGTGAGAAGAGCTTTGAGGATTGAGCCAGCGTGTGTCGCGAGAAACATTTACGCTGTTGAAACCATACGACGTAAGGTGTCCAGTTTTACATTAGTTTTAATATTCAAGACTTTTCCGCAGCCCATAGCAATGAAAAATAAATTATAATTTAACGTTTATGTGCTAGCATATCTTAACTAGCCAAGCAGTCCTTGATAAGCGTGATTAATTAAACGCTATTTTACATTAAAAGATAACTGTTTTGTCTGTATAGTTGACTGACAACATACTTTTCAGCATTTCAAAATTTTTGAGAAAAGTGCGGTAAGAGATTTACATAGAAGGTTGTCTGGGTTTTGTGACTGAAGGGTGTCATAAATGGCAAAAGTGCGTGACGTCATAGAGGGGTGTCTGGGTTTTGTGACTGGAGGGTGTCATAAATGGCAAAATTGCGTGACGTCATATGTGAACAACCCCTAATTATGCCGTTCTTAGACTTGGCTTTCAAAACCTTAAAATGTTAATCAGACTGAAGTTTACTGGAACAAGTAAATCAAACAGTTTTTGCATAATTTTATGTGTGGCTGACCGCCGTAGTGTAAATCTTATTTCAGGCAGACACCATGAGACTGGTTAGTTCTCGCCCTTGACCACCGGGTCAACGAATTATCTCAGTGATCAGTGTTGCCTTGACCTAGCCTTACTTTTATGATACGTGTACTTCACAGAATGTAACTGGTGGCAAATGTAAACCCCATAAGCTATCTAGACCGTAATACAGTGACCCCATGACGTCATAAATTTACCATCACTTTTTGCGTACTGTCGTGGACCCGTGTGACACAGGTGTCTAGAAAAATCGCTGTTTTGTTTAGTTTTCACACCGATATGACTGCATATGCCTGTGGATGAAGTCATTTTGTTTTAGTTATACCCTTCAGTCAAACAAATAAATATATAAACATTTTGACAGCTGACAACTCGTTCTCACTGTTATCGCCGAAAATGTCCATTCTCTACGTCTCTGAAAGCTCTTTAGGTCTCTAGAGTGTAAAATAGCATTCAAAAATATGTAGTTCATAATTTTAATAGTACTAGTTCATAATTTTACATTCTCTACGTCTCTGAAAGCTCTTTAGGTCTCTAGAGTGTAAAATTTTAGCATTTAAAAATGTGTTGTTCAACAAGTACTAGTTCTTCACTTACTAAAATGTATATTAAGTTTGAATTAGATCTGTGATGAAATGAAAGAGATAAATAAAACATTCGCAAACACCAATTTCAAAAGATAAATTATAAAATACCCTGAAAACCTATAAGATACCTATAACCTATAAAGTAGAGTATCTCGGGTAGAATATCGAGTGTGGAGGCCGACTGTTCAAGTGCCATTGTAAGGCACATCAGTGGAGGACAGCATATCTCCTGTTATCACGCATCTAGGTCCGTACATCAACTGTCCGCATCAATCTCTCTGTCCGCATGTCTGTCTTTGTGCGTCTATGGAGTCGGCATGTCTGTCTTGGTGCCTTTAAAGTGTCGGCATGTCTGTCTTGGTGCCTTTATAGTGTCGATATTTCTGTCTTGGTTCTTTTATAGTGTCGGTATGTCTGTCTTTGTACATCTCTCTTTCTCTTTATATCTGTCTTATTTTGTGCTGGTGTGTCTGTCTTTTTCTAGTTGCCTGTCTTTCTGTCTTACTATTTCTTTTATATTTTTTCGTAATTTTTATCTGTGTGAGTCTACAGGGTGAAACTTGTTCTGAGACGATGTTACATGTATATCAGTCTTAATCAGATTGGAACCAAGAACCGTTAAAGATATCAGTGTTTGACAAATTACATGTATAGCAGTCTGGACCAGAATGGAACCAAGAACCGTTAAAGATATCAGTATTTGACAAATTACATGTATAACAGTCTGGAACAGAATGGAACCAAGAACCGTTAAAGATATCAGTGTTTGACAAATTACATGTATATCAGTCTTTATCAGAATGGAATCAAGAACCGTTAAAGATATCAGTGTTTGGCAACATTACATGTATAGCAGTCCGGACTAATTTGAAACTCACAATAAAATTCACCGTAAAAATATCTGTGTTTGGCTCACAATAAAACTCACCGTAATAATATCAGTGTTTGACTCACAGTAAAACTCACCGTAAAAATATCAATGTTTGACTCACAAATGCAACTAGCTGCACTGACCTGCAAACCAGGTCTACTGGAGACCTCTTTTGCATAATATCACACATAGCCTATAGGTGAAATAAGCTCGTCATAATATCACACAGACTAGGCCATACTATAGGTGAAATAAGCTCGTCATAATATCACACATAGCCTGAGCCATACTATAGGTGAAATAAGCTCGTTCATAATATCACACAGCCTGAGCCATACTATAGGTGAAATAAGCTCGTCATAATATCACACAGCCTACGCCATACTATAGGTGAAATAAGCTCGTCATAATATCACACATAGCCTATAGGTGAAATAAGCTCGTCATAATGAATTCAAACCTAGTAGCGTTCGTTTCTCAGAATATAAGTAATCTTGTTCTCCTAAACGACTAGAGGTCAGGTTAAACACGCGCTGTTTTATCTATGGAGTCATTGTACTACCTGGTCGGTAGATTAATATTTGTTAAGGGGCCGTGTGCAAATAGCGACAATGACGCTTAGATACCAGGAAATGTGTAAGCACTACTTGGTAGTGTACAACAACCTACAATTACCTCTGTCGCATGACGTGTACATCAGGTTGGTACTTAGACGCAATATTAATCTTATCAACAATTTTCGCATGTTCTAAATCTTCCATTCCGGATAACGGATGAATGCGTGTTAGAAATCATCCATACCGGATGAATAAAACTAGTCCCAAATGTTGACAGACAAGGTTAGCGGTCATTTTACGATTATGTTAACGGCTTTTTGCTGCCGTTTTCATTTCATTTCCAGCAAAGAACTCGCCTAAAACTATTCCAATACGTTCACACCACCTACACTTCTTAATCAAAAACTACTTCGGTACATTCACAAATAATTTACCAATGTTGTATAATGAAAACTACTTCGGTACATTTACAAATAATTTACCAATGTTGTATAATGAAAACTACCTCTATAAATAGGTATGACCTCTGGGCACCCTTCATTCGTTATTATTTATTAATTAATAACAGATTACTAATTCACTAGTGATCGAGAATCTGGATTTATAGTTATTAATAATTCTCCCACAAGACCAACATATCTCTCATTTGGCGGATTATAATGTCGTAAAACTCTTTACACAATAATAAGATTGACTTTTTACTCTCGCATAATGTTTCTGCAAGTAGAAACTTCTTACTAAAGGAGTTTTAAAAATTTAACGAGCCCTCCACCCATTATTACTCCAACATACAGTTGGAGTAATATATAATATGTGTGCAAGAAGGTCAATAAATTTAACAATACATTTATTAAATCAACAATCAAATATGTAACATAAGAATATAATGTAAAGAGCATTGACATTTACATCACTTCACAACAATGTTTGAATACACGTTCAGAATCAGTTTATCCTAGAATAGATATCAGCAGTCAAATTAAATATACAATTTCATAGATATGGTTTCATCTTAGAAATGAGTGTGGAGTTTTAGGGAGACAATTATAGTGAATGTACATAAGCTCTACAATGATGCAGCTATTACTAGCACACTTTCACATTCACGTGTTTTGCAACAAGTCACTTTCTTTCTTATTGGATGACGGTCCAACGTACCCTTTTTAGGCACATTACACAACTCTTCCAGAATCTTTGATGCACTCACAAAACACACTATGGAGAATCGTTCAGAACTTCATATGCACTATGAAGCACATCAGGAGGAATCTTTATGTGTACTACTCAGCACACTGTGAGGAATGTTCAAGAAACTTTCATGAATTCTTGAGACCAAACTCAAGTCTCAATTTCTGTCTTATTGGCTCTTGAATGGAATTCACAGGAATCAGCTGACAGCAGCATGTTTACTGATAAGATTAACAACAGTTTGCTGGATACACACCCCAACATGATCTGATAAAGTATGGCAGTCACTGCAGTATGAAGTGATACAAGATACAAACAAAAAAAAAAAGCATGTTTCTTACTGCAGAAGTCAAATTAAGGCTACGCTAAATTTCAGGTATATTTCATCTCTAAACTCCTTTCTCACTTAACACATATTCTCAACTGACAAATCCTGCAACAATATTTATTAACCCAATATGCACACAGCATAAGAATAATAGCATTGATCAAAATTCACAACCGTAACGAACAATGTAATCAAATTAGTGAAAATAGAAATAATGGTTCAATTACATAAGCATTGTCCAATTCAAATCACAGATCAATAGCATGTACTAAATATTTCTAAGTTCATTCTTTCTTTACAGGTCAGTTAACTTACCATAAGCTAAAGATTACCCTTGACTGGATCGAGTTACGTCAAAATCAAAGTGATGAGAATAGAGAACTTTCTTCAATAAAATAACTTTCGGTCTATCCCCATTCGATGAAGTTGTTATGAACTACTGTGAGACTATTAGTCAGAAAAAAACTACTTATCCACTTGGAACTGGTTTGGATTGCATCAGCAAGTTCTAGAATATTCTCCACCTGAGTTGATTACTCCAACTCTGACGCTTACAAAAATATCATTATAAGCAGTGCCCAAGGTTGGGTCACGTTAACATTGGCAACAATATATAATTATTAAGTTTAGAAATACGGATAGGCACATTTACTCTGCCACAACGGACTACATGCAAACCTACATTCTAGAATGGGTAACCTAATCCCTGGGCTCAAAACATACCTGAATGTTCCAGACACTCACTTCTAATGAAGCTATTGGAGCGCTGCTCAGCTGCCTGCAAATGAAATACTAGAAAATCACTTAATATTTACCAGTCGAATGCAAGCTGACCACTGAGACAACACGTATTTTGGCTCCCAGTGTTAATAAAGTTTAAACATACTACTAACCTTATTGCCGGTTATCAACACAGGTGTTAAATAAAGTATAAAAATACTACTAATCTTATTGACGGTTATCAACACAGGTGTTAAATAAAGTATAAAAATACTACTATTCTTATAGACGGTTACAACACAGGTGTTAAATAAAGTATAAAAATACTACTAATCTTATTGACGGTTATCAACACAGGTGTTAAATAAAGTATAAAAATACTACTAATCTTATTGACGGTTATCAACACAGGTGTTAAATAAAGTATAAAAATACTACTATTCTTATTGACGGTTATCAACACAGGTGTTAAATAAAGTATAAACATACTACTAATCTTATTGACGGTTACCAACACAGAAGGAAACAATCATCTGTACATATTACTGCCGAAGATGTGTGGTTTTGCTGCATAACTAAATATTATATGTATGTTCATTTACCATTAACTATATTTTATATTGTTGTATTTCGCTTACGATATTAAAATGTATGATGACCATGTCAGTAAGAGTGTTCTGTCGGAGAACAAATGAATTCTTATCCCCTGTTTGTTGTTTTTTTTTAGACAGATTGGCACTTTATCTGAGACACTGAATGCCACGAGCGCAAATCTGCGAAGCAACTCTAGAAAAGAATCTTGGTTGTTAAATTCGTCGAGAATTAATTAACTGTGCTAAAATTAAACTTCAGGTCTGGAGACTTCAGCTGATAATCTGTGCTAAAATTAAACTTCAGGTTTGGAGACTTCAACTGACTACCTATGCTAAAATTAAACTTCAGGTCTGGAGACATCAGCTGATAATCTGTGCTAAAATTAAACTTCAGGTTTGGAGACTTCAACTGACTACCTATGCTAAAATTAAACTTCAGGTCTGGAGACTTCAGCTGATAATCTGTGCTAAAATTAAACTTCAGGTCTGGAGACATCAGCTGATAATCTGTGCTAAAATTAATTAAACTTAAGGTTTGGAGACTTCAACTGATTACCTATGCTAAAATTAAACTTCAGGTCTGAAGACTTCAGCTGATAATCTGTGCTAAAATTAAAGAATAACATTTTTACTTTCATTATAGTAACAAAGTGTTTTCTCTTACCTCCAATAGGTAGAATAGAC
The DNA here is from genome assembly GCA_028829895.1 of Sinotaia quadrata. Taxonomy (NCBI): domain Eukaryota; kingdom Metazoa; phylum Mollusca; class Gastropoda; order Architaenioglossa; family Viviparidae; genus Sinotaia; species Sinotaia quadrata. The sequence goes on along the minus strand of CM054177.1, from coordinate 58,651,745 downwards.
ATCAAAACAGTTACATGATTGACAACGATTTTCTGTGTCAATCTGATCAATCACTCCAGTCTTTTCCAGAGATTGGTAGAAAACGAGAATGATGCATTAAAATCCTAAAATGAAAGTTTAGTCATAGACACAAACTAAAGCAAAGTTTCATTGACACCACCCCCCCAGTCCCCCTCCCCCCCCCGACTTTCAAAGACGGTCGGGTCCACGAACACCCATTAGTTGACAAAAAACTTAATGGCATATTTTTCCTCTATGAAGGGCAAAAGTGGGATGGATGTGATGAGTGTTAGTGCTATTATGAGTGCCTTGTTATTTTTGTAAAATCCCGTTGACAAGTTGCATTCTTTCACTGCCACTTTCTCGACTTTGTTTATAAATCCACCTCTAAATTTAGTTGAAGAGAAACCAAAACACTACACCTCTTCTTTGCCTTGTGACAGACTGACTCCACCCCAGAGTCGCGTACTTGTTGACCTCACCAATGTACGTACATTGCCTGCCTGTTAACAGACTGACCCCAGCCCAGAGTAGGCCGAAGACCTGTATGTTCTCCATCTGTGAATCTACAGTTCTACACTCTTCTTCTGACCCCGTGTGCGCATAATGACAACGAAAGGAAAACGACGAACTTTCTTATTTCAGTGTACTTCCACAACTGACTTTAAAAGACGAACATAGTCGCACCATATCATTTTATAAACAAATAATTTTAACATCTACATTTTGTACCTACATCATCGGTGTCTGCTTCCAAGAACTTCTTTATTTATTTCTCTTTATTTCAAAACAATGTTTACATGAAAGAACTTCTTTGTTTATTTCTCTTTATTTCAAAACAATGTTTACACTTTACAGTAAAGAACTTCTTTGTTTATTTCTCTTTATTTCAAAACAATGTTTACAGTAAAGAACTTCTTTGTTTATTTCTTTATTTCAAAGCAATGTTTACAGTAAAGAACTTCTTTGTTTATTTTCTTGATTTCATACTAGTGTTTATTTAGACTCTCTAAAACTCCACTCTAACTGAAGTAACTATATCTATGAACTTGATTATATATATATTAATTTGACTGCTGATGTCTTTGCTAAGATATATATATTAATTAATTAATTTGACTGCTGATGTCTTTGCTAAGATATATATATTAATTAATTAATTTGACTGCTGATGTCTTTGCTAAGATATATATATTAATTAATTAATTTGACTGCTGATGTCTATGATAAGATATATATATATAAATTAATTAATTTGACTGCTGATGTCTATGATAAGATATATATATTAATTAATTAATTTGACTGCTGATGTCTATGATAAGATATATATATATTAATTAATTAATTTGACTGCTGATGTCTATGATAAGATATATATATTAATTAATTAATTTGACTGCTGATGTCTATGATAAGATATATATATATATTAATTAATTAATTTGACTCCTGATGTCTATGATAAGATATTATATTAATTAATTAATTTGACTGCTGATGTCTTTGATACGATAACTAAATAAGTGTCTAACGTTTAATCAGACATTGTTGTGTAGTGATGTAAATGTCAATGCTTTTTTGATTGTATTCATAAACTGTATATTTTATTGTTGATTTAATAAATATATTGTTATATTTATTAACCTTCTTGCACATATATTAAAACCCTATGTTGGAGTAATAGTGGGTGGATGGGTGCTCCTTAAATATAAATAAAAAACAGATTGTTTAGTATGAAGTTTCCACCCGCAGAAACATTTTGCGACAGTAAAACGCCTATCTTATTATTGTGTAAAGAGTAGAGTTTTACGACACCCTTATAATCCGCCAAGTGAGAGACATGTTGGTCTTGTGGGAGAATTATTAATAAACTATAAATTAAGATCCTCGATCCCTTGTAATTAGTTATTTGTTATTAATTAATAAATAATAACCATAGCGAGTGAAGTGTCAAAATAACCTTTATCAGTCCACATCTTTATCTGACCACACCTTTATCAGGCCACATCTTTATCTGACCACACCTTTATCAGTCCACATCTTTATCTGACCACACCTTTATCAGGCCACATCTTTATCTGACCACACCTTTATCAGTCCACATCTTTATCTGACCATACCTTTATCAGGCCACATCTTTAATTGACCACACCTTTATCAGGCCACATCTTTATCTGATCAAACCTTTATCAGTCTACATCTTTATCTGACCTTACCTTTATCAGGCCACATCTTTATCTGACCACACGTTTATCAGTCTGCTTTATCCGATCACACCTTTATCAGTCCACATCTTTATCTGACCATACCTTTATCAGGCCACATCTTTATCTGACCACACCTTTATCAGGCCACATCTTTATCTGACCATACCTTTATCAGGCCACATCTTTATCTGACCACACGTTTATCAGTCTGCGTCTTTATCTGACCACACCTTTATCAGGCCACATCTTTATCCGATCACACCTTTATCAGTCTACATATTTATCTGACCATACCTTTATCATTCCACGTCTGTATTTGACCTTCTCTAATCCACACCTTAATCACTCCACACTTTTACCAGTTCACACCTTTCTTTATCAGTACACATTTTTCTTTATCTGTTTACATTTGTATCAGTGCACAACTTTGCCAGTCCACACTTTTACCAATTCATATTTTACCAGTCCACACCTTTACCAATTCATATTTTACCAGTCCACACCTTTACCAATTCATATTTTACCAGTCAACGCCTTTATCAATTCACATTTTACCAATACACACTTTTACCAATTCATATTTTTACCATTCCACACCTTTACTAATTCATATTTTACCAGTCCACGCTTTTACCAATTAATATTTTATCAGTCTACACCTTATTAATCCATATTTTTAACTGTCCATGCCTTTTTTCAGCTACAACCTGCCTCATCAGGACACAGTCGACCTACTTTCGTTTATTAACATCATTGAAGAGTAGTGTTGTGTAAACAATATTTTTTTCCAGAATCTTTCGTTTCGGTTAATTAAAATTATAAGACAATTTTTTTTATTATGACTATTATTATCAAATTTAAAAGTCGTCCAGAATGTTAAATTAAAACGAAATCGTCCAGAATATTAAATGCTAAATTAAAAAGAACTAGTCCAGTGTTAAAATGAACAAGAACTAATTTCTAAAATGAATCCGTAAAATTCACTAACTAATACGGATATGGATTGACAGTGCAAGCGCCGCGAGTTACCGGCCCTGTTATGGACTCTCCGTACTGACTAAACTTGAACTGGGTCGTGATGCGGAGTGTCTGAAACAGTTCAAACTGTTTACGAGTCACGGGTCGGAGACAAAAGTGTCACGTTCCCTATTGCACTGCATGCACGAGCTTGTAGCTAGAGAACTTTAGTTCCAGTATATGTGAAATTACTAAAAATAGACTCAATGTGTGTGTGTGTGTGTGTGTGTGTGTGTGTGTGTGTGTGTGTGTGTGTGTGTGTGTTTCTTTTGATGTTTGTGTGTGTGAGTTTATGAGAGTTTGTTTAGACGTGTGCATATTATGTGTTTCTCTTGCAGTTTGTGTGTGTGAGTTTACTAGAGTTTGTTTAGACGTGTGTATAATATGTGCGTGAGTCTGTGTGTGTGTGAGAGAGAGACAAAAAAACCAAAGGAAAAACTGTCGCTCGTGAGACTGTATAGGAGAAATACAAAGTGTATCTATAATATGTGTGTGTGTGTGTGTGTGAGAGAGAGAGAGAATTGTGACTGATTAGAGTGAATAAAAAATATGGGAGAGAAAGAAAAAGATTAAAGGGAAAGTTCAAAAGAAATAAAGAGCACTAGAGAACATAAAGCCACTGAGGGGAGGGGAGAAAGAAAGAGTGAAAATAGAGAAAATAAAGAGATCAAGTGGAGAAAATAGCAAACTTAAGCGAGAGTGAAAGAAATAAAAATATAGGAGAAAGAAATAAGGTGAAAATTAGAGAGAGAGATGTTGCACTGGTGATATCGACCCTAATTAGCCCAGCTAAGAATGGACTGCTGCGACCCTCCTCCATTCAACCGTCAAACCTGTACAGTGTACACTACCTGGCTAGCATGAGGACATCGTGCCCCACTTTTTACCTTGACCAGTTGACAATGAAACGCCGCGCGCATTTGGTAACAGCCTCCAGTATGGGAGATAAGTCTGGAAAGGAAAATACCCACGAAATCAATGTGCTTATGTTTATGCACTAAAACCCTTCTCTTTTGTCATGACGAGTTTGAAATTATTTTAATCAATCCTGACATTTTTATCTCTATTTCTACTTCATTTTAATTCACAGTTTTGTTTTATTAAATTTCCTGTTAAGTTTGATTTTATTGATTTCTTTTCTTGACTTCATTCATTAAAAGAGGAAAATGTGGGGCTTGGGAGCTAGACTCATTTATTATATGTTTTAGTATAGGCTAGACATCTGTGACGCATCATAGGCTAGACACTTGTGACGCATCATAGGCTAGACAATTGTGACGCATCATAGGCTAGACATTTGTGACGCATCATAGGCTAGACAATTGTGACGCATCCTTTCATTGTACATCTCTTGTATCTGTTTACTGAAAGTGGATGTGTGTAACTGGAAGATCAGGTTTAATTTCTCAGCAAGGAAAGGAGATATTAATTAAAACGAGTTACTCTTTTCTCGTCTTTCTCTCCTCATGGCACATGCCATACTAGTATTTATTAGTGCCTTGCAATCTTTGACATTATACTAGTATTTATTAGTGCCTTGCAATCTTTGACATTATACTAGTATTTATTAGTGCCTTGCAATCTTTGACATTATACTAGTATTTATTAGTGCCTTGCAATCTTTGACATTATACTAGTATTTATTAGTGCCTTGCAATCTTTGACATTATACTAGTATTTATTAGTGCCTTGCAATCTTTGACATTATACTAGTATTTATTAAAGCATTGCAGTCTTTGACATTATACTAGTATTTATTAGTGCCTTGCAATCTTTGACATTATACTAGTATTTATTAGTGCCTTGCAATCTTTGACATTATACTAGTATTTATTAGTGCCTTGCAATCTTTGACATTATACTAGCATTTATTAAAGCCTTGCAATCTTTGACATTATACTAGTATTTATTAGTGCCTTGCAATCTTTGACATTATACTAGTATTTATTAAAGCATTGCAATCTTTGACATTATACTAGTATTTATTAGTGCCTTGCAATCTTTGACTTTATACTAGTATTTATTAAAGCATTGCAATCTTTGACATTATACTAGTATTTATTAGTGCCTTGCAATCTTTGACTTTATACTAGTATTTATTAAAGCCTTGCCATCTTTGCTTTATACTAGTATTTATTAGTGCCTTGCAATCTTTGACTTTATACTAGTATTTATTAGTGCCTTGCAATCTTTGACTTTATACTAGTATTTATTAGTGCCTTGCAATCTTTGACATTATGCTAGTATTTATTAAAGCATTGCAATCTTTGACATTATATTAATATTTATTAAAGCATTGCAATCTTTGACTTTATACTAGTATTTATTAAAGCATTGCAATCTTTGCTTTATACTAGTATTTATTAGTGCCTTGCAATCTTTGACTTTATACTAGTATTTATTAAAGCATTGCAATCTTTGACTTTATACTAGTATTTATTAGTGCCTTGCAATCTTTGACTTTATACTAGTATTTATTTCCCGGCTAGCACAAACTATAAGGCACCGGTGTCGGTCCAATGTAGTACTCGTTTGTTGGTTCAACTACATCTACTACAAATTAATTCAACGTTGGTTCAGCATTGGTAACTGAACAGTTGCAATACATATCCGACATTACCAAACTTGAAAAATTCGACTTTGGCCCAATTTTTTTTTTTTTTTACAATGTACGCAGCACATCAGCAAACCTTTTTCCAACCGTATTCCAGCATTCTCCAATGTTGGCCCAACTCCACCCATCATTGTTAAGCTCATTAACCAATACTTTCCCAACTTTTATTTTAACATTCTCCAATGTTGGCCCAACTCCACCCATCATTGTTAAGCTCATTAACCAATACTTTCCCAACTTTTATTTTAGCATTCCTCGACTTTCACCCAAACTTCCTTTACCATTCCCCAAAGCTGGCCCAACTTCAATTTATATACATATAAAGAAAGTGAGAAACGTTTTATAAATATGTACAAGTTTTCAATAGATTTCAGAGTACTTCAGTCAACAAAACCCAAACACGACACATACGCAACTTCACACATGATACGAAATCAAACTATCATTGGACATATTTTATTTGTTTCAGACAGTTAATCATTTCGAACATGCAGTTTCCAAATAATTTATCTCATGTAAATGAATAGCTTGCTGTGAATTAGTTCTTTAAAAAAAACAAAAAACACCTGGATTATGTATTGCCGTCAGTCGGTGAAATATTTCGAGGCAAAATTGCAAATTCCACGGGGTGGGGGTAGTGGATACTGTCACTTATTCAGACCAGAGATGGCGGGTAGCATTGTTCTAAAAACTGGCAGCGCATCTTCAGGAGTGAACAAATTTTTTAATGTTTTTTTAAAATTCTTTTATATTAAAGTAATACATTCGTACATAAATCTAAGTACATAAAACGTATTCACTTTTGAGATTATGCATAATTAAAATTAAACTGAGAAATTAAATATTAAATTATAGATTGTTTAAGGTTAGGCATTGTATAAAGACCACAAACCTTAAATGGGGCCTTAGCTGCTTAAACAAAGACAAGGGTGGTTCAATATCACTGCGCCAATGCCAACACTTGCCATTGAAAGCCAGTTATTCCCAACGTTGGCCCAACCAAGAGTGCAAACTGAGTTGTTCCTTGCAATCTTTGATATTATACTAGTATTTACGTGTGTCTGGCAACCTTTGACAACCTTTTGTACTTTTTGTGGGCCTGGCAAACTTTGACGTTATTATTGTGAGTATTTGTGTGTCCTGCAACCTTTGATATTGTTATTGTATGTGTGCTTTGCAATCTTTGACATTATGCTAATAAGTATTTATTTGTCTTGCCAACTTTGACATTATTATTCTGAGTATTTATTTGTGTGTAGCAATCTTTGACATTATATTAGTGAGTATTTATGTGTGCCTTACAATTTTTGATATTATACTAATATTTATTTGTGCCCATCAGCCTTTGACATTATACTAGTGAGTATTTATTTTTGCCTTGCAATATTTGACATTATTGCTGTGAGTATTTATTTGTGCCTTACAAGCTTTGCCATTATTATTGTGAGGGTTTTCTTTGACACACAAAAATATTATAGTGAGAAATTGCCTTTTGATTTCTAAGCGGATGATTTAGTGCTCGCGTACAGTCGTGTATTGTCGAGAAGTTTCTCTAACACACACACACACACACACACACGCACGCACCTACACACACTCCCTCTCCTCTCTCAAATGTACGGTCAACACATTGGAATGCAAGGCCACATTGCCAGACGTGTCCTTATTGTACTTAATTTAGGCTACAGGAAAAACCCACCAGTCTTGGCCTTGACCCATTCTTAGAATTGCTGGACGCACAAATAGAATGTAAACAGGCCAACTGACCATTGTACGTACATTCCTGTTTTTATTCACTTATATACTGATTAAATTATGCAATAAAATTAGACGAGAAAAAACTCAGAAACGAATGAAATTTTCCAGTAATTCTAGCTAAAACTGTACGTCAAGCCAAACGCGAATTGTCGGGCCGTCGCCACTCATAAAGACGTGAATAAACACATCACGCCATTTATTTACGACTGAGGAAGCTCATAAAGACGTGAATAAACACATCACGCCATTTATTTACGACTGAGGAAGCTCATAAAGACGTGAATAAACACATCACGCCATTTATTTACGACTGAGGAAGCTCATAAAGACGTGAATAAACGCATCACGCCATTTATTCACGACGGGAAAAAACTCATTACGCTATTTATTTATGACTGAGAAAACGCATCAAGCTATTTATTTGCGACTGAGAAAATTCATAAAGACGTGAATAAACGCACCACGCTGTTTATTTATGACTGAACAAATTTCTACGATGCTGTGAGATAAGATGAAATTCTTCATATAGTTTTATTTGCTTTTGCTGTCATTTTATAACCATATTCTAAATGTGAGAGACTTTTGTTCAATTGTTATGTAAAAATCATTCATCAGTTTGTTTCCTCTCACGATCTTTTATCGAAGTATGTTTCTAATTTTATACATTGCAACCGTTTTTTATTTTCTGTAGATATTATTGAAAATTGTTTCCTAGCATTTTGTTTGTGTGAATTTGACTAGCAGAAAAATTCTTTTTCATTAATTGTGTGAGTGTGCAGTATGATTACTCATTTATATGACTGTAATTCACTTTAGTGGAATGATAACTGTTGTTACAGATTAGTGAACTGGGTTATTTTCTCCGAGAAAGTCAAATATTGTGTACATTGTGTACTGTTGTCTTTGTTAAGAATGTCTATGTAACGCGTACTTTATGTACTGTTGTCTTAGCTAAGAATATCTATGCAACGCGCACATTGTGTACTGTTGTCTTAGCTAAGAATATCTAAGTCAAGTATTGTGTACTGTTGTCTTAGCTAAGAATGTCTAAGTCAAGTATTGTGTACTGTTGTCTTTGCTAAGAATGCCTAAGCCAAGTATTGTGTACTGTTGTCTTTGCTAAGAATGTCTATGTCAAGTATTGTGTATTGTTGTCTTTGCTAAGAATGCCTAAGCCAAGTATTGTGTACTGTTGTCTTTGCTAAGAATGTCTATGCCAAGTATTGTGTACATTGTGTACTGTTGTCTTTGCTAAGAATGCCTAAGCCAAGTATTGTGTACATTGTGTACTGTTGTCTTTGCTAAGAATGCCTAAGCCAAGTATTGTGTACTGTTGTCTTTGCTAAGAATGTCTATGCCAAGTATTGTGTACTGTTGTCTTTGCTAAGAATGCCTAAGCCAAGTATTGTGTACATTGTGTACTGTTGTCTTTGCTAAGAATATCTAAGTCAAGTATTGTGTACTGTTGTCTTTGCTAAGAATGTCTAAGTCTTAAAATTATGGCATTTGCATCTAGTTAGTGCTAGATAATTTTATTTTGTCAGATTCTGTGTTCTGGCAGTGTGCAAGCTCCTGTTAGGTGGCGATATTATAACATTCTGCTGATTGTAAAGTGTCGTAACAAAATACAGCATTAAAAGTCATATCACTTAAATAGAGACTGTGCCTTTGTTTACAACCTTTTTTTTTTTTAGCTGGAGAACGTTTTACGGTATTTACACAAGCGTATGCAGAGTTTGGCTCGTGCTTGGTTCAGTTCTGGTGAAGGCCATCTGCTATATTCCAGAACCCTGCTGTTATTTGGATACCAGTCAACTTCTCCTAGACCTAGGTGTCAGTGTCCTCAGTCAGTAATCTTGTCACGGGAGATGTCTGTAATTGACTGCAGTGGGTTAAAAGTATCATCCCCACTGGTGATAGCATACTGCACAATCATCATCCCCGCTGGTGATAGCATACTGCACAATCATCATCCCCACTGGTGATAGCATACTGCACAATCATCATCCCCACTGGTGATAGCATACTGCACAATCATCATCCCCACTGGTAATAAAACACCGCTACACGTTATATTTAGAGAGTGCGCACTTATCGACTCTCATCACGTTTGCTCACATAATTGAGTGATAACTATAGTTATTACATAATTGAGTGATAACTGTAGTTATAACATAATTGAGTGATAACTATAGTTATTACATAATTGAGTGATAACTGTAGTTATAACATAATTGAGTGATAATTATAGTTATTACATAATTGAGTGATAACTGTAGTTATAACATAACTGAGTGATAACTATAGTTATAATTGAGTGACAACTGTAGTTATAACATAATTTAGTGTTTTCTCTTCCACAACATTAAAGACAACATTTACCGTCACACAATATTTCAGTAGGTGGAAAACATCTTACCAAAGGAGAAAATAAATCCGTCTTTTAACCAGCCCCCATCCATCCACTATCTCTCCAACATCTGGTCATCAGTATGTGTAAGATGGTCAATAAATTTTACAATAAATTTATTGAATCAACAATCAAATATACAACATATGAATACAATCAAAAGAGCATTGACATTGACATCACTTCACAACAATGTTCGATTAAAGCTAGACAAAAGTTCAGTTTATCCTAGCATCGACATCAGCAAACACATTAACATACATATCTAATCAAATGCATGGATATCATTCATCAAGAATGAGAGTGGAGTTTTAGAGATATAATTAAAGTCAATGTGCATAACCTTTTCAATGATGGCAGCTGTCACCGACATATGTTGACAATCAGACAGTTTGCAAAAGTCACTGTCTTTCTTATTTAGATGATGGTCCAATGTACCCCATTTAGGCACGTTACACAAATGCTCCAGAATCTTTGATGCACTCACAAAGCACACCACTGGAGAATCGTCCAGAATTTCACATATGCTATCAAGCACATCAGGAAGAATGTTCACGAATTTTCATGTGTGCTACTCAAGCACACTTCGAGAAATGTTCAAAATAATCTTCGTGAATACTTGAGACCAAACTCAGGCCAGAAATTTCTGCCGTATTGCCTCTTGAACAGAATTCACAGGAATCATCTTACAACAAACGTTTACTGATAAGTTTGACATTAACGCTGAATTCTCACACAAATGTGATCAGGTAGAGTACAGTTATCACTGTTGCCAGAAGCAAAAGAAAGGCTTGCTCTTCTCTGCAAAAGTCAAATTAAGGACAGCGCTAAGTTTCAGGCATATTTCGTCTATAAAACTCCTTTCTCTCTTACAAATATTCTCAACTTACAAATCCTGCAACAATTTCATTATCCCAATACACACACACAAACAAACAAACACACACACACACACAAACAAACACACACACACACACATACAAACAAACACACACACACACAAACACACACACACACACACACACACACACACACACACAGAGCATAAGAAATATTGCATCAATCACAATTCACAAGTATAATGTACAACGTAATCAAATTAGTGAACATAGAAATAATTGTTCAATTACATAATCATTGCATTCTCCATATCTATCAATTCATACATCAATTGCAAACATACATGAAATATTCTAAGTCAATTTTTCATTATCAGTCAGTTAACTTACCATAAGTCAAGATCGTCTTTAGGACCAGACTTGAGTTATGCTCAAATCAAAGTGATTAAAATATAGACTTTCTTCAACAAAGTAAATTTTGGTCCATCCCATTGAATGAATTTGTTATAAACAAGTGTGAGACTATTAGTGAGAAAAACTATTCACCCACTTGGAACTGGTTTGGATTGCATCAGCAAAATTTCTAGTATATTCTCCACATGAGTTGTTTACTCCAACTCAAAAATATCATCACCAAGATATATATTTTACCGCTTACAAATTACGTGTATATATTTGTACATGCTTTGTGAAGATCTGTATTTTACTACTTGTAACGATACGTGCATATATGTGTGCGTGCGTGTGTGTGTGTGTGTGTGTCTGTGTGTGTGTGTCTGTGTGAAAGACAGGAATTTCACTACTTATAACGTTGCGTGTATATATTTGTTCATGTTTTGTGAAGACATGTATTCACTTCTTGTAATGGACGTGTATATATTTGTTCATGTTTTGTGAAGACATGTATTTTACTATCGTCGGAATGGAATCGACTCACGGCTGTTCGGACAACAACGGAACGCGTCACACTCTGAGAACTGAATCAGTGGTCATCTGTCTTCACTTTTCATTCCGACGTCATCGCGCACGAAGGCCCTTTACAATGACTCGTGCACAGCTGGACGCACGCTCTTAATCAACAATCGCACATGCACAGGTACCCACATGTCGGTATATATTAAAAGGCTAAATAGAAGGCAATGTTTTGAGAGAGAGAGAGAGCGCGCGCACACACACACACACACACACACACACACCCAAGACAATGATTGTTTCTGCTACACTGTTGATAAACAGAAGAGTATTGTATCACACACTGACGTACATGTACAAATTGTATCATGCACGGAAGGGAATTCAACTTGAGCAATTAACAAACACACACACACACATAAGAGGCACACTGTCTGTGCCGCACACGGAAGGCAATTGGACGTGAGCCAAAGACGTGATAAAACTTTGCACTTAAACGAGTTCTTGATGTGAGCAGCTTCGTGCTATCTCGCGCTATCTCGCGGTATTGCTTGGAGCCGCCGAGATCATGAGTGTACGCAATAGTTTTGTATGCGCTTCTGTTCTCGGAGTGTCAGCAAGGTCGGGTCACGTGTGCGTTTAGCATAAACTAAAAGTGAGAGCCCTCTCCTTCCACTTCTGACTTGTAAGCCTACAACAAGTATAATTATTTAATTAAGCTCTCATGTCCAAACTGACTTGTAGGCCTACAACAAGTATAATTATTTAATTAATAAATTAAGCTCTCATGTCCAAACTGACTTGTAGGCCTACAACAAGTATAATTATTTAATTAAGCTCTCATGTCCAAACTGACTTGTAGGCCTACAACAAGTATAATTATTTAATTAAGCTCTCATGTCCAAACTGATTGTTTCGCAAATCAGCCAGTTTTCACGGTTACGCTTGCTTGTCAACAGACAAAACCTAGCTTTCTATTGAATCACACTTGTCAACAGACAAAGCATAGCTTTCTAATGAATCACACTTGTCAACAGACAAAGCATAGCTTTCTATTGAATCACACTTGTCAACAGAAAAGCCTAGCTTTCTATTGAATCACACTTGTCAACAAAGCTTAGCTTTCTATTGAATTACACTTGTCAACAGACAAAGCTTAGCTTTCTATTGAATCACACTTGTCAACAGACAAAGCCTAGCTTTCTATTGAATCACACTTGTCAACAGACAAAGCTTAGCTTTCTATTGAATCACACTTGTCAACAGACAAAGCTTAGCTTTCTACTGAGTCACACTCCTTTCTTTGGCCACTGGGTTTGAAGTATATTTTACTAAAAATTGTATATTTTAAACATGGTTAGTAGTTAATAGTTTGTTCTATACAATTATTTAGATAATACGTTTTTATTAAAGTAGATGTATTCTATACAATTATTTAGATAATAGGTTTTTATTAAAGTAGATGTAGTCTGTACAATTATTTAGATAATACTTTGTTTCTTTCGCACCTTTTCCATTGTGCTTAAAAGAATAAATATGAAGAAAGAATTTGACATAAGTTTTTATGAAGTATTAATTTTTAGCTAAACAACGGTTATTTAGAATACTTTCACTAATTATTTACCTTAAATATTGAGCTTATTTAGTCAAATAAATGGACTTTTTACCCCCCCCCCCCTCCCGGTCTTAAGAACAGACCCCGTACAGACAGGTTTGTTCACCGCTAAAAATAGCTCAAGGGAGTTTTCTGACGGTAAAAGTTCTTCCGTTGAAAAGCATGTCAAAATAATACAGTTTCTCTGGAATCGGAGAAATAACATATGTACATCGAGCTGACTTGAAGCGGGTCAGCGAGATCTGCTTCTGTCTAATGTGAGACATGTCAGGCAGATCTACAGAATGATAAACTACTTATCACATGCCAGACGTATACAGACTGAAAAACACACTTATCACATGTCAGACACATATACACACTGACAAACACTTATCACATGTCAGACACATACATATACACATTGACAAACACACTTATCATATGTCAAGCATATATACACACTGACGAACATGATTATATGTCAGGCATATATAAACACTGACAAACATACTTACCACATGTCAGGTATATATACAAACAGACAAATGCACTTATCACATGTCAGGCATATATACAATGACAAAAGCTTATTGAATGTAACGCATATATATACACACTGACAAAATCACTTATCACATGCCGTGCATATATACACACTGACAAACATATTCAGGTCAGGCATATGTACAGATTGACAAACATACTTATCTCGTCAGACATATATATGTCACACTTATCAAATGTCAGGCATATATACACACTAACACAGATACTTATCACATGTCAGACATACATACAGACCGACAAACATACTTATCACATGTAGGAATATATGTGTATATAAATATATACAGTCAGACAAACGTACTTATCACAAGTCAGACATATAGAGTTTGACAAACATAAATATCACATGTCAGGGATATATATATATATACAGACAAACACATATCACAACAGACTTATACATACTGACAAATACACATAACACATGTCAGGCATATATACAGACTGACAAACATAATTATCACATGTCAACCATTTATATAGTCTGACAAACATACTTATCACATGTCAGGAATACATACAGACTGACAAACATACCTTTCACATATCAGGCACATATACACACTGACAAACACACTTATTACATGTCAGGAAATAAGGATTGGACGAGTACTACACGAATTAGAACAAGTTGTCTCCCTTACTAATCTCTCTTCGTTCTGAAATAACGACTAGAATCACTAGATAAACGTCAAACGAATTAGGGCAAAACAGTTGTGTCCCTTAATAATATCTCTTAAACTGAGATAACGATTGGACGAATATTGAATGAATTAGAAGTTTAGAATATCACATATGTCTCTTTTATTAATTCAGCAATGAAATATTCTTATATTGTCTTATAATCTGTCCGACGGCGCTTCACTACTAATAGCACTTGCAAGTGACGTCAGCCGGTGGTAGTCGCTATTTCGTGCATTAGTGGAAGATTGCACAAAGAGGAATATTAAGATGTATGTTGGTGTTCTCTCTTGACGTCACTTTATGACGTTGCAAACTAGGCCTTAGTTTCTTCTGGAGTTCTTCGCTTCTGCCTTCCGCTGTTGTCTTTCATCTTCAACGGATTTCTTCTTTCATAAAGTACGTAGAAAGTTTTTCATATTTGTCATTTCCTGTCTTGCTGTTCTTTTTGTTTTAGTCCAAAATCCGAACGAACACTGATATGCAGACTAAGATCAGAGCGGTGAAAATAACTATGAGCTATATATGGATAAAACCAAATAAGGACTGAATACAATCATACCACGTAAAATGAAGAGTGGCCTACAATTCCGTCCAATCAAGTAGATATCTGAATTGTTACAGTGTTTACAACAACAAAATCAGTGGTCTACAATTCCGTCCAATCAAGTAGATATCTGAATTGTTACAGTGTTTACAACAACAAAATCAGTGGTCTACAATTCCGTCCAATCAAGTAGATATCTGAATTGTTACAGTGTTTACAACAACAAAATCTACAACTGATATATTAAATCAATAACATACCATCGTGCCTATGCAAAATTAAGCAGTCCTCTTCAATCGTATTATATAAAACAAAGGGCGGCCTTTAATTAATTACTACAATCGTATAAAACAAAGGGCGGCCTTTAATTAATTACTACAATCGTATAAAACAAAGGGCGGCCTTTAATTAATTACTACAATCGTATTATATATAACAAAGGGTGGCCTTTAATTAATGACTACAATCGTGTCACTGTAATCCACTGTCCTACAGTCATATCAATGTAATATATAAGCACGGTTAGATTAGGTACCATCAGTTATGTGTACAATTAATCAATCAGTAACCTGTCAGTTATGTGTACAATTAATCAATCAGTAACCTGTCAGTTATGTGTACAATTAATCAATCAGTAACCTGCAAACCTGTCAGCTGTAACTCACAAATGTTCAGTGTAAAGTAAAACAGTGATCTTCAATCGTGTTAGTGTATAATCAATCACAGTCATTTTCACCCCTGAGATAAGATCGAACCTCCAACACCTGAGCGAGAGACTAACGTCCAACCAAATGCTTTCGCTTGCTTGTCCCCCCCCCCACCAAATGTCGTACAGATGAAACCCACTAGTCCAACCACATGCTTTCGCTTGCTTGTCCCCTAAAATGTCATACAGATGAAACCCCACTAGTTCAACTATTGTTTTGACCTGTTCCGAATCTTGTAAACACCTGTCATTGCGCCCCCCCCCCCCCGAAATAGGTTTGTGTCAGATTCAGTCGGGTCAACAACAATACAGTGCAACCAGCAGCTGAGTGTTTTGTTCAAGGTTTCTGGGCCATGTGTTCACTCCTTGCTTCACCTTAGAAAAGACCATTTTCCCTGCTGTTTTTAGTTTTTCGTTGTTGTTTTATTAAAGCTCGTATCAACACCCAAGTGTTCATAAACGGCGAATTTGGGGTAAAGAAAATCAGCAAAGAGTCATTGTCTAATTAGGAAATTCAGTAAAGTCATTATTTTTATAGTTAGGGACTTTGCGTTTTAGCAGTAAATTTCTATGTCTGTGTTGTTTATTTTTTTTAGCCCTAAGATACTGAATAGTAACCTTTAGTATAAAAAAAATTCCCATTCAATAAATGCAAAATGTGCAAATTTTTTCTTCAATCAATGCGCAAAATGACATGCACACCGCACAATGACGTTTATCTTTCTATAACGATTTCCTATCGCAATTTGTGGACGATGACGTCACATACATATGCGGCACTGATAGGAACATCCTGTTGACGAAATTAATTTCCTTCCGTAAGTGTAGCCTCCCCTAGTTATTAGCAGTTCACCATAAAATTGATTTAAAAAAAACAAAAAAAAACAGGAAGACAGTCAACAGTTCGCATAAAACTGATGAGAAGGATGTCCAGTAAGACAAAGTGACGTAAAATTATGAAGTTAGGCTGTCCAGTAAAATAGGTACAGTAACATAAAATTGTGAAGTAGACTGTCCAGTAAGACAGGTATCAGCTGACATTAAAATTGCGAAGTAGACTGTCCAGCAAGACAGTAACAGTTCCTTAAAAAACTGTGAAGTATACGAAGTATGTGAAAGGCAGATAACAGTTCACATAAAATAAGTAGGCTGTCCAGCAAGACAGGTAACAGTTCACCTACAGTTGTGAAGTAGGCTGTCCAGCAAGACAGGTTCAAACCTCAGCTGACTCTAAAATTTAAAATTCCGTTTGACAACATATACCTCAGAGATTGTGGAGCAGGAGTGAAATGTTGTCAAGGCTGAACTTCTGTACATCGTGCTGTCTCTTTGCCTCGCGTCAAAGCTTTTAATCTCACTGCATTGAAATAGACAGCAGTGACGAGTTTCTTGACGTCAGACCTCATCTCTCATCATAACCAGGAGTGACGAGTTTCTTGACGTCAGACCTCATCTCTCATCATAACCAGGAGTGACGAGTATCTTGACGTCTGACCTCATCTCTCATCATAGAGAGCAGTGCGAGTTTCTTGACGTCAGACCTCATCTCTCATCATAGACAGCAGTGACGAGGATCAGTTGACGTCAGAATTCATCCTGTATCAGAACAGTACAGAATGCTTTGCTACTTATATTCCTATATGACTGAAATAAAAACGAAACAAACGCACATAACACTCAACGAAGCCTCTGTTTTACAAAAATAATGACTAGTAAATAAACATACACACACACACACACACACACAAAGCGAGGTCTCACTAATTATATAACTGATTGTGAAATAAAAATGAAGTAATCGCATGTACACTCCACGAAGCCTCCATTGATTAAAAAAAATTACTGTCAGACGCTGTTTAAAATTTTAATATTTTTAAATCTTAATTTTTTTTTAAAAAACATAACAAAAACCTCATAATGTATATAATGTTTCCACTCTATATAAATACTGACAAATACAGAGTTTACTTTACATTGTACTATTCTACAAGACTGACCAACAAGTTTACTTTACATTGCACATTCTACAAGACTGACCAGCAAGTTTACTTTGTATTGCACATTCTACAAGACTGGATCAACAAGTTTATTTTACACTGCACATTCTACAAGACTGACCAACAAGTTTACTTTGTATTGCACATTCTACAAGACTGACCAACAAGTTTACTTCACATTGCACATTCTACAAGACTGATCAACAAGTTTACTTTACATTGCACATTCTACAAGACTGACCAGCAAGTTTACTTTGTATTGCACATTCTACAAGACTGATCAACAAGTTTACTTTACATTGCACATTCTACAAGACTGACCAACAAGTTTACTTTACATTGCACTTTCTACAAGATTGACAAACAAGTTTATTTTACATTATACTATTCTACAAGACTGACCAACAAGTTTACTTCACGTTGCAGATTTTGTGGGTGCAGCGTCAAAAGCATTCTTACTCAAAACAGTTCGTTGAGTACATCAGTAATTTAATAATGCTTGATTATGTAAATATCTAAAGCTGTTTTGAAATTTACATATAAGTTTAATCATAACTGGAGATTATTAAGCCTTGTGTTTACTAAGTCAGGAAGTGGGTCAAATGACACTTAAATGGTCTAACAATTAGAGATAACACAGTAGGTAACCAAGGAAAAAACTGCTCGAGAAATATAGTTGCCTATTCAAGATGATATCTAGCATTAGAGTTCAGATAGTCGAAAAAAATGGTCAATAAAGAAAGCATAAAATAAACACCACAGGAAATAAATGACATATATGCATGTTTCAGTTTTACGACCACTTGTTCTTATTGAATCTGGGTTGATTTCAACGGCCATTTTCCCATCAAGTTCACAACCAAACTCGTCCTCTGGCAAATAGCATTTGTTGTAACTGTATGCAACTAATGTCAAATCCCCGAATATTGTGACGTGGTCTTATTTACCAATAATTATGATTACTGCATTTTTGCGACACAGTCGTCCTGTGCGGACTGGTACATAGAAATAATAGTAACTATAAGAAACTAACATCAAACTCCCACATGCTGTCGCTTGGTCTTATTAACCAATATGTTCACTGATATTCTTGATTGAGCAGTACTGGGTGAGGGGAGTACTCAAAGCACGTGTCTCTCCCTAGTTCGCATTTGGATATGGCGCGGGGGGGGGGGGTGCTGGTGAAAAAAGAGGGTGAGTGTGGCCAGTTGAGTTCAGCTTTTCATGGACTTTTTACAAGGATTGAAGACTCTCCAGAAGGATTCATTTTCAGCTTGAACTCTGAACACTTTATAGTCATTGTCAACATCACTCTTCTTTATGGTCGCAAATAACTCTCAACATCACTACTTTATGGTCATCAATAACTCTCAACATCACTCCTCGTTATAGTCACAAATAACTCTCAACATCACTCTTCCTTATGGTCACAAATAACTCTCAACATCACTCCTTTATGGTCACAAATAACTCTCAACATCACTCCTTTATGGTCACAAATAACTCTCAACATCACTCCTTTATGGTCACAAATAACTCTCAACATCACTCCTTTATGGTCACAAATAACTCTCAACATCACTCCTTTATGGTCACAAATAACTCTCAACATCACTCCTTTATGGTCACAAATAACTCTCAACATCACTCCTTTATGGTCACAAATAACTCTCAACATCACTCCTTTATGGTCACAAATAACTCTCAACATCACTCCTTTATGGTCACAAATACCTCTCAACATCACTCCTCGTTATAGTCACAAATAACTCTCAACATCACTCCTTTATGGTCACAAATAACTCTCAACATCACTCCTTTATGGTCACAAATAACTCTCAACATCACTCCTCGTTATAGTCACAAATAACTCTCAACATCACTCCTCGTTATAGACGCAAACAGCTATCAATGTCGAAATTCAGCTGTAACTCACGTTTAGACCTTGTTCAACTCATATTTCTTATCTTGATACCATCCAAACATAACTTTCATCTTGACTCCATCCAAACATAACTACTATCATGAAACAATCAAATATAACTCTTATCTTGACCCCATCAAAACAACTCTTATATTGACCCCATTAAAACAACTCTTATCTTGACCCCATTAAAACAACTCTTATCTTGACCCCGTCCAAACATAACTCTCATCTTGACCCCGTCCAAACATAACTCTCATCTTGACCCCGTCCAAGCATAACTCTCGTCTTGACCCCATCCAAACATAACTCTCGTATTGACCCCATCCGAACATAACTCTCACTTTGACCCCGTCCAAACATAACTTTCATCTTGACCCCATCCGAACATAACTCTCATCTTGACTCCTGTCCAAACATAACTCTCATCTTGACCCCGTCTAAACATAACTCTCACCTTGACATCATTGAAACATAACTCTCATCTTGACGCTATCCAAACATAATTCTCATCTTGACTCCGTCTAAATAATTTTCTTCTTGACCCCATATGAAAATAACTTTCACCTTGACTTCATCCAAACGTAACTCTCATCTTGACCTAGTCCAAAATAACTCTTATCTTGACCCCATCTAAATATAACTTTAATCTTAACCTCATTCAAGCATAACTCTCACTTTAACCTCATCCAAATATAACTATCATCTTGAACTTGTATAACTTTCATCTTTGACCCCGTCCAAACTTAACTCTTATTTTAAAACTGTCCAAATCCTTACTTTCAACTTGACCATGACCAAACCATAAGTCTCATCTTGTGACTTTAAATAATTTGAACATCATGCTCTTAACGTCGTTTTCTAGCTTCCTGTCATGAAATCCTAAGTAATTACTATAATCCTTTTGCGATTCTTAACTAAAATTAATATCGTGACCCGATTAAGACCGTCCTCTGAACTAAGGGAGATAAAAATATTCTCTGTCCTCTGTACTAAGGGAGATGTGAATAACTGTTCTCTGTAATAAGGGAGATGTGAATAACTGTTCTCTGTACTAAGGGAGATGTGAATAACTGTTCTCTGTACTAAGGGAGATGTGAATAACTGTCCTTTGTACTAAGGGGGATTTGTGCGGAAGCCATCTAAAACTGTTCTCATTATTATGGAATATTTGTGTAGAATTCAAGACCTTCGTCCACTAAAAGGTATGTGCGGAACTCCACAAGGAAAACAAAGCTGTACAAAACGACGACTAACTGCTGTGGCAGGCACGTTGAATGAATTCAACCGGTAGAAGTGAAGCTTTGCTATCCGACAACAATCCGAGGTCTCGAATAAGTTCTTTCACCGACTGAGGAACACAGGGCCGGGAAGTGAACCATGCGCCATCGGGTCAGTGAAGAGAAAGTTTCCGCCACAAATTGCAGTCGTGCAGTGATTACGTTCTGACTGAACACACCCAGCATACGCTTTCTTTTGTTCTGCACTAATCGCCCTTTGTTCTCTTGGATCACTTACACTTATATATAGTAATCTGTTGTTTCCCTTGGAGATCCCTCTTTGCGTGCTTGTTTACCAATCATCACTTTAGAGACTGCGACCCTGGCATTGGAAGTGTATGTTGTACGAGATATGAAGGTTACATTGCGCACAGGGCATTATCGGTTTCGGAATAGATTTAGGACTATGGGAAAGAAACGTCACCTCAGTAAAGCCAGGTATGGCAGGTATCACGATAATCAGTATGCGGCACATGCCTGAGTAAGCTAAAAACTATGGAACATGTGTATTGAGAGTTTTAGGCACATATTAAATGATCATAACTTATCGCCCATTGCACCGACTCACGTTTCAGTAGGGTGAGGAATAAGGGATTAGTGATATCTTGTAAATGTTGTTACCTTTCAGTTTAGGTTTTAAGAAAACCAGTCACTGAGCGTGCTTGTATATGCGTGTGTGTGCGTGTGTACGTGCGGGCGGGTGTGTGCGTGCGTACGTGCGCTTGAACCGTCTCTTCTGCAAGAATAAATCAAATCGGCTCACACACCCAGGTGCTTAGGCTCCGGTGTTCATGCACTGGCGGCGTTGAAGTAAAAGAAAACTGAAAGTAGGCATCACGGATGGGTGGGTGGGGGGGAATCAATGAATTCAGTTAGTGTAGTGTATGGCTACCTGAAGTGTTTGTAAATATATGCAATTGTTATAAAAGTGTTCTCATTACGAATGCATGGGTTGATAATAGTTAAAAGCTGCTTATTATAATACTGAAGTTAACGGTGCACACACTATGACAGACTGGCTTGGGATCAAGATGGGACTGTAGCGATAAAATTCGAATACCCCTAATATTTGGATTCTTGAAGTCATGTTAAAGTACTCTACTAGATGGAGAGGTAGTGTTTCACAGAGTTCACTTGATAGATTAGTGATAGTGCTACTCACGTGGGGTTTAGGTGATAGTGTTATTCTGAGCGTTCAGTTCAGTTGATAAACCTACTTGTTTACTGAACACTTAAAGTCAGATGTTAGTCTACGTTATGAGTTTGAACTTCACGTAATGGTGCTACGCTGAACACGTAGGGGTCAAAGGGCTTAAGTGAGTTCACGGATTTAGATAACCTGTACTAAACACGTAGGGGTCAAAGTGTTTAAGTGAGTTCACGGATTTATATAACCTGTACTAAACATGTAGGGGTCAAATGGCTTGAGTTCACGGATAACCTGTACTAAACACGTGGAGGTCATGTCATAGTGCTGTAGTGAGCACTTGGATTTAGTGGATAGGATTATACTGAACACCTGCATTGAGACTTGAGTGCTTAACTTTATTTGGGTCAGGTGGTACTGCTACACTGCATGCTTTGATCACATGTGGTATAAAAACACTGGTGGTCGTCAGATATTAGTGGTATGAGAAACACTGGTGGTCGTCATGTGTTAGTAGTAGAGGGAACCCTGGTGGTGATCAGATATTAATGGTATAAGAAACACTGGTGGTCGTCAGATATTAGTGGTATAGGAAACACTGGTGGTCGTCAGGTATTGGTGGTATAAGAAAAACTGGTGGTCGTCAGGTATTGGTGGTATAAGAAAAACTGGTGGTGATCAGGTATTGGTGGTATAAGAAAAACTGGTGGTCGTCAGGTATTAGTGGTATAAGAAAAACTGGTGGTCGTCAGGTATTAGTGGTATAAGAAACACTGTCAGGTATTAGTGGTATATGAAACACTGGTGATCGTCAGGTAATAGTAGTATGAGAAACACTGGTGGTTGTCATTTGTTAGTGGTATGAGAAACACTGGTGGTTGTCATTTGTTAGTGGTATGAGAAACACTAGTGGTTGTCATTTGTTAGTGGTATGAGAAACAGTGGCGTTCGTCACATGTTA
Source organism: Sinotaia quadrata (assembly GCA_028829895.1). Classification (NCBI taxonomy): domain Eukaryota; kingdom Metazoa; phylum Mollusca; class Gastropoda; order Architaenioglossa; family Viviparidae; genus Sinotaia; species Sinotaia quadrata. The sequence goes on along the minus strand of CM054177.1, from coordinate 58,628,578 downwards.
GTGCATTGTTGAAAATTTGGAATTTAGTGATAGCACTATACCGAACACTTGTGATCGTCAGGTGAAAGCACTATAATGAACACTTCGGATCGTCAAGTGATAGCACTATACAACTTATGAGATCGCCTTGTGATATCACTATACTAAACACTTCGGGTCAAGTGATATCACTATATTAAACACTTCGGGTCAAGTGATATCACTATACTAAACACTTCGGGTCAAGTGATATCACTATACTAAACACTTCGGGTCAAGTGATATCACTATACTAAACACATCGGGTCATCAGGTGATATCACTATACTAAACACTTCGGGTCAAGTGGTATCACTATACTAAACACTTCGGGTCAAGTGATATCACTATACTAAACACATCGGGTCAGAAGGTGATATCACTATACTAAACATTAGTTTATTTTAACTTTAAATCTTAGCTCAGCCCTACGGTTTTTAAAATCTTAGTTCAGCAGTCTAGTTCTTAGTATTATTGCACTTAAATCAGGATTCATTAGTACTATTGCACTTAAATTCGGTTTCTTTAATGCTCCAGCCCAGGAATGTGACAATTCTTTGAGATCTGTTCATACATTGCAAATAAATTAGTAATATTATTGTTTGTTGGTTTTCATTGCTTTAGATGGCTGTATATTTGGACAGTTGACAGTTTGGATTGTATTGTATTGGGTTGGTTAACTGATGTATTTTTAAATTGCTAATTGATTGGTGCTGCCATATTATTTTGTGTTTTGTTGCAAGCTGTTTAGAAAACAAAAGTCTGCATTGACACTTCGTACGTTTCCGTGTGCAGCAGGAAAAAAAAAACGTTTTAAACGTTTTATATGTATTCATTGAGAAATTTGTTTGGATTCTTCTTAAGTGGAAATGGCATTCCGTTTTCATTTCCTATTACCGACAAGCACATAACTTAAACAGGCCGGCGACTGACTCATTTGTCAACTCTGCATTGTTGTTGTGCAAGGTATTGTGATAGACTATTTTATTCACACACACAAACACACACGCATGCACACACACACTCATTCCCACATCCCCGTTAATTGAAAGAACAGTCAGCCTACAGCATTGTATCTCTGGATCATATCTTCACTCTAGCAGAGTTTACTTCAGCTACTTGGATTGGAATCTGATCAGTTTAAGGGCGAAGCATGTTTGTCACACTTCTTTGCATGATTTAACTATGTGCTTTCTTTTGTGTGTGTGTGTGTGTGTGTGTGAGTGTGTGTGTGTGTGTGAGAGAGAGAGAGAGAGAGAGAGAGAGAGAGAGAAGTGTGAGTGTGCATATGTGTGAGGGAGAGAAAGAAAGTAGTGAGAAAGTGAGAGAGATTATAAGATTAACCTTTCTTTGGCCCATTTTATCATAATAATTTCAAAATAATAAACATTTCCAGATTATTTAACTTTCTTATACCAGAGGTGTTATTTCCATAGGACTTATTTCAGTCTGATATTGTCATGTCGATGTTTACCTGTAAGAGCTGCTTTAGGTAGAAATATTGTCATGTCGATGTTTACCTGTAAGAGCTGCTTTAGGTAGAAATATTGTCATGTCGATGTTTACCTGTAAGAGCTGCTTTAGGTAGAAATATTGTCATGTCGATGTTTACCTGTAAGAGCTGCTTTAGGTAGAAATATTGTCATGTCGATGTTTACCAGTAAGAGTTGTTCTAAGCAGTAATATTGTCATGACGATGTTTAAGTGTAGGAGCTATGGTTGATAACAATATTGCTATGCCGATTTTTTCCTGCATCAGTTTTTTTCACTGGCGACATTACTATGACAGTATTGATATTACTGATAACAAGGTTGTATGAAAATATGATTATGACAAAACATCAGTAAAAACAACTCCCTTAAGAAGATATTATCATGACAATATTGCCACTAAAAGTACAACCTTGTTATCAGTAATGTCACTACTGTCACTACTATAAGTCTTGTTTCCAGCAATTTCATTACTGTCAAAGAAATTATTTCATACAATGTTGTTTCCAGTAATGACAATACTGTCATGGTTTCATATAAGAGTTGTTTTTTTTTTTAGTAATGTCAATACTGTCATTGTTTCATATAAGAGTTGTTTTTAGTAATATCAATACTATCATGGTTTCATATAAGAGTTGCTTTTAGTAATATCAGTACTGTCATTGTTTCATGTAAAAGATGTTTTTAGTAATGTTAACACTGTCATAGAATATTTATTTTACAAAAGAGTTGTTTTTAGCAATGTCAATACTGTCGTGGCTTCATATAAGAGTTGTTTTCAGTAATGTCAACACTGTCATGATTTAATATAAGAGTGGTTTCCAGTAATTTTAATTCTGTCAAGGAAATGCTTTCATACAATGTTGTTTCCTGTAATGTCAATACTGTCATGATTTCACATAAGAGTTGTTTTTCAATAACGTCATTACTCTCATAAAATGACTTCAGACAAGTGTTGCTTTCAGTATTATAGAAATGATTTCATACAAGAGTTGTTTTCAGTTTTGTCATAACGATATTTTCATACAAGAGTTGTTTTCAGTTTTTGTCATAACAATATTTTCATACAAGAGTTGTTTAAAATAATGTCACTACTGTCATGGTTTCATATAAGAGTTGTTTCAGTGACAATAGTGATATATCATTATTTTATTGCACAGGCTGTTTTCATTAGTAATACTATCATGATGATGGTTTCATGTAGGAGTATTTTTAATGTTGATATTGTCATCCCAATGTTTTCAACTGGAGATGTTTTCAGGGGCAATAGTGTGATCACAATGTTTTCAACTGGAGATGTTTTCAGGGGCAATAATGTGATCACAATGTTTTCAACTGGAGATGTTTTCAGAGCCGATGTTGTCATATATATCCCTTTAAGTGCTCTTTTGTGAGTGCATTATTGTACAATCAATTATTTTCTAACAAAATTGCTTTCAGAGGTGATACTATCATACAATGTTGTGATAATCACTTGGAGATGGTTTCAGAGGTGATATGCATTGCGATTCAGAAATATGAATCACAATTTCACGTATCTCCATACTGAATATGGTCATCAATCCAGTGGCACTGCTTGCCACGAATTCAGTGACAAGGTTTCTAGAAAGCAGAATGCTGTTTGAAAGTAGAAATGTTTTAGAGTTGTGTCTGGAATTTTCTGCTGTCATTGTCCCGTCCTTTTGCTTCAAGGAGGACTCCAACATGTTAAATATTGAGTTTCACCCAATACAATACAAGTTTAATAGGCCCTGTGTTCACCTTATGAACTATCTTCACCTGTCTAGACATGATTGTGTTTGGGGGCGTCATATATATATACATCCATTGATCTGTCCGGTATTCGAACCAATCACATCGATTTGTGATTACAGTTGTGCCTAAGGTGTAGTGTACGACCCCTACATCCATAGTCCAAATCACCCACCCATATGCCATAAGTGAGACAACAATTATTACATGAATATTGTACAGATTTTCAAAGGCCTTTCTGTTTTAAGCTTTAGTTTGTTTTTATGCGTGCATGTGTACAAATACGTGAGCGTGTGTGTGTGTGTGTGTGTGTGTGTGTGTGTGTGTGTGTGTGTGTGTGTGTGTGTGTGTGTGTGTGCATGCACTGATTTTCTAGCGCTGCACATAGAATGCGACAATATTTATGTAATGGGGTTAAGCCCAAACCACATAATTTAACACTAGTTTCCTTTCAAACACTAAAACCTGGATTTGGTCGTATTCATAGTGAATTGTCAACAGACCGAGACAGATGACCAGAGAGTGTGTACTGAAGCAGATGTGGATCTTTCTTCAGTGAATCAACATGATGTGTTTACTTCTTTCTGAACACTGCTACGGATTTCCTCGACATGATTATTCTAGTTTTCCTTCTTTCTCTCTTCTTTCACACTAATGCTCGTTTGGACTCGAGTACTGCGCTGTTAGCACTCTCATGCTAATAAACTTTTGGGTTGTACTGGCTAGCACTCATTTGACTGAACACTCATGCTAATAAACTTTTGGGTTGACTGGCTAGCACTCATTTGACTGAACACGTAAGGCTAAACTCATTGCCGTGTAGTAACTCTCACTCACTGTCATAATGGCTAACAGTCGTTACGTTGAAGTAGTGGTCAAAATTGTATTACGTTGTAATGGCTAACACTAATTATAGTATGAGTGGTTAACATTCCTTATGTTACAGTGGCTAAAACTCACTACGCCGTAGTAGTTCTTAAAATAAAATGGTGTTATAGTAGCTAACACTAACTTGTTATGATCGTGGCTAACACTCATTATGTTGCAGTGGCTAGCACATTATGAAAGTGGCTAACACTTCTTATGTCGCAGTGGTTAACATTCGTAAGGTTATAGTGATCGCGCTCATTTCTAAAAATAGAATGGCAAACTGTTGAAGTGGTAAACGTTCAGTTTTATCGGTATTTTCACTCATTACTTAGAGAAGTTTAATTTATATTACTTTCTACAGCAAACACTTATTATGATAGTGGCAACACTTATTGTATTTTAACAATGACTAACATTACAATAGGTTTTAATGGCTAACATTATGTTGCATTCGCTAACTATTCATGTTGCAGTGGCTAAAATTACACGAGACTGTAGAATAATATTCAATATAGTGTCTAATATTCATTATGTTGCAGTGGCTAAATTTACTTTATGATCTAGCATTATGTCACAGTGGCTAAAATTATATTAGGACGTGGTAGTTAATGCACTTTGTTACACGTCCAAATTTACATTACGTTGCAGTTGACTACCATTCTTTAAAGTGGCTAACGCATTACGATACGCTGGCTAGACATTCATTAGGTGCAACTTATCGCTAGTGACTTACGTTACACGTGCTGCCTAATCATAAGCTGTACTGCTTGAATTCTCATTACATCTACTGGCTGATCGCGAATTACGTTACTCTAGTTATAAATTATATATGTCTTAAGTTGTACTGGTTGAACTCTCATTACATCTACTGGCTGATCGCGAATTACGTTACTCTAGTTATAAATTATATATGTCTTAAGTTGTACTGGTTGAACTCTCATTACATCTACTGGCTGATCGCGAATTACGTTACTCTAGTTATACATGTCTTAAGTTGTACTGGTTGAACTCTCATTCCATCTACTGGCTGATCACGAAGTACTCTAGTTGTACATGTACTAAGTTGTACTGGTTGAACCTCATTACATCTACTGGCTGATCACGTATAACGTAACATTAGCATTGTGTGTGTGTAGCGTGGTATGGTTAAACGCTCGAGGTCTATCAATGTTAAGTGTCATTATATTTTACGTTCGGGCCACTAATGACGTAACACTAGTGGTGCGTATAATAACGACATATTGACTAGATTCTCATTACATTGTTCTGTACATGTACTACCCCTAGTTTACCAAACCCATCCAATGTTCTACAATGCAATACCACTAGTTTATCAAGTTCATCCAATGTTTTACAATGTACTACCATTAGTTTATTAAGTTAATCCAATGTTTTACAATGTACTACCACTAGTTTATCAAGATGGGTGATCGTATTAGACACTGTAGTGTAGTGGGTGACCGTGATAGACATACCAGATAGGTGACTGTAGTGGGGGACCGTGTTAGACATACCAGATAGGTGACTGTAGTGGGTGACCGTGTTAGACATACCAGATAGGTGACTGTAGTGGGTGACCGTGTTAGACATACCAGATAGGTGACTGTAGTGGGTGACCGTGTTAGACATACCAGATAGGTGACTGTAGTGGGTGACCGTGTTAGACATACCAGATAGGTGACTGTAGTGGGTGACCGTGATAGACAATACTAGATACACAGAAAATGCTGTCTTGGTATGAAATTCTGTTCCTACAGCACTGACTGACAATATCTACCCAAAGCACGTTGAAATGAATGAAAGCGAACAATAAATAAAAAAATCAATCAATCAGCATTGTCTTGCCAAGTGTCAGAGTTATCGTCCTCGCTCAATGTTGCTTTTCAACAAACAAAACAAACAATCAAGAAATAAAATTAAATTAAAAAAACAACATAAAGGTTAGATGTGATGCAATCAGTAACGGTGTGGTCAGTGAATAATCTTAATCATTCACAAAATGATGACAGAATGTTTTTAATTAGCGTTTGAAAGTGATACAATCACCCACAATATGATAAGTGAATGTTGTGAATTCGTGATTATGAATTATGCAATTATCCACAGTCTGATAAATGAATGTTGTAAATAATGGCGGGAGCTTGAGGCTACCACAAGTGATAAGTGAATGTTGTTAATTAACGACTGAGAGTGATGCAGTTATCCAGTCTGATAAATGGATGCTGTAAATAATGGAGGGAGCTAGAGGCTACCACAAGTGATAAGTGAATGTTGTTAATTAACGATTGAGAGTGATGCACACAGCCTGGAGTGATAATACTACTGATTGTTAAAAATGACTTGCTGAATTTGGTTCTCCAGTTTCAAGTTTACTAAATGCTGCATTAGCGAACTCAATTTTTCTCCATTTATATATTCAATCTATTTTATCAATGAGGGGAAAGTTTACTAAATGCTGCATTAATGAACTCAATTTTTCTCCATTTATATATTCAATCTAAATTAACAGTGAGGGGAAAAGAAAGGCGGAACAGTCATTACATGTGCTTTGTGACATTCTCAATGGCTGTATGTCACTAGTGCTTGCAATATAGTGAGAGGACTGTCAATGGCTGTGTCACTAGTTTTTGCAATATTTTGAGAGGACTCACCGACAGCGAGTTATTAGTGTTTGAACATATTGAGAGGACTCACTGACAGTGAGTTAATAATGTTTGCAATATATTGAGAGAATTGTCAATGGCTTTGTGTCACTAGCCTTCAAGAGTGTTGTGAGGACTAACAGCTAAAGCGTGTTACTGAATTTGCAGCGTGTTGTGAAGACTGAAGTGACAAGTGTCACTGACACTTGCAGCGTGTTGTGAAGACTGAAGTGACAAGAGTCACCGACACTTGCAGATTGTTTGTGAGGTCTGACAGTGGCCGGTGTTACCGGATCATTTGGTTGTGCCCTGATTTGAGTGGACTGTGAACGGAATATGTAATACTTCAACAACACAAAATCAGACAAATTTCACGTGAATTATGCTTAACATGCATGTCAACAACCATTGTCACGAAAGGACCGATGTCAGCACACCCACCCACCCTAGTGCCCATTCTATGCGATGGCTTTCCGACTAAAAAATAAATCAATGAAATATTACACTGACACCCAAGCTGAGTGTGTTTGTTTGTGTCAACATGACCGATTTTAAACGGATTAACGATGTAGGCTATGAAGAGAGGTGAGGGAATCTTGAAATCAGTTAATGTCAGAGTCAACTTTTTGCAGACAAAGTAAAATGATAAGTAAACATTATATGTTCACCTGATATTTATTTCGATTTTGTCCAAGGTCACTTAGGTGCTTCAAATACATTTCATTATCGGAATCCACCTGCTTGACTATGGGTCCAAGATGAGGAGGAGGTAGTGGGTGGGGTTCTCGAGGGTTTTATACGCGGGAATATATTGATCTGGAGCATAATAGAGGAAATACTTCTCGCTGTTCTCAAACGTCTCTAGCATCTACTTATTTATTTTAATGTGAGCTACAAGGAAGAGATTGTGTGTGCGTGTGCGTGTGTGTGTGTGTGTGTGTGTATGTGTGTGTGTGTGTGTGTGTGTGTGTGTGTGTGTGTGTGTGTGTGTGAGTGTGTTGTACAATCTACAAAGAAGAAAAATTATTAAAGAAAATTATTTGAATAACCTTTGATCTTCTAATGAACAGACTATTACCTTAAAGTTAAATATCAATTTTTTAAAAAATATAAACGTAAGGAAAGTTTATTTAGGAATTTTTAAGAACCCCTACTTGTGTGTTATTTATGCCGTTGCTAGGCTTATTTTAAAAGCATCATTTTTAATTAATAGTGAATGTATTTTGATTATATCAAATGTATTATAATTATGATAAGTAAATAAATAAATGATAAATACTTCAGCTTGTTCCATAAATAATTCAGTTTTGTTTCATGAAAGATATTCACTGTTTGTTCTATAAATAATTCAGTTTTGTTTCATGAAAGATATTCACTGTTTGTTCTATAAATAATTCAGTTTTAATCTCATGAAAAGATAAATAATGCCTGTTCTGTAAATAATTCAGTCTTAAGTCTCATGAAAAGACTAGCAGTGCAGCCCGGATATAGAGTGCAGATTGATATTAAATTAATAGGGACCGGTGACGGGGATGAATCCTGACCCCCTCCCTACAACCGTTCCAGGGGCGGGGGGGGGGGGGATTGTCAGCTTTTTTGTTCTCTCAGTGACCATGAATGATATTAAAAGCACAATGGCTTTAAATGGCTTCCCGTTTGTTTTCATTACGCTGTAACATGGACTAACACAATGTTAACACAAAGGCCCTCCCGTTACTTTGCATTACGCTATAACATGGATTAATATAATGTTAACACAATGGCCCTCCCGTTACTTTGCATTACGCTATATCATGGATCAAAGTGATCGTTTGATGATGGAAACAGTGTACTGAACCTGGATAATTTAACTAATTTTATCCATATAACAATCACAATTTTTTAATATTTGCAACAAAACGCAGAGAAAATAAATTGCACGATTGTCACCTAGATAATAATATGCACATAACACGAATTTTTGTAAGTATGACATGACAAAGTCAGAAAAAGGGCCGAAGCTCTTTATAGTTCTGTCATCAATGTCAGCCGAAGTATGACATGACAAAGTCAGACAAATGGACCAAAGCTCTTTATAGTTCTGTCATCAATGTCAGCCGAAGTATGACATGACAAAGTCAGACAAATGGACCAAAGCTCTTTATAGTTCTGTCATCAATGTCAGCCGAAGTATGACATGACAAAGTCAGAAAAATGGACCAAAGCTCTTTATAGTTCTGTCATCAATGTCAGCCGAAGTATGACATGACAAAGTCAGAAAAATGGACCAAAGCTCTTATAGTTCTGTCATCAATGTCAGCCGAAGAATGACATGACAAAGTCAGAAAAATGGACCAAAGCTCTTTATAGTTCTGTCATCAATGTCAGCCGAAGTTCAAGAAGAAAGTAAACGAGTTCAAAGGAAGAGTCGTCTTACCTGATCGGCTGACAAATAATAAACAAGAAAAAAATCTGAAGGAAATTGAATGTGTCATAAATAAGGAATGAATTATAAATAAATAAACAAGATGAAAATGAAAATAATGTTTTAAAATATTTATCAATCCTAATATTTATGCAACTTTCGGACATTGTATCAGGAGAAGCGTAAATTAACACCCACAGTTCAACTGGTCTGAAATGACACACAACACTACAGGTATTCTCAAGAGAGATTAAATGACACATAACACTACACGTATTCTCAAGAGAGATGAAATGACACACAACACTACACGTATTCTTAAGAGAGATGAAATGACACACAACACTACGCGTATTCTCAAGAGAGATGAAATGACACACAACACTACACGTATTCTCAAGAGAGATGAAATGACACACAACACTACACGTATTCTTAAGAGAGATGAAATGACACAACATTACACGTATTCTTAAGAGAAATAAAATGGCACACATTTACACGTATTCTCAAGAGGGATGCGCAGTAACATTCAGTAAGCTATTCTATCTACGAGCAAAGGCACAATCGAAAGAATAAATTAAGTCTAAATCATGACTGGATACATATCGGAGGTGGGTGGACGAGGCAATTTTGTATCTCAGTTTCCTGTGTTTAAAACTTGTGTTTAAAAAAAGAAGGCGCTCTCAAATTTGTACTTCTCATTGAGACATAGAAATATTTCTGTATCTTTCGACAAGGGCAAACATATAAATTTTCCACGAACTGTGTGGAAGTAACCTTTGACCCAATCTTTACGGAAAAGTCCGAGAAGAATTTCGGAAAATATTAATGTCAATCACTAATGTCATCTGCTAGTTCTATTTGTAGGGCAATAAATGACTTCCTAAAATTAAAAATAATTAAACGCGAAGTGAAGATATGAACAAAAGGAAATTCAGTTAATATTTTTTTTCTTCTGAAAACTGGATGTTTCGTGGGAAATCCAACGAGCCCATATTTATGCATATGGACGGAACACTCCCGACGTTTGTCCCGGGGATAAACCACACCTACAAGCAAAGTGTCACCTTTATAGCTATCTCCCAGCGACTGTGAATCGAGAACATTCGAATACACAGGAAGATATTTGTTTCTCCCCTTAGTCAGTCTTACGAAAAATAAATTGGTTTTCTTCTACTCAAATGTAAAAGTGAATGGAGGCAACAGAAGTTGTATAGATCTACATCTTTATGTCCGGTAATTAGCAGTCTTATAGAACTTTGTATACATGTTTGTCTGGTAATTAGCAATCTTATAGAACTTTGTATACATGTTTGTCTGGTAATTAGCAATCTTATAGAACTTTGTATACATGTTGGTCTGGTAATTAGCAATCTTATAGAACTTTGTATACATGTTGGTCTGGTAATTAGCAATCTTATAGAACTTTGTATACATGTTTGTCTGGTAATTAGCAATCTTATAGAACTTTGTATACATGTTGGTCTGGTAATTTAGCAGTCTTATGGAACTTTGTATACATTCTATATGTCTGTTATTTAGCAGTCTTATGAAAATTTGTATACATCTTTATGTCTGGTAATTTAGCAGTCTTATGGAAATTTGTATACATCTTTATGTCTGGTAATTTAGCAGTCCTATTGAACTCGACGTATACATATTTGTCTGGTTTCGAACTGTAGGACTGACTCAAAATGTAACAGCCAAGGACACAGGTGGCTTGCATACTTTATTGTGAAAAATTTATCTAAATCCTTTCTTATTTGCTAGAGCTTATATAAGGAGAGTAACTACTTTTCAAAAACAGATAATATCACTCCACTTCCTTCCCGTCTTCACTGACCACCTGCTCATAGCAGGATACAAGATTTCTTCTCTTCGTCGTGTTACACCTGTCTGATCCCATACAGGTACACTGCTGCTAGAAGCTTGCGCTCTTCATCAGATACAGGCATTTTCAACATTCCGAAAGCAAAGCATGTCACACAGTCAACGTTCATTTGCTTATCAGTGTTCTTATAACTGGAATGTGCTGCCTTTCGAGCCGAGACGTAGAGAGGCAATGGTCATTTTCTATGAAAGATGTCAAGATATGCTTTCATCAGCAAGAAAAGCTTTGTTTCGTATGTGTCGTCGTTCGCTCAAACTGAATATTTTTAATTTTATGTTTCTCTTTCAGTAAATATTTTGTTATATATTTTGGATTCTTCTTGATTTTTGTTGTATTATCTGTATTTTTCTAATGTATTTTTTTTTTTATATATAGTTTGTGTAAAAAATTGATGTTTTATGTGTGAATACTGTAAATAGTTTAGAACTTTATTGGGTTTTTTTCCCTATTTATTGTTATTATTATTCAAATTTATCAAAATTTTATTTGCATATGCAAGAACATATGCGAGACTAACTAGCTATTACATTCAGCTATATTTAAAAAAGATATTTGCATGCACTAGTCTTGAATTGGGAGGACGTTTCCGCGACCGCTGGTTTTGTGTTCAAGCATGTACTAGAGCTAATAAATATAGTCTAACTAGTTATTACATTCAGTTTTAGTGTTAAAATGTATTTGCATGTACTAGTGATACATATAGAGACTAGTTAGTAGATTTATCAAAAACCTAGTTGCATTCATTAATGCTTTTAGGAGTTATTTTTTTAAAAACCTTTTTAACTTTATTTAGTACTTATATAAAAACAAACTAGTTATTAAATTAGGTTTTATAATATATAAAGAAAAACTAGTTATTAAATTAAGTTTTATAATATATAAAGAAAAACTAGTTATTAAATTAGGTTTTATAATATATAAAGAAAAACTAGTTATTACATTATGTTTTATTATGTAGTGCATACATAGAAACTATGCAGATGTTAATTCAGTTTTATATTTTTATAAAATTATTTACATTTACTAGAGCTTATATAAAGTTCAAAGTAGTTGTTACAATCTGTTTTATTATTAATGAAAAAACACTTTTACTGTGCGAATATAAGTCTAGCTAACTGTTGCACTCAGTTTATATTTTAAAAATATATTTCAGTCTTTAGTCTTTGTAAAGAGTTTGTTAATTTCAATGAATTTTATATTGTTTTGCAACAATCTATTTTATTAACTAGTGCTTATATAAGGAGTCTAGTGTGCTAATTACAATAAATTTTATGCTGTTTTACAATGATCTTTTAATTCATTAGTGCTTACGTAAAGAGTCTAACTTGTTCATTACTGTTTTAGTATGTGCTACATTACTTGTGATGTTATGTGTAAGAATGAAATAATGTGTTACATTACTTGTGGTGTTATGTGTAAGAATGAAATAATGTGTTACATTACTTGTGATGTTATATGTAAGAATGAAATAATGAGTTACACTACTTGTGAAGTTATATGTAAGAATGTATTGTTACATTACTTGTGATGTTATGTGTATGAATGAAATAATGTGTTACATTATTTATGATGTTATGTGTAAGAATGAAATAATGTGAATATAATTGACTAATACACGTTGGCAAGGACATAAAATGCATTAGTGTAAAATGGGGCTATGATGAAGTGTAATTTACCAATATACATTGGCATTCACACAGAAATGCATTAGTGTAAAATTATGAAAAAATAGAAAACATTCAAATCAATATGTTGTTGGGGGAAGGGGGTTGTACCAGACTACAAACTTTTCAAACACCCATCGTAGATGTTCTGTTTTCTTCTTATTTAATAATATTTATGAATACACGGTTCCTTAAGAAATGTCTTACAGCCTTTGAAATATTTCAGACTTACTCTAAAATATTCTCTTCTTGAAATTACATGTAGGTCATACTATATATTTCAATTGGTAAGCAGATAGACAGACACAGATAGGAAGTAAGATAGACACAGATAGAGAGAAAGATAGACAGATAAACAAAAACGGATAGACAGTAAGACATACAAGTTTTAGGGATTCAAATATTTCAGTACATGGGTTTACTTTACAAGAAGACCGCTGATGTCAGAATTTAAGAAAAATGTCATGTTTTTTACCTGAACAATAATCCATGAGCGATCTGCCCCATTTACAAGCAATACATTTTAATAACAAGTAGTAACTTTTTTTTAAAAAAAAACAAAAACACTTTTATGCCGGTTTAGTTTTGACCGCAAAATCTTTTTATTTCTTTTCTAAAATGTTTACTTCTAAATTGTGCGAAGTGTTTTGAAACAGAACAGTAAGCCTGTTATAATTTTAAAATAATAATGTTGGAAAACAATATCGCAATGAAAATAGCTTCTTTTCGAGTGAGTTCGAAACTTTTCTAGATGAGCTGATTGAGGCTCCTCCCTCATCAAGCGTTCGTTAGCACGTGCGTGCATATTCATTTTATTGACTCGGCGAGGCAGACAGTTCACGTGAACTCTTTCCCGGTATAGGTAACTTGCTTCGTGAGCTCGTGGCTTGCATTATGTTACAATAAAAATCATATAATTATGATTTATACGATCAAACAGCGCATATATTTCGCAATACAAAATCTGCCTCTGTTTGCTTATCGCTATCTTCGTACTGTTCTCTGTCTCGTCTGGCGGGAGCGCTGGAACCCTCTCAATCTCTCTCATAGATCCCCCCCCCCCTCCGTCTTTTCTTATTTAACTGAAGCGCTTTAACTGTACCTACTGAAGAATGGGATGAAGTTTATATTTCTTGTCTTGTTTCAGGTAATAATACTAAGCAAACTCGATGTGGCGCCTTAAAAACGAAAACAGTGTGAATGTGCGTGTGTCGGAACCTCGCCAATCCTCAGATAGCGAGAACTTTTATTTTGATTGACAGATGCACTCATTCATTCAACTAACGCAAATTTCCTTATAAGGAAATGAGGGCTGGGACATCGCAAAGAGTTTTCCCGATGGCCACTATTACGAATCCCAGTCATTGTTAAAACTTTATGAGTGGTCGTCTGTTGAGTTAATGCCTGTTGTTTAACATTTACGTCTAGCAACTGTCGTACGCGCGATTAAAGGCACCAGGCGTTAGCTGCTAGTTAGCCGGCCTTCGAATCGCGCTAATGGTCTATGCCGCTAGCCAGTTGTCTAGATGCAGCAACTTGTCCCAAATGTGGAAATTGACGTCACGAACTACGCGTACATCCGCTCGCCCCAATACTTTTGTAACTTTTATTTCTTTTGGAGTTAAATTATAATATAAATATATTTTTCTCTTTACAAACAAAATATAAACGCAATCGTTGTTCTTAACTAAGTGGCAAAGTGAATGCCTGGCTACTTCCCATCCTAGTTCGGGACTATGTTTTGTGTCGCAGGCCCTCACCTGTTACACAAGTAGTAAACAAGTCTGGGTGAACTCAATTTCGTGCAAACTTTCATCGCTGTCCTCCCATCTGAAGGTAACCCAGGAAAACTTCAGGATTTTACAGGATTTTTTTCGACAAAAAGTGAGTTTTGTGTTGCTGGAGATTGTGAAGATTTGCGTTTCAGGGGAAAAGGTTACATTTACCTGCGAAAATGTCCCAAGATCGGACGAGTTCCCATGTTGTTCATGTGCGTGAGAACAGTGCTTCGGAAATGGAGGCGCTCTTCAAGGTAGTGGATCCGCACGCAGCGGACGTGAGCAAATCCATACCTTTGAGAGACAGGAACTTACCCGCATCATTTTTTCAACAGCCAGGACTCAGTCCAGGGCACGGGAAGAATGGTCCCGAACCGGGTTACGGAGAGGTGGGGCCGGGCCACATGCGGGCCCACTCCTCCCCGGCCAGTTTGCAGCAAACCCTGTCGGCGGCCCCCCAGCCCCCGCCCCCACATCATCTTCGCCAACATAGTTGTGAACTGCTCGATGAACCTCTACCCCCGGGCTGGGGCATGGCCAGGACTCCACAAGGACAAAGGTATTTCCTAAAGTAAGTCACCTGGCCACTCTGTTTCTCCTCTTTTCGATCCCCAGACTTCATGTGTTGTCGCCATATTGGACGTTTAGCTAGTGTGTGAAAGGTATCGTAAGGTATCGTATTTGGAGTAGTTGTTTGGTCGTAGTGTGCATGTAGTTTGTGTGTGCGTGTAATGTTTCGCCTTGCCGATACCCCAGCTGTGCAGTTAAAGCGACGAACGAAGCAAGTAAGTTTTCTTCGCCAAGATGCTTCAATTCATGGTTATGCTACAAGGGACGGGTGGATATTTTTGAAGCTGTCACTGCTTTTGTGTTAAAAATAATTAATATATTTTTAGTTATTGTATTGTGATAGTCATTCTCTAGAGCGTGCCCTTTTGTTGTGTTTAGATTAAAACCGCACTTACCGAGGGGCATAAAAGTTATTTATCCTTTGTTGCTCTCGTTAAATATTTTTCTCGTTTCTTGACCACTCCCATCTTGATATCTGTATGCCTAGTGGTTCTCTTTATTAATTCTGTACAAGTACAGAGAAGTAATTTTAGAAGATATTAGAAGGATTATAAAGAATTGTATTTGCTTTTCTTCCGCGCCTTAGTACTTTTAAAAAATAAAAATCAGCACTGTGAAATTTATGCAGATATAGATCAAACTCCCAACCATCTAAACCGATACAGAAACAGTAAACATACATTAAATGCTGTTGGAGTTGGGTTTTTCCCACACTCACCTTTGGGCAAGCACATATAATTTATGAATCTAGCTGTTAGATGCGTTAATACTAGAAGGAAAGTTTAAAATAGGGATAACCTGTGTAAAAATACATGCTCTAGTTACTGTCTGAACTTTTATTTTTTTTAAATTACCAGTATTATTTTGATATATTTCTGTTCACAACTAGTCACCCAATATTATATTATAAGCCTGTTTTTTCCCCAGTCGTTTCATTATTAAGCTGGTTTTTTTTCAATCTCAGACAGTCTTAAATTTTAATTATTTCACACACATCTGTACTTGTCTGTCAGCTTTTTATTTAAGTGATGTGTGACGTCAGAGCTTGATAAAGAATGATAATGGTAAACAGTTTTAATAGGGTTCTTTTTTGTTTCATTTAAAAAAAAATAATTAGTTGATCTGCTTTCTAAAGTTGAAACCATTGTAGTTGTACATTTGACTACACAATAATTTTGTTGTTGTTATGAAGTTAATTTGTGAAATTGAACAATAGGTCTAATACATTTTAATTCCTTTGACTCGTTTGAGTACATTGATACATATCCGAGACTTTTGGAGTGTAAACATACAAAAAGGCAGTATAATGTATATATTTGTAGAGAGAATGTATAGGAAATTGTAAATAAACAGAAACTAGTGAAAGCTCCATTTGGAAGTTCAAGTTGTACTTTTTTTGTAAATGAAATTTAAATTGCTGGTAATTGGGGGTTCTTAGCATTTTATAAAACTCGGGTGCATCTGGAACTTAAATCAGAAGTTATAATATACTGTTTGTATATAATATAGATCAGGTAATAATATACTTTCCCCCTCTTCTTAGGAATACATTACAATAAACACCAGTGTCAAACTTCAATGAACTTTCTGAATAATTTTATTTCTTTGACTTTCACGTGTCTCGTGATATATCTGAAGAAATATATGCTGCTATAGATATCTGATGGTATACTGTAATGTAGGGCTCAATCGATCAGTCAATCTCGCAAGAATCGTGGCGACTCATGACCACGAGAATTGATTAGTAAAACTGATGGTGATCAGAGCCCTACTGTACTTGTCCTTAATTCATTGATACATATGATCTTGTGAGGACCATGTGTGTGTTCATAGGCTTTCATTCACAAATACATCTAAAGTTGCATGTATTGTGCATTATCTATGATTGTTAACACAGGTTTTTCATTCATTAATACTTCTCATTGAACTGTAAGTGTAATTTGTTCTTAACACTACGGGGAACCCTCAATCACTGCTTCGTGCAGTAAGTTTTGGTTTACTGTTTATTAGCACAGATCTTTCATTTGTTGATATGTCTGATACATAATATGTTTCATACAGGTCCATCATTCATGGATAATAATTAATTCAACAGTATGCTTTGTACTGTGTGTTAAATAATATGGGTCCATCTTTCAGTGATACTGATAGTGTGTTTTATACTGTATGGTAACACAGGTCTACCACTCAGTGATATATAAATATTTGACAGTGCTCTGTACTGTATCAGTGTATGGTAACACATGTCTATCGTTCACTGACACATATGATGGAGTACTATATTACAATATGTGCATTAACATAGGTCCTTTCTTCATTGATACATATGATGATAATGGACCTTTCTTCATAAGTTCATTGGTACATATAATGATAAATGCCAAGTGTGTTTTAACTCTGGTTCTTCATTCACTGATACATCTGGTGTACTGCTAACAAGTGTTTTTTGACATTAGTCTTTCATTCACTGGCAGTGACACATCATGGAGCAGAATAGTGGCTTCAGCCAAACAAGGATATGTAACTTAGAACTCAGAGTCATTTTCACTATTTACAGTATAATTTCTTTTCTTTTCTTTTTAAAATCTCTAATTGAGAAATCTACTGAATTAGTGATCATTTGCTTGACTATTATATTAGTAGTCAATAGCTTAGAAAACTACTGCATTCATGATTGATTGTCTAGTATTTTTAGTACTAGTATAGTAGTAACATTATTAAGTCTGTAAGTTAGAAATTTAATGAATTAATGATCAGTTTGCTTGACAAGTATTGAAGAACTAGTAGTCATTTATTGAGAAGTATGTTGCATTAATGATTGCTTGTATAATTTGAGTAAATTATGTAATGGCTAAGAATCATATATAATTCACTGTTGTATAATTTGAGTAAACTAAGTAATGACTAATACTGTAATAGGCCAGTACTATTATAAATATAATCCATGTTTGAATAATTTGAGAACCTGAGCACTGGTTAGAGGCTTTTGATTCTTCTCAGATATTCTGCTTTGAGCAAGTTGTTTCAGGCTCTTAGCAGGTTTCTTGTCTACAATCATAGTCATATCATTATTATGATAATGGATGTTCATTTGCACTGTTTATCCAAAGAAATCTTAAGTACACACAATCATGGCTACTAGTACTATGCTCATTGGTGTCTGTGAGGATCATTGGAGAAAAATATCAACAAGCAAGGCTGTGACCTTTCTCATTTGAGACTACTGACTAATGCTTCATATCTTCCATCCATGCTTCCACATGTCATAAGATTTGCGTAGGTCATAGGTTGTTTGATTATTGCTTACACAATTGAATACGTTGGGTATAGTTTGAGTAGGTTGCGCGGGTTAGAAATAAGAGTTGTTTAGAAGTTGGTAGAGGCTTTTTGATCTATCCATGCTCAGAAGCCAGTTCTGTGGTCATAAAATTCATCATCCATTCATAACGTCATTTCACTTTGACATTAGTGATGAATTAAAATACATCTATATGAGCTTAAGCATGGTGCTATAAATCACTACTTGATGGAAGAAATTTGAAAAATGTATTTTGATGTGCAGTATAAGGAGTCCAATTAAAGCAAAGTTTTATATTAAATAATATGCCATCTAACCAGTCAAAAAGGATATAGTGGGATGAGTGGGTAGGTTAACTTGTTAAGATATGGGGTGAAATACTTGTGGTTAATGATTTCACAAACCACACTATCTCTTGGTTTATTTCATTTTATATAAGTATTTATAAACATGGCAGGCCTCACATTTTACAATTTGAAAACTACTGCAAGATTATTAAATAATTAATTGTACATGGCAGGCCTCACATTTTACAATTTGAAAACTACTGCAAGATTATTAAATAATTGTACATTGCAGGCCTCACATTTTACAATTTGAAAACTACTGCAAGATTATTAAATAATTAATTGTACATTGCAGGCCTCACACTTTAATAAATTTTGAGAATGGCTGTGAGAATATTCAGTAATTTTAGTAGTAACACAGTAATCATTTAAGAACTACTGTGAGAATATTAACTCATTCTTGTAGTGGTAACATGCCAAGTCTCACACACTTTTTTCCTCAGTTTGATTTGAACAGGCTACAAAGAACAGTTTAATGTTAATACATTGAGCAAGTCTCATGCTTGGAAATTAATTATATTTCTCATTGCTTTTTTTATTTTTTATTTTAATGGCATATGGCTACAAGATTACAATTTCAGAAGTTGCCAAGGAAACTGGTTCTGCAACTGTTACTACAACTTGGGATGTTTCTAGTTTTAGATTTTAAAAAATCTTTCCTGAAACATGCCCTCATTTATTTCTTGTATTTTGTCACAAAGACCCAGCTGACATCTGTAAATGTTTCATTCCCATTCCCTCTCTTCCTCCCTATCACATTATTTGACCTCTGATTACATTCTGATTCCTAGTATTTCATTTTCAGTATTATTCTAGTGTTTTACTCTTTCTCACCTTGACCTATAAAACTCAGTTTCATTTTTACATTTTTTATCTCCTTTCATGACCTCTAATGATTATACTCCCTCTATTTTCTGCACTTTCTCTTATTTTGACCTAAAAATGCTTGTTTTCTAATTATTAGTATTCTATTTCTATGCTTTCTCCAGTTGTGCTATTTCCAATTCTTTCTTTCCATTATCTTTAATCTACTCACTTTCCACATATGATCTTTAGTATTCTACTCTTTAATATCTCTTTAATCTAATACTCACTTTCCACGTATGATCTTTTAGTATTCTACTCTTTCATGACCTCTTTAAAAATAATGTTTTCATTCATTTAACTAGATTTTCTCAATTTCTGCTTTTATAACTATGAATCTGTAAGTTTAATGTTGGCAGACAGATAAAAAATAAAATCATAGCATTAAGTGATCTGTCCTTCATTGTCAGGAATTGACACATTTGTGCAAAAAAGCTGCATATATAGATGGCTTGCTTGCTTTCCTATCAAATATTGAATTTAACACTAAGAATGCCAATCAAAGTTTGTTAATAAAGCAAGGAGTTTCTGTACTGAGATTTTACACAGTGGTAGAAAACACTAGTTTGAGTGTGGTCTCTTAACAATTGTTTGATTTGCAAACTCATACAATCAAGATGGCAAGCTATACTGTTTGCCTTGATTGTTTGAATAAGCAGTAATTTTGAATTAGATTTCCTTTCATAAAGTATTTCACTGGAAACATCACTTGATAATTTTATGTTGCTTTATACTTTATAGCATTATTCAACTTTGTCATTTAGAATCCTGCACAAGACTGGTGTTTTTTTTAAAAATTCTTTTTTGCACATTACACAATTCAAATAATTATTAAAATAATATTACATAAAAAGGGTGTTATAATTCACCAACTATTACTCTTCGAGAAGGGCTTCAAGTTGTAGAGGAGTGTGAATTTAATGTGTTATGAAATAATGAATAATTTAAAGCACCCATTCTAAAAATCTGAAAAACTTATAGGACATTAAGAGTTATGTAAATATTCAAGTTGACATTTATAATATCTAGTGCTGTTCATCTTCGGAGGAGTGTGTGTGTGTGTGTGTGTATACTGTTAAGCTAGGTCTTTAATTTCATAAACTGTACATCATTTCTGGTTTTGCTGATAAAAATTTAATGCATTGACAAAGTCATATTTACTGCTTTATTGTGATTTGAAAATTAAAAAAATACAAATATAGTTTGCATTTCTTTTATTACAACTGCATTTGCTGATTAACACTTTAGATTTTAAATTGTTTACTGCATTTGACTGTTAATGTTTTGCCAGGTGTGGATTTATTTTAGATTGAGTGCTGCATTGCTTTGTTTTCTGTGTGTAATCCACCCCTCTTGTTCATTCTTTCTCAATTTTGGCCAGGGATTACTTTGTTTAGCCTGTTGCATGTCATGATTGGTATGGGTGATTGTTCATGCGCTAGATAATAGATTGTAGTTAAAGAAAGTGCATGATGTAATAGGCCTCAGATTCTATTAAACTGAGTATTTTAATTGTTATTGTTAACCGCAGTTGTTTCTGAGTTGTATTTCCTTTTTGCTTGTTTTTTAGCATTTTCAGTATCAATATATCATTATATATGTCTTATGTGTGAGTTGTAAGAATGTGTTGAGTTGTTGTATAGTGTGTTGAGGATTCCATGATTTTGTTTTCTGTTTCAGTGGTCTAAGTGTATAATGTAATTCTTGGTATACTACAAAGTACAATGTAATTCCTGGCCTGCTTGTTCCAGCTAAGAATCTGACTATATTTAAGTAGAGTGAATTACAAATAATTACTGTCTTTGAAACTCTGTTACTAATAACTATTACATTAATTGTGGTTTTTCAGGCAGTTGACATCATATGGAATGTGGGGCATAAATAATAGCCCCTTGCTAACAGTACATCCTAAGCCATGTTAGTACTCTAGTATTTATGTACTTAGTGCAAGATGGAATGTGTGGAGCATAGACTTGCTGTCACAGTAGCAATTATTCCCCTGGCCTTGCTGGCAAATTATATTGATCTACATGTGTGTATGTGTTCTTTTGTAATGCAATTTGGAATGTGGACATAACCATGTTGTTGGTACATCTCATGACTTGCTATTATTATTAAATACTTCTAAACATGTACTACACTATTCAAGATGCATCTTAGGACACCTTCCAGCTAGCAGATTATACCTGTGTGTTTTTGTGTGTGTATATATATATTATGATACAGACCAGGCAACCATCTCCATAGTAATTCATGCCACTTGAATGAAACTCGCTATTTTAAAAAAAAATCGATTGAAATTAATGAAAAATATTACCAAAATAATTTAAGATTCTTTATAATGTTTTACAGTGCTTGCATTTGAATGTGTCTTTAAACTTTGAAAAGTATTTGAATATTGAAAAAAAGAGCATTTAGTATTCCTTGAAACACTTGAAATTAGACAAAAATTATTACTTGTGTTTATTATAAATAAAAGTTTAAAGTGATGTGCTGGTGGATATTTATTTATTCTTTTTATCATTTTGTACTTAACCAAAGGAAATAATACAATTTACCGAGTAGTCTCCCTTGAAACGAATTGGATATAAACCAGAGGTCTGCAAACTTTTTGGACTACTAGGCCATTTTAGGAGGTCAGGAAGGCACACTAGACCAGAAATGGTCAAAACTACACCATTACTAGGCTTGAATAAAAGTCTTTGCACTTTATTTGTGCAATTTAATGTGTAATATTAATAAAGAGAAGACACTATACAGTGTACACAACTTCAAGGGGTAGGGATGGACAAAAGTTAGAAAAAAATTTGAAAAAAAATTATCTATGTGGATTGATTAGGCCAGTCATACCCACATACACTGATGTTGAACTTTAACTAAGCCAGTGCTTGTACAATTAAAATAATTTCGTCTTTCTTACCTTTTAAAAATAAACTGTATTTAGATTGTTGAAGTGAAGGGGAACAAAACAGTGACAATTCAATTAGGCTGGATCCAATAATAAATAAGGGGGGGGGGAGAGATTAGGTCAGACTGAAATACTAGCTAGGCCGTATTTGGCCTAAAGGCCGGACTTTGCTGACCCCTGCTATAAACTATGTAATATGTATATTTTTTTTAAAACTGCAAAAGAAATTAGTTCCTAGTCCTACTGACTACACCATAGTTCAATTTTAAAGAATTAAAATTGTTTAAGATTTATTATAGCAATGACATTAACTATTCAAATTTGCTTTTAAAACAAAATTTAAAATGACTTAAGGCAATATGTATACATAATACACAGTAAATCTTCCAACTAACTTGTAAACTTATAATAGCTAAATACAGCAAAAATATCTGAAACCATCCCCTTGGCGTGGTTGGGACTCCAGAATCTAATGAGGGGAAGGGGCTATTCAGGATGGAAACAGAAATGTGCCAAGACAATCCCACTCAAGCTCTGGAGACAAAGGAAGTTAATGCAACCAGCCACATATTTTTCATGAATCAAATATAGTAATTGTAACTTTATTGCTAATTGTAAAAGTTATTGAAAAACAAATAATTGATTCACTATTTATATTTTTTTATTACATTTCTTCACTGGACTTAATGTTATACTCACAGTGTATTCTTTATTGACAATGGTTTTATAACATTTTTGGTACATTACAATTCAGTTGATTTTCTTAAATGGATGTGCTTTTCTGATCTGTTGCACTGTCGTAAAACCCATTACCTGCCCTCCAGTTTACATACACCTTTTGTTTACAAAATTTTCACCCTCACTAGTGGTTTGAGTTAGCAGGTCTGTTAACATGCATTTTATGGTGCAAGATGGAATGTGTGGCATGCCTTGCTATTAAATACTAGTATATGTATGCTCTGGAAGTTCAAGATAGAATGAGGGACACAGTATTGTTAGGAGTATATCCCACTCCTTTAGTAAATACTAGTACATGTTAATATGTTTACTCAGTTTGAGCAAGATGAAATGCAAGGCATAATTTTGCTAGCAGTACATTTCATGCTTTACTAGGTAGTAAATACTAATAGTAATACTGTAATACTAATAGTAATACTTGTTTACTTCAATAGTGCAATGTAGAAAGTGTTGTGACCTCATTTATATGCTGTTGCTATTAATAAAAACCCCACATCATTATTTGTTTAGCTTGAGTATCATGTTTGCTTCCAAAAGATTTTGTTGCACAAGAAATTTTTTTATTTTTTTTGTGGGGGTTAAAATTTAATACCTAGGGTAAAAAGACTGGATATTCTAGGAAATGGTCCAACTGTGTACTCATTCATATTCTTAATTGTCATTGGATAAAGCATACTGCCTCACAGTATACCTATTAGGCTATTGTTATCCCTTCACACAAGCTAGACACTACCTTGGACTAGGGAGTGGCAACACTAAAGTCACTGTTAAGCTTGTCACATTACCAGGGATCCAGTCAGAGTACCTTGAGCAAGAAGCTAATGTTCTACTTTCTGCCTATTTTGCCGGCCCCCTTCACAAGATTACATCTCATTTACACAAGTGATTGTAATCTTGTTCACATAAGTGAGTGTTATGTATAAATCTAAAGATATGCCCATTTGATGATGATTATTATTTAATAAGAAATATTCCCTCATATCTACTAATCTAGTTAGGAATTTCTTCTTGGCTTACGCAAGATATAATAATGGTAGTTCTCTAGTGTATCACTTGCTGCAATAATTATAAAGCCCACTGCTATTATCCTGATAATTTAACTAAATGGCTGCATTTCATTCTTGTTTTCAACTAAGTCTTCCTTAAGGTCATACTTCAAGTTTATATTTACAAAAATTCATTCACTTTAAAAGCTAGTTGTTGGATTCAGAGTTAACTCACACAAACACCTCATGTAAACATAATACCACTCATCTCTAGAGCCATTACGTTGTAGGACCTATTGTGTTTAATAAAATCCCTCATCTCTAGAGCCATTACGTTGTAGGACCTATTGTGTTTAATAAAATCCCTCCTCTAGAGCCATTACGTTGTAGGACCTATTGTGTTTAATAAAATCCCTCATCTCTAGAGCCATTGTAGGGCCTATTCCATCTGCATGAAATTTAAGACTCATCGGTGATTGGATTGTTTCTTCAATTGTTGCTGTGTCATTAATAAGTCTGGGCTCTGGCTGCAAAATCTGCTCACTTGTATTCACTATCTGCTGCTTCCAGAGTGCGATATGTGCCCTTTAGTATATGGTTTCAACTACTATTCATATACATAACAGTGCAGGCTAGTTCGTGGTTTTGCCTATTATTTATATGTAACAGAGCAGGTCAGTATAAGGATTCACATATTTTTATATAATAGTGCAGACCAATTCAGGGATTTGCCTGTATAATACTGCAGGCCATTTTATGGATTTAATGCTCGTGTTTTATTTTGCATTTGAAACAATCTTGTGGTCAGTCAGAAGTATGCTTGCATAAAATCTCCCACTTTACATATTTTTTGTCCTGCTGTGTATGGAAGTTAGGCTGTTGATGGGTTTCTTTTAAATTTTATTTTACAGAAAAAGTGCAGCTGCCATTGTGCACAGTGGATGCAGATGCATTTAGTCTTAAAAACACATCCATTTGATCAGGTTGTTTTCTTAAATAATATAACACATCCATTTAAGGAGAACTTTCTTTCCTTAGTCCACTTGACCCATTTGTCACTGCATCAAAGTTCAGAAATGTCTTACATATCAGTGAAATGTCAGAACTATAGTGTTTGCTGAATAGTCTGACAGTATGATTATTTGTGTGTTGGGTAGTTTGACTATTGTGTGTGTTGGGTAGTCTGACAGTATGACTATTGTTTGTGTTTTAGGTTGTGGGGGGTAATTATGATTTCTTTTTTTGTTAAAATTGAAAGTGTATACATGCATTGTAAGTGTGTGTTGTAGTACTTGTACAGACTTATCTGACAACATTATGTTAAGATTTGGGATTGTTTGGAACTTGTCAGGACTTTTAAAATACTGAGAGATGCTGTGCTTCTCTTTGACGAATTTTCTTTTGTAAGGATTTCTGCAACCTTATGATAAGCAAAAGTCATTGTTTGGTTTGTAGTTGACATTGATTTTACTATAACCTGTACTGAATTTAATGCAACACAAATTGGGGGTGCCCATAAAACTTTTCATTAAGAAGTCATGGGATTTTTGTGTCTGTTCATGGTCACTCTGCCCCTCGCACCACAAACCACAATGTAATGTTAATTTGCATAGAGACTTTCTCAGATGGATCAGATATTCACGGTCATTTGAGTTTGAATCTGATGTAATCATTCAAAATCTGTTTATAATAGTTTTACTAATCCATACCCAACCTACTGAATTTAACTCCTGGGCTTTAACTTAGCCGACTAGGATGTGTCACGTCATTTGGTTGTTGTGATTAAAGGAGTTGTGGCCTTCACTCATAATCAGGTCCTAAAATGCAGAAATGCTCATTGATCACCCAGCCAAAATAATCACTACCCAAACTTCAACCATTAAAACATCACATGCTCATTGACCACCCAGCAGAAATAATCACTGCCCAAACATCACCATTAAAACCTTCACAGATGAAATAGAGACAATTGGGGTGGGGGGAATTAATAATTGAACCACAACCACAGAAGTACCAATAAGGCAAATTAAACCACCTCAAAAAGAACACTAGAAAAATGTAACAAAATCTACTTCCCCGTCCTTTAAAAGATTGTTTCTATAATGCCTGTAGGATAAATTCTCAGACTGGATCAAAGTATACACATATGCCTTTCATGGTCGTGTAACAGGAAAAACATGCATTACATTCCCAGCGATCATGACACTAGCCTGAATCACAGACAACACCTGCAATTGCACAGTTGAGATGATGACCATACTAAATGGCTTTATTCAAGCTACCAAAAACAAACCAGACAACAAATTTCTTGTACTGTTATAGCTACAAGACACCCTCTTGGCTGTGAAAGCTCTTAATAAACTGCACAGACCAGACTTTTGTTGACTAATACTAGATCAAATGCGAAAACTAACTGATACAAGTGATAGAGGGGATGAAGTTAAGCTCATATGGATCCCTGCCCAGATGAACATATCAGGCAATGAAAAAGCAGATAAACTGGCTAAAAAGAAGATAAAGAATTAAAAGTTATTACCACACCACAAGAAAACTTCAACATCTTGAAAAAAAATCCAAACTGACAAAATCTGGGAAATCCAATATTTAAAGCTAGCAAAAGGACGAAAAGCCCAGATATATAAGACAACAAATAATACACCAACATTCTGTAATAGCACTAGAAGAGAACAATCAAGAATGTCTAAAATCACACTAGAAAGTGAAATAACAAGTTATAAGATAATTAATTAAGTGCATCTGTAGTGAGCAACTAACAATAGAACAAATTATAGACTAATTGTAATTAGACTAATTGTTCATACTAATTGTAATAGGAGTAGAAAGATAAGTGACAGAATATTTAATAGAAATGACCTGACAACCGTGTCAAGAGTACTAACCCTGCCCCCTCAGGGGGACAATGACATGAGTGCATGGGCAGTTTGAATAGGATGGTAGTGGGCCATCAACCATTATAACTATAAAGTTCCCATATTACATGTATATATATTCACTTCACTGTTAAATATCTGGGTGATCCGCCCCCTCCCCAAAAAAAAAAAAAAATAATAATAAAAGTAAATATATAAATTAGATGGATAGTGGTGGGAAGCTGACTGACTGGATCACTACCACCTACACAGTCCAAGGCTTGCCAAAAGTGTAAGTACTAACTACCTACAGTAATAATTGGGAGAAGACCACCTAAATATCTTAACTTTAACCTATTAAAATAACAGACAAATTTATAAACAAAATCACCCATGCAACAACTATAGTACTATACTAACCTCATCAAAATCCAACAGCAAAAAGTACATAAAAAATAAACTAAGAGAAACAAACAAAACTGTACACAACTACTTATACCGAACAAACATTATACAGATAGTTACCCTCCCCCCCCCCGCCTCGCAGACACTACTCATAGTCATAACCAATCCCCAGCGCGAAATCGGCCTAGGTGGGAAGCGCGCCCCATAAATTAAGGCTTCATAGGTAGAAAGGTTTAAGAAGTAATGAGTCATGAAGTCACGGTCCTTTATGGTCGTGGGTAAGGAGTTTTAGGTCTAATGATTAAGTTGGTACTGAATATTTGGCCGCGGGTAAGGATTTTTAGGTCATGCATAGATTGGTACACGGATTATTTGATGGTCATGGGCCTAATGTTTAGACAAATACTGATTATTTGGTGTTGTGGGTACAGAAATTTAGAGGCCTGATTGTTTGAGGAAGGATCTTTTGTCAAGGTTATCGTATGATGGATGGGTTGGGGTGATTAGACTCACTAGCGCATACTGGTTGTTAGGTAGTCGAGTTTAAAGAGTTATAGACCTAAAAGATTGATTGATACTGACTGTTTTTGGTAGTCGTGAGTAAGAGGTTATAACGTATTGGAAGAATTAAGATTAATTACGTTGTGTTAGTGTGTACAGTGGATATTTCGGTGATCGTGGGGCGCAATAGATGGATATACGGTAGTGAGTCTGGAATACTGATTATGCAGTATGGGGTGCGTGCATACATACCATTTGTTACAGTTGTGGCTACCATGAATAGTTAGGTTGTGTAAAGGTCTTTAGGTACAATCAATAATTAATAATAATTAATAATCATGGTTGCTATTTAAAGACAGATAATGGTAGTTGGGTGCAATGGATAGTCAAGTTGCTTAAATGGACATAGGTGTTATGAAAAGACAGGATGGTGATTGGGTGCCACAGACAAGTTGGGTAATGGTAGTGAGGTTCACAGTTTGTGATGTGGTCGTGGGAACCATGAATAGAAAGGTTGTGCGATGGTCGCTGAGTGATATACTACTGGCTAATCTATCTAGCACTGAATGTGTGGCTGGTGCGTACATTTTTTTCTTATTGTAGTGCTGACGTCAACCTGCTACCTACTTAAATGTTCACTTTGCTTTTCGACTTAATACCTACTTTAATGTTCACTTCGCTTTTTCTGCACCGGTATAGCATGTTTATCTTTTTATGTGAATTTTGTTTCAGAAGTGAACCATTATCGTTTGTTTTGGCAAACGTTGGCATTTCTTGTCACACGCGCGCGAAAATAAAACAGCGAACTACCACCCGAGGCCATCCAGTTTAGGTGAGCCATTGCAGCATAGGAAAAGTTGGTAACCTTTCGTACTGAGTGACCTTTAGCGATAGTGTAATGGTCTCTTTGCTGGACACTCGCCAGGCCTCTCGTGACGGCTGATCACATAGCTTGACCTTTCTGTCACCTTGAAGCCGGTGACTTTGAACTGATCCAGTCTCTTATTGCTTGTTTCTGGTTGGATATTTAGTCGACTTCATTTTAGTGCTCGAGTGGCAAGTAACTATATTGGGGATTGCCCACTTTGATTTAGTGGCAAGTAACTATTGGGGATTGCCCTTTTTGATTTAGTGGCAGGTAACTATATTGGGGATTGCCCATTTTGATTTAGTGGCAAGTAACTATATTGGGGATTGCCCACTTTTGATTTAGTGGCAAGTAACTATATTGGGGATTGCCCTCTTTGATTTAGTGGCAGGTAACTATATTGGGGATTGCCCATTTTGATTTAGTGGCAAGTAACTATATTGGGGATTGCCCACTTTTGATTTAGTGGCAAGTAACTATATTGGGGATTGCCCTCTTTGATTTAGTGGCAGGTAACTATATTGGGGATTGCTCAGTTTTACCAGTTTAACATGTGCTGCACTGATTAATGACACGTTTTAGCCTGACTTTGTCCGACATATTGCACATTTCCAGGTAAATACATGTTATAGGCCTGTAGTGTTTGTATGCCTGACCGACTTAAGGCGCACTACCTGATAAAAACGTCTTAAAGGCCTGTTTGGATGTGTGTGTGCATGACACGAGTTATGCAACGTAATTATTATCGTTTTACATTTTATCCAGCAAAAATTGCACTGACATCGTTATAGAATTTTTTTGTCCAGCATGATTGGTGCTAATTTTTTTTTAATTCCTAAGTATACTAATAAAAATTACACTGTAGTATGCCATTTGATTTCATTCAGCTAATGTAAGTTTTTTCTAAACTGATGGAAAAGAAAGGTCAAATCCACTGCTAATTGAAGTAAGTCCTGTACTTTGGACTTGAACTTGTACGCAGTTATCAGTTTCATCATATACTTTTTCTTTTTTTATTATCATGACTCATCTGCATCTGCCCTTTCACAGCTTGTAAGCAAAGCGCCAGACATTTCTATAATTACTTTAGATGTATGGCCGCTCTGTCAGGGTCTCAGTGGTAACAGAAGACAACACACAGTGTATGAGCTACACGTTTTGCCCATTAAGTCGGAAAGTGTGCCTTCCTCTCTTTGTTAGCAGTTTGCCCGAAAAAAAACGTTGCCTTCTCTGTTAGATTACTCACCCGACCCTCCTCCCTCCTTACGTTATAGGATTTATCTGGCGGTGCCCCCACCAAAAAAAAAACAACAACCCAGTCAGTCTCCTTGTTTTCTTCTTAAAGTCAAGGCGTGCAACGTCCGTTTTTAGCAGTCTCCTAGTAGTCTCCCTGTTCTTTAAGTCAAGGCGTGCAACGTCCGTTTTTAGCAATCTCCTAGTAGTCTCCCTGTTCTTAAAGTCAAAGACGTGCCACAACCGTATTTAGCAGTCTCCTTGTTTTGTTCTTAAAAGTCAAAGACGTGCCACAACCGTATTTAGCAGTCTCCTTGTTTTGTTCTTAAAGTCAAAGACATGCCACAACCGTATTTAGCAGTCTCCTAGTAGTCTCCCTGTTCTTTAAGTCAAGGCGTGCAACGTCCGTTTTTAGCAATCTCCTAGTAGTCTCCCTGTTCTTAAAGTCAAAGACGTGCCACAACCGTATTTAGCAGTCTCCTTGTTTTGTTCTTAAAAGTCAAAGACGTGCCACAACCGTATTTAGCAGTCTCCTTGTTTTGTTCTTAAAGTCAAAGACATGCCACAACCGTATTTAGCAGTCTCCTTGTTTTGTTCTTAAAGTCAAAGACATGCCACAACCGTATTTAGCAGTCTCCTTGTTTTGTTCTTAAAGTCAAAGACATGCCACAACCGTATTTAGCAGTCTCCTTGTTTTGTTCTTAAAGTCAAAGACATGCCACAACCGTATTTAGCAGTCTCCTTGTTTTGTTCTTAAAATCAAAGACGTGCCACAACCGTATTTAGCAGTCTCCTTGTTTTGTTCTTAAAGTCAAAGATGTGCCACAACCGTATTTAGCAGTCTCCTTGTTTTGTTCTTAAAATCAAAGACGTGCCACAACCGTATTTAGCAGTCTCCTTGTTTTGTTCTTAAAATCAAAGACGTGCCACAACCGTATTTAGCAGTCTCCTTGTTTTGTTCTTAAAAGTCAAAGACGTGCCACAACCGTATTTAGCAGTTTTCTAATCGCCTATATAAAATAGTGTATTCTTCGGTTAGATTATCCACCCGCTCTCTTCTTTCCCTTGGAAATAGACATATATTTGGGAGATCCCCACACACAAAAGCCAGTCCGTCCGGCTGTTTATTAGCGGTATTCTACATATTTTGCTCCTACAGAAATAGTGTTTCTTTCTTAGCAATTTTCTACGGGTCATTCCATGAAATAGTGGTGTGTTCAATCTGCTTGCAGTTTTCTACATATTTTGCCTATAAAAAAAAAAAATTAACGTTCTTCTGCTTCAATAGTGTCTTCTTTTTTTTTTTACGTTTTGCGGCGTTAAGAACAGTGAGCCTCCATCTGTTTATAAACGGTTGCTGACAAGAAGTGTTGCAAGCTGAATCATACTAGAATGTTGCACTTTATCATGTGTATGTTGAGGGGAGGAAAATTACAGTTAAAGCCTTGTAACTTGGATTGGGAATTTTAAATGTGGTATGATATGGTGGTAAAGGGAAGGTGGAGACTGGCGGTTTTAAAGCACGTGACTGTTCTGCTGTTGCTGTGCCAGGTAGTGAAATCGACAGAAGCTGCCGTTATCCTAAGAAGTAACTAACCAACTATTGTAGGTCTTTTTGGTCTGGACTACAGACGTTGTGCCCCTTCCTTGTGTGTATGTGTTTAAAGTAAGTGTAGATGGAAGGGGGAGATAAATGTACTGAGAGGTAAAGCACTTTTCCTCAAAAGACACCGCTATGGCGATTCGTGTTCAGAACACAAGAGATAGGTTGGATTGAAATCTTTCTTAAATATAATTTCAAATCTGAATAGCTCCAGATGTATTTTAGTTCAGACGTCAGCCGGATACTAGTGGTCAAGACTCTTTTTACTCGAAGACTTTCTTTTCAGTTGCAGAATGCAATATGAGCCATGTGACGGAGTAACAATGATTAATAATTATAATCGGCACATTAGGTAATAGTGATGATAGCCATATTTACCTCTGCTTTATTGACAGATTTAAGCAATACCGCTCTTGGCAAAATCAAAGCATCAGTGATAATACAAATTAGGTATTAATCGTATAACAGACACAATACAAAAATATAACACAGTTTAAAAGTATAACACAGACACAGTACAGAAGTATGACGCATGGCAAAAGTATAACAGACACAGTGCAAACGTATAACACATATGCAGTATAGGAGTATGACATAGACACAATACACAAAAAAAAAGTATAATACAGGCACAGTACAAAAGTATGACACATGGCAGAAGTAGAACACAGACATAATACAAAAAGTATAGCACAATATAAAAATATGACATAACACAAGCGAATACAAAAAGTATAGCACAATATAAAAGTGTTACAGGCATAAAAATGTATAGCGCAATACAACACATCTGACATAGACACAATACAAAAGTATGGCACAAACGCAATACAACACTATGATATAGACACAATACAAAAGTATGGCACAGACGCAATACAACACTATGATATAGACACAATACAAAAGTTTAATAGACAATGCAAAAGTTTAAATTGCTTTTTTAAATTAAAAAAAAAATCCTCTCATCCGGATATTTAGAGTCCATGTGTTCTTTCTTTTTTTCTTTCGTTTGCAAAGAGTTCGTTGCGATGTTTTTTTATGGAATAATTTTTTTAAGGCAGCACGGTTAGTTAGGTTTTCATTTCAATAATCATATCTTCATACATTCTCTTCTTCAAGTTACCCCGCCTAGTTTCTGAACATTTTAATAAATAAATAAAATAAAGTCTCTCGTTCCATAATGTTCATTTTCGGACGTTTTATATTCAAGGCTGCGTTCACTCCTCCTGCTGTTTCAAAGACGAAGAAAAATCTTTTCGGTGACGTTAAACAAAATCCACCAAATTCCCCTACATTCTAGAAAAAGAACAAATTCCCCTACATTCTAGAAAAAGAACAAATTCCTCCATGCGTCAGTTTCAGAATCCAGTTTCACAAAATCAGAGTTCGATTTACACACTTGCATCCTCTGATATAACATGGAACCTGTACACTTCTACGCCAGTAGTGGATTCAAACTTAATTTGTTCATGCTAATTTATTTACTCTGGTTTGATCCAGTGGTCGTAGCATATAAACGTTTTCTTTTCAGCCACATGCTGGGCAGATCCAGTGGTAGCATAACTGTTTTCAGGTCATCCACATGCTGTCAGTTTTATACTTTGTAATTCGTAACTCTGCACTTTGTCTCGATGGTTGGTCTTCCCTCACGCGCTACAAACTCCAACAGGCCCCGAACTGTGGAAAAGTCCCTTGAGTTGACTAAACAGCTGTCGACTTGGCTACTGTCCAAATATTGACAAGCAGCTTGCAGACAGCTAATTTTGTTTCTAAAGAACTCAACAATAAAGTGATAATGCTCTAAACTAAGCTAAGTAACAATTATTGCTTTTTACACACAATCTTTGCTTAACTTTAATACTAACTAGGCACTGTTAAAAGTGTTATGTGCACATTCCTTGCTTAACCTTAACAATTACTGCTTCCTATGCACAGTTCTTGCTTAACTCATAAGTTCACTGTTATGCATTCCTGTGCACAATTCTTGCTTAACTTTAACACTGTATATTTTGCTGGGAGATGGGCAAGATGTTAATTCTCCACCATCCTGGGCTGCCCGTAACCATAGGCTAATCCCCAAAACATACCTGGCTGGCCACATGTTTTAGAAGGATGAATGCTAGATATTGTAGAGTAGAAGAGTGATAGTTCTAGAAGATAGCTCAAGCCCTGTGATGCATACAGCCAGGATAGTAAATGCAGGTGACAGACTACAACATATAACATGCAAGTCACACTAACATAAGCGGCCTAAGTATCAATAATGTATTCAACAATAAATGTATTTAACAAGAAGTAACATAATACAGCGTGGTTACATATCAGCAATAGTTCAACAATTAGAGTTTATATATATTTAAATATTATAACCACAACCATGTGGCGTTTTAGAGAATGTTCGTTTTGATTCCCACGGCATTGTAAGTGTAATAGTTATTTGGTTCATTTTTCTGAGTGAACTCTAAAAGTACTTTAATTTAAGTTGAAGTGAATTTGATTGATTGTGTCTTGACTGAAGCTGTGTGGTTGTGACTTTATGAATGCATAACTTTTGGTATGCCTGACATGCAGTTTAAGTCCCAGTGAATGTTGTTAGCAAATGCTCATGTGGATCATTGAACCAGTCCTTGGCATATGGGTTCTGCTTTAGTACTGCTTGCATTGTAAAACTCATCAAAGTCAACATCCATTTTGTAGTCTGTTCACACGAGCCATTATGTGATACACTAAGTTGTTGTGTAGACTTCTGACACTAAATAAGGAAAAAGCCCCTATGACAGGTAGTAGTGGAATACTACCTAATTCTTTTTTTCTCCATATCTATTCTGTCCTTGGGTACATACAACTCACCCCCTTTCACTCTGACACCCTAGTTATATTGGCAACCAGTAATAGAAACAACATTCCATACAAAGTTACCTAGTGTACCTTGATTAACGCCAAGTTTCTTATTAACTGGATCTCTTTAGAACCTAAACATAACATCAGCCCATACATTTTTGACACCAACTCTAAGCATTGATTTATATATCTAAACATATAATAAGAATGTTATGCTGTCAGTTTGTGTGGGCCTAATGTAAATAATAATAAAATGTACTGGGAAAATTTTGATCAGCCTTTTTCTCTTATATAACATAGTGCCATAGAATCAAGATAGGCTATATAACATAGTGCCATAGAATCAAGATAGGCTATATAACATAGTGCCATAGAACCAAGATAGGCTATATAACATAGTACCATAGAATCAAGATAGGCTATATAACATAGTGCCCTAGAATCAAGATAGGCTATATAACATCATGCTATTCCATAAGGGAGCTCGCAAGTAGCCCTGAAACTACTAAAATTTTCCATTAAAAGTAAAGCACATGCGTGCGGGCCTTGGCTAATATATCGCTGTGACCTCTGTGCACAGCAGACGATTCATGCCTCACTCAGCTTTTCTTATTCTTGGTATTAGAATTTAGGCAGTAGTAAATATTGGATTTTGTTGGGTTGCTTATTTTTGCAATGCCTGCCCGAAAGAGATCGAATCACATTTTCTTTCTATAATTTTTTCTCTCTCTTCATTTCTTTCTTTCTCTTGACTATGTTCTCTCTTGCTTATCACTTCCTCCATTTTCTTCTTTCATTCATTTATTTCTCCCTTCTTTCTGTCAACTTTTTCATTCTCCCATCTATCCGTTTTTTTTCATTTTTTTTTGTTATGCTGTATTATTTTTTTACATGGCGAAAAAAAAACAAGCAGTGTACTATAAAATAATTGTACTTATTTTGAAAACTTATATTTACGAAAGAGAAGCAGAAGCTAGTAAGTTCTATGCCTAGCTGGTTGGACATTGCATTGCTAGTTGGACATTGCCTAGCTGGTTGGGCATTGCATGGCTGGCTAGATAGACCTCGCTGCCCCTCTATTTGACCCCTGACCTTCATTCACTGAAATAGAGCATGACGTCATACGCTTTTTTCTGAATTACATAAGAAAGCAGCAAAACCTTATGAATATATTTTCACGTGGAAAACAGATCCGTTGTCTGTATTACATATGGTATCACATACATTTGTATTGATGACTGCTGGATTGTTTTCATGACAGGTTTTAATGTATTTGTATATCTTGACAGAAAACAGATTTTTTAAAAAAAATTTTAATTAGTCCTTTTACTTGTATTGCTATGTTCATCAAACAGGCACTTTACAATGAGATTAAAACGCTAAAAATGTTTAATTAGTCCTTTTACTTGTATTGCTATGTTCATCAAACAGGCACTTTACAATGAGATTAAAACGCTAAAATCCAGTCGCGTCATTTGTAGTCTGCTTCTTGAAGGTCGATCTGCATGCAATTTTTGAAGCTTGGTCTACAGTTCTTGAAGATCATTCTTCAGTTCTGAAGGTCAGTCTGCTGTTCTCTATTCGAGTCTATAGTTCTATACTGTATCACCCAATCACCCCTTCCCCCATCCACTCATCGCCGTCTTATTTTGTCTCCGTCAGTCCCAAGATCTGTTCTCACCTATTGCATTGTTTACAAATACTGCATTGTTTACAAATACTGCATTGTTCTCAAACACTGCATTGTTCTCACTTATTGCATTGTTCTCAAACACTGCATTGTTCTCACTTATTGCATTGTTCTCACCTTTTGCATTGTTCTCACTTATTGCATTGTTCTCAAATACTGCATTATTCTCACCTTTTTCATTGTTCTCACCTTTTGCGTTGTTCTCAAATACTACTTTGTTCTTAATGCTACCCGAACACGTAACTGTGGACTTGCTTTGTAACTGGCGAAGTACCGTCAGTGTTGTCTTCTAATGCTTTCGCGAACGCTGCGAAATGCATTAGCGGCTGCACTTAGGAGACACTTAACGACGGCTCTCAGGAACTGTATTGAAGTAACATTACATGCGTACGGCGCTCTTTTCCCCAAGTGGCTACTGAGGTAAATAATTATTACAGTGAAACGTGTACTTCAATAACAGCGATTCCTTTAAATCTCATAGGATTTCATACATGGCTTACACACAGATTAGAGTTTTTTTTTGCCTTGTAAACTTGGTCTTCTAGTGTTAGCTGTATAAAATTTATCTCCAGTGTTAGTTGTATAAAATTTATCTCCAGTGTTAGTTGTACCGCATTTTAAAGTTAGAGTATCTTTCCAGAATTGATTGTAAAAATTGTACCCTGGTAAAAGTGGAGATTTATTATCATTATATTGCTTAACCTGAATGGTACATAATTAAAAATAATTATGTAGCTATTCTATTTAAAACTTAAACGGTAAGCTGTATTGCAAGGCAGAAGTCGCTTTATCGTAACGTAACCTACTTCATATTCCTATGGAAAATATTTAGTGATAAACACTATAGCGTGAAAAACATGTTAAGTCCTTTTTTTTTTTTAAAACGGCGTTAGTGTAAATGTGTTTTCAAAACGGCAATTGCATAACTCTGTTTAAAGAACGGCATTAGTGTCAACCTATTTTTAGAGCGTCTTAAACTTAAGACTCGGGGCAAGGTGGTGGTGGTGTATTGTTTCTTTGATCTGTACATAACTTAAGGTGTCTCCATGCATGTTACGTGTCAAGATGTACGAACTCATTCGGCATTGCAATGAAATGTCTAGTCACCTTGGTGTTAGAGATCATTTTTATGACGCGGCATTTCTTCCTTCATCGTCACCACCGTACACATATCGCGCGCACAAACACACTATCCATTCAAGTACAAGAAACTCACTTTTCATTTCGCTAAATAAAAGACACCCCCCCCCCCAAACACACACACACACACACCACACACACACAGACTACCAATGTCAGTAAATACAATTTCTTTCTCATGCATATCTTTATTATGCAAAATGTTGCATTTTAAAATCATGGACAGTACAATTACATGTTACATTGGTCACTAACAATTGCACATTATATTTGAAAATGAACGGTAAAAGTTATGCGTTGCAAATGAAAATGGACAGCAGCAATTGTTTTTTTAAATAGACAATAGTCGTTTTACATTTTTAAAAAAATGGTCACTAGCGGTCATACATTTGCATATAGTCAGTAGCAGTAGCTTGTGTCTGTGTATTATATTTTAATGTTATACATTACTTTGAAAATAGTCACATTACATTGAAAAAGCAGTAGTACTTTTTGTGTGTGTATTATATTTTAATGTTATACATTACATTGAAAATAGCAGTAGTAGTTTTTGTGTGTGTATTATATATACATATATAGTGCTATACATTACATTTGAAAATGCTCAATAGCAGTTATTTATTACATTTGAAAAAGTGTGCACTTAACTTTTGAAAATGGTCAGTAAGTGCTGCATTTTGCATTTGAAATGGACGGTACGATAGGGTTGGGGCTGACTAAATGTTTAAAGTATTTGTGTACACACACACACACACACACACACACACACACACACACACACACACACACACACACACACACATGAATACATCAGCTACTTAATAATATTCAACTCCGCCTGTCGTTTACTTCAGAAAATGAACAAATTTTATGTGTTAGGTACTGTTTTCCTAAATGTATAAAGATTCAGGCTTTAGGGCGCTTTGACCTGAATTATAAGACCCAGAATTTGAGGCATGTTTACCTAAATCAACAGTCATACTTTCGGGTACGTTTCTCAAAATCGGAAAAGACACGAACTTTCGGGTACATTTACATAATCGGAAAGATCCAGACTTTCGGGAACGTTAAGAATTGGCCCGGGGTGGGCATCGCTCTGCGTGTTGCTGTTTTTACTGCTAGACTAAGTGGGGTGGGCAAACTTTTGAGAGCACGGGCCAGATAAAGCTGTTGGAACAGTTCGTGGGCCGGATACACGACCAAATATCACAAACCCAGCAAGTTCAGAATATAAAATGAGAACTAAAGTAATTTTAAGAGAATGTTTTTTTTGTTTTTTTAAAAAAACACCTCAGGTTCAATGAAAAGTTAATGAGATGGATGGTGTTGTTTACAATGAATCAGTGATTCAATGTCTGGCTTAACTGATGAGGTTGACAAGCGAAGAATGTCATTTAGATAGGTCAGAGAGTTGAGAGTGAAGGCGACTCTTTGTACATTTAATCTTTGAGAACAGTTATTCACAGCAAAATGTGCTCCCGAACATAGCTACAATGCGCTGAGCATTTGCATGATGAAAGGATGACATCACGAAAAAAAGAAAGAAGAGGTGCGGAACTTTGCTTTTAACTCATCGCTGCATTGCATATTTACCAACTCCATCTGCGAGGAAGCTGGAGCGTCATCCACTCTGATTTCAAAAGGGGCACTGAACAACTTGTAAACTGCAGAGAGTGGTCTGATACCCCAAAACGTGAGGCAAATTCTTCCCTCAGTAAGGTAATGACTGCACCACAAGTCTCCAAGTCGACATTCGATATGGAACAAGCAGCAAAACATGGAAAATGCTGAAACTGACCATTAGACAACTGAATTCCCACAAGTGTAGTTTCACTTCAAATGCTGTGATGTGTGCATACATTTCAGGAACGAGAACATCCTTACAAATTGACATTGAGGATGTTGAGGTGTGTGATGATATCCGTGAGAAAGGCCAAACGAGCAACCCATTTTAGGTCAGTGAAGTTATCAACACATGAAGAAAGGTGGAAATTTCTTGTTGCATGACTCCAAGACTTAGCCAGCGGACTTCAGTAGAGCAGGTCGCCATAGTGCGCATTCACTTCATCCATCAGTGCCTGAAATTGACGATGTTTAAGACTTTGAAAAAGTATGGAATTTACAACTTCACCACCTTGCCCTCAACGAGATTTGCAGACTTGGCACATAAGGATTCTTGGTGAATGATGCAGTGCAATTTAAGGACAGTCTGGTTTGTGTCCAAGGGCCTTACAGTGGCGAACGAGCAAAGAAGCTGCGCCCTTATTCTCTCCAATCATTGCCTGTGCACCATCAGTCGTTACACATACAAAACGATCAAGGGAGTGATGATTCACACACTGAAGTCAGGCATTGATGTCTTGCCCAGTAGTGGTACATGTAGCGGAATAATCTGAAGGAACGCTTAATGCACTTTGAGGGCAGCAGTGACACCTCGTATGAAAATAGCTATTTGGACTGTGTCTTTCATGTCAGTGCTCTCATCAAGAGCAAGAGAGTAGGCGACAAAGGTTGAGCAGTCACTCGTCACCGAGTCTTGCACATTATCTGACCTCTCCTCAACTGACCACGAAATGACAGACTCATATTCTCCAAGACCGAACGTTGCTCTGGACAGACAAAAATTCACCACAGTCATGAGACATTCCTTGATAAAGTCTCCATCAGAAAATGGCTTCATTCTTTGAGCAAGGAGTAGTGAAACTTCATAACTGGCGTGTGTCACTGTTTCATGCACATAGTTTGTTTATGAAACGCCAACTGCTTTTCTCGATATTGCCTGTAAGTTTAGCAATAGTATTCTTTTTCTTAGTGGCAGACATTAAAGCGAATTTCGAAGTTGGCGCACATTAAACTCTTTGAAGACGCCAACAGTTTTCAAACAGATCAGACACTGAGCTTGTTCAAATCGTTCTATTTCTCTGTCCACTCTTAGTTAATATGTCCGACTTTCCATATCCACTTTATAAGTTTTAGGATGCGTGGTTGCATACATTAAGGGGGTGGGTGGGTGGGCAATGGCAAAGAAATAGCAGAAATGCAACAACCTGTTTGATTCTAATGGCTAAAAGCCTGTTTCAAATTCGCGCGCACCTCTGTGCACCTCCCGCCTCCTTCCCCCTCGCCCATTAGTCGCGGTGAAGGTCAGGTCACGACTGAGGCAGAGTACAGATGCTGACATACATCTATCCTAGGCCTGGGAGAGTTCAAAAGTCAACGAACTATAAAGAGGTGCTAGTGGAATATACACAACTGCGTGCATAAATTGTACATGTGCGTGCGATTCTGTGTGAGTAATTCAAACTGTTAAAATGACGTGTAGTCTTTAGACTAGTTTGGAGCTAAACAGTAATATCAGCCCAGCCTTGGCTGTTTGACAGCGTATAACAACGCCCATTTGTTTTATTGACTTTTATTTTGTCTAGCACTTTAGCAGGCCTATGAGAGATTTCCCGTTCTTCCCAGTCTCAGTATTAGCACAGCAAGCACCATTTTTCCGGTCAGGTTGGTTGATAAACAAAAATTAAGTAATTTACGATTGATCGATGAACTTACTAAAGTAACACAAACTCTAGCTAATTGACCGGCCAGGCTTTATAATTGATCGATGAAATTTTACTGTAGTATTTAACACACCACTTTTGACCGGTCAGACTTTATGTTGATCGATGAACTTTTTACTATAGTAAAAAACACAAAACGTGTTGACTGTTCAGACTTTATGACTGACCGATGAACTTTTGCTGTAGTAACACCAACACTTGTTGACCGGTCTGATTTGGACTCTTTACTGTAAGATGTACGGTTTTCACAAGCACTAAATTCTACTTCGACCTTGTAGGAATGTGAGGTCAAAGTAGAATTATATGTAGTATTAAAAATGGAATTTTGACCTGCGGAGCTGTCTTTCATGCGAATTGTCCACTGTTGTGTTGTCTGCTCGGTCATTATGACAATATGTTGTACTGTTCTATCATTGTGACAGTGTGTTCTGCTGTCATTGCGACACTCTGTTATACTGCTTTATCAGTGCATTATTTGTACTGCTCTATCATTTTGATAATGTGTTGTTCTGCTCTATCATTGAATAATTTTGTACTGCTCTGTCATTTTGACAGTATGTTTACTGCACTATCATTGCACTATTTGTACTGCTCAATCATTTTGATAATGTGTTGTTCTGCTCTATCATTGAATAATTTTGTACTGCTCTGTCATTTTGACAGTATGTTTATTGCACTATCATTGCACTATTTGTACTGCTCAATCATTTTGACAGTATGTTGTACTGTTCTATCATTCTGACAGTATGTTGTACTGTTCTATCATTTTGACAGTATGTTGTACTGTTCTATCATTCTGACAGTATGTACTGTTCTATCATTTTGACAGTATGTTGTACTGTTCTATCATTTTGACAGTATGTTGTACTGTTCTATCATTTTGACAGTATGTTGTACTGTTCTATCATTTTGACAGTATGTTGTACTGTTCTATCATTCTGACAGTATGTTGTACTGTTCTATCATTCTGACAATATGTTGTACTGCTCTTTTATTACATTATTCGTATTGCTGTGTCATTGTGACAGTGTGATGTACTGCTTAATCAATATGTCGTGTTTTTTGTGCATGGTTAACCTTGCAGGTGTCTCTCGACGAGACCTTCGCTGAACATGAAACATGAAACAGTCACAAAACTTAGCAGAAAATTGAAGAACTTAACATATAACTCGATATAGAATAAAGCAGCACATACGGTTTGATAGAACATAACACTTCAGAACATAAAACACGATATATAACATGGCAGAGCATGTACAAGTAATACTTTCCTAGAAGTAGAACGGATTGTAGAATGTAGAACACAGTGGATATCCTAGAGTAGACTATATAACAGCAGAACAAAACGTACAAGTCATAGACCATAGCATTACATATAATACGTCATAAAACTTAACAGTAGTTAGCACTTATTATGATACTGACTGTACATGTTTGAAATGTTTTAGTTCATTTTTGAAAACTATTGTAAACCCATATACTCCTTAGCCCATTGGTTCTCAAGCGCTTGGCCAAGGTACCTTCTGGAGGGCCAGCCCATGTCCTCAGGCACTGCTATGATTATCGTAGACATTTACGGAATTTATTATAATGGAACAAAATTAAATAATAATCAGCACTTTAAAACGTTTTAAAGTAAACTAAACTGTAAATATTATTAAAACTCCTAATTCAAAAATAAAAAATAAATAATTAATTTAATAAGAGGATCTGCCGCAGCAAATTTTGGGTGATTTTGCTGAAATAAATGTCATGAAGCTGATAATAGTGAATGTCCGCTGAAGCATAAATATCATATATCATTGAGAATCTAATTAATTTTGCAATTAGTTAGCTGATAAATATATTGCCACAAAACTAACACAATACTCAGCCATTTTGGATTCAGCACAGTACCTCTTAAGGTATCCCCGTTTGAGATCGCGCACGTTTTCCGATAGAGCTTTTTGAATTATCTTGCTGCAGGTAACATACGCGTTTTCCGATAGAGCTTTTTGAATTATCTTGCTGCAGGTAACATACGCGTTTTCCGATAGAGCTTTTTGAATTATCTTGCTGCAGGTAACATACGCGTTTTCCGATAACAGCTTTTTTGAATTATCTTGCTGCAAGTAACATACGCGTTTTCCGATAACAGCTTTTTGAATTATCTTGCTGCAGGTATCGCACAAGTTCAGACTGTCATCCCCACTCTTCGTTTGTCACAACAGGACTCTTAGTGGAGGTTTTAAAATTATATTATTCAACATTTCAAGGAATCCATTTTTATATAATAATAATGATGATGATGATTATAATAATAAATTGTGACGTAAGTTTTCGTTTTCTCCTCTTAG
The DNA here is from genome assembly GCA_028829895.1 of Sinotaia quadrata. Classification (NCBI taxonomy): domain Eukaryota; kingdom Metazoa; phylum Mollusca; class Gastropoda; order Architaenioglossa; family Viviparidae; genus Sinotaia; species Sinotaia quadrata. The sequence goes on along the minus strand of CM054177.1, from coordinate 58,585,301 downwards.
TCTTACGGGTCTGTTTATCGTGACGCAAGTTTCGCTTTCTCCGGCTGCTGTGACGCATGTTTTGCTTTCTCCTGTTAGTTGCTAATACGAAGATTGATCTGTTTCTAATCATGAAGATGGGTCAAATGAAGAATAATAAATAGCAGCTGGCTGGTGTGTTTGGGCATGTTTTGTACAGTAAAAAAATAATCTAATTTTCACTGATAAAAGTGATATTATTTGTATTTTATTGGCTGCTAATGACGGTGTGTGTATAGCATGATGTTTGTATTTCAATGGCTGCTAATGACAGTGTATGTATAGCATGATGTTTGTATTTCAATGGCTGCTAATGACAGTGTATGTATAGCATGATGTTTGTATTTCAATGGCTGCTAATAAAATACTCTTCGAGTACGCTGCATGAGTTTTTTTTTTACTAGAGTTGGGAGTCGGTGTGGCTTGTATGCTATTAAAACTAATTATCTTGAGCTTGTCCTGCGTTCACTGCTATGAGTGGGGAGTCATTGTGGGTTGTTCGCTATTAGACTAGTTATCTTGAGCTTGTTCCGTGTTCACTACTAGTACTAGAGTGGGGAGTCAGTGTGGCTTGTACGCTTAAGAACATTCGTCTTGAATTTGTTCTAAATTCCGCGACCGGAGTGGGAAGTCAATGTGGATCAAGGTGCTGCTTGTTTGACTGCATTTGCGATTATAAAAGAAGGCCCACGAATGGTATAGTAAATGGACTAAACCGTTGTTTTGATTTGGGGATTTCACGTCAGTTTTATTATACTTTCGTTGATTTCACAGGCGAGCTCAAGATTCATGGGAGAAATTTATGCTCACGAAAGGATATAGCGCTAAGGTTGTTGGGAGTGAAGTTTTGAAAGGAGGGTATAAGTGTACTTAGGCATAGACCTATGGCCTACTCTTTTTACGTACAGACCGGAAGTGGCACGCGACTGTCGTTTTTCGCCTGAGATAGGTTAGGCTTAGGATTGTTTTGGTTATTTCTTTTTAAAGAGAAAGGTTAGGATTAGCTGCAAATAATAGACTGAAAATAAATGCATAGGCCCTACACAAAATCTATTATTTAGAGTTATCTTTTCATTAACTTTTCTTTCATCGTTCAGTTTGTTTTTTGCTAATTTTTGTGTGTGTAACTATTGCAGTATAAATAGCATTGATTAATACCTTGCATGTAAATAAATTTAGTCCTTCAATATTGCATATACAGACTCCCTTGTTTTAAACATGACAGTCGAGTACGGAGATGTTGGGACTTCCGGTCGTGTACGGCGTGCCTGCCTTTAATTTTTAACTGCCATTGAAATTTAGCGGGCGCATCCAGTGGAAACGGGATCCAGATATATCGTCTATCAGTCTAGGCCAGGATTGCACAAACCGCGGCCCGAGACAGGACTCTATGCGGCCCTCGGAGGACTTTATTTCATTATTTGTGTTGTTTTTTTCTACTGAGCCATCCATGTGCAATCTGACTTGCGGCCCTCCACGCACTATCAATTGGAAATTTGGCCCTGGCCTAAAAAGTTTGTGCACCCCTGGTCTAGGCACTGACTCTATCACGTGGAAATGCGCATTGCCATCTCTTTTATGGTATCACATATGTAACATTTGTGCACAGTGTTTATAATAAACCTCTCCTTTGAAATTGGTCATACAACTCTGTCAGAAGCATTGACAGGAGCAAAAAAAAAAAAAGAGAACTAAATTGATCAATAAATAAATAACAGTCATGTGAATTTTTTTATACTAATAATACCAAAAAAAGGCAATGTTTGCTTGTATATAACTAAAATTTAATTTATTTAGCTTACAAACCAGCATTTTTGTAAGACTGGACTGTAACTTGAAATAGACAAACGTGATGTTTTTATTTGGTAGGCTGTATGGGTTAATGAAAAATCATGAGTTGTTTTCCAGTCAGAATAGTAAAAAAGTATATATATAATATTATTATTTTGTGGGTTGTTTTTTTTTTTTGAGGGGTATGTTTTAATATACATTGATTTCTTAACTGAATGATGAAGGGTCACGCAAACTTGTCCTTGTGTTGCGTGACAGTAGGGATTCCCAGCGACCAGCAACTACCTCACTGTGTCGAACAAATCACTAAACGTACTTGGCTGTCGCAAAATTACATCCCACAAAAATACTAGCGCTAAAAGCTGGGCAAGGTCATTTTAATGACCTTGTGACGTGACAATTTTTCGTCATTCGCACACACCAGTTACCAGTCACATTTGACTTCATTATTTCTCTGGTTGTGCGTGTTCACCTGTCTAGATTAAGTAGACCTGTCACTGTTTCCTGGGCATTTATTGAGAATAAAATAGGCGTTGACTTATAAGGAAATATACATTAAGCCGACCGTGTGCATTTAAAATGGGATAAGGGCTCAACAGCCTTACCGCGCAGTACACGAAGTACTGGAGCACTCAGATCATTTGCTACAAATTGCATAATTGTGAATGAGTGGTGGATTAATAAGTACTTGAATTCCCGCGTGAAATTTGATCAGAAATCCGCCCTCGGTGAACAAACGGCAACATTCCAGGGAGGACAGTCGGACAAGGCAGGATGTGGTTGTTGAGTTTCAAGGCATGGATGACACATAGCCCCACCAAGGTAACAAGGGGTGGGAGGTCATGAACTAAGCCGGTGAAAGCCGGGAGGAAGTCTTTTGACTCCCACCCGCACTGGACCACACACGTGGGTAGTTGATACTGGGTGCATCCATTCTGATACTGTAGGTGGGAGTAAAAAGGGTGGCAGGACTAGTCTGTATGCTTGTTGTGAAATGTTGGCAACTCTTTGTTTCCTGTTTCACTTAAGGGTGTTTTTTTTATTTTTTTTATTTTAGCATCTTTAAATACAGTGAGCATTGATGCAGCAGTATGTTTCTAAAGATCGCTGGTATCTGTAACTATGGTGTATAATTAGTTTCTTAGTCATAAGAACACCTGATTCGGTAACCACTGATTTAGTAAGCACAAATATTAGCAGTGGTTCATTGTGATGGTAATGTCACAGTTTAAAAATTTTTTAAAGTATGCAATATGTTTGGTATACTTTCTCAAAACGCAGCTGCAATAAACTTGCCTTGAACACTAACCACCACAACAGTTTGCAACCAACATCTGCCAGCCCACCAGACAGACCCGTTTGAGTTTCTCAAACAGGATTCTTTTTTCTTCTTTTTTTTTTTTTTTAAGGAGGACAGTATGGAAAATGATGTTGCAGTTATGTGCAGGAAACAGCATTGCCTTGTCTCCTGGGTTGAAATCAAGAGAAAAAACAGATTTTATCAAATATTTTTGCACCTTGCAATGGTTTGGTAATAACTGTTATAAATGTTGACCCTCCATCATGGTTTGAGTCTTAATATGTCATTTGTTGATTTTGAGTTATTGACACTGTGACACTGTCTTCTAGAGTTTTTAAAGCTGCTTTTAATGGCAAAAAACCACTTAATGAGCTGATTTTTTTCAATGATATATCTCAAACCCACCCACCCCCCTGCCTATTTTCACTGATAGATCTTTTCAGCTGTGGCACATTACAATTTATATCATTGAACAATCACCCAGGCTATACCTCACAATGCCTCATCCAGCCCATTGATCAGCTTTTATATGAATAAGATACCACTGCATGAAATGAAATACATTCTTCTTGAGTTGTCTTTTTTTGATTGAAAAATTTGTTGTTTCTGGGATTGGAGAGTCTATACAATCCCAGTTCAGGCTTCTGAGCATAGGTCTAAAAGCTTCCTGTCATCAAGATGAATCCTTTGATATTTGAAATGTTGGGCTTATAATAGGAGAATTCTTAGGTTTTATAGCAGACAAACATACAAAACAGACTTTCAAAATTATGTATATTAATATATAATATAGAGATTATTTTATGTATAGGTATGTTTTTACATTGTATGCATTTGTATATATAAATATATCCATTTATGTAAAAAAATTTTAATCACTACCATTTTGCATTAAATTTTAATACATTCTATTCAGTAACTGAATAAGGTATAATTAATGAAAGATGTGTTGATGTTAATAATTGTATTTTATATTGTTAGTACTTTTTATTTATTTCTTCCATTGCAGTATTACAAGGTATTATATTTATTTTGTGTAATTATTTTGCAATAAAATAAATTTTGGGTTAGTTAACCTTTTGGTGGTTGTTAATGATATATAAGCATTTATTATTGTAGTAATTATGATATTTTTGTCATTGCAGCCATGTCCTACAAACTACCACATGGCAAGACCCACGCAAATCTCACTCCTCCAGCAGCCTGGGCTCACCTCAGCAGCCTGGAAGTCCAGTCTCCGGCACACAAACACCCCCAGGCCCCATGGACATTGCTAAAATGCAGCTGCCCCCAGGGTGGGAGCGAGCATATACACCCGAAGGCGAAATTTACTTTATCAACCATATTGAGCGGACAACAAGCTGGTTTCATCCTTCTCTTCGTAAGTTTCTAACATCGAGAGTTTGACAGACAATATATGTAGCAGTTCATTATTTATTAAATAAATTAATTAATACTATTAATAGCAGTGTTATCCATTTTTCATCTTTAAATGCATTATTCTTAATATCTGAAAGTAAATCATTCTTCAAAACACTCCAGACTTACTGCCTTTTCTTGTTTAATTTCAGATTCCTGTGCATGTTAATAAACATTCTTTATCTGAAAATAAAAATTAAGTTAATGTAAACCATTTTTGCTTCTGATGTAAACAAAAAGTTGTTTTTTAAATCTTTGTTAATGATTGAAAGACAGATGAGTTGACTTCTTAAGATGAATTTTAAACATTTTTTTTTAATTAAAGAAAACCTAAACATTAGTGCTGTTGATTCTGTCACCATGGTTACAGCAGTTATAGTATGTTGAGCATATGAGTATATATGTTCTATTTTAGTTTTCAGTTAAAGTTCTGGACTATTAACTGTTCTTAGATGCACACAAAAAAAATCTATATAACACAAACGATTTGCAGGATTAGGTTCTCAAGGCAAAAATTGTGTGTACTGTATCCTTGATCATACAGGCGACCTGAACTGCTAATAAATATCGAATGTATAATAATATTTTATCTTTGTAATAATAAGAAATACTTCGGTTTTATTTTATACTTTTTTAATATAATAATTGCAAGTTTTATAAAAACATTGTACCTAACTTATTAATCAGCCATTGTCACCTTGCTTTTTTTATTTGCAATTTGAAAGTTAATTTCTGCACAACACACCTCTACTACGCTCTTGGTAAAAATAGATTTGTCTTCTCCAACAGATTCAGCAAATATTGATGTGCTAATTGTTCCACACAATTGATTTCAGTATCACTTTTGTAAAAAACAAAAATACCTTTAACTGCTTCATTGTCACTTATTATGTTTAAGGTTTTAATTATTTAGGCTTTTTTTGTAACTAGCTACAGAAGTGGGTGACAAATAAAAGACATTGAAGATTTAAATGAACACAAAATGAAAACAAATGAATCTAAAACAAAGCCCACTGAAACTAACACATCACACTGACTTCAGCCACATGATGTATGATGGATAGGTGCTTACTGCTGAAGCAACTAACTCTTCTGAATAGGGTTATGGAGTCGGGGGGGGGGGGGGTGTCAGAAAATTTCTGATTCCGATCTTGAAATTTTATAAGTCTGGCTCCGACATAAAATTATATTCTTCTTTAAATTATATACTTATATATAAATACATGAGTATGGTATAGATGTAAACAAATTGAGAAGTGGCTTTCATAGATTTAATTTTTAAACTATTTTTCAGTCACACAATAATATAATACAGAGACCTCAAACTATATTTAATATGATAATGTTTATCTATATTAAATTGGTTCTTTACAAAGGTTGCTTCTAATAGGCCTGGCTTCATTGCTATTTTGAGATCGGCTGTGACATATTTCTCAACCTCTTTCAGTGCTAGGTAAAAATGTATTTTGAATTTAGTTGGATTATGATGGGGTTTCTATTTTCTCCGAAATTTTTCAAGTTTTAGTACCATTGTTTGGATCAGTCCTGTACGTCTAGATACTCTTCATCTTCATGATTACTGTTGATGAAGTTGATTTTAAACGCTGTCATGTAGCAATCCTGACTATTGTCTTGTCTCCTTCTTGTATACCTTTCATATAAACTTCTGATTTATACAGCAGAATATTTTTTTGTTGTTTTTAGCTCACAATAACTTCAGTAACTTACTACTTTTTACTTTCCTTGCTTAAAATGTACTACCTTGAGATGTTATTTCAATTTTTTTTTTTACCTCCTGGTGCTCAATTGTGGATCAACCTTTTTTTTTTTGTTTTTTATAAGCTTTATTTCTATACTTGTAGTTGTACAGTAGACATTTTTATGTTTTGTTAGGCTTCATTTCTTCGCTTATGCAATGAATATGTTGACTTATGTAAACTGTGTTTGAATGATTTATATTTAAAGTTAAACATTTTTTAATAGCAAAATACATTTTTTCTTCTACAGTCTCGGTTCATTAAACTCATTTCTTATATTCACATAGAAATTTTGTTTGATTCATGCCTTAGAAAAATTTTTGTATGATTAGGGTGTGAATAGAAATCGTTATTGAAATTGTACATAGAATACTTGTAAATTTGAGCAGTATACAGGCAGATTATATAATTATCATCATTATTTACACATTTTCACACATGTATGTGAAACCCCCAAATTGCTTATGAATGTCACCTCAGTGAGAGGGGTGAGATTAAAAGAACAGTGGCCAGTGATGTGGTTAAATGAACAGAGGCCAGTGATGGGGTTAAACGAACAGAGGCCAGTGATGTGGTTAAACGAACAGAGGCCAGTGATGTGGTTAAACGAACAGAGGCCAGTGATGGGGTTAAATGAATAGAGGCCAGTGATAGAGTTAAAAGAACAGAGGCCAGTGATGGGGTTAAAAGAACAGTGGCCAGTGATAGAGTTAAAAGAACAGAGGCCATTGATCGATTGATGTGGTTAAAAGAACAGTGGCCATTGATGTTAAAAGAACAGTGGCCAGTGATGTAGTTAAAAGAACAGTGACCATTGATGTAGTTAAAAGAACAGTGGCCAGTGATGGAGCTAAAAGAACAGTGGCCAGTGATGTAGTTAAAAGAACAGTGACCATTGATGTAGTTAAAAGAACAGTGGCCAGTGATGGAGCTAAAAGAACACTGAACAGTGGCCAGTGTTGGACTTGGAGTTAAAGAGCACAGCAGTATAGAGCATAGTGGCACAGTGACTGATAGGGTTAAAAAAAACCACATTGGCCAGAGATGGGATTAAAAGAGCAGTGGCACAGTGATGATGTTAAAACAGCATTATGGCACATTGGTGTAGTATGTAGCATAGTGATGGTGTTAAAAGTACATAGTAGCTCAGTGATTAGAGAATAGTGGGCCATTGATGAAGTTAAATAATGCACTGGTACAAATTTAACTTTATTTCTTCTTTATGATCATAAGTGACATTAAATGAAAGCACATATATTACATTGGTGTAAATCAAGCAGTAGCTAGAGTTCATGGATTTGAATAGAGTGTAAATCAGTGGCAAGAGTCCATGGATATAATTTGCATAGAGTGTAAATCAAGCAATCAGTAACAGAGATTCATGGATGTGACTGAGTAGTGTGAATCATATAGTAACAAGGGTTCATGGATGTGAGTAGTGTGAAGCATGTAGTAACAAGGGTTCATGGATATGAATAGAGAAGAAAATGTAAAGACTCATCCTGCATTGTATTCTCACTATGGGAGGTAAATAAATGAAAACATTATTATATGCATCCAAGATTGTCTATGTTGAACTTTTTTTCAGTTTGAAAAATAAACTTCAGTTTCATTGTTATTGACAGCTGCTAGATTAGATGGTACTTGTGCTTACAAATACTAAAACTTTACTTGTCATATCTCTCGCCCACTTTCTTATCCCAGTGACAGTGAATACTGAGCCCTAACTTAACTCACACCTGGCATTTAGCTAGTGACTCTGTGTAATGACTGGTGGAGTTACATAATTATTCATTTGAGATGTTTGCATTACATTTTTAGTAAAAAGTGTAGATTAAATTTCTCAGACTTGTTTTTTAAACTTCAAATCAGCCAGTCTTGAGCAAATTATAATCCAATATTTACAATTTCTATCAAATACTGTGAAACTGTAACTTGGTCTTAGCACCTGCATCATGGCCTAAGCTTTCACTTGGGTTCATCAGATGAATTAACTATGTATGTATAAAAAAAAAAAGTACCCAAAACTTCAAATTCATCAATTTTAAGTTATTGATTATTCAAATATAAATTAATTATTAAGTTTAATTGGTCTGTAAATGCAAATTTTAAAAATTGTGCTTGATTTTCATTGATTTTCATTTTTTCATTTTTGCTGACAGCTGCAACACAACAGCGACCAGGTATGCGGTTACACCACCAGCCACAACCACAACACCCACAGAGTCCGCAGCAGCCATCTCCTCAACAAACACAGCAAGCCCAACAACCAGCACTGCGTAGTCCTGTTAGTGGTGCTAACTCACCACCAGTTTCTGTTGCACAGCGCACAACTTTAGAACAACAACGACAGTTGAAACTTAAGCAGCTACAGATGGAAAAAGAAATGTTGAAAAAACGGCAAGAAGAACTTGCTAGACAGGTTGGTCAAGGTGTTATTTATTTTTCTTTTTGTGTTCTTTTCCTTTCTTTATCCATTCTTTATTTCTTTCAGTCTGTACTTTATTTTATGGAAGTCCTTATACAATTATGGCTCTAAGAAATCTTTTGATGCAAGAGATGAAGGGAGTTACATTTTTTGTTGTTATTTCATACAGGAGATGATGATTCGGGGAATTCCAGTAAACATTGAGTCCAGTGACACAGCCACAGAAATGACAACAATAGCAGATCCATTTTTGGGGCAAACAGGTGGCACCGACCACCATTCTCGACAAGAGAGTGCTGACAGCGGTCTGGGTGAGTGGTATGTTAAAAGAAAAAAGTTTAAGCCTGAAGGTCATTGATGCCTCAACAACAATTTGCTTACAGCAATTTGGACATGTTAATAAAGGGTGGCCAAAAATTATCTTTGCAAGTTTTGTCCCATTTTACAGAGAAACTCATTGTGAATTTTTCTGAATACCAAGTTTTTATCTTAATTTTTTTCCTTATATTTTCAAACCTCCTCTCAGTTACAATGAATTCACATGAGAAAGCATTGTGTTTACAACTCATTACAACTTTTTTTTAATTTTAAACTTTGTGGGGTTTTTTTTAATGTCAGATTTCCTTGTTTGTAAATATTTCATTTAGTATCAAAGTTAAGATAATTTATGGATGCCCTGTATAATCTCATGAAGGGGTTCTCAGATTTTAGGGTCGTCATTTAGGTGAAGGAAAAGTATGTTTCAAACTGAATATTAACATTACTTTAAATAATATTTAAATATTATATTTTAGCGAGTTATACATCTTAAAATTTGAGAACCATTGGTCTTCAAATAATAATTCAGAAAAAATGTTTGAACTTCATTTGGCAAAGATGCTGCTCAAAATAGATGTCTGAGTTGATATGCAAGGGGTTTTGCTGTTGCATGTGATAATTGTGATTGTGCTATTATGTTTGGGGTTTTACTGTTGTTTATGATAAATATGAATATGATGATGTGTGGGCTTTCACTGACAAAGAGAGGGTAGGATCATCAGTATAGTGGTAGAAAGTCTTCGTGCCGAAAGCCCTAAGATAGAAACATGTAAGGTATATAGAAAGTCCTAGATAGAAACTTGTAAATAAAACGTCCTAAGATAGAAAGTTGAAAGAAAAAAAGAAAGCCCTAAGACAGAAACTTGTAAATAGAAAGCCCTAAGGTGGAAAGTTGAAAAGAAAAAAGGAAAGTCCTAAGATAGAAACATATAAGGTAAATAGAAAGTCCTAGATAGTAACGTGTAAATAAAAGTCCTAAGATAGAAAGTTGAAAGTAAAATAGAAAGCCCTAAGACAGAAACTTGTAAATAGAAAGCCCCTAAGGTAGAAAATTGACAGATAAATAGAAAGTTTTAAGGTAAACAGAAAACAGTAAGATAGAAACTTGAAAGATAAATAGAAAGTCCTAAGATAGAAAATTCAAAGATAAATAAGTCCTAAGGCAGAAAGCTGTAAGATAAGTAGAAAGAACCTAAGAGAGAGAGAGAGTAGAAAAGACCTAAGAGAGAAAGTTCTCAGATAGAAAGTTATAAAATAAATAGAAAGCCTTAAAATAGGCAGTAGAATTAAAGGCCTTCATAATATGATGTTTGGCTCACATTTATTTATTAAATAAGAAGAAATGAAGCATGGGGACTATCTCATCCCATTGGGGTGAGGTGGGGTGGAAAATAGGCATAGGAACAAGTTAAACGCTTCCAAGATATAGTTCCAGTAATTAACTTTATTTCATACCTCATTATAATTTTATTCAGGGGGCATGGGAACAAGTTACACACTTCCAAGAACTCCTGAAGATTTCCTGAGCAACATGGAGGAAATGGATGTGCAAGATGGAGGTAAGAAGCATGACAAATGCAAAACATTATAACCTTGTAAGCCTGGTAAACTACCTTTCACAGCATTATTACTAGAAAAACTTTTCATAGCATTATAACTAATAAAAACTTTTCACAGCATTATAATCTGGTAAGCACCTTTCACAGCATTATGATCTGGTAAACACCTATCAAATATATTTTAATTTACAGACAGATAATTTCAGTTAAAGAAAGACATGTTTTCAAACGATAAAAGACAGATGATTTCAGTTATGCATGAAATATCAGAAAATGAAATGTTTCATGAATGAGTGAAATATTTCTTTTTTTAAAATTTTAAATAACAGTTAGTTGTTATAGTAGAGTTTTGAATGTATGGAAAAAGAAAGGGTTATAATATAACTCATCACAAAATGAAGTAGAAAATTTTAAGACAGTTTTCTGTTCGAACCTGGTATTAACTGTTAATCTCTATGGAACATTTTCATATTCTAGCCTGTTGACATCACAGTTTTGATTCAGTGACTTTGTAATTGTTTCTAAATATAACATTATAAAATTTATCTGAATTGAAATCTCTCTCACTTAACAATTTGTTTGCTTTTTAAATTTGTATCTTGTCTTTTATGATAGATAAGCCTGACTTTTGTTTGTGTATATTGAAATAATATATGAAGATTACTAGGGTAATAACAATAATACAGGAATTATAAACAAGTAATTAATTTTCAGTGTCGCATCACTCTTGCAAAATTCAGTAATTAATTTTGATAATCAATAATTTGTTTTAATAAAGTAACCAGTACCAAGAACTGTTTAGTCTTTTCATTAGCAATATATTCAAATTAAAGGATGTTGTTTGGGTTTTTTTAATAATGATATAAAATTACTATTTCAAGTGGAATTATTAAATTAGAGGTTGTTGTGGGGGTTTTTTCTTTACCAGTGATGTAAAATTACTATTGCAAGTGAAATTTTTGAAGCAAACACTTCATCATGACCATCAACAGTCAGATTTCAAATATTGCTTGCATATTCCTTTAGTCTAAACATTAAGGAGCATCTGAATATACTACACGTTTAATATGATACATGTATATATATATATATATATATATATGACTTAGATACAGAAATGGGTTCTAGTGTATGACTTATCCACACAAATAGGTTCTAGTCTATGTATTATGACCACACAAATAGGTATTAGTCCATGTATGACTCACACATAGGTTCTGTTCACCAGTAGTCTTCCAGTGTCTATATGACTGGTTAAGTTTTAGTCCATGTATGATTCACATTTAAGTTCTGTACACCACCACCCCAGTAGTCTTCAGTGGCTAGCTTTGTATGAATTGCACTGCGTACCAAGAGACTTCTAGTGATATATCTATGTACAAATCTTACTGTGTCCCTATGGATTTCTAGATTAATGAAAGTGTACACTAGATATTTAGTGATTTTCTATGTATGGAGTGTAGAGGAATAGACTTTGACTTAGTGAAGATACTGTATGCGATGATTAATGTATGTACAAATGTCTGTACACAAATAGGACTCTTATTTGTGTTTGAATCTGATAACAAATAACATAATAAATAGATATCAGAATTTAGAGGTGTTCAATTCAGTAATTTACATGCAATTTTTCTTTGCCCTGTGTTCACACAGTGAAAGCTGTAATTTGCTTCATATCTGTTATCTCTCATATCTATATATGTGGAACGTTGTTTTTTTTATTTATTAGGACACAAGATGCAGGGACAAAATGATTTCGTTGGCATGGATATTGCCAATGTCAGTGATGTGACAGATGCTCACAACATGGACAGTGAGGACCTTGTACCCAGTTTACAGGTAAAAATTACTATGCAAGAAATCATTTAAGTTATATGGATTAAATGTCTTCACTGTTTTCCCTAAAGTATTATTGCTTGCAGTGTTTTCCTAGCAGGTATTTGCTTGCAGTGTTTTCCTAGCAGGCATTTGCTTGTAGTGTTTTCCTAGCAGGTATTTGCTTGTAGTGTTTTCCTAGCAGGCATTTGCTTGCAGTGTTTTCCTAGCAGGTATTTGCTTGTAGTGTTTTCCTAGCAGGCATTTGCTTGTAGTGTTTTCCCTATAGATATTGGTACTCGTATTGTGTTCCTTTCATGTATTCTGCCATAGGCATTTTCCGTACAAATATTACTACCCAAAGCATTTTCCTTACCGATACTACATGACTGTAATGTTTTCCTTTTAGGTATTACTGCTTGTAATGTTTTCCTTTTAGGTATTACTGCCTGTAATGTTTCCTTTTAGGTATTACAGCCTGTAATGTTTCCTTTTAGGTATTACTTCTTGCAATGTCTTTTTTGCTTATCTTGAATGCATCATATATTATAAACAATAGCAGGAGGAAACTTTAAAATGATTTTCAAAGCTATTTGAAGATATTCAAATCTATTTGAATAGAACTTGTTCTGAGCTAGTAGCATGCTGATCAAATATATTTCTGACAGGCAAGTTAACATTGGATTTAAAACCTTATTTAAACTGGTTTGAGTGTTATAGAATGTCTGAGTGTAAATGGCAGGCAGGCAGGCAGGCTAGAAATGGCTAACACACTGCCTTACTGCCTTTGTTCTGTTTGGGTTTTTTTGGTAGTAATTTTTTTCTGTTTTATTATAGATGCATATTTAAGTCTGAAATATATTTTTATACATTTTGGATCTTGATTCTTTCTCCAAAAATCACAACTTGTGTTCTTTGAAGAAAATCAGAATTGATGATTATTATGAAGCAGTTATGAATTATTCGTGTTATTTATTACTTGTGGTAATTTTGCCCATCTCCCTGCACATGAGAGAGCATAGATTAATACTTGTTATTATTTTTGTAGGGGGTCACATTCTGTTTTGAATCATATATCTTGGGTTGGGTTGGAGTTGTTTTTTGTTTTTTTATACATTTTAGAAGATTTATTCTTTCTTTGAAAATAAGAAACTGAAATTTGTTCATGAAAGTTCTGAATTGGTGGAAATCCAACAATAATTAAATATTTTGTTAATTATTACATTTGATAATTCATAAGAAAATAGTAACTAATTCTTAATTAAATTGATTTTATTATTTTTAACATTTATCTGGCAGTTTATTAAGTAACAGCATTTGTCATACTGTAGTTATTACAAAAATTTTGGAAATTAAAAAATATTCATTGTTATTTTAAAAAAAATTTTAAACACCAATACTGTAAAATGCAAATCATTCCTTGCATTCTCAACATAGTTGTATCACTAAAATGGTTGTCTTCATTTGTGAGATAGTCATGCACATACAAAATTAATTAAAACAATTCATATGTTCCTGAAGGAAAGTTATAATCTTATACATGGTGAAACGAGAATACCACCTCATGAACTTTTAAAGTAAATTTTCCTCTCTTTTGTTGTAAATGTTTTTCTTAAATTCTGATTTCTAAATAGTGTTGAACAGATACATTTTTAATGCCTGGTGCTTTTTTCCTTTATAGATCATAATCATAATAACTATTTGTAAAAGCAACTCAGACCTGTGTAAATATATAAATTTTGCTGAGGTAGTTTCTATCATCTCTCTTTGCTTGAGAAAAACAAACAATTTGTTGCTAAAAAGTATATGACTCTATCAGCTCTCTTTTCAGTTTCAAAAATATGTTAAGCTATAATGCTAAACAAACCTTGTTAAAAATTATGTTTCTGTTACCTCTCCTTTCAAATTAAAATATGCAGTAAGCAATAATGCTAAAGAAATTTTTGTTTAAAAATTGTATGTCATTAGCAGCTCTCCTTTCCTTTAAAAAGCAAAAACAAACAGTAAAATTAAAATTTGTGTGCTAAACACACAAATAGTAAAATTGTGCTAAACACACAAACCTGTTGTAAAATGTACACTATAAACTGGCAATTAGCAGTTCAAGTGTGTGTGTGTGCTAGCATTCAACATTAGAGTGACAATAGTAGCAATAAGCTCACACTTTCCATTTATTTTTATTTATATATATATATATTACTATAAAAAATAGCCAGAGATAGGATTAATTTTTCTCTAAATATGAAAAAATTCTGTATGTAATTAGATAAAAAATGCTATGCTTGTTTAACCAGAGCATTTATAGATCACTATCCCTTTGTATATAGATAGGAAATGCTTTGCTGTGTAGTTCACTATCCCTTTGTATATAGATAGGAAATGCTTTGCTGTGTAGTTCACTATCCCTTTGTATATAGATAGGAAATGCTTTGCTGTGTAGTTCACTATCCCTTTGTATATAGATAGGAAATGATATGTTGTGTAGTTCACTATCCCTTTTTATAATGTTAGAAATTCAAGAAATGCTATGCTGTGAGTAGCTTACTATCCCTTGCAGAAAATCCAGTAGCACAAGAAAGACCAAATATTAATTCATTGTGCTAAAGTTCACATTTCATTAATCTCACCAAGCCCCTCCTACTTTATCTTAATTCCAAAAATATCTAATACATTCAAGTGATGTGTCCATTACTGAAATTCACAAGTCCTGCAGAAGAAGTAAATTTTCTTTCAGCTTATGTGTTTAGTGTTTAGCAGCATAGAGCATAAAAGAAATGTTTTTATTGTCCCCTGCATTTAATTTTAGCATGTTTTACATTTTGTACTTTAATTATCCTTAATATATATGTAGGCTATATGCTATTTCACAATCTTTATTAAAGATAAGTTCTAATTCCTTTGACTCTGCTTGGATTGATTGTTTTACAGGAAGACATAAGCAGCGAATTATTAAAAGATGTGGAAAATGTGCTCAACTCTAACCGAGTTGACAATCTTCTGACTTGGTTGTGAACCATCAATGCCAGACATTCAATTACATGCATCATTAGGAACTCTGGATGTCAGCTCACTTCATGATACTCCGTGCACCTTTCATTATCAAGCTGATTGCCTTCATGCCAGCTTGACTTCCACAAACATTGCCAGAGAAACATCAAGCTTGGCTTCCAAAAACATTGCCAGAGAAACATCAGACTTGAATTCTAAAAATATTAAAACAGCAATCTGGATTTACAGAAAAAACATTGTGAGAAAGTGCAAGCTGACTAAAGAGGCCTGTGCACAGTTAAATTTCATTGAAAGAAGAAGGTTGCACCTGGCACAGGACTTTATTTTCAGACCCCATCCCCTCCCTTTTGCAACTCTTCCCTGCCAGAAGAATGCAAAAATGTTGTCTTCATGCAGCTTAAGATGTTTGGTCATATATTGACCTCCAGGGATTCCAAATCATTTTATTTCTTTATTACTCAAACAATGGTATCATTACAATTTTTATTATGCAAAAAAATATGTATTTTGTATAAATCATTCATAAAAGCACAACACCATACAAAAAATTTCAACAACAACAAAAAATATATCAGGGAAATGAGCTCAAATCGTTAGTTTTGTAGCTAAAATCTTTACAGTTATACAAATTTTGTAAACATTTTTTTTAAAAACACATAACTGGATACTGCTTTAATTTCTTTTCTCTTTCCACTCTCCTGAGAAATGCCAGTTTTTAAAAAATATGCCATATATGCATTAGCTTATTTAGCAGTGCAGAAGTTTACAAGAGCTAGCATTGTTTACATATTTCTGTTCATAGTCTTCATCTAAGATTAGTACTTGTGCATTAGGACATTACAAATATTTATCATCAATTGTCTGGTTGCCCTCATTTATTTCACAAATTATATTTATTTCACAAATTATGTTTGGATTAATACTTGCAAAGTACCATGTTCAACTAAATTTGCAATAAACAACTTAAATTTTGAGCTTGTAAATTTTATATTCTCAAATATCCACAGAAACATTACAATTGTTTTTAATAAACAATAATTTTGCATGGAAGACAAATAATAGTACAATTTGAGGCAACTAAAAAAATCAAAATAGTTTGGTTGGTTTATACTGCTAACTGCAGTGAGATTGGAATATCCATAGGCACAGCAGAACTGTTTATATATATGTAGTGAGGTTTGAAAGTACTTAAGTGCAAAGGGTTGATTTATTTAGCTAACTAGGCTAGAAAGTATAGGAGCACAGCTAATTTATATATTAACTCCAATGAGGCAGAAAGTAATTAGGAGCACAATTAATTTATATATCTAACTCCATCTGGACTGGTTTTTCCAATTAATGTTGGTGATACTTGCATGCAGATAAAACAAGTCTTTAAAGATTTTGGCCACAATGTCCAAGGTTTTTGCTTTCTGTATGAAATCACTATTCTCCAAGATCTTGATGTATTTAAATTATTATTAAGTGTGGCAATAGCAAAGCTAGTTTGTTCATATATCTAATCATATAAACAATTAAATAAATAAATATATATATATATACACACACACTTGTGCACATGCACACACATTATATTTATATAATATATATATCATATATCAGAGGCAAATAATTTAAATATATATATACATACACATAAAAACTATATATGCTGTCTTTAACCACTAATTACAAAGTTTAGATATTGTAAAAGTTTAATATTTTTCAGTATTTTAATTTGCTGTAAAAGTAACAGTCCTACTTTTAATATTATATATTTGTTAGTCTTTCTATGTAGCATATATTATTTTGAACATTTGCTCTGTTATTTCTGTTGAATACTTCTTAAGTTTTAAAACTTTTCATGCAAAGTAATTTAACAAGACAGATTTACCACTAGTGTATTGATCATTGTAAAAGGAATTTGCATAATTTCAAGAAAAATTGTTAATATTGATAGGTACTTTGTAAAGTTCATAAAACATATTCTGAAGAACACTTCTTGTCAAATGTAGCTGCTGTTCTGTTTGAATTTGTCTCAGTTTGAAACAGCTTTTCAAAACATGGATTTGAGCATTTTCCCAAAAATTTCCATATCAGCACAAATCATTTTGATATTTTTGTGAATTCCTTGACAGAGCAAATGGAGAGATTGACATATTTAATATATCTATATTTTCACATTAAAAACATTTTAGAAATGTTATTTAGTTTTTTACCATATCTACTTCACAGTATCTGTCTGAATGTTTCATACAGAAGATTGCATTGTAACTTTCATTATTTCTTCACATTTTTAAGCAAAGGTTGTTATACTTATTGTGCAGCCATTTTACCAAAATGATTTTGTATTTAGTAATTTTATTTTTTCTTGAAGAGCAATTTGTTTGATTGATGGTTGTATGGAAGCATATATTTTCATTAATCTTGAAACATCTTATTATCAAGTGTAGAATGAAATTTAGTCTATGTTTTTAATAAATGGCAATTTTAAGAAATCTGTAGTCCAATATAAACTTGCCATTAAGTGTGTACGTGAGTGAATGATGCCAGAGTGCTTGACTGAAATAAAAACACACTTGTGTATTTAATAATATATGACTGGACAGCATGTGTTTTAACAAATGTATGTCTGGGCAAATATTTTAGCATTTAACAGTACATTACTGGACAGCATGTTATTTAAAAGTACAAAGATTGATAACACACACTTGTAAATGACCGAATAATGCATGATATACTCATTTCATGTGAGTGCTTGATAAGAAAACACTCAACTTGCAATACTGTCACCTTAATGCCTTAGAATCTTGAAGTCTTGCCTTTTCCCACCACTGTTTCAATAACATTCTGAGAGTAACACTCCAGCTTCATTATTATATAAGCTCTTTGAAGGGAAAGATGTTTATAATTTTACAAAATTTAGAAAGGACTATATATATTTCCACTTTGAACCAGAATAAAATGCACCCTAAGGATTGGATCGAATCAGATTGTATGAATATGATTTAATATTTCTGTTTTGACATAAGTGAATGAAGTTGGCTGATATTCCTTGAATTAAAGGATCAAATTATAATCAATAAATGATGAAATAATAATCATATTTTGCAATGTGATGTAAATTGGCTGGTATACTTTCAGAAGGGTCAGATTATTTATTTTTTAATACATATTGGTCTAATAATTCTGTTTTACCAAAAGTGATTTAAGTTAGTTGATATACTTTCAGAATTAAAGGATCAAATTTTCTTTAATAGATGTGGGTGGAGAGAATGATTGAATTACAATTGGTTAATCAACATCTGACGCTTGTTTTCATTACAGTAATAAATAGTTCCATAATGATATTGTGGTATATTTATTATTACCAGTTTAAAAAATGTTGATAAGCATGCCATCTGATTAGCACTAGAATCAAATGATTTGAAAAATCAAATTTATGTTACATCAACTGGGATAGTAAGATAGATATTGTTTATTGTAATTTCATATTTCTCCTTATCCACCCCTGCATACTTTTGATAAGTACATTAGTTTTCACCACGATTTGGACATTTTCAAGTACGACTTGCCTTTTGCATAACACGAGAGGCTAATTTGATTAGTGAGTAGTTAAACTTTGTGTGTATATAAATAGCAGCAAAATGTGTGTATGTTTTGTGCTTGTAAAAATATTTCATGATGTACTTCTGTTTTAAAATGATTGAATGATGCAAAGGTAGAAGTAATTTTGTTTCAGAACATACTTTTGTATGAAAATTTGGTTGGAAGGTTTCATTTTATTGCTGAATGTTCCAATATTTTTTTACAGTTGTTTTTCTGTGTGTATTTAACAATATTTAAAACTACCTAAAAGCCCCATGCCTTATTTGACTATTATGTGTTTAAAATTGTCATTCACATATTTCCAACATTTCATTTGATTCATCCATAATCAATATTTATTTCATAGTGTTTCCAAGGTATATTTTAATATGCAAATATATTCACAAATCATGCTGGGAATTTAAAACAAGAACATTGAATATTTAATATCTTAAAAATGTGTATCTTTAGCAGATATCTGGAGAAAACACACTTGTTCTCCATATTGATTTTGGTATCAGTAGCTGCTTCATTTTATTGTTTACTTGTCACAGAAAGTTGATTGAATACCTATTAGCAGGAATTATTTAGTTTTTAAATGATCTGTTTTATTTCAACCCATGGAAATGAAACCATGTTCAACCACTGAATCTGTTTTTTTAAATGTAAATAATAGAAATTTCGATGCATGACTTACTGTTGTTGATATAGCACAGAGCATGCTAGACTGGGTTCTGAACACTGTCCGTGTTTCAATATGAGATACAAGCAAGCAGAGAAAGAAATTGTGTACAGACACAATTGAAACAGAAAACAATGAAGAATAAAATGTAACAAATAAGCCTACCATAACGGACTTACAAACTTCCTAAGGTCCAAGCTGCTTGCTTTGCTCGAATAATTCAAAGATGTCCCTCTTTGATAAAATTATGAAGGCCAATAGTATGGTCATTCAGCTATTTCACTGATGTCTGGAAAAGACATTACAGTTCTTGTTGAAAAATGACTATATGTAAATGTTCAATATACATGTATAACAAATTGTTGGTTTATACTCCTTATCCATTACATTGTACTATTGTTTTCACATGCTGTATTTTAGAACACTGCATAGAGTGTTTTCATAATATATGTGCATCCTAATATTTCTTTTCTGTGTATGTTTCTTAATTGGAACGGGATGTGATAGAATGCATTCAACTTTTTTTTTTTAACATTTAAAAAAAATATAGTATTATTAACTTACTGGGTTTTTTTTATTAGCAAATAGAAATAGCAAATTAGAAATAAATATTTCTGCTTTACCTTCTATTCTGACTTTTAAGTAATTTTGTACGTTTGGCATTTTTAACTGTATGACTTCAGATTTTCTGTATTTATACAGTCCACCAAAAACATACTGATGTGAGTTTTTAGAAGTTCCAAAGTAATAATAAGAAATTTTAATTCAAATATAGTATGCACATATTTTCAATATATTTTATTTGAATTAGTGCAAATGTGATCAAACAGAACACAAGCTGATAAATACACTGGGTTATTTTCTTGAAATCTGTTGACAGGATTTGTTGATGGACTGTTCTATATAGCTTGTGGAAACGAATGACCTGACTTTGTAGAGAATTAGAAAATAGCCATATTCCACTTGGAATTATGGTTCTGGGAGTGCACTGAGAATTGCATTCATTATCATATTCTAATTTGATAGTTTTTTAATTACAGAATTCTGGAAAGAAAAACTAACTCTGGTGTTATTGAGAATTATGGACACTAATATTATTTTGTTTTGTGTGCAAAAAAAAAAAATTGTTCCATTGTTAATGAGAAACTGATTGCTGGTCATGTGCTGTTTTCTGTAATGGCAGAAAACAGTGACTTGGGCATGTTTCAATTACAGTAACTTGCTAATGGTTATACATTCCATTGACAATATTTATTTTTTTAATATTCAAGCTGTCACACTACTTCACCCATCAAAACATTTTCTTGGTTTTTTTAAATTTAAAAAACTGTTTTATCTATTTACACAGGACTGTTAGAACTTGTGTTCATTGTTTCAAACATTATCTAGATTCTCACTTGCTTCATACTTGTTTGATGTCATTCAAATGTTGGAAGAGGCATGCTGCACTTAGTTCCAGTAAAATTACCATGGTTGGACGTAGTGACAAACCTTCAAAGTATCAATGCTGAAGGACTTAGTTTGAGTCATTTAACAAGTTTTAGTGACAAGCCATCATGGTTGGACTTAGTTTAAATCAGTATTGCCAATGACACGCCATCAATGCTTCAGGATTTCTTTTTCTGCTTGTTTAAGTTTTGTGGATATTTTTTAACACTTTCAAGTTTTCCTCAGTCAGCAAATAAATTTTAGTGAAGTATTTTTTTAAATTTTGGGTAGAGACATTGTTACTGAGTGGCTTGTGTGTTTACATTGGGGTACCTTTCTGTGATAGTTTTTTTTTTCCTCCATTGGGTGCGTTCTCAGTGCTGCTTAGCTCCCAGTGTGTTGTGATTTTTAATTTTTAAATGATGCAGATGGGAAACTATGCATGTATGATCGTTTATTTGTATCCTATTCCTTTGTTCTTACAGTAATTTTAGTTTATGGTCAAGTTCAAATTATTTCTGTTCCATGTAAGACAATTTGTTGTGCAAACAAAATTAATTACCAGGGACTATTTGCTATGTGGATGGTTGACACTGAAGCCATTATTTGTCCTTGAATGCGCAGGACAGACCTTTCAGTTGCTACAGAAACGTGCTGTTCAATTCTTAATGCCCTATTTCTTAATTCAGTGGTTGTGTCTATACCAATGTGGCCTTTTTATTATTTTTGTATTGCATTGTGGACAAGACGCCAATTGAGGTTTTCATATTTGCAAAATATGCCACTGCCATAGTTGGTCAGTAGTAGAATTAGATCGTGCATAGGGCATTGTTCTCTGATTGTTTTCATTAACTCTCTCATTTTATTTACACTTTTATAACTATAAAGAACATTTGACTTTTATTCATTTACAGATGTTTTCAGTGTCAAACTTTATAAATTGTAATACATTTTTACATTATATATGTCATACCTGCATTACAATTTGAATTATTCAGATATTTTGAATTGGCAAACATGCCCAAAGTATTTTTAGCAAACGATAAAAATGTACATAGTTTTACTGTATATAGATCTCATTTTATTAAACGAAAATGAAAAAAACATCACAAAAATCAGTATGCACATTATTATACATTATTTTTAGACTTTTCTGACCATTTAATCAGCTAATGCCCTACCAAGGGATTAAAGTGATAATAAAAAAAAGAATAAAATAATGTAAAAAAAATTTTTTTTTTTCTTATTTGTTGTGCATGTGTGCTTGTCATTTAAAATTGTCAAAGAAATTAATTATTTCTGATTGCCAAACTAAACCTCGAATATTGTTGACTTAGTAAGTATTTTCTCTTGAATATTGTTTGTATAAGTCTTTACACCATATCTGCCTGGGCTACAGTTAAAAAAAAAAAAGCTTCTAAACTACTACAAGATACCAGAAACTATGATTATATTCCCTCCTGGTAAACAAAAAATATATTTAAAAACTTCAAGTAATAATGTTGATGTCCATTCATATGAAGCTGATTTGGTTAAAGATCTCTTATTTTCGATAAGTGCACTGAAGTAACAGCACATAAACATGTGTTAAATACAAATGATATTACATGTGTGCAAATTGTGGTATGCATTTGTATCCACTTTTATTAATGATCAGCAGTTGTATACTTTGGTTATAGTACACAAAATGGCTAAGAAAGGTAATGGAAATTCTATACACAAAACACACCCAAACTCTATTACACCACAAGGATGTACAAAAGTCCTTTCTACTAACAGCATCCAATGCACAATGAAAATCTTTTAGAATTTCAGGTGCACATTGGAAATTTTGGTATGGCAGTTGAGAAACCCTATGATGTTCATTTGTATACAGTGTTCAAAGATAATTAATAAAATATATATAAATCATTGAATAAACATGTTTGGAGGATTAAATATATACTGTGATGATTCACCCTGTATTTCAAGGACATTGCAAGATGTTGCAACTATAGCAAAGTTGGTAATACTAAAACAAACAATAAAAACTGTAAGTGGATGAGCGTAGATTTCAAAACAGCTGTTGATTTTTTTTCAGTCATCATACTAAACATTTATACACTTAAGTCTGATGTAGAAAGAAAGAAAAGAATATATTATTTATGAAAACAATAGTGGTGTTTAACTCAGTTTATAAATACATAATTTTAGGCAGGATATGTGAGCAACAAATCTTAAACCACATTACATGTTTCAAACTGGAGAATACTTGCAACAGTATATGACAAGGAGATGCTTAAAGGGTAAAAACTTGGACACAGACAAATAATACATTTCTTCAATAGGTATTATGCATACATACTAAACATAATTATAGGGATAAATGGGGTGCAGACCGACCACTATATACACTTTATAAGTGTTTTCACTTTGGTGACAGGTAATTTTATTCAATACATTTAAGAAATATAAAATAAATTCTGTTATATTTTTATTAAACATAGCAACCTATCTGAAGAAGGAAATAAAGCAATGAGATTTGAAGAGGTTTTGAGTAGAAAAGGATAAAAGCCCTTCACCAATGTCCCTCCTCCCAACATTAACTGTAAAGTCTACCTTGGCATGTAGAAAGACACTAGATATTCAACTATAAAGTATGAAAGTGATGAATGAAATTGTCTTGAAGAATAAAGTATGAAAACATTTCTGTTGTGGAATTGGAGAACAGATATGCAAGACTGGCTATTCAATTACAATATTTGAAAACACTTTGGTATGTAGAATGATACTGCTCTTAAATATGAAGCCTGAAAATGTACCTAGAATGACAATAGTTATTTCAATATAAATCTGAAAATATCTCAGTACATGTATTAGAATGATTAAACTATAATGTCTTGAATGATGAATGGCATGAAGAATGTCATCTATTCAAGTACAAATGTGGAATGACACTGAAACTGGCTATTAGAGTCAAATGTCTGAATATTTATTTGTTCTATATACTCAGTGGTTTATCAAAGTTTGTAATCACATTACATTTGTGTATTTCAGGTACCCTATTGATGAATGAGGTACTGTGTGAAATGAACCCCATACAAAATGGCTACTCCTCCACAGTGTCTATCATGGTTTATTGAAACAAAATCGGATCTGCAGACTCAGCGAAACTTCAGAACTAAGAGATCCACCATCACGTCCATCAATCGTGCATGGCACAGGGACAGTGTTCAATAAAAGGAGGTATGGACAACCAAGAACATCTGAGGAAAAGTCTGCAGATCCGATAAACCATGATACCAACTGTGCCTTCTCTTGAGTAGCCATTTTGTAAGGGGTTTTATTTCACAGTACCTCATTCATCAATAAGGTACCTGAAATACATAAATGCAATGTGATTACAAACTTTGATAACCGCTGAGTATATAGAACAAATCTGATAAAGATATTATCTGCCTTTGTAATAAAGTTTTGAAATTGTAAAGAGACTTTATGGACACCCTGTACTTTGTGTGTCCTCAGATAAATATGTAGGATACAGTATTTTTTAAATATACTTTGAATGTCAGCATATAAATATGTAGGCTACAGTTTTTGTTCAAAATGTATTCTAGTATGTCAGCACATAAAAAAGTAGATTACATGGAGGGAGGGATGGGGCGGAGTGAAATTAAATTTTTAATGTAAAAATTATATTCTAAACTGCATTATTTGGATTAATGATTTTGCTTATGCTTTCAATTTATTCCCTAAGAACATTTAGCAAATAACTTTTATTCAAATAATGTACTTGATTTTTCTGTAAGGCTGTAGTCAATAAGTGATCCTGAAACTATGAGAGACCCATTTTTAAGTTGTATGAAAAACTATATTTGCTACAAAATATATAAAGCAAAAATCAAGGCTATTAGTAAAATTACAAACATGCTGCTTAAATTACTGCATTGGATTTTAGATTTTAAAATGTAAATTAGTGTGCATAAATTACCGTAATATATATTTTGAATTTTAAAAATAAACAAAAGAAATTAACATGAAAATAGATTACATGTATTAGTATAAATCCTATCAAAATATATATTGGATTTTATTAATCTAATTTTTAAAAGCAATGTCTTCAAAGATGAGTTTGACTCTCAAGTAGAATTAACAATATAGAAGAAAAATAAATCAATGTCCTAATAAAGTTGTTTTAAATCTTTATTTACAAAGCACATAAAAGATTATTCATATCAAAATTCAATAGTTTTCAAGGAATTATTTTCTTTTCTTTAAAAAAATGCATTTCATGGCCTTCTAAGACTTGATTCTCAATCACTTTCAAGGATAATGTGCACCACTCAAAAATATTAATTTGAAAAGAAAAAGTCTTCTTTTTGTGCAACTTTAATTTTTTTTTTTTTAATAGCATATATATATAACTTACTTTTGTTGGTAGGAAAATTCACAATGAATATATAAGGGTTGGCAAGACCATAATTTTGAAAAATATGTGAGGATGGTAAATGTCAATGCATCCATCTTTTCTTCCACTTAATACATTCCATTGCAAATTGCCCTTCAAGTCTTTAGTTTATAATACTCAGAGCCAACATCCTGAAAAGAGGTGAGAATGAAGTAATGGCAGTAGATGAGATTGAGGTGATGGCAGTACACGAGATTGAAGTGATGGCAGTACACGAGATTGAAGTGATGGCAGTAGATGAGAATGAGGTGATGGCAACTGACAAGATTGAGGTGATGGCAGTACACAAGAATATACATATTTTTTTAAAATGTAATTAAAACTAATTAAAAAATTAGTTGCATTTAATTCTTTCTTTTTCTTAAAATGACACATCTTCTTTTCGGAATTTCCATGTAAGATAATCAAAGTCACTCACAGGTATTTAAGAACAATTTATTTTTACAGCATTCCACATATGATGTTTTTTGTAAAAATGAAAATACTCTACAAATCCACAAATACAAATATATGCTGAAATTGATAAATTCCTGTCCATATACAGAGTCCTATTTACAGATCGTTTTTGTAAACTTGAGTGTTCAACGCAGGAAAACACTCCACTGCACATGTGCAAACCCCTTTTCCAATTAACAACTGCAACATTATGTATTCAACATAATAGTATGTATACCCACCAACTTCTCTTCTGGCAGTTACCTTTCACTGGTTTTGCCATACACTGACAGTTTTTTGCTGATACAGTCTGAATACCCTGGCATTCCTGTGTATACATGTCATCTTAATTCTGATACCATAGCATTCCTGTGTAGACATGTCATCTTCTGATGGTCTGAATACCCTGGCATTCCTGTGTATACATGTCATCTTACTTCTGACAGTCTGAATACCATAGCATTCCTGTGGAGACATGAAATCTTAATTCTGACAGTCTGAATACCCTGGCATTCCTGTGTAGACATGTCATCTTCTGATGGTCTGAATACCCTGGCATTCCTGTGTATACATGTCATCTTACTTCTGACAGTCTGAATATCATAGCATTCCTGTGTAGACATGTCATCTTAATTCTGACAGTCTGAATACCCTGGCATTCCTGTGTAGACATGTCATCTTCTGACAGTTTGAATACCATAGCATTCCTGTGTAGACATATCATCTTTCTGCTGAATCAACCACAAAGCCCAGACTGTTATTAATGTAATACTAGGTTATTCAGCTCCTTGCAAGACAAGGTTATATACATATTTTAGAAGAGATCTGGAATGGACTCAAGGTATTAAAACTTTGGTTTTAATCAGAGGCATTAGTAAGGCTGATTTCCATGAAGATCTGAACCATTTTAATAACAAAAAACCCCAAGGTCTTCATGTCTCACTAATCTCAAGCTGTCCATTTCAAACACCTGCAATGTAAAAATGTTTTATTACAGGACCAACAAATTATTTTTAACATCCTGTAATATTCAAAAATCATATCCCATTAATAATTTATTTTAAAAACTGCAAGCTTAACTCAAACTTAAGATAAACAAAGAATTTTTTTATTTAAATTATTAAGACTACAGACTTGTCTTATTGAAACAATAAACCACTGGATATCTATGTTTAAATCTACCTATCCATCATCACCAAATGGTGGGTGCTCATTAAGAAAAGGCACATGCATTAAATGATGGTAAATAAGACTTTATCATTCTTAATTATTTCAAGCTGCTGTTTAGCTTCTTGATTTTAAACACAATGCAAATGTGTGCTTAAGTTCAAGTTCAAGCCAAATGTATTTGTAAATAAAAGTCTTGCAAAGCATGCACCAATAACAGTAAAGTATTTCATAAGTTACCTCGTATCTTGATGGGTCCCCTGACACCTAATGCAGCAAAAACGTGCCCCACACTGCACACATGTATAGTTTGATGGGAAAGTGAAATATGTCAAGGAAATTTACCATACTCAGTGAAATTAATACTAGAAAAATTAAACTGCTGTGGTGTTTAAGCTAGGGGGAAAGCAATAATAATTATATTTAACTTCAATAACACACACTTTCAGACTCTCTCTCTCTCATACTACTATTATATTATTACATGCAATATGCAAGAAAGCATACAATGTGACAAGAATGTAACACCATATTTTGCAATACTTTTCAATTCTACACTACTGTCTTAATAATTTAACAAAGCAGCAGTAACATTATTCTTACTGACTGGTAGATTAGTGCATCAGCAGTAGTAATAACTGACAGACTACTTTTAGTAGAGGAGTGTACCAGTAGTAGTGAGGATATACAAACACACTCTATTTAGTAGAACAGTGTACCAGCAGCAGTGAGAATATATTTCAACAGATCTATTTAGGAGAGCAGTGAACCAGCTGCAGTGAGAATATATTTCAAAAGATCTATTTAGGAGAGCAGTGAACCAGCTGCAGTGAGAATATATTTCAACAGATCTATTTAGTAAAGCAGTGTACCAGCAGTAATGAGAATATATACATGAAGACCGTATTTAGAGGAGAATGTTGTATATCAAGAGTGTGCTCTATGTAACAATTTGGTATATACTGGCTGCACTGCAATAGTTTTTATAATTTAAAAATAAATATAAGGTTATCTAGGTGGAAACTTATCAATTTGGTAGTGTGTTGTGCAAGGAAATACACTAACTTAGGGATAAGAAACTCCTTACTGCAACTGTATTTTAATGATTGGGCTGAGAAGGGGATTGTGTAGGCTTAACAGTATGTGCAGAAAGAATACTAATAGTGTATCTCTGAATGACACAACTGATATATGGCAAAAAATGTATTAGCAGATTTAGTTTGAAAGTAAGATGTACTAGTTGGATGAGATTTCTAAGCATGAGGTATGTGTCAGAAGTGTACTGTTTAGTGTTTTCTAATTTGATGTGACTGGCAGTGTATAGTTAAGTGATTTCTAATTTGGTGTGATTGGCAGTGTAGAGTTGTGGTTTCTAATTTGGTGGGTGCTAGAAAGTATAGTACATAAGAAGTATGAAAGAGTAGGAGCTTCCAACCCTGCAATCCATGGGTCACATGTTGCCTGGATGCTCATATTTTGCAACCCATGCTCATGCTATAGTGTTGGGAATGTTTACACCATTCTGAAGTGAGGTGAGAGGTGTACTATATGGGAAGTATGACATATAGCTACAAAGAGTTTGAGAGTGCTAAGAATATGATCACTATGTGATGTGTACTATATGGGAATTATGATACATAGCTATAAAATAGTGTTGCTGTGCAGGTAAATGAGAGACACAATTTGGTAGTAATAATAATCTCATTTGGGGGACATTTTGTTGTGTTTTGTGAAAGTACACATTATTAAGGTGTGTCAGTGTCGATGCAATTATATGGTTCGTATTACACAGGTAAAAAATGCTACACATATTCAACTGCAATATGAATGCAGTCACAACTGTTTCAGCTACTATAACACCATTATCTTCACAATGCTTCACTCAATTCATTTTAAGGATATCCACACACAGCACAGAAGTGACGTTCTGGAAGCCTTGATGGAGGTACACATACTGAAAAATATGTTGGTCCAGTCTTGTTCAGCATTTGCTAAAAAACAAAAATCTGCATTTTTAAAATTCAAGATTGTAACACACTAAATTTAAGAAAATCTAATAAAAGAGTAAAATAAATACTTCAAAAACTCAAAATTTCTTCACAATGCTTCATTCAAGATTTTAGCACATAAACTAAATTTAAGAAAATCTGATAAGAGTAAACTAAACAACACTGCAAAATCTTACCTCAATGCTTCATGATACCTTGGATTTTGTTTACTAATAAAACAAACAACTAATAAATAAATTATGACTTTTTAAAAAATTCCATAGCAATTGGTAAAATAATAATAATATCGTTTTATAAGTTGTTTTTTTAAAATAATAATAATATCGTTTTATAAGTTGTTTTTTTTAAAATCAACTTAATATCAACAAAAAGAAAAAAAAAAAACTGAATTTCAACCTATTTACATAAAGACAAAAATTCCAGTTCCAGTTTATATAGGCTGAATGATAGTGAAGGATGATACTGACAAATTATCTAAGATAAATTTATCTGGAATAGTTGATATTATTTCTGCAATGAATGTGATGAGAATACCCAACAAAATATAATCAAAAATCATTTGATAACTTGGTGAAAAATTAGAACGAAGAACAAAAATACAATGAAAAGCTAAGAAGTTACAAATTCAAAAATCATACTTCTTCTTCAATCAAAGTGGCAAAAGTTTTCCTGTAACGTTGCTTGAAGTCTGTTCTTGATTTTCTTTTCTTTTTTCCTGAATCTAGATCAGAAAAAATAGAATAATTTTGTACTAAAATTTCTTAGGTCAAACTTAAAAAATATAATTTCCTGAATTTTCAAAAGCTAAAATAATTTTCTCTAATAAATATATTATAGGAATGCTAACAATGCAATACATTCATTCTGATAAATAGAGTTAGATAAAAGGAAAAAAAGTTCTCATTCCAATGAAGGTTAAACAAGAATTACTATAAACTGCCTGACTGCACTGAAGGTAGTCATTTAGAACATGTAATACTTTTTCACTAATTACTCAACTCATTTAGGACATCTAGTATATTTTGCACTAACTATGTATTGAGGACATCTGTCTTGTATGTGTTTATCACTAATTACTAAACTCATTTAAGACATCTGCTGTATAACAAATTTTGCACTAACTCAGGAACAAGCACACAGGAGTAACTAAGCATTTTCTTGCTAATTTCTCCCAACAGATATTAACCATATATGACCTCACTCTTGCAACTAGAGCAAATAACAAAGGGTGTGGGGACCAATGGGGAGAGTAGTCAAAATGAGGCAGCTACAAGAAAAACACATAATCAAGCATGAAAATATAAGTGTCAAAACACCTCAGGTGTCATCAGCTGACTAAGAATTTAGAAAATATGCCTTATCTCAGAGATAGACAAAAGTATGACAAAAAAACAAAAAGAAATTAGAAAATACACCTTATCTTATTTCAGAAATAGACAAAAGTATGACAAGAACAAAAAGAAATTAGAAAATACACCTTATCTTATTTCAGAAATAGACAAAAGTATGACAAGAACAAAAAGAAATTAGAAAATACATCTTATCTTATCTCAGAAATAGACAAAAGTATGACAAAAAGAAGTCCAAACAAACAACAAAACATTATGGGAGAGAATTAACACCAATCAGAAGCTTGAAATACACAGCCCTTAAGGAAGGAAAAAATTTATACTAGAAATATTGAAGAGGACAAACATCAAGAATCCTGTTGTTGATAAGCTCTTTCTTTCATTTATTTCACCTCATCTTAGTTCTGGATTATATAAATAACCACATACATATTATATTCCTACTGTATCAGCTTTTACATGATGGATAAATTATTATTTATATTAACTCAAAGAAAAATATTTTTAATCTTTTTCCTGTTCATTTCAAAATATAAAAAATTATAATTACTTATACTTTGGCAATTTAAAAAGATCTAAAATGAAAATTTTGAATATTTATTACAACAGCACAGATGTCTCCCAACTTTAAGACACCCCACTCCACCCCTTATGATAGTAGATAAATGCAA
Source organism: Sinotaia quadrata (assembly GCA_028829895.1). Classification (NCBI taxonomy): domain Eukaryota; kingdom Metazoa; phylum Mollusca; class Gastropoda; order Architaenioglossa; family Viviparidae; genus Sinotaia; species Sinotaia quadrata. The sequence goes on along the minus strand of CM054177.1, from coordinate 58,554,132 downwards.
TTTCAAATGTATTTTCTATGTTTTATTTGCAAAGTGAATACTTGTTAGTTAGCGCCATGTCTCTGGATCAGCTAATATGAGCTGATGCGCAACTTTGCTATCAGTTCTTTAGATTGCCCAGAATGGATGAATGATCATTTTTTGTGCATTCTAGTAAAGAAAGTTCCTAAAATACAAAGATATTCCACACAGCTCTGTAAACTTTATGTTTTCAGCTTTCTCATAGTGCTTACCATTCTGGAATGTCATTGTCCTCCAAGTTCTTATTTTCTAGCAGGTTATTATCAAATTGCATTGTGAGGTTCTATTGTAGGGAAATGCTTAAGGAAGTTAGAATTTACTGATTTAATTCAGAATACTTTTTTTAAAATGCTGTGCTTTGATCCAATGCAGATTTAATACTTCTGCTGAAAATAAAAGATTCTCAATCAAAATCATCAATGATTTACAATTCTAATAAAAACTGATAATTCTATGATGCTATCTATCAAACATTATAAATAATACAGAATGAAAATGCATACATAAACCCAGTCAATGTAGTTGTGACGAGTGTGACAAATTCTGTGTCATGGCCTCGTGACCCAATTGCTCGTTTCAAAATTAAAATTTTGAAGGGACCTTTGTTGAAATTCACCCGTGATACATCAGTATCGAGAAGCTTCTAGCAAGGTCAGATTGTTGCATAACTTTAGGCCATTGTCCAGCACCTTCGAGATCAACAACATACCACGTGAGCGGTCACGTGATGCGTTCAATGCAGTTTTATAAAATATGATCATACACGCGAAATCCTTACTCGCTCCCATGATCGGCAGACGCACAAGACAGCTGCATTAGCTCCGTCCCGCCGCATACCAGAGTCGTATGAGAGAGTCGAAAGAAAGAACCCGCTAAAGCAGTAAATCTACTTTTAAGAGGTAACAATAACACGTCTACTTCTTACCATATTTATTGCATTTGTTGATTGTATTTTGTAATTGAATTGATGTATGTATTTTGTGCAGCTTATCGCTATTTTAGCCAAAGCACTTGTTTCGATGTAAAAGGACAAATCTAAAAGTTATTGTATATAAATTATTGTAACTCTTTTCTTATCTTTAATTTATATAAACCTTAAATTCCCTAGTGCCGCCAGAATGTCTGTGCACGTGGTGAATTCTTCTTTGTAATTCAAATTGTTCTTGTGCATATAATTTTTCGTGTAAAATTGTAAAGCATTCATGCTTCATTTTGAATTAATCCTTTGTGTGAATTCCAATTTTTAATGCTGTAAATATTTGGGAATTCATACGTTCGTGTAACGTTATATGTAACACACACGTGAACCACAATGTATATTTAAATATAACCATATTTGAATTGTAAACGACACGATAGTCAAAGATTCTAAATTCAGAACCTTTAAACAAAGAAACATGTGCTTGGGTTTTGCGAATATAGACGCAAATAGTTACAGAGCCCAAATCCTTTGTTTCAGCCGGGTTCTTATGTTATTCCTCTCTACCTTCGTACTTCTTGAGTCGTACGCCGACTCGGGTATCTTCATGACCCATACGTGAACTACGTAGAAGTACATTGTGTTAACTACGGTTAACGATCGTCACAAGTACATTAGCGATGCAGTAATTGAGTGGACGATTGACTGTTATGCTATGCAGTACTGACGATGAGCCAAAGGGATGTGGACAAGTTCTAACCAGTTGAACCCCACATGCGACCAAGAGTGTAGTTAAGTATATCTACCGTGGTCCAGGATCAAGTGAATATTTTGGCAGAACATTCTCTTTAAAACAAAAGACATTAACGATAGAGCGGAAAACTATGAATATCTGAATCTAAGACTTCGTGCTCGTGATTAATCGTTGCTGTTAATTGTTAAACTTATTAAATCTTATTTCATCTTGTTAAGAACCTCTTTTTGTAGTAATTTGTATGCATATAGACCAAAAAATGTGGATTGGATGGGGGCTGTTTGAGCTAAGCGAATGACGTAATGAATGCATATGAATCTAAGAGAGTTTTTAACGATTTCCAATCTAGCTAATGTACGCAAATTATCAGTTCGTAAATCTGTGATCTAGACTACAAAGATGCATTTTTAATTTAGTCGAATGATGATTTGAGCAACCAGTCTGTTTAGGTTAAACGAGAGGGAATTAATTTAAATAGTAAATTAAAGTTCTATAATTTCCTAAGCAGGGTCTCTAAATAAATACTGGAAACGTAACAGTAGTTAAATGTGTTAAAATATTTTATGACGAAACAAATGATGTTTTGAGTATTCAAATGCCAATGTTAGTGGATCACTTTATACTTCAACAGTTGCAATTACAATTTTAAATTAATTTCAATAAATAACATTTGTCTAAGTCTTGTTTTCATCTTGAAAACATAGTTAAACACTCTCCCCTGCTATTTTGACACCTATAGTCAGAGAAAAGTCATGGTTTATACTTATTTGCTTTCATAAAATTATTTGTCTTAATGCTAATAATTAATATGAAATTTTCTGCATAAAACTTTTAGAATCTGGAAATAATTGTGCATTTCAAGCAAGGAAATAATGGGTTAATATTTGTTTGTAAAGTTTTCTTTAGTAATTTCTTCTTGTATTTCTCAAATTTATTTTGTTCCAGTAAGAAAACCACCATAATTTAAATGTACCTAATGGGGGGTCAATTTATGTCAGCATTAGACTTACAAAAGTGATTCAAGAACTAGTTAGATCAAAAGAGTACCTGTATATAAATGAAATAGTTTATGATTATGATGCAGATATCTCATTTAATAAATAATGGATCTTACTACTACCATCCATAGCTTCATCAAACTTGGGAGCTTTCTTGCTCATTTTCAAATCTGCATGAGGATCTTCAGAAAAATTGTCAGATTCTAATGCTTCCAAAACCTTGCGTTGGCGGCGACGACGAGCCACATCATCCAGGACACGCTTTTGCTCCACCAGTTTTATCCTCCCTATCCAATGAATTAAATATATTAAAATAAGCATCATTTCCACAATAAGTGTTGTAATTAAACTACAAACAAAATACATCTATTTAAAACATATTTATATTTCGTACTTCATCTTAATAAAGTGAAATAACAATTTTGTTAACATATCAATAATTATAATATCAATTCACAATGACTGTAGTGTAAATAAAATTCAGTAATAGCATAAAACACAACAGTATGATTGTGGCTTAAAAAATACTGTCTAAAATATATTTTATTATTTTTAGATGATTTGAGGCTATAATAAGCAAAATGCAATTTGAAACAGTACTGCATGTACTAGAATTAGTGTAAATATATCATGTGAAGAACTTTAACACTAAACATCTACTTCTGTCTTACAAAGAGGGAATCAATGAACAGACAAGGTAAATAAAAAAAAAACCCTTTTCAAATGGTGACAATAACAAAATTCTGTCTTTCAAACAGAAAAATCAAATGACAATGACAAACATTTTGAATGAAACATTTTCATTTTGAATTTGTTTGCATGAAAACAAAATTATGAAGTAATAATTATTATATTAAAAAAATTATATATAATTTTGCTTATTTGATCACAAAATTATGTTACTCATATTCAAACTATGCATTTTCAGTACCTGCCTTTACTAAGATTTAACATATTTCTAGGAAATATTATTATCATTTATCAAATATATCATATTTTTAAAATGCTGATTGTACTCTTAACGCTTTTATTTAAAAAAAATTATTTAATGTGACAATGGCATGATTGAAAGAGCTTTGTGGCATTAAAAAAAATGTATACAGTAGCCAGGCGAAACAGAGGTAGGCCCTATACTTTGTTATAAATTAAATCAACGACAGATCAAATTATATATCAATAACTATTTTATTATCATTGATCGTTAATCTATAAAGAGATTTTGAAACAAAATAATACATGTGCTGATAACCAAAATGAAACACGGACTTTTGAAAAAGATATAGGCCTAAATTAGTAAATATATTAGGTCTAGGCTATATTTTTGTATAGGGTCTAAATCGCTGGGCAAATACACTATTTCCATGAAGCATTTTAGCTCAATTTTGACATCTAAAAAAAAAATAACAATCGACAACTATCTTGTCTGAAAGTATGTGATAATTTGGAATTACCTTTACGACAAAAAAATACTATATTTAGTAATGTTGTCATTACTTACCAGACTCACGCTTGTCTGCCATCTTGTAATAAAGGGGAAGTAATTCTGGCTCCAATTAAGGATACTTGTTAGATGGCACTTTTGGGCAGTGACTACCATAATAACATTCAAAGCAATTTTTTAATGAATTAAACAAAACATTTTAAAACTGAATATAAGAGAGCGTTTTAAAATTTCATTATGCGTATTTTTAAACAAGAGTAGTCTTGCAAAAAAATTATTGTAACTTCAAAGTTAATGTTCTAAACTGATGATTATTCCATTAATTTTTCAATCAAGATTTTGTCATTTAAATGCAAACATTTTATTTATCGAATTGTTAGGAATTTTATTTATAAAATTTGTATTGCGACAACTGTGTTCAGCCTTTTTCAACGACTTCTGTTGACTGTCGATTGTGAACCAAGATCTCGGAATCTTGCCAAGATTCTGGGAGATCACAAGTTTTTACGGATGATGTGGCACTCCTGAGGAGCACTGCTTTTAGTAGTGGGGCGAGTCTGTAGTTTCCGGGTAGTTTATTCAGATAGCTTCCAACTCAGATGTTATATTCCCCAGTGATTCTATCACTACATGTATCACTTTTGCTTTTACATTCCATAATCTTTAGATTTCTAATCTGAGATCCTGGTATTTTTCTATATTTTTTTTACTCTTTGTTTTATTTTTATGTTTCTATCACTTGGAACAGTGACATTGCTGATTGCTTCTGATCTGTTAGACTTATTTAGAACTAAAGTGTCTGGTCAACGCAAGAATCACTCGATCTGTTCTTCTCTAAGTCCCACAGATTTTTACTTTTACGTTTCATGGTCTGGTTGGTGCATCCATGCTCTTTGGGGGATTTAAAAAAATCCATCTACTCCATGTTCCACTGAGAAACTGATACCCAGATAGTATATTTCTGTTGTTTCATCCATGGTTTTGAAGTCTGCATTTGGAATAATTTGAAATATTCAAGATTTTTGATTTGTGTGATTTCGTATTTAGTGCTTTATCTTGTCAGCTTTTATGAGTGCTTCTGTTTCTGATTTCAAACTGCCTCTTTCATCCGCCTATTTGTAGATTGTTTTGTTGATGTTTCATCAGTTTGTCAGGAATACTGGCCATGGAGAGATTTTTTACTCCAAATATTCGCTAATGCCTGCTTCGTTGTTTTCTTCCACGTTTCTTTGTCTGTCCACTCAAATATACTGCTTCTATCAGATGTTCATTTTTGATTATTCCACATGTAGATTATATAGCCTATAATTTCTTTTTCAATTACATCTTTGATTTTCTTGAGACCATTGCCTCCCATTTTCCAAGATACACAGAGATTCTATGTCTGTGAATTGTGAGTAGTTTTCTTGTTTTTCTTCTGTCCTGATCATGTATTTCATTTGTTGTCCATTCTATGATGCCTCCAGTGTGGCAGATTACAGGCATTGTGCATGCATTAAGGGATTCTATTTTGTTAGCCCCATTTAGCTTGGACTTCAGGACTTGTCTAACCCGTTTTTTCATACTCTCTTAATTTTGGATTTTACTTCATTCTGCATATCTTCTTGATGTTGAAGTATTCCCAGGTAATTATAGGCTTTCTTTGTTTTGATCTTGGCTTTCTGTATGATAATTCTTCTACATTTCTCAAGGATGAATTTCATGTTAATGTCCTCACTGCAGATCTTGATGGTATTTGATTAGCGAAGTGATGTCACGTTCATTTTTACTGTATAGCTTTAGATCGTCTATGTACACTAAATGGCTGCAGTACTATATTGTTGCATGTGAGGGAAGTTTTCCAGCTTGTCATTGATATTTGAGTTAGGTTCTGTATTGATGGTGTCATCTTGTATACTTTTGTTTAAAGTATCCATAAATGTGGAACTAGGTTTACTGCTTCTATCAGTGGCTCAAATTTACTGTTACTCCAAACATATTCTGCCAAAACTTATTATCTCTTCTTCAATGACTTCTTTGATTTTTCTGAGTCATCTGCAGCTAATTTTCTGAGATGCACAAGTCTGACAATATATGCTTTGGCATAACAACTAAATTGCCAATTAGTGTTGACTTGAGGATTTGTCTGATTCACTTTTCATATTATTCTCTTTTGACTTTGGTTTTCATTTCAGCTTACAAATGCTCTTGGCTAAAGAACACCAAGCTACTTAAATGTTCTTTATTGAAACATCCTGTTAATGTTCGAATATCAAGTTGCAGGCTTTTTGTATAATTGATGTTACTTTTGTGGATGACATACTGTCTTTTGCATTATTTGACATAATGTCTTTTGCATGATGTCTTTTGCAATTATTATTATATCTGTCAGCATACATATATTACTTTTCAATAATTTCTTGGAAGCTAGTACTATCAGCAGCATTAGCAAATCATTTGATGCTGTGAGGGATGTGTTCTTTTTCAACAAAATATTACATTTTAATTAAGTCAACAAATACATTTTGTTAGTTTAGTAAGCATTATATTGTTTTCCATACAACAAGGTGAGTAAATTTAACATCTGTTGATTCCTACATAACCAAAACCTCATGAGGCCACAAAACCTCCGATAGGGAAAATAAAGCATAGGCCTATCTTATGAGTGTCTTCCCTCACAACTGTTTTTAATTCAGTAAGGGCTGGAAGTGGGGACACTTTGACTTTGTTCTTTTCTTTCCTTTCATTTCTTTTCTCAAGAGATAAGGAAAATGTATTTTTTCTCTTAATTTTGATTTGTTGACATCTAGTCTGTTTCCTCTTTGTTTACCTTATAGCATCATAAATGTGTACTGTTAGTGTGGATGACCTATTTAATATCTTTATATTCTGTCGTTAGACTTGTAGCATCATAAATGTGTACTCAGTATGGATAACCTATATAATATCTTTATATTATGTCGTTAGATTTTGATAAAGAGAAAATTTATAAAAAGTCTCAGCTTTCAGATAAATGCATAAAAATATCAGACTTCTATGATTTTTGAGCATTTAAGCATGCTCTTTGATAAAATAAACAAGATCTCAATTACAGAAGCTTGCAATATTTTTTTTTAAAACTGTACGGTTTTAATATATGTGCAAGAAGGTTAATAAATGTATTGAATCAACAATCAAATATACAACACATGGATATAATCAACAGAGCATTGACATTAACATCACACCAGTGTTTGATTGTATGTTATACACTCATTTTGTTATCTTAGCATAGACATCAGCAGTCAATTAACATATATATATATAATCAAGTTCATAGATATAATTCATCATAAAATGAGAGTGGAGTTTCAGAAATATAATTATAATCAATGTACCTAACCTTTTCAATGATGGCAGCTGTCACTGGCACATGTTCATAATGCGGTTTACAACAAGTCAATGTCTTTCTTATTTAGGTGACAGTCCAACGTACCCCTTCTAGGTATTCTGTAAGTTGTTCCATTACTCATGCGAAGGAAACAGTAGAAACATTTCCTTTGTCATTCAGAGTGTGAATGGCAATTTGCATCATTGACATATGTCTTTATGATGTAAAGTTAAGAAGTATATTGTGACAGTCTGCAAATTTAACTTCAGATTCAATTAAATGGTAGAATATAGCATCAGTGAGAATTACATTTTGCAGAATCTTTATTACATCCTAAAATGCATGGGTCTAATGCAGAATGTTGAATTTTAACATTAATTATAATGTTGCTATTTCTTTAGTTTCATTGAGAAAAGTTCAAATGAGACTCCATTTATAAATAAAAAATTCCACAAATTGAAATATATCCCACAAATCTTATCACTAAAATTGTTGATCAAAGTTCCCTTAGTGAATTATGGCCCACTATAGTATCATATAGAAATGTACTCACTTCATTCTTTATTAAGTCTCCTGATATTTACAATTACTAATCAACATTTTTTTTCAAACAGTAAATTTGCATCATTCCTTTTATACTCCAGTCTTTACAAGTGAAGCTATTTCGCTTCAATCACAGACAACTACATAACTTTTATATCCAAGAAATACATTCAAAAAACATTTTTGCACAAAATGAAGTTATTTAACTTCAATCACAAACAAGTACACAAACATTTATATCCAAGAAATACATTCACAAAACATGTTCACACAAAGTGATTTAGCTTAAATCACAGACAACTACATGAGCATTTATGTTCAAGAAATATATCCATAAAATATGTTCACAATATGTAAAGTTGATATAAAATTTATTGTTTTTATATTTCTTTCAATGCAAAATCATTACTATAATCAATTGAAAATACAAGGATACATCTCTGTCTATTGAACCTGTCAAAATTAAAAGCATATCAAAGTACCAAACAAAAAAAAAAAAACATGAGGTGTCAAAATAAACCATGTTTCTGAAACTCAATCTCTAATCTAATCAGTATTACTGCTGTCCATGTGAAAATGAAACAGTCTATCTTACTATATAAATGGTAAATATTAATATGAAAACAATCAATCTTGAAAAATCAATAAATCTTACTATTAAGGACACCTTTAATCACAGCAGTTATGAAACAGTACTAAATTAATGACAAGATGATTCTCAATCAGCAGTTATAGAACAGTATTCATTTATTGATAAAGTGATTCTCATTCACAGTAGTTGTAGAAAGGTACTCAATTAATGACAAAGTGATTATCAGTCACAGTGATTAATGAAGGATACTCAATTAATGACATGATTCTCAGTTCTAAAATACACAGATGTTCTTGAAATACTTTTAAATATTATGAATACACAAGACATGGGCATGGTAGTTAAAGCTCTAAGTATTACATTTTCACCCATACCCACCATATGCATAAATCACTCCCATGTTTCCAATGTAAATTTTATTTTATTTTTCTCAATAAATGTTATAGTACTATAACACTAGAAGAAACAATTCCATATCAATAACAAATCTTTTTAAAAAAAATATATTGTTATGTATTTATTAAGAGAAACAAAATATAGACTCTAGTCACTACATTTCCTATTCTTAATTAAATGTAATATAAACAATAATGATTTTAATTTTTGTACTAAAAATATACATATTAAATCTCTAAAGAGTTAGGTAAAATAAACCTTTAACAAAATTCTATTCTGATATATTGTTTTCTATTTTTAACATTGATACTTAAAATAGAGAAGGTAGGGGGGTGGGTTAGAATTCGTATTGGTATTAAGAACAACCAAAATGATTATGATCAATAATATTAAAAAAAAAGAATCTATAAATTTGACAAGCATACTCACATTCAAATATAGGCTGTAAAGTCCATATATTTTTAAAAATTACATCAAGGGAAGAGCATTCAAATTCTTCATTTGCATCCAAAAACAAAAATATATAAATTTGTAAAATTAAATAACAATATATTATCTCCAAAAATAAAAACATATACTAAATAAATCAAACCAGTTGAAGTGAGCGAACATAAAACCATAACATCAGGCTCAAAAGCAAAACTATTAAACATACCTTCATTATAACATAAAAGCAGCAGCGATAATATAAAATGGCAAGATCAGTAATTCATTAATTAAGCAATTAATTAGAATTTAACCTGACTATTAAGATAAATTAATTAACAATCCTTCCAATGAAGTGTTGGCAACTTTATTTTATTTTGTTTAATACTGATTTATCAATATAAAGTGCAGTATACTGTTAAAACTATGCTAGTAAGAATGATAGTCTCCCCTCATTCAACAGTTTACTTGCATCATGTATATGATGCATAAAATCGTCTCCCTTAACAATAACATTTATCAGTAACTCACCCATTCGTTGATCTTGCTAACTAAATCATTTTACTGTGTGCTGAAATAATATTGTAGCTGTTCATGTAGTTCAAGTAAACTTGACAAGCTGTAACTGTTTAAGTTGTTTACTAATTTTTATTGCTAATAAATAATATTACTAATTACTATCTAAATTGTTTACTAATTTTCATTACTAATTAATTTCATTACTATTTATTTTTATTCAAACCAAATACATAATAGTAACTATACTCCTTAATCTGTATTGTAAACAGTGATAAACATTACTATTTACTTTTATTCAAACCAAATACAAAACATTAACTATACTCTTTATTGTGTATAGTGATAAATATTTAAGAGTAAATATGAGAAATAGCACAACAAATAAAAAATGCTAATGATTATTAAAAAAGAGTGAAAATGATCATTTCAAATACTTGAATTAAAAGTTTAAAATTGCATTTTGTATGCATCAATTTAAAAAAAATAAAATGAATAAAGAGTTGTAGAGAAAGCACAATGTACAATCAGATGTCAGTTAACCAAAAAGAGGGAAAAAATTCATGTTACCTTACTTTGGAGACAGACAAAAAGATGATAGAAATGAAAGATCTGACTGCAACAATAAAATAAAACATGAGAGAAAGCTGACACACTCAAGAAATAGGCAAGCTGGCTTGTAAAATGTCTACTACTGTATCATGTGATGAAAATACTAAAGGAACATCACAGACACTAAAACATTTTGCTGGGGAGTTCTTTAATCACTTGTTTCCCCATATGGAACATAACATGGGTCCCTTTCTTGCACTCTGACTTGTTTGTGTGTAAAACCGCAGGATGCTTCTTAAATATGGTCATATAAGTTCTACCAGTAAAAAAAAATGGGGCTGGTTTTGGCAGGATTTCTTAAATGAGGTAAAGATTTTGCTATATATGTATACCATCACTAACAAAGACAGTTACAGGTAAATGCACTTTTATCTGTCTGCATATGTATGTATATATATATATATGGTAGTTTGGCCCAATTCAAATTATAAAAGTGTTTCAACTCAATTTAGAATGTTTTATATTAGCCACTTTTTCAAAACTAGATTTAGATGACTGCCAACTAACTTATTTTTCTTGATTTTTTTTTTAAAACACTGATTATTTATTTTACATGTAAAGTTCACTGATTTTGTACACTGCATTTCACATTCAAAAATAACTAACTTTGCAGGAAAACTGAAATGAAACTTTTTGTATGAAAGGCAAAGAATTTGGGCTTGAATTCCTCTGCAACTCTGGATGCTTTATTGGAAAACTTATGTTATACTATCACACAAAATCCTGGTGATTATTTGTCATATTCCTGACTTATTCTATCATATTTCTGTTTCTGGTGACTAATGTATTCTGTTATTCCTGGTTCTGGTTCTGATGATAGCATATTCTGCCATATTCCTGATCTTAGTGACTAATGTATTCTGAAACAATTCTTGGTCCTGGTGACATATTCCTGGTCACCAATTTTCAAAATTACTGGGCTTTTAAAAACATAAGGCAGCTTGTTCTGTAGTCTAGAGTAGAAGTGTGTGCCTTTACAACAATTAATTTATATGTATTATTTTATTAATTATGAAACTAATTAATTGTACAGGATAAATATATAAATTCCAGGTAAGAAATCAAAAGACGGACCAATTAAAAAATAACAAACATTACCCTTCCAGTAACATATAAATACCCCCAAACATTGTTTGATTACTATATCATGTTTAAATTAAACTGCACACATCACTCTTTTTGTTGACTAACACAGAGTTTGTTAGAAAACTGTATGGAGAAATAATACTAAACAATTTTCTTGAAATGAAAATTACAATTACCACAATGAAATATCAATCTAACAATTTTCTGTGAACCTTACAGCTGCCATTGGATAGATTATACATAATAGTTAAGTTTCAGTATAGTAAAAATATTTCTGCACTTCCATGCTTAACATTTGATTTCATTAATAAACATCAAAAAGATAAACTTTCATTATAAATGAATTTAAACTAATGTCAGGTGATTCTTTGATGTATATCTAGCATAGTTAAAAAAAAAAAAATGGATATGACTTAAATAGTTAACTCAAATAATAAGTGCCTTGGTCACCTCATAAATTCCAACTATGCAAATTTACAAAGTAGATATTGGCATTCACAATGTGCAAATGATCACACTTATACAGTGAAACCTTGCAATAACTGGGGTCCATAAAATTGGATTGCATTAATAGCAGGATACATTAATGTGGGTCTTTACAACACGTGTATTTTACTTTTTTTGGAGAATAATGGATGGATAATATATTTAAAGGTTATTACTTTTCGTTAAATAGTTTTACTAATTTTTATTTATTTGTGCGATAGTACATATTGACTGATAATACCCCAACTGAGGTTATATCATGAATAGTATATCAACTGTCGTGCCGTGCAATTCATCCATAATGTATGCAATTCCATTGGAAAATCACACGTGTATTCAATAATTTTGTCACTAGTCCTTGGAGGTAATCCTTAGAGTTATCTACTCTCTTCACTCCCTAGTCCTTAGAGTTATCTACTCTTCACTCCCTAGTCATTAGAGTTATCTACTTTCTTCACTCCCTAGTCCTTAGAGTTATCTACTCTCTTCACTCCCTAGTCCTTAGAGTTATCTACTCTCTTCACTCCTTAATCCTTGGAGATCTACTCTCTTCACTCCCTAGTCCTTAGAGTTATCTACTCTCTTTATTCCCTAGTCCTTAGAGTTATCTACTCTCTTCACTCTCTAATCCTTAGAGTTATCTACTCTCTTTACTCCCTAGTCCTTAGAGTTATCTACTCTTCACTCCCTAGTCATTAGAGTTATCTACTCTCTTTACTCCCTGTCCTTTAGAGTTATCTACTCTCTTCACTCCCTAGTCCTTAGAGTTTCTACTGTCTCTTCACTCTCCAGTCTTTATAGAGTTAATAACATTAACAATTTATTTATTGTCTCTTCAACCCCACTCCCCGGTCTTTAGACTTACCAATCGTCCCTTCATTTTCCAGTCTTTAAATGTAATAATATTAACAATTTACTTAATCACAAGCTGAGCATTTTCATCTGCTCCATACTCCATCTTGTGGCTTTCAAAAAGCTCAGTTAATTCCTGCATATATAGATGGTGAAATGCATTTATTTGTTCATCAGTTGGATTTGTGACTCTGTCCACATCAATAGGTTTTCCCACTGAAAAGATAATGAAGAATTAATTAACTCACTTTGTGGCAAGTGAAAATGAAACTGTCTACATCAAATATGTTTTCCCACTGTTAAACAAAATGTCCACATGAATATGCTTACTCACTGCAAATACAATGCTGAGCTAATTAGTTGACTGATGGGCATGATAACAAAAACATCAACTGCAATAGATTTACCTAGTGCAAATACAATTATGAGTTAAGGGTAAAAGTGACAATAGAGATGACACAAATTGCTCAGGATCAACCTGACCACCAAGTAAAAAACTTTGGATAGCAAGGGAAAACTATGCCTTGGCAGAATATAAGTGAAACTAACAGGTCTTACAGTATGTACACTTGAATATCTAACAGGCCTCACAGTACATACCCCTGGATATCTAATAGGTTCACAGTACATACATATGGATATATAACAGGTCTCACAGTATATATATATATATATATATATATATATATATATCTAACAGGCTTTATAAAATATACACTTGCATATCTAACAGGCCTCACAAATGTATGCAAACCTGTATATCTAATAGACCTCACAATAAGCATATCTGTATGTAACAGGCCTCACAGTATATACACCTGGATATCTAACAGGTCTTACAGTATACACATCTAAAGTCACTAAAACTATAAGTCATTTCATTTCACTCATACAGAAAAGCATGCACACAAATATGCAGTCACATATATACTGACATAAATAAATCATACTTACCAACTGTATGGATAGGCCTACGGAAGGGCAAGAGACCTAAAGTATAATTGAAAATGCCACGACCATGAAAAAAAGGAGTGGAGAATCCAAGCCAATGTGTCAGAAAGTTTTGTAAGCAGCGTATTTTAGAGCCATCAGGATTTGGAACTTGGGTATAGATGTTGTTTTCACCAAATGAGAACACAGGAACTAGACTGGCACTGAATTATTAATAACAAACAATTAGCAAGTAACTAATAGAAAACTTCATAAATCATTATAATGAACAAATAAATATCAAGTAACTGACATAAAAGCCTAAATAAATCAATGTAATTAACAAATAACTGACATAAAGGCTTCAATAAATTAAAGTAACTGACAAATAAATAATAACTGATGAAAAACTAAATAAATCAACATAACAAAAATACAAACAAGAAAGTGAATAAATTACACAAAAGCCTAAATAAACAAATGTATGTAAGAACTTACCACACACAATGTAACATTTCTCAAAGCCAGATTATGCAACTTTGTTAGTATTACAGAATCAAAATATGTAACTGGCAGTGTAATGTTTAAACTTTTAAAGAATCCACAAAATACTATTTATTACTAACATAATCTTTTACAAAAGAAAGATATATATATATATAGTTTAATGTTTCTCAAATGTTTTAGCAACATGTAGAAACTTTTAGAAATTACATTATTACAACACTTCATAGCCAATCTGATTTATGTATGAATGCCATAAAATAAATCCTCAGTTTTTTAGACTGAAAATATAAAAATCTATTACAACTGTCAATAAGTATGAAGATGACAACTTGATGACAACTTAAGAGAGGTGAAATGCCAAATCTTTATACAAAGTGCTGATAATTCATTCTGTACAGAGTTTTAAAAAAATGGTCAGTGATCAGAATTATAAGTGGTCAGTGATCAGAATTATAACTGGTCACTGATCAGAATTATAAGTGGTCAATGATCAGAATTATAAGTGGTCAGTGATCTGAATTATAACTAAGTGGTCAATGATCAGAATTATAAATGGTCAGTGATCAGAATTATAACTGGTCAATGTAATTAACAAATCAGAATTATAAATGGTCAATGATCAGAATTATAACAAAGTGGTCAATGATCAGAATTATAAATGGTCAATGATCAGAATTATAACTAAGTGTTCAATGATCAGAATTATAAGTGGTCAATGATCAGAATTATAACTGATCTCTGATCAGAATTATAAATGGTCAGTGATCAGAATTATAACTGGTCAATGATCAGAATTATAAGTGATCTCTGATCAGAATTATAAGTGGTCAATGATCAGAATTACAAGTGATCTCGGATCAGAATTATAAGTGGTCAATGATCAGAATT
Source organism: Sinotaia quadrata (assembly GCA_028829895.1). Taxonomy (NCBI): domain Eukaryota; kingdom Metazoa; phylum Mollusca; class Gastropoda; order Architaenioglossa; family Viviparidae; genus Sinotaia; species Sinotaia quadrata. Next base: position 58,538,816 of record CM054177.1, on the reverse strand, counting down.
ATAACTAGTCATGAATTGGTCTTTGAAGAGACTTTGTTTTTTAAAGACATATACTTACACTATTTCTGTTTATCATTTTTCAACTATATTAGAGAATGATGGTTAGAGAAAGATTTATTTATTTAATTATTTTCTCCTAGAACCATAGAAGAACCTTTATGCCTTTCTTCTGAAATCCGGGTGTCTGATTTTTAAATCTAATTTCCCACACTGTTATTCCAGACCTTTATTTGAGTAGTGATTTTCAAATGTTTCCAATATTGCAAAATATTCTGACTTACCCATGTATCAATGCCATACGAATAAATCCCTTTCGATTTTTTAGATTGACAACATAACGTCCTGGGACAGCATCCAAAGCTTCTAAAGCACCGCCAACAATAATGCCCAGTGCATTACCAGTTCCTTCTTTAGTCAGGACCCATTCAATACTGGCTTTTGACACCTCTATGGCACCTGAAAATGTTAAACTGTAGCATTCAAAGTTGACTTCTGACACCTGAAATGTGTTAAATCAATATACATGTACTCACATTTAACTTTTGATACCCTATTGCACCTGAAATATGCTGTATCAGTATACTCAATGCTAACTTTTGACACCTCTATTGTACCTGAAATATGTTAAATCAATATGCTCACTTCTAACTTTTGACACCTCTATTGTACCTGAAATATGTTAAATCAATATACTCACTTCTAACTTTTGACACCTCTATTGTACCTGAAATATTTTAAATCAATATACTCACTTCTAACTTTTGACACCTCTATTGTACCTGAAATATGCTGTATCAGTATACTCAATGCTAACTTTTGACACATCTGTTGCACACAAATATGCTAAACTAGTGCACTCAATGCCAGCTTTTGAAACTCTTTAGCACCTGAAAAACGTTAAACCACTGTGAATGCCATTAATCAAACATTATGAATGTATAAATATTAAATTTAGTATATATAAAGACAGATGATGCACAAATTATAAGTTTAATACTTATCAGTATATCGCAGCAAAAAGTGCATTTATTCAAAACAACTTTAGTTTCCTTACTTATGGCTTACACTCCAATGTAACTAAATCCAATGTTTACAACTCCAAATGCCTCTAACCAAATTATTTAGAATAAATAATTAATTCTCCACTTTACAGAGATTAATGATGAACCTCTCACATTTAGAAAATCTTTTGATCATAACTATTTTGTCAGTACTAATCTTGTATAAATGAGAAAACAGAAAATATGAGGATATATAATTTTTAGGAAGTGAATAAGTTTATGTGTACATGCTTGGGTACAGGAAAATGTAAGCATATGTATTGAATGGGTAAATGTACATGAAAATATATACATGCAATTCTATTATTTTTACTGTCATCTTTAACATATTTCTAATTATAATCGGTACAAGACCATATATGAAATCCAGAAATCTGGAATGATCAGAAGTCATGAATGAACAACAACAAAATATTAAAAAGTGAAAAAGTTAGAACATGTATATTGACACTATATTTATTTAAATGTGTATTATATACAACATACAAATAAAATAAAAATTATTAAGTGATAAAATGTATCAGATGTTTAAAGATAAAAATCCAAACTGCTCTTTTTTTACCACCAAGCTCACCTGACAGCATGAAATACTCCCGGAAGATGGGAAACATGAACTGGCCTGAAAGCGTGCACAGGTAAGGTTTAATAGCAGGAAACAGCTTACTCCATCCTGAACCTTCAGTGGCGAGATTACAGAAATGGCTGTGACACATAATTCCATGAGGATGACAGCCCAAAATGTAATTCTTGCTGGGATGAAGCTCAGCTGTTTTAACTAAAGTAATGGGGAAGTAATCAGCAAAGTATCTGAAGATCGACCAATGACGTAACCAGTTGGATCTTCGTCCTCCCTGTTCTGAAACATGTCGATCATAGTAGTACCACAGGAAATAAAGTAACGGAATATAATAGTAGTCAGTGATGAGAAGATATATGAAAAGGAAGACAAGACCGAAGCCCATAAACAGAAAGATGTAAGTGTAGTGTACAACTGCCAGTGTCTGAAGTCGACGTTCTGTTGGAATGAACAAGGGAGCCAACTCCACGCCAAGGACTTTCATCTACATGTTTTAAAAAACAAAGAATTAGCTTATGTTATGTGATCTTCTCTGATCTATAAAGTGAGAAAACAAGCATCTGAAAAGCACACTAACATTTTCTTAAAGAATTAATCATGAATTATTATTCAAGTTATTTTAATCTTTATACACACAAACAAACACAAGCACACATAATTGAAAAAAGAAAAAATATATTCTGCTTGACAAAAAAAACAAACTTTTACACATACTAAACTGTATTCTATTGTTCTTATGAGATAATGATGTTCAGGTATTTGATGTTCTATTTCTAACTACCAGGTAATGTCAGATAAATAAATGCAATCAAAACAGATGACAAAAGTACATAAATTACCTGACGAATAAACTAAGCCATAATAAATAAATATGCAGTATGTTATAGTTCATCAGGAAAAATAAATAACAAGTAAAATGAGTGACAGTTCAAACAGTAGCATGGATTATACATATGAAATCATTAATATGAATAATTATTAGGCAAAAGATCCAGCGTTAAAATTGTTTGAAAGAAATTAATGGAGAAAAAAATTACATCACATGTAAAACCTCACTAATACTTCTACTCTGAATAATAGAATTAATAGAGTTTACTCTTACAAAGCATAAGCATTTTGCAAAATTTACATATGAAATACACAACAACAATTTTATGTAGAAAGTGGGTTTCAGCATATGAAAAACAATGATCACAAAAATGTTCAGCATTATCTTGAATGTATAGATCACTACATAGTACATAGTACTGGTACTGAGAGCAAAAACTTTAGACTGCTGATATACTGGAAATTATCTAAACTTCTAATGACTTACATATTTTGTTATGAAAGTGTGAGTGATGGTGAAGAGAAAGGGTTGGAATGTTGAGTACTTTCCAACTCAGTGGGTGAAGAGAATGTGTGAATATAGACTAGAATGGTGGTGCAGAAACTCCAGCCCGCGAAGAGTCGCCGAGTGGCCCACCATGTCAAATGTAAAAGTCAAATGTTTACTCATACACTGAGTGATTTGAAACAAAGCAGCACCTCCTGACCATTTTTCCAGGCGCTCCCTGCAGATGATGTCTGCCCGCTGACATAACACTCACAGAGGCAAGAGAAAAGGCTATACCAAGATGGGCAGCAAACCCCACACATACATGCTTGCCCCTTCCTGTGATATGGTTGGTCAGTAGCTGTTAAGCCTTAGTGTCCAATCTACCACATTCTGTTGTTTATTTTGATTATATTTTTGTGACAAAATGGCAGCTAATCGTAAAAGAAAAGTTGACAAGGAAACCGGCAGTTTAATGATGACTGGATAATGCACTTGTCCACACCAGCATACTTTGCAGCACATACTGCTGCAAACAGGCTTTCTCACAGATGAAAATGAACAAAAGCAACACCTGTGGTCAGCTGACTGATGATAATCTGGAAGCAATTTTGCATCTTTCAACGTCAAACATCAAGCCGGACATTTTGAAGCTTGCAGATGACATGCAGCACTATCCATCACACTGACTTTGTGAAAGTTGACATATCATAACATTTTTAGAATGAGTCTTAGTATACAACTTCTTTGTCGTAATTATAGTCTTAATCGTTATTTGTGTGTTCTTAGATGTGATGTCTGTCTTGTATGGGACAATTTTGATCTTCACTTTTTTGTGGCCCCTGACAGTTTCGACAAGTCAGATTGTGGCCCCCGACTCAAAAAGTTTGTGCACCACTAGACTAGACTCTGACAGAATGAAGATGCACGCATTCTTCACAGATGCTGGCATTTTCCATTACATAGAGGGGGGGGGGAAGGGCATCATAAAGAGCTGACACTTCTATAGTTCTAGTCCTGACTCATTTTTTAAAAGGTTTTCTCTTCAAATTTTTCCTCATTCAGTTAGGTGCCGATATATCACAGCCAGCTCAAACTTCAAAATACAGGCACTTTGTCAGCAGTGCCTGTAACTTCAGGGTTAAATATTTTCTAATCTTAATAATTACTAAACTGATGGGTCAAATGATTTCCTAATATGATACTAAAAATGTTTATCTGTAGCAATCTTATACCGTCAAGAACCTATAATTCATACTTTTTCAACAAAAAATTTATTTATGTTTAACATTAATGCAGTTCAGTGCAGGATGGCTTTTAGTCCTACATTTTTGTTTATTATTAATAGTCTATAAAATTTAACTTCTCACATTAATTAATCAGTAACATTTTGTGATTGTTATTACTTTTACAATCTTTTATTTTTTTTAAATTTAATTTTACTTTCATCTTTTACTTTTCAAACTACAATTTAAAATATGCTTTTTCCTGTGTACAAAATTATAATTTTTACGCACACATCTAAACCAATATACCAAACATGTTGTTACAGTACACATCTACATCTGTAAAGCGTAGTCAATGTTTAATATTGGATATATATGTAGGCCTACGGTGAGTTGAACTTTACCCACAAGCCTACGTACACCCGTTTATTTGTTTTGTTGTTCTTTTCTAATATGTTCTCCACAAAAAAAGTTTAAAAAGTAAATTACCTCTCTAGTTTTATGCAAGCTATTTGCGTGTGTAAACAAATAAAACAGGTGTAACGACTTTATTTAGTAATAATTTCTGTCTCATGTCAGTACGTGCGCACTAGAATAAAACTTTATATTTGAGTAATCTCCCATCGCAATTTGTTGACAAATTTAACAAATTCTCCGAGGACATCCCTGTAGAATGTAGATACAAGGCCTCGTTAAAATGATTAAGCAATAAAATGTGCCTATACATAAACTCACTTTGTTTGAGAGAATGTAAGTTTCTGTTCAGTGTAGTACATACACATGTATGTAGGTACGGTACGAGTGCTGAACTTTGCACCTCCCTTTCGAGCGAGGCAAAATAATTTGTAGGGGTCTGCTGTTTTGTTGTATTTGTAAGAATATGTCTCTCCATATAAAGCATACAAAACAAATTATTTATTTGATTTTACGCAATCTTTTAGCATTTATAACAAATAAAAGATGTCTTCATTTCGGAGCCACTAGTCAGTTGATTTTATACCTTTTATCCGAGTAATCTCCCATACCAAAACTGTTTAAAACAAAACAAGACGTTCATGCCCTGTGAAAACTTTAGGATTAAAAATGTAGTGATGGTGCTATTGTTGGAAACAGATTAAATGTGTTTTGCATATTTCCATCCATTTGTATATGTGTGTGTGATCCTTGCATTTGGTTATGAAAACTACGTCGCTTTCATTTCATAACTTTGGCCTGTTACTTAATAATGTTATATATAGTTCTGTAAGTTTTCATACAGGCGCTTTTGCTTCTTCTTTATGTAAAGTATATTTTATTATATTACTTCTCCACACCACCACCACCCATTTCGATTCACCATATTTATTTAAGTGTATACCAGAAGCCATGCAGAACATTTTCTGTTTGGAGTCACAGGTCCACCCTGACATTACTGCGCTCGTCTGTCACTGGTGTGGGGATGCACGTTTGAGATCTATTTTTCTCTATTGATAAAATAAAATGGAAAACACTTACAAGCACGCTTCTAAGCTAATCTGTACAGCCAATATAAAAAAAAGTTTAGTGTCATGAAAAAGTAACCCAAAATATGTAGCCTAAGGATGACCATTATGTAAAGTTACTCTATTTTTAAAAAAGTTTGATTCCCCCCCCCCTCGTTCTTTCTGAACGCCTTTCTCCTCCATGTGAAAGGCTGAATATACAAGCATATATTTTTTTCTTAACAATTCTTTATTGTGCATGATCGTTTGACTGAACCACAATGGAAAAGAAAATCTCATGTACATCTAAAATAAGAAGATTTCAAAAATTTTATTCCATAATCCAAAAATTTGCTGTACACAGGGAGAAAGAACCCAGAAGTACACTGGAACAATCAAAGTGTGTGCAGAAACTGGAGGACAACAAGCAAATAATGCAATAAGAGGAAGAAAATGTCTTGTTTCTAGGATTTACTTGTTATTACTTTCAGCAGTCAAGCTGTCACATTTATTAAAGGTAGTAGAGTTTAAAACATACATTAGGGATGGGGTCGAGGTGGGAAAAATTTATATTAAATTCAATTAGGTTCTTACAAAACATATTATAATTTACTTTTACTACATGTATATGCTAACCAAAAGACAAATAATCTATTGCAAGCTTTAGTTCAACATTAGATTACTTAGATCAGATAGTCTTATTTAAATACACATCAAAAAGATTTAAAACTTTATATTGAATTCAATTAGGTTTTAAAACTATAGTTTATTTTTACTATAAGCTACAGTAACAGTCTTCAGAGTAAAGAAAAAAGAAAGTAAAACATTCATAGACATCACAAGCAAGTTAATTTCAAAGCAACAATTTCAACAAAATTACCACAAATGCTAAAAATCTTGTATTTAAACAACAAAAAAATCACACACACCTCCAAATAACAAACTAGTTTTATTTTTAATATTTTTTTTTAAGTAAACAGTTGGTAGCAACTACAGTGAAGATTATAAAACACTATAGTTGCAACCAGAACCATAGATCAGCTATCAATCTATCCCTATTCCTTTGGATGTTGGTTATAGTGTGCATATTTACAGACTTCAAGTCAGACAAGACATTTATTTATTGTCCCAAAATTAATGTTCATTTATCTGATTAATGTTTGTGGTCAATTATAGATTGTGTAGCTTGAGACAATTTAAATATATTGTCATTAATAGAGATGAACCCATCATGTCATTACTCACGCAGTGCTTCTTGCCCTTGTTGATGACCATTTGCTCATGACAGGAATAAGGTGTGCATTTCAGAGTGAACACAAGGACCAATTCAGCAGAAAATCATGGTAAGAAAAAAAGGCCAGTGCTCCCTGTCATGTGCAAAGACTATTTCTCATCAGCAGATTTCAACCCTTTATGAATGATGTGGGACCAGTGCATGATGATGTGCAGTTTTATTGGCAACATATGTGACCAACTCTGGGTCAAACTACAAGTTCTCTCGTGTCATTAACATTCACCCATCCTTATTGTCACCTCTCCCTTTTCTATACATCTCCACATGATCAATGAACTTGACCTTAATCCTTTACTGCATGTAACATAGGTCGGTACGGCAGATTGAGTAATTGGTCAGCCATAACAACTATCAATTATTGATTATTAATATATAAAAAGAAGTAACTGAAAACAAGAGCATAATTTGCCCCATGATATGTTCATTCATAATTAAATTCAAAGTTAAGTATGTTATTGGTAAGTAGGTGTGGTGGAGTAAATATGCCCATCCCAATTTCTAGACTTAATTGTTATATAAATTGTAAATTGTTGCAGCGAACAGACCTTGGGTCTCGTTATGATAGCACTTTTGTAAATGTCAGAGTTGAAGTAAACAACTCAAGCTGAAAACATGCCAGAATGGCTGATGCAATAAAAAACATTTCCAACTGGATGAGTAGTTTATATTATCCATTGGTTAAGATTTACAAGAATGAGACCAGACAAGGTCAAAAATTTACATGCTGTAGAGAATTCTATTGTCTAATCAATTGAATTTGGTGTGGCAAGAAGTCCTGTCATGAAAAGCAGCCATTAGCTTAATGGTCAAGTTAACCAAGTGATTAAGAGGGAAAGAAATATTTCATGCATTTTTGCCAATGGCATGTTGTTATACATGTACTTTACATAGAGATGTATTATATGAGCTGACTATTATTTCTACAAATTGATTGATTGAATGTAGGGGACGCTTGCGGCTTCCGCTGCTTTCACGCTGGGTGAGGGGGTTGTGGGGGAAAGGGAGGGGGTGGTTTAGCCCACTGGCTATGTCAACCTAGTTTTTATCTATCATTTCCAATTGGTCAGCAGTCCGCAAAGTTGTTTTTAGTGGTTTACTCATTACCTCATACCTGGCTGGTCAAAGTAGTCTAGGTCACTCTGAGCTCTTGTTGTTCGGGTGTATCTTTTTTTTCTCCCTTTTCTTAAAAAGAACAAAAAACCCAACACCCTTCTTGTCTTTTCCTTCTTCCCTCTTTATTTTTTATTGTCCTCTTTTTCCTTTTATATTATTTAACAGTTCTACTTAATATTTTTTTTTCCTTTTTGTTTCTTTCTCCTTTTAATCTTTTATCATTTCGCTTATTACTTGTTCTATTTTACTTGTTTATTTTTTTAACTCTAGTTTTTTAAATATGTTTGTCTGGTTATAATAATTTAATTAGTTGTTTTTATATATCCAATATTATTTCCTTATTTATTTTGTGAATTTTGTTGTTTAAATTTCTACAAATTGTAAACTGAGATGCATATATATTCAGTATAACACTTGACATGGTTCCTAGTGAACCTGTTCATAAAATTTATAAGCTGTATTTATTATGCCTTGTGTGTGTATCAGGCTAATAAATAATGTTGCATGAAACTGTAAGTTGAAATTTGAATGTAAGAAAGAATGGAGTTTTAAAATGAATAAATTGGAAACTTAGTGTTTGTTCCCTGGTTATATTTTACAAGGAAAAGCAGCCTTTCCTTGTTTTATTTGAATCTCCTGGTTTACTGATTTTAAACCACTATGACCATGGTAGACGTGAAAAGTATCTACCACAGTGTGTAAGTGAAAGGATTACACTGCACTCCATTGATGAATGAAGGCAAATATGTTGACTATATGAAGCAATTTCTGGTACAAGGAATTACCGAAAATTGCCACAATTGTTCTGCTTGAGGGAGGAGGGTGCAAAGGAGCACCCATTTTAGCCTCAAGAGAATAACAGCTAATCTGTGTTCGACAATGTGAGGTGGGAACCAATCATATCAATTGGTTGGTGCCTAAGCTGTGGGGATTGAGTGTGGGGATGCATCAACATCTGTAAACACAATCACACAACTGCCAGCCTAATGAAGAAGCTGATTCATTCTGCACTTCACTGCCTTCTGGTCCTATGAATGGGTAGTTTGTTTCTCAAGGCACTGCTATTAAATGTATTTGTGAATACATTGTAGAAATTCACTTTAATATTAAGGAATTTTAGGGACATGTGACATTTTCAATTGCACTACTCTCTGACATTTCTTTAATCTGACAAAATAATAAATTAATTTTAAAAAAAACAACAAAGCAACAGTCCTGAATTTTGTTTGGAGTGGTTTAGCAAACTGAAAATTGCTAAAATGTTATTACTCTAGTGTGAAGTATTGTTAGAAGAAAGCAATCAATTTTAAGACTGATATTTAAAAATTTCAAACTGCTTTAATATTTTAATTAAGCAGCACACAGACATGCATTTTACTCCTCAGACATAGATATTGGTATGGTTTCATCACAGGCTTTAAAACAAAAAAGTTTCAAGCAATAACAGCAAAAATTCATATTACGCTCAAAGAAGTTATTGATTATATGAAAATTTAATCAATCTGAAATACATAGTGATGATAGCTTCATACACAAAATCCACATATTCTTTATTTTCTGTCACACATATAGCAGCCATGGACATTATTTTATATTTCTATTCATATTATAATTTTTCAAATAGAGAACAATATGTATAGTTGACACATCATGCAAATATCAATGGTGTGCACCATCTAGCCATTATTGCTCAAGCAAATAATTAATCATTTGCACTTTCGCACAATAGTGCAAAACATGCTTACTACCACCAATTATACACCCACACATTTCTCAAAGGAAACAAAACATCCTTACTAACATTACTTAATTAAACACTTTCTCAAAACAAAAATCATTTATGTCAACCAGACATTTACATTATCAATGATGCATATTTTCTCAGACCATCTTCCTTACATTTACTCTTTCTCACAGTAATATGTACTATCCCACATTTAACAGTAATACAAATCTTTGTTACAATTACTTTTTCTCACAATAATACAAACCAGACTCACTAGAATAAACTACTACATACAATGGTACTTTTCTTTCTTTTTAACTGGTGCAGTACAAAATACACACACAAGATGCTTCTATGCCAAATGTGAGCCATATATCTCATACAAGTATGAACAAAAGTATATGCACTATCAAAACTGTAAGCATAAAAGCATTATCCAATGGTTTTGCTAAATAGGTTTTAATATGGAGCATTTTTTTTTCTATTACAGCTTTTTGCAACACAACTTCATAACAATAACAAGTGTTAGTCTCAAAACAAAGATTGCCATGTCATAGCTTTCAATCTCATATTGACTGCTTTATACTCTGCCCTCAGCTGTGTACTAGCACAATCAGTTTCTCAATCACAGGCAACTTTCAATCCCTTACTAGGGTGCAATTTTGTAATCACAGTATTTTGCCTTTGAAGTTTTAAACATAACAGACTTCAGAAACAATTTAACACATGAGTCAAAATATTTTAAAATAGCATTGCATAACCCTTTGGAACAGCTTATATTAACATTCCTTGCCACTAGCAAATTCACCAACCCACCACAAAAAAAAAATAAATAAATAAAAAAAAAACAAACAAAAAAAGCACAAAGTTACAGTGCCTATTTTATTAAAAAAATAAAATAAAATCCAGACTACTATTATTACATACTTAATTATTTAGTACTTACTATACCTACAGAAGTGACTTGGCATCTTCAGCTGTCTCATTAATTTATGAAATCTTACTCAATGAAAATAGTGTCTGAGAAATAGCTGCACTTTGCATAAGAGGTCTAATAAAGAGAAGAAAGATGATGAGTGTCAGCAAAGAAAAATAATGTTTAAAAACCACAAATCTAGTTGCATAGAATGCCCTCCTGGCAAAAATGAAAAACATCTTCAATCAGATATAAAGCATAATATTCAAATATATATTATCAATTTGCTTTTTACGTTTCAAAGAGATTGAAAACAATTCAGATTTAAAACTCTCTTTAAAAAAAAAATAATGAATCACAATTTACAGAGAATTTTTAAAAAGAGAGAAGGGATATTTGTTCAAATATAACCTATAAATTGTTTTAACTTCTTAGTTTATTTTCAACAACAGCCTAATATTGACAATGTATAAGAGATGAGATATGTCTAAATAATATATTGGCATGTTAAAAAAACAGAAATGAGAGAATTCAGAACTGGGGCCTCAAGTAGTCTGCTTCATCAAACAGTTCTTAATGATTTTGTTAATGCAATTTCTTGACCCCAGACATTACAAACTTTAGTTTGATTGCTATTTATAAATAAATAATTATTAATAAAAGCCTGCCCACTTTTATTTTTAAACTGCCCAAACAATTATTCTAGTACCCAAATAATATTCTCCTACAATATTAATATAAGCAAACATCACCTTGCAAACAGGAGTCAGTTTTTATGCAACGAGCCTGGGTGTATAATTACTTCTCTGTGAATACTCTGCTTGCTTTAAAGTGTGCAGTCTGAAATGATTAGAATCTTGGAAAATTCAAATAATCATCTGCACAATGGACTGTATTCGCCACAACCACCCTGAATCCAACAGAGACTGAATTAATAAATAGTCAATTCTTTGCGTTAGCCTAACTTATAATGATGAAGACAGCTCTTACTCAAGTAAAATAAAATAACCATCCTTTCTGTGAGTATTGAAACATATTTATCATATTCACTTTGAACACACAACTATATTTGGAATTCATACAGCATCTTATGATAAACAAAGATATCTAATTCAACCAGTTTTTAAAAAGGATATCAGTGTTTATTTTAAAGTTCTATTGAAGATAGTATAGATATTTAAACAAATTTATATATATTAGTCAGATTTATTATTGATCAAAGTGAAACTTATTATGTTATCAAATTAGACCATTAAAACAACAAAATGTGCAGAAATACACATCTGAATATTCTCTTCTTCTATGAAAACAAACAAAAATGTTGAGTACAGTTTAGATTTTGAATTCTAGCTAGAAGCAATACCCTAACTAGGAAAGAAATCAGATAATTTACAACCAGATTTATCATGAGCTATCATATTTTAACCCCCATCACCTTCTCTTCACATATCAAGAAATAATTTAGTCAATAGATTTTAATCAGTGTATAGGCAAAATTGTTTCAAAAATTACTAGAAACATTTTAAAAAGGAAATAAAATATTTTATTTGCTTTTTTATGAAACTGGGACCCTAGACCAGAGGTGAAGAATCACTACAATTTAAACTCTTTGGTTTATTTTGGTTGGAAGGGATACCAAGTTCTCAGCAAAACAATAATATTTTTGTAGAAATATTGCTTATTCACTTTTCCCCCTCTCACACAAACTATACCATAAAAATGATATTGTAGATGTGTGAGAGTGATAGTAACAGGGCCAGCATTATAGGCCCACAGACAAAGCAGTGCACTGGGGCTCCTACCTACACAACTACTCACAGGAATAAAAATGTAAATAGTCAATAAAATTCTCATGAGGCCCAGGGGCAACTGCCCTGTGTGCCCATGTGTTATGACGGTACTGGATAGTAAATCCTGTAATTTAAAAATAAATAAATGCTGCATTAGCATTATTATCAGTGTAGACTGAATTGTAATATGTTCACAAACTTCTGATGTAACACTAGCGCTAAGTGAATGCCACGAACACTTCAAGGCGCAACCTATGACCGATCATGACAGACAAGCCTACAGTATGCTGAAATTGTTTAAAGCAAAGCATTTGAGACTAATTAAAACATTAAAGTACAATACAACAAAAGTGGGTACTAAAGATACAAAATGCATTTGCTGGTGCATAGAAACTAGTAAAAAACTTGCAAAAAATCATACAATGTAAGCGCAACAGACAAAAGTGGTTGACTGTTGTGCTAGTGCGCAGCAAACTAATTTACATCTTACAATTAGAAAAAAAAGGCGAAGTACACATGCCTATGCATAGGCACACAACAATCCTAAAATATATACACAAATATGTAAATAATAGCATCCATGCAAGAATTAAAAACTGTCTAACTTTAGTTACCAGACTTTATTACAATTATTCTATCCTAAAGGTTCCCATTTCAGTAAACCCAAATATAAATTGCACACATTTATCTTCAACTATCATCTGACTTTAGTCATAAAGCAGAACACACATTTCTTCTTCACTTTAAATATGCATTATAACACAAAAGCATTTTCATAAGCAGAAACTGATTCAGTTTAATGCTTGGAGCAAATGAAATTGGAAAAAAAAAATGAAGGTGAGTCGACTGATTTACTTTTCATAATAGAAAAACTACTCCCACCTTTTTCTCACAAGAGGAGCTGTTGCAGTCTTTTATTGTATTTATTTCATGTATTTTTAGCAAAATACAGCCTTGAAAAAATTTTTAATAGTTGAACCCACCTACCCCATCCCACATGGCCAATACCTGATCTCTGTAATTTATACAACCAAGCTGACATCCACACTTTGCCAGATGCAAAGTATAAAATGTAGAAAAACTTAAATCAGTGGAACTCTCAAAGATCTACAAAATTGGCAGGGAGAAGGATATCATATTAATATGGGCAATTCTGGCAAGGAAAAAGTTATCATATCAACTTGGACAAAACTGACAGGAGAAACACTGTCTTATAGGCAAAACTGGCAGGAGAAAAGTTGCTTTATTAAGATGGGCAACACTGGCAGGGTAAAGCTATCTTATTAGTACGAGCACAAATCAATCTAAGTTGTCATATCAAACGCTGATACAGGTTAAAATGATGTGAAATGTACAAATGAGAAGTGATGAAGAGTTTTTGCATTGCTAGTCATGGACATAAGTTCACATTCACATCACCCTTTCTTATCCAAAAACTGATATATGCATGTCAATAGCTGCAAGTGATACATATACATTTTCCCTCAATAAAAACAGTTACCAATATTTACATTGTATGTAAAACAAATACATTTTTTCAATCTAATGTGAGTCATTTTACATGCTTCTTTCATATTCAGGTTGCTAGTTATACGAGTCAGTATAGAAAGACAAAAAAAACTTACATAAACACAATCAATCACTGTAATAAGTAATAAAAACTGAATGCAAATGATGGACGAAGTCTGTGGTACAAAACCAATTTTAAGAACATTTCAATGAACCTTTAAATGAGAAGTCTTCATGATGAAACCAATGAAATATATTACAATTTACAGTGATTTCAAATGAGCAAAGTATACAAGGCAACAATGGATGGGATGGAAATACCACAACACGTTGAAACATTCAACAAGCCTTTCAATTAAAATATTAACAGTCCATATTAATTATTAGTGCTCCATGACCAATGATAATTTCTTTTAAGTGATAAGTGATGGGTTTGAGAGCTGGCTGGTTTTAGAAGAGGGCAGATTGAGTGGTTGAGGGAGGGGTGGGGTGTGGAATAAACCACTTCAAACGGTGAAACAGGAGATGGATAGTACAAAGCATTAAGTAAGCTGGAGAGGAAAAATATCTTAATTAAATACTTTGATTGCTAAAAGTGAACTGGATAACAAAGATGAATATATAATATTCCTCCTACTATAATACCACCAACAGACTGTTATTAAGAATATAAGCTGAGTGCAAGTATTATTCTAGTGTAAAATAGGTTCTTAACTGCTGCAATTACTCTAGTAAAAGATTCTTTACCATTTTCATTAGTATGAAAAGGGCTGTATGTCCTTTACTTACACTAGCCAAAAATGGGTTCTTAAACATTTTAATTACTCTATGATCTCTTGATTACTTTAATCTTGAGAAAAAAATGATCTCTTGATTAATTAATCTTGAGAAAAAATTAGTTCTTAACCATTTTAATTGCTCTTAACCACTTTACTTACTCTAGCCAAAAAGTGGATTCTGAACAACTTCTATTACTCTAGCCAAAAATGGGTTCTTTACTTACTCTGGTGCAGCCTTTTTCAATCTTTTTATTCAAGAGGAACCCTTGAAATAATTTTCAAGTTGCATAAAAATTACTATATCTACGATGCTTATTTTTTCAATCATAATCTCTTGTGGAACCCTAGAGTTCCGCAGAAACCTGGTTGAAAAACCCTGCTCTAGTTGGGAGAAAAAAATTCTTAACCATTTTAAATTTTAATTACTATAACAGATGATTATCCATGTATAATTTCTAAGTAAGAACTAATAAAAATATCTCATTGCACAAAATAAGTAAACAAATGTAATTTTATTAAATGTTAAAAATCCAGAAAAATAATTTTAAAAGGGAGTATTTTAATGAAAAGAAAATTGTGTGGATTTTACACTTTGAAAATTAAAAAGAGTTACTATAATAAACATATTAAGGAAAACAAAGAAAGATAAATCATATATCTGACTAGTAATTGCAGATTCAAAAACTGATAATTTAATAAATCTTATTCAAAATGATGTCTCACAACCAATGATTTGCTGCAAATACTAACACAAAAGTTTCTCAGTTATGAAGGCAAATAGAAAATCCACAATGTCCATAGCTAGAAAACTTTTATCATCTCTTAGTAATTCTTTTTCTACATACATTGACCAGGTAAAGAATGCTAGAGAATTTTGTCATCACTTAGTAATTAATATTTTATTAAGAAAATTTTATTATTACCTCAAAATTGTTCATGGAGAGAATTTTATCACCATCTAGTAATTATTACTCTATCTACAAACTGGTTATAATAGGGAGAACTACCTATATTGTGATTGATGCTAATTCTAAAATGAATAAATTCTACCTATTAATTTAATAATTTTAAAAAGCCAACAGGATACTTAGGGTCCTGAAGTAATTCCCAAATTATATGGTCTAAACAAGTCAAAACATTAATTCCAATAAAAACAAAAAATAAAAATAAAATAACTCAGTATAATTTATTTTTGAATGTATGATTCTACAATACTAGTTCTATTTGTAAACATAGCTAACTAACAAATTTAACATTCATAATCAAAGATACATGTTTAAAATTCAAATGCACACACACAAACTAAAAGGTAAACACTTCAAAATATTTATGCAACAATTGAAGAGCATTATCTGAAAAGATCTATGAAAATACTGTAATACAATATAGATGATTTAATTTTAATTAAAAAAAGTACCTACGGTTAATTTTGGGATTAGTTTATTTTAGCAACTAGAATAACAAAAGTGATATCTCATGCTATGTAAAGTTAACTAATATATCCAAAACAATAGTCAAAATAACCTGTTCAGATTTGAATAATCTATAAGACAACAAGACTACTTCATATTTATTTGAACCAACTGACTTATCAAAAGCTTTAAGCAAGACTAACAAATATCTGTGTAACTATTTAATCTATCCAATTAAATAGCAATAATTAAATTATACTTTGCATAAATGTTCATCATCATCTTATAACTATTATTTCCATTTAGCACCTTGAGAGAATTTAACATATGAATGCTAAACCTGGGCATAGGTCAGTTATTTGCATTTGCAGGTCAATGTAACATAACTGTACACATCATACCATTAGTTTACTTAAAACCCTCAATTAATACAAGAAACAGATAAACGATGCAGCATTATTTCCAGTCGCAGATATTTCAGAATCAACAAAAAAAAAATCTCTCTGTAACAGATTTGACAGGAATAATATTCTGCAAATTTTCATGTGATGTTAAGCAAATGTAGTCAGAATTACAACTGTTTGAAATGCAGCTGCCATCAAATGTGTCCAGAAAATTTCCAAAAGCAATTAATGAACAGATACAGTAAAACAGAATATCTTGAATACACAGTGGATAAGATTATTTGATGATAACTCAAGAAAAGATTCCGTGAGTCCTCTGACAAATGGGGGAAAGGATGGGAGGAGGGGGTTTTAAATAAACCCCAAAAATAGACTGCAAACACAGAAATCTAGAAAAGCAGAAAACAGATTTGGTTGTAAATTTTAAATCTACTGATACTGAAAATTATAATCTAAATACAAATTTACTACTATACTGACATAACATTTCATCAACTAACAAAAAGTTAATGCAGCTGATAAATATCATAATTTATAAATGCATATATAAAATTCACTGCTTCTTATTCATATTTTTGCTTGATGACTGCAAGATTTGATTTAATATAATAATGGCACAATTGTGTGTAAATGTGCTTGTGTGAAAAAGGGTAGCGGGGATGGTCAACAACAAAATCCCCACCACCACCACCACACACACTTACCCCCCAAAAAAACAATCACCTAGTTTTCATGACATGCTTAAGTATATACATCAGATAAAAATGTCAGGCATGAAGAAAACTCAAGTTATCACACTGGAAATAATCTTTCTTTCTAACTTAAAAAAATAAGGTCAACATTTTTACTAGGCACAGTCTGGTTTTAGGAAAATATTTGTAAATATTATTGTCTATACAGCTAAGCAAAGACCTTTATGGGGAAATTTGTGAACATTACTAGACAGTTTTAATCTGTGTCATCAGGAAAAAAATTGTTAGTATTTATATATATATATATATATATATATATTCTAAGCCGCTTGAAAGAGGAAATATTGTTTATACAGTTTAATTTATGCCACAAGTGGGTATCTAGTTTAGTGTGAGGAAATATTATACAATTTATGCCACAAATGGGAAATATGTCAACATTTTTATATAGTTTAGTCATAGTCACTTAAAAGAGGAAATACTGTTTATAAGAAGTAAGAAATATGTCAACATTTTTATAGTTTAGTCAGACCACTTAAGAGTAAATGTTGTTTATACAGTTTAATCTATGCCACAAGTGGGAACTATGTCAACATTTCTATGTAGTTTAGTAGACATACGAAAGAGAAATTCACTAATATTTCAAAACTTAGTCAAATCTACTTAAAAGAAATTTATATGCTGCACATATATATTTTTGGTAAATAAGTCACAATTTCTAAAAACTCCTAGACATTTACATAAAATTTACCAGATAGAAGAAAAAGCTAGAAAAGTGTATAGGGAAATGTCAATTAGTATGTGTACAAACTAAAATTCTGAGTAATATACAATAGAAAATGTTTGTAAATTAATTTAGTCATTTTGTTGAGCTTTAAAAAAAAATTTAAACTGAAAATAATTTTCTATGTATTTTTACCTCTTAACATGTCACCTTAGATTATACTGACTTAAAAGATTTTTCTAAAAGCTCTAAATATTTTCAAGGATTAATATTTACCATTAGATACCTAGAAATTATCACCACCATTTGAAGCAGATCAGTACCATAATGATCCTAGGCAAAAACAAAATGAAAACACAAAAATAAATGTAATAACTCAATTATATTAATTTATTTGTTACTACTTATCACATCACCTAGATGCTCATTTATACTACTTCAACTACATTCCTTTGCAAACAAAATTAATAAAAAAACTGCAATGAAGAAAAGGTTTAACTTTCATTTTACTTTCAGTTCATGGCTCCATAGCAGCACCAATGCTAAAGGCATCCAGAATAACCACTTCCCTCCTTACTCAATGCATAACTAGCTGTAACAATTGCAAGAGGTAGTACAAAATGCTATGTACACAAGATGGGGTGCAACCAAGACAGGGCAACTCACTTATCCACAACAAACTTGCCCATTCAACATCATTATCACACATTCTCCACTATTTCACATACACATCCAGGGACCATTAAGTTTAATCTTATGATTAAGTTATCATTATAAAGGATTAAGATCAAACACGAGTTGCACAAAATTTCTAACAGGAAATATATATATATTTTTTAACTTAATCTAACACCTAATATGAAATGTGAAAACAGGAATCACAGGACATATCTATCCAATTTACATAAATAGTACAGTTCTCTCAAATAATAATTAAAAATAAAATAAGAAAACAATTTCTCATTCATTAATTCCACAAAACTTGACTCTCACAGATTACACCAAGCAAAAACATACAAAAATAAATAAATGGGGGGGGGGGGGGGGAAAGAAAAGAAATGTAAATAATCTGTTACCTGACAAGATCTGAATTATTCTACCGCAACCCACCCACACTTTCACTGGAGATTGTTTCTACACATTAAGTCTGAATGGGTAAGTGATCTATCTTATTCGAAAATGCTGATTCGATACAAGAATCAATTAAATTTAATTTACTGATAAATGCTATTCTGGACAAAAACAAACAGTTTATAGTTAATACACCCTAAAACACAAGAATATTTTACTTTACAACATTAAAAATTATAAACTATGATTTGGAAGGCAGTGACAACTCCTATTTTGCATCAGAATTATAATCAGCTATAATATAAATATACTCTATTATCTCATGTCAAAACTTTCATTCTTAATTCAAAGCAGTAGGAAATCACTGTGACAAATCGTCTACTTCAAGAGACAGAAAAAAAATGGCAGTAGAAACTGTTGAATGAGGAAGCTCTTTGTCCCTATGTGTTCTAACCCATATCTACTGTGCTAGATCGGTCTGATTCACTGTCATCATCTTCATCTGAGTAGTTAGATGGTGTGTCAGTAGCTGCACGAGAGTTCTGATCATAAGAGCCAGAACTTGATTGCCGAGACAAACCCTGTACTGAGGCTGCCAAGACTTCAGCATCACTGGATTCATACATGAGGTATGGTGTACTGGAAGCTGTCTGGCTGTATCTAACAGGACAAAAATGAGAAACATATAAAATTGGGGAAAGTGTGCTTTCATCCCACACAGAATTTTTATTCACACCATGCTAAGATGATGAAGACAAAGTAGGGGGTGGAATAATTGAAATTTTTACTTATAGAAAAAATAAATTTCACAATTCTGCTACTTGAAACAACGAGTTGACAAAAAATTTTTAAAATCTTCAGTATATCTACAACTCTAACATACTTCTGTCAATTTATTTTAAATTTTATAAAATTATTTGAAACAAACCCATCCATAAACAACATTCTAACAAATAAATATTTCAAATAAAAATTTAAAGTGAAGACCTCTAAATATAGAGACTATGTACATACTGTGAATGCTGTGCACCAATTGATGTAGGGTCAATTGGTCTAATTCCACCAGAATTAAGTGACAAAGAGATATTTCCTTGGGCCATATCTAAGAATATTCAACAGAAGAAAACATATTTATTGCAAACAAATAGCAAGCTGCATATTGGAAGCTAATATAAGAAAAGAGAAAAAGAGCTGATAGCAAAAGACTGAAACCTGCCTAATCTGAACTGATTGGATCCATTTTAAATAACACAGAACCAATTTTGGTAAGCAGGTAATATAGTAAAATTGTTGATTCTTTTTAAGTAGACCCATTGTATGTGTGATGTTAACAAAGATTAAGCATGTAAACAAAAATATTAGCAAAAACTAATGCAGTACCCTACTTTTTCACAGATAAGAATATCTTATTTGTTTTGTTTCAAAGAAGTTTCTTCTATTTTACCAACAATAAAAAAGAAAGGTTACTCTGTAAATTGGTCAAAACCCAATAAATTTAAAGAGGTAGAAAACTAAATATTCAAAATGCAAAGAAACAAAAAAAAAAACCCATAAAAATAAAACCACCTTACCCCAATTATAAATGGCATGTATAAGTTTAGAGAAAACAGAGGTATTCAGTAAGTGCACACTGGTAATGCAAATATCTTGGTAGGAAAAGTGCACAAACACATGACACAGAGAGACAGCTTACAAGCATGTAAAATTCATTACAAGTATTATGCACGTGCATTCATATCTTCATTGTAGTTAGCAAGAATCATGTAGCAGCTTTATCTTCAGATGAACAGACATCTGCATATGAAATAATTAAGCCATGATGGACTACATTGTTGTACACAAGGTAATTCAAATCCATAGCCTGACTAGATCAAACCTTGAAAATCCCACTTGCAAACTCACAATTTGAGTGGAAAAGTGTCACTTGCATGCTCAGAAAATAACAAGTAGGCTATCAGAAGGCAATATTTTTTTCACAAAATGAAGATTTTCTTTCCACTTTTAAAGAAAATTTAATTACTGTCACTCAATTTGATTAGTGGGTGTTGCATTTTAGATGCGAGTCATGATTGAAGGGAACACAGAATTAGAATAGAAATAATAATGTTAATAATAATAATAATAATAATGTTAATGTCTTGAATGCATGCCAAGCATGGGAGAGAGGCATATTCAGGACAGAGACATCGACACCTTTTGGCGAAATGTCAACTGTCCATCTATACTGAAATAACTCAGCAATATTTGGATCAGTTCAGATTCAGAAGCAGGACTGTGGAGTTGATTATTTATTAGTGAAGTCGCAGTAAGTAAAAATGTCCTAACTCGGACTCAAAATTTTATGAGACTAAAGTGTGAACATGAGGGGGGTAAAAAAAAAACTTAAAAAAAAACTGAAATTACATCTCAGAGTAGTTGTTTTATTATCAATTTAATTAATTAATAATTTAGTACATTTTAAGGGACGAAAATAAAAAGTAGTTTGCAAAGTTACTGAAATAGTGAGCTAAAAAAAAAAAAAAACTATTACATCAATTAGAAGTTCATATGAAAGGTATACAAGAAGAATATTAGACAATAGCCATGTTGCTACTGACAATATGATTTTGACAAATATCCAGACGGACAGGATTGATCAAAACGTTGGCGCTTAAATTTGAAAATTTCGGAGAAAGAGAAACTCCATCATATCTAACGAAAATAAATTTTTACCAAGCACTGAAAGAGGTTGAGAAATCTGACCATACTTCCTGTCAAGTTTACTGTCACAGCAATATCAATGACTCAAAACACTGTGGAATGTTTGTTTTCTGACCCTCAGAATTGTCAAATTCTATTCGAGAGCAGCAACAAAAGAGGACCGATTAGAAGCGATCTTTTTAAAGAATCAGTTAAATTTAGACAAACATATTCTGAGGGATTTTTGTATATTATTTTATTGTATGATTGAAAAATAGTTTAAAAAAGAAATCTATGAAAGCCACTTCTTCATTTATTTACACCTATACCATATTCACACATAATACTCCAAATAAGTATATAATTTTAGGTTGCAGTTGGAGTTCTAAAGTTTTAGGAGTCGCAGTCAGAAATATTTTGACTGATCCCACAACCCCGTTTAAAAGAGACAATTACATCAGTGACAAGTGTCTGTCCCTGTCAGACATTATGTGGCTGATGTGATATGACATTTCATATGTTAGTTTGTGCAGAGTGTGTTTAAGGTTTATTCTTTTTAATTTTGTGTTAGTTTAAATCTTCAGTGTTTTTAACTTGTCATCCACTTCTGTAGCTAGTTTAAACAAATCTAAATAATTAAAACTTTTAACATTTATCAGACCTGCCTCTTCTGTACACCATAAGATCAATGATCCAAAAACTGGAAGATTCTATGCAGAAGCTGACATTTTAATACAAATACCAATAATATAAAAATAAATGCATTAAAACAACAAATAATATTAATATTTGTAAATAAATCTACCAATACTGATTTATGTAAAGCAGTACATTGGCCATGGTATTTCTTTAGACTTCACTTAAGGAGGATCTTCACATTTCAGAACATCATGATCTTCACTTTTACAGGAATAGAAGAAAGTTTATTGTCTTTATACCTTAAAGAAGGTATGATGCAAAGCCAGCCAAGATTATCAATACAAATAAAGTGATTTGTAGTTTACATGATAACAAAACTATACATTATTCACATGTTGTTATGGTAGTTCTTTAGTTCATCAAGCTGTTGGCCTATGAAGACCTTAACTTCTGCAATGCCCCCTTTTCCATCTTCTCAACAGCTGGAACAGGGTCTTCACCATTCAGTAAAAGGAGACTTTCAAATGTTTTGTGATTCAAAAAAGTGTGCTGGTTAGTTTTGTTTTTCCTTACACATGAGAAGATCTTCTCAAAGTGTGCAGAACTGTGGGGCTACAGTGAGAATGACTCATTACCAATGACAAGGCTATGAAGTTTGGATTCTTGCCAATGTTTGCCCAGGTGTGGCATCTTCTCTGTCTGCACTGTATCCACAAAAAAGAATTGGAGACTACTGACAATGGCTCTTAGCTGACTGAATATAACACTTAGTTAGCAGAAGTAGTGCTTGCATTGGCTTCTGGCAAATGTTCTTTCAGGTATTTCACAAGTTCCATATAGAATTTTCTGACTCAAGAATAGAACTCATCAATCCTGGAGCACGAAGTCATGTTGCTTTTATGCAGTGTGCTTTCAAGATGTCTATTGACATCATTCAGTCCACCATGTGCTAATTTAAAAAGTAGTCTGCATGCTGTGCAGAAAACAAAGGTTTCACTCTTTCTTGCTAGGGCATAGATAATTACTCTTTCTGTGATATTCTGATCAGTATTTTTGTTCACAGCTATCTTTTCACTTGTTTATCCTCTTCAACTTGATTTATTTCTGAAAATATTTCTAATTCTTTTTCGATTTCAACAATTTCGCACTCTGCGTCCACCATCTTTTCCATGAAGAGAAGATTTATGGAAGCTTTGTCGGCGCTTACAGGGAAAAACTTACAAACAAGCACAAATTTACCACAGAGCTGTTTTTGCCTGTCAGCCAATGGGTTAACAGAATAAAACCACTACTAAAAGTCACTTATAAATGTGCTGTTAACAAATATGAATTAAACTATGCACCATACTATATCAATGAACAGAACTCACCTATCACATATGGTTCAAGGACCTTTGGTACCATCTTTGTGGCCTTTGCTAAGTTTTCTGAAGAGCAGGCACCACGTTCAAGGCCCAGTGCCATGCCCATTCGCTTTAAAACCTCAATGTCATCATGGATTTCAAAGGTATTGTCAAACTTGAACAAGTACTCATATCTAGGAAATAAAGTGAAAATATATTTATTTATTTAGCAACACATAATTACAAATATGATTAATGTATGAATAATAACAGATAGAAACAAAATGAAATGAGCATGCATAATTTGTATGTGTGCTGAGTGGAATGGAAAGGGGATGAGAGTAGACAATTTGCTGACTTTGCACTGATGAATTAGATGAATTCAAAGGGAAGTTTAGTAATATGCATACATGAATAAGAGAGTGCCTGATCAGCAGTGACTGAAATAGGAAAATATTCATCATTGCAAGTCTTGACATCAACATCAGATTTAAGCTGACCTGGTTTCCTGCAATTCCTCAGCTATATTTTTGGTTAAGAAAACAAAAATGAGGACTTCCTAGATTTCGTACAATTAACAGAAAAATTATGCATTTCAGCGTCTTTGCTTGCAAGAAAAGACAATGTTAGTTGACATCAGCAATGATTTTAACCAGCACATACATCCATGATTGTGATCATTTGATATTTCTGCTTCAGCCAAGCTTTCTGTGGTTGTTCAGCTCTAGGCTTCTTTGCAAAATAATATGGCTAGTATATTACTAGTTATTTGATATTTAACTTTAAAAGCACGATTATCAAGCCAGTTATTTACTTTGTACTGTTTTATCGAGTTAGCCCATATGCCCAATCAACCCAAAAATGTGTTTTATGAATTTATAATGGTAGATTTTTTAAAGCAAATCTAACTACAGAATTAAATTACTAAAAACATAACATTATATAACAATCTATGGTTTAATTCCGTCTGGATTTGACAAGCTTATTTTCATTAGAGAAAAAGTATATATATATATATATAGGAGGAAAAAACTGCTGATTCATTCAGATACAATATGAATAAAAAGGTTGCAATGGGTTGAAATAAATACATATGTCAAGTTTTGACAAAGAAATAAAAACAAGATATGCAACTTGTAATTTTTTTTTGTTTTTTTGAACTCTTTATGGGGTGGAGCGTTTTCCTTTTTTTATTTCTGTGCAGGCAAGAATTTTCAGGATTTCAGTGATTTAGGGTTACATTAGTAAAAACATCATATCTTAGGTATTAGTGCATATATTCCAATGAAATAAAATGCAAAATGAAAGGAAATGATAGCAGCTTTATTAATATCCTTAATTGAAGTATACTTTCAGGTGCTAAATTTGCATCCATCATGAAAATATATATTTACACACAAAAAAATATTATCCAGTTATTGTCCACTACAAACACTATGGACAAACACTTTGTTGATGCCAGGAACACTAATCTGTCATCAGATGACCAATACATCTCTTTTTTCGGCAGGATGTGAATTCCTTTCAAAATCGTTAGTCCAAAATAAGCGTTAATTTCAGTGGCTTTAGTTTCCTTCCAACCTGGATCGCCATTTTGTTTTCTGCGATTTTCCGACGCGTGTACTAGTTTGTTTATTCCGCTATCTTGTCAAATGTTTCTTCTTTGAAAAACTGGTAGAAGAAAGTCAACTGAGTACTATCATTAGTTACAGTCACATTCGGCCCCATTTCTGTTATAAATTCCAATAGTGCTAAAGTACTACTATTCCAACCGTGTGCGTCTCCAGATACCCCTTCCCCCTACTCCTCTTCAATATTTTCAGAATCTGATGCACTCTCCTTCAAAATTTGAAAGATGCTACATGTGCACACTACTGACACTAATGTCACTTCTAATCCTATCATCCAATTCAATATCAACGTCTCTTACCCCGTTATCTGATAAATTGAATCCAGTAAACTCTTCACAATCGCTCGACGATTCTAGGAAATCCATTTGAAACACCAAACACAAAATACAAAGAAAACTTTATGAAAAAAATGAATGAAGCAAGGAGAAAACGTTTCTAAATGGCGCAAAAATTGTTGTACAAATGTCATACTTCCTGTAGACACCGGAACTCTCACGATTTCTTGAACGATATGAGAAGAAAAGAGCACTGATTGATACGGAAGCTTTCGGGCGTTTTGCCCAATATGTTATAGCGGATTTGGGCGCTCCGCCCAATAAAGGGTTAAAGAATTTTTTTTAATTCCTCTCAAAACATGATAAAATCATTTGAACATATTGCAGAATGCAATATATTAATTTTAAAATGTACAAATGATTCAAAAATAGCATTCTGGATGCCAAACTAGCCATTAATGAAACTGTAAATTTAAAAAAAAAATTGACTATAAAGCTAACAAGTTTTAGCAAAAAATAAATAAAGAATGAAATATGCTTCTAAGGTAGAAGCTGGAAAACCAGACATTTTGTAGTTTTGAATGAAAAACTAAGCAACATCTAAAGACAAATAAATGTGAAAAAAATCATGGGAAAGAATTTTTTTAAGTATAGTATCATAAAGCATACCTACAGCCAAGGTAATTTTTTCTTTTGCTTGACTCATTGGACAGGTAGGGTAGGTCTTATACCCAAACGATAGTCATTTAACCTGTCTCAATCAGTGTTGTATGTCTAAATGAAGGATATGTCACTTTATATTAGTTATATCCAAAGTTCTAATGTATGGATATATGATTTTGAGATACCAACATCAGCAAATGGATATGCCTGCATTCTGCTAATGGTTATTAAAAAAACAAAAAAAAGTCACATATATATAAAATATATGTCTGTTACAAAAAAATATAAAGCAGGCTGCTACAATAAAAAAAACACTGAAAAACACCTAATCAAAACTGTTTACAAAATTATAAAAAAGAGAACTCACTTGTCATTAGATATACTACAGTCAATGACTGTCTTTTTACTTGTGTTGACTATAATGTATGGAAGCTGAATGGCTGAATTTGGTGGTGGTGGACCATGCAATTTCTCATTGTCCCGATTCCGTTGAACAAGATTCTTAAAAGCAATTTGCTGCAATAAAAATAACAGAATTATGCAGCAAAACAATTCCCAGGGTAAATTGTGTATAGTACCACCACATCATTCCCCCCACACAGATATAAAGATGTTTTGATGCAGTGCAAGAAATAATTTCAAACAAATTGCTATTTTTTAATTTTATCAGAATGATTGTTTGTTTCTATTTTTATGCTGAGTCAACCATGTAGGTTATCTCCAGGTGGGACAGTCCAGATTAACGTGATATAAACCCAGGAAGATCTGATTAAAAATTTATTAATCTAAAAATAGGAACATACTATTAAAAGGGGACAGGGCATTAAAAGATTATTAATAGCAGCAAATTCTGGGTTGCACATAAAGTTACTCAGGAATATGGAAAACATCAATGGTGTTCAAAGTTTATTAAAAAGTATCAAAAGCCAAAAACTTAAACATGAACAAATTTGCTAAAATTTACCACACAGCCGATTTCTTCAAATTAAACCCCAATAATCACTAATCATTTTTATATGAAAATAAAGACTGATGTTTTGTCTTCTGAGATGTGTTGGTTCTCCCCCCCCCCCCCCCCCGAATTTTATTATACAGTATCCATAAACTTTGATGAAAGTACCTCAGGGCTGCAACAAAAATGGGTCAAATTTCACATCTCAGCCAAAAAGGAAAAATTTTCATTTTTGGTTACCACGTTTTTAAGAAGGAAAAGTGTGTGTGTGTGAGTGTGTGTGTGTGTGTGTGTGTGTGTGTGTGTGTGTGTGTGTGTGTGTGTGCGTGCGTGTAACCCCAAATCTGATTGGTCCATTAAATAGAAAAAAAATAACTCTCTATGCTCATATAATTCTTCACTTCTGTTTATTGTGAATAACCAAATAATTTTTCAAAGCAAACTGTTCACGATGTATATTTCTGATGAAATATTTATCACAAATTAGTATAAAAAAAAAGTATATAACTGTGGAATTTCAATATCTTTCCAGTGATATACCATAGTCCGAGTTTAGTGATCCTTGGAATGTCCCCAAAATCAAAACCCTATGGTATACATCCTGTGCCAGTAATGACTTCCATGTCCAAAGCACATTGCGCTGACGATTCCACTCATATTTCTGTATGTTCTAACATTTGAAACCTCTTATTTCTATGATCTTCTTGTAAGCAATTAGTAATGAATATTCTGTGATTATTTTTTCTTGTAGACATATCTCTATTTTTTTAAAAGCAGAATGACTGCTTTTGTCCTCATCAATAAAATTCTGTAGATTGAAAATAGGTTATTCACTTGATCATTTGGTTTATTTAGCGAAAGTTTGATTACATTTTTCTTGCAATACAAATTTTGAAGTTGCAGATCAGGTGTGTTTATATATATATATATTATTTTGTTTACTGAATTAATTTTAGTCATGATAGTAATTTTATTATTTAGAAAAATAGTTTTAAATCAACGATAATTTAAACAAGATAACTCTTGATGCAAAAAAGAAAACAACTGATGCACTTGGGTGTATATAATGTTGAGTTCAAGCAGTGGATTTACAATAATACTAAGATATTTTATTTAGTGCATGTTTTTATATGCAAAATCTTTTAAATATTTTGGCCCAGCTTTGTTTTGAATTTGAATATAATGTTCTCCTCTTATAGATTGATTATGGGTGCTAAAAGTATTTAAAAATAAAAGGTAAAGATGTCAAAACTGTGTTGATAATCTGTGCACATATTTGAAGAGTATGCCATTTTCTGATAGTGCAAATGTTGAGCTGTTGGTAGATGCAGATGGAAGTCTAGATGCAGTGCAGTTGATTAGAACAAATGATCTAGATGTTCCAAGCAGCCCACTGCCAGAAAGACTGAAATAGATGCTAGATTTACAAGCCAAGGTGAAGGTGTTGCTATATATTATGACTGAAATTTTCATTGGTGAGGCATTAGAAGTTCACAGTACCAGCAGAAAATATTTAAGGAACAGTATAGAAATAAGATTACAGTAAAACAAAAATGTAATTTAAATATATAATTTAAATTATATTTTTATATTTAGACATAGCATAGTTTGCAGATGTTTTTGATATGTGAGCAACTCTGTATGATGTATACTTTCAGAGATAAAAATGTTTGTTATGTTTTCTGTATTAAACTTTGTTCATGCATATTTTTTTGGTTAAAATTTGCTGAAAAGATCATTTTCAGCCTCCAATGATTCCCAATTTTCTTTGTAATGCCTTTGTGAAACAAAAGCCCATTTTCTTTTGCAATTTATAATAAACTGAAAGATAAATTTTGCATTATATCTTGTTATTCTTGTTGCATGTGACTATGCTTATTAGAATTGTGTGTGATTAATATTTTACTTGTAATGAACTTGGAAAAACACACATTTATTATATCCAAACAAGTTGACCATAATTAATGACACTAAATTAATGATATCGCAAAATATATTACAGCTATCATAAAAGATTTGTAAAATATCATCTAGAAAAAAATGACTGGGACTATCCAATCAGAATGAAAATATTTTTATATTGTGAAAGAGTAAAATGTATAGTTCATAAGGATGTGCCCAACCAACAAGGGTTCAACTGTTTAGCACAGCTCCCCCAAACAAGGTGCAAACGTGTTAGGTAAGTATGGCTTGTTTAAGGCAACACAGAAGTGTATCTCGAATTGTATAGTTTTATATGTATTATCAGGAAGAAAACAGGTATAAAAATAAAATTTATATATATTCTTAGTAAATCAATAATTTACTTAACCTAAACAATGATATGAGTTTACCTGCAAAATAAGTTCCTGAAGCTGCTGCGTTTTGTGCTTGATACGTTCAGCTCTGCGCTGTTTTTCCATTTCAAGATTGTGGCACTCTTGGGCAGAGTTTGTAGGAAGGCCAATCCATCTAATTTCTTTCTTCTCTTTCGAGATGATGTTCATCGCCATAAGGACATTTAGAGCATCATATACACGTCTTCGGATATTTTTCTGATCATATGCCTTCATAAAAGTATTTTTTTTAAAAAGTTAATCAAAAACATATGATACAATCCAAGTGGAAGAGTACCATTTAAAAGTATTTCTTAACAATGTAATGTTAAAAGTCCTCAATTATATTTATGCATACATTTTAAAAAAGAAGAAAGATAAATAGATGATATACGGAATCTCATAACTATCTGATACAGGTAATAAATAATACATACTATAACACTAAAAGAATGGACTATTGGTATTTTCTATTTGTTCAACAACTTGAAAAGATTAAGTTTTTCCACAAGAAAATTGTTTAGAATCTTGTCCAATTATAACCTCAGCTAGTGGCAGTGTACCTAGCTAAAATGTGCATGGAGAATACAAACAATCTACTGGTAACCGACTAATTAAAAGATCCATTGACAATACATTAGAACACTTTCATTGTGGTGAAGATGCAGCTGCTCAGAGCCAGAACCCAAACCTTTTGCATAAAATAAAATTCTACACCATATTCATACTTTTGTATTTTGTCAATTTCCATTTTAAA
This sequence comes from Sinotaia quadrata, assembly GCA_028829895.1. Classification (NCBI taxonomy): domain Eukaryota; kingdom Metazoa; phylum Mollusca; class Gastropoda; order Architaenioglossa; family Viviparidae; genus Sinotaia; species Sinotaia quadrata. Next base: position 58,508,493 of record CM054177.1, on the reverse strand, counting down.
ATGGCAGTGAAAAGATGTAAAATCAAACTCACTAAAGCCTGGTCTGATGATGACAGATTTCTTGGATCACTGAACTCTGCCACCAATTCATCAGCCACTTCGTTGTAGGATGTCACACCTTTTTTCTGCACTTTCTCACAAACTTTCATGGAAAAATGCCTAAGACCTTTCCCACCTTTGTCCCCTTTCTTACCACGTTTTCTGAAAAACAAATTAACACACAATGCAGAACTAAAACTAAAAATAAAATTTAATTTTTTTAAAAACTACAAAAGAAAATGAAACAGAATAATTACAATTTAATATAAAGTCTAGCCATTAAAAATAAATCAATGCAAGCATGACATAGTAACAGAAGACATGAAAAGAGTAGCTGCCAAGAAACTTGACATTCTTTGAGGAAAAAATTATAAAGAAAATTTTCTTTATTCGTTATCTTGCAGGTGAATTTAAGACCAACTAATAGCTACATTTGAAGATACATGCCTTATATTGATCAGCATAAAATGATGGCAATCTTGAAAATATACATTATGCAGTAAAGATATCGGAATTTGAAAAAAAAGAAAAGTTTAAAATTAACATCAAGTTCAGGGATAAATTTAAGAAAAGATTGAAAGTTTGTAATATAATGTATATTAACTGATCAGTAATTATTTCAGACTTAACAATGTAAAAAAAAAAAAAAAATTCTTGTTTCTCAGCATGCAGGTCTTCAATTATATGAACAATTTGAGACGGTAAATTTGTTAAGTCTCTCAACACACATCCATGTATGAACTGGTTTTTCACAAAATGGAGCTTGTCCAACATTAATAACATTCACCATCCCCACTGGGGTGGTATGCATAGATTAGTAAGAAGTGCCAAAGCTTTAGCCTAGCAGCAAGGCTAACAAAACTTTGAGGAAGTATTATATATATATATATATATAAGTACAATAAAAAATGAAAAGCTCAAAATACACAAATATTTGGACATACCCTTCAGAGTAATCAGAGTCAAAGGAAACATCAGCTGTTCGTTTGCGTGCTGACCAGGGTGAAGAATCCATCTGAACTACAGCTTGTCGAGGGCTAGGAGAACTCACAGCCTAAATAACAGCCAAAGAAAGTTTTACATTATTATTATTTATTCCTTTTAAAGCTGATTCCCACCAAATATTTCAATGCAAAGTTTAAATATATATGTAGGCTTGTACATTTAAATAATATCATCTAGGGCTGTGCATTTAAATAAAACCATCAAATCACATGAAACCATTCATTCAAAACACTAAAGCATATTATATATATAAAAATATAAGAACAGAGAAGAGTAACACAGACAATGAAAATCATATAACAACAAACATGAATAAATTAAAAATAACTGTGTTTCATGGAAATTGTTGGGGGGGGGGGGGGGGAAAGGAGGAGGAGAATATCAGAATTCTACCAAACAATGAACCTTCAAATCTCTGTAATAAACATACACAAAATTCATTATAAAAAAAAAAAAACTGCTCACATTTCATCATTGATTTAACCATTAAAAAGTAATTTTCAACTATTGAAATATATGCATATTTATTATCTATTTATTTTTAAATGGTAAAAGTTTCAGGAATTTATCTAAATATTTCACAAAGCTAAACAGTTTTAACAATGGTATGTGTTGCTCATTACAAAAAAATAATTTGGAGTCCTAAAAGTTAAATTAGGGAACTGTCCATTTAAGATGATATGAATCATACATATAATAAAATTCATACATCGAAAATAATGTAGAGTTTAAATGCTTTGTGGGCATTATGAAGGATATGAAACTAAAAAAAAACAACAAAAAAACCAACTAGCTGCAGAACTTTTTACTATCTATACACACAGAATTCAGACTTCAAATTCAGTTATACTAGAGTCTATTTTTTTAATCTTACAGGTGGTCCAGATTATAAATAAATGATAAAAGCATTCAATGCATCTGGAAGAGGAAGACCTGCAAACATCCCCCCAACAGCCCTTGACAAACAGGCTTTTCATGCAACTCAACATTATGCGCATAAATGCTCCAAGACTTGGGATGTGTGAATAATTTTCTTTATAGGATTGTGGCTCAGAAGTGTTGAATAGGCTTTGTGGTTTTGATGTAAAGAAAGAAACTGACAGTCAGAATGGAGTTGGCTAAAGCAGGCAAATTGGGGACAGATATTAGTTCTATCCTCTCAGTGAATATTGAACAGACTTATACAGTCAAAAACGAGGGATAGCATTTATTAAAAGTAGGAATATTAAGACATCAATTGTTTGACACATTAGTTGATGAAGATGAATTCTGTTAGAATCTTAAATGCATTAAGGTTTAATAGATTTTATACACCAATATTTCAATTTTTTTTTAAAATGTATATTAATTTGTAAAGATTAAAAAAATTAAATCAATATTTTCTGGCCCAACATTACAGTCTGTGTTGTTATTTCATCAGCAGAACCAAGATATCTAGTGTCATTTAAGTGTTTAAATGTGACCAAAGAACTATTTGAGTAAAAATAATTATTAGTTAATTAAGTTTATGATTATGCTGATTTAGTGTGCTACGTCTCGTTGAGCATGCTATATAAGCCATTATGCTTTTTTAAAAAGTTTAATCATCACTAATAATCATCCTTCATAACTGCCCAACCAAAATAAATATTTGGATACTATATATCAAAGGCAGTCAATATGCAAATTTTCATGGCTATATCTGCAATACATACAAAGATATAAGGATTTAATAAATGTTCCACCAGCCAGATAACATCCCCACTTCCACCCCATTTTTTTTAGCAAATGACTAAGTAAAATGTATAAATGAGTGTTGCTGGATATATTTTAGCATGGAGCATATATATGGTTAAAACGCCATGCCAATTTTCATTGCATTAAATGCAGAGGTATTTAAAATATTTACAATTTTATGAAAATTTATGATTTTTCAAATTTTGCTAGTGTATGTCTTTAAATGTAAGTGACAGACCTTGCTGGGAAAAAATATCAGTTGCATGATAATAATTATTTTAAATGATTCCATTTTCCTGCTATGTGCTCACAACTTCTTTTTCAAAATAAGTAACTTTCAAAATGTTGTTGATTTTATTGTAGGAACTGCAATTTGTTAAATTTGTGCAAAAATACATTACTTTTTATGAAAATTGTTTTAACAATTAAAGGAATCTTCCAACGTTAAATATAAGTTTTATTTGTACATTTGAATGACATATTTATTACGTTTTGATTTTAAGCAGTTACTCATTAACATAATTTTTAGCTATTGGTACCTATATAAAATAATTTTACTTTGAGTAAAATTTTGAAAACTGACATTTACACAAGTGAAGCTATGGACAAAAGCTAGTTTATATATAAACACTTACAAAAGACAGAAGAGATCATCAATGCTGAATTTCAGTGTTAACTGCAGTGGCTCAAAATATAAGGATTTAATTCAAAATGGAAATAGTGTGCCATGCTAAAAGTTTAAATCTTACTGAATTTAATCCCCCAAAACAGAATATTGTATTGCAACAAAAGATTTAAAAAAGAATAACTTACAGACTGTGTGATAACTTTTGGCAGAAGCTGAGGCTGTTCCATTTTATAAGGTGACATCTTGCTTGGTGACTGTGGCAAAGACACAGCCACATACTGTACTGTTTCTGATTGAAATAAAAATATGTATTTAAAATAAATTTAAAAAATAAGATTGGTAAGGATTTTAATCTTATATCTTAATTAATCTAAGATATAAAGTAAATGATTAAAATACCTTTAAAAAAACATCAAGTAATAGGAAACTTATTAGTTTACTCATGCAATTAACTGAATTAATTAATTTATGTTAATTTTCAATAAAATAGCAGATAATAAATATATTATCCATCTTCAACTTAGAATCAACTAAAATTTCAGCAAAAGTATACAATGAGTGAGAGGCTATAACAAAATTTATTACAGTAAGTTCACTTGACTTTCTAAACTGTAAGCAAATGAAAGACCTTGAACAGCTGAAGATTTGTTCTATTTAAAAAATGCCAGGAAACAGAATTTTAATTAATATTTAATTTATATATAATTAATAATTATTTTAATTAATGTAAACACAGACTATGCTTATTGTAAGCAGTCCAAATATCACTGCTTTACATGACAAAAATGCACAAAAACATTCTAAATTTATCAATAGCATACAAGAGTTTTCTCACTTTTAACTGGAACTAACCATTTTTATATGATTTTCAGCAACAAAAAAATTTATAACACAAGTGGAAAATGTACCATTTTTTTGTGTGCAGAATTTCAACAATAATGTCTATAGCCTGTGATTATTGATCTATGTAATTAGACTAAAAGAAAACTGTGCTGCCCTCTTCTTATCAGTCATGATTTCTATTCATGAGACACACTGACAATTGAAACCTCTTATTAGAGGTTTAAAGATTAAAGATTTTTTTGTAACAAATGTAAGCATTTATTAACAAGTATTATTTATCTGTAAAGGTATCTCTTCTTTTAAAAGTAGAATTATTGATTTTTCCTCTGGAATACCATTTCTGATGTTCTGAAATGTCAGTCTTTGTTTTGCTGTATTGCAAAAGTCTGATGGCTATTTTCTTGCAGTAAACATTTTTGAAGTCAAAGATAATATTAACACTTTACTGGGCGGGCATTTTCCTTTATTTTATCTCTGTGCAGGCAAGAATTTTCAGGATTTCAGTGAGATTTAGGGTTACATTAGTAAAAACATCATATCTTAGGTATTAGTGCATATATTCCAATGAAATAAAATGCAAAATGAAAGGAAATAGAAGCAGCTTTATTAATATCCTTAATTGAAGTATACTTTCAGGTGCTAAATTTGCATCCATGCATGAAAATATATATTTACACAAAAAAAAATATTATCCAGTTATTGTCCGCTACAAACACTATGTACACACACTTTGTTGATGCCAGGAACACTAATCTGTCTTCAGATGACCAATACATCTCTTTTTTCAGCAGGTTGTGAATTCCTATCAAAATCATAAGTCCAAAATAAGCGTTAATTTCAGTGGCATTAGTTTCCTTCCAACCTGGATCGCTATTTTGTTTTTCTGCGATTTTCGGACGTGCGTACTCATTCATTTATTCCACTATCTTGTCAAATGTTTCTTCTTTGAAAAACTGGTAAAAGAAAGCCAGCTGAGTACTATCATTAGTTACAGTCACATTCGGCCCCATTTCTTTTATAAATTCCAATATATAGAGTGCTAAAGTACTACTATTCCAACTGTGTGCGTCTCCAGACACCCCTTCCCCCTACTCCTCTTCGATATCCTCAGAATCTGATGCACTCTCCTCCAAAATTTGAAAGATGCTACATGTGCATGCTACTGTCACTTCTAATCCTATCGTCCAATACAAAATCAACTTCTCTTACCCCATTATCCGATAAATTGAATCCATTAAACTCCTCACAATCGCTCAACAATTCTAAGAAATCCATTTGAAACATCAATCGCGAAAAACAAAGAAAACTTTATGAAAAAATGAACAAAGCAAGGAGAAAACATTTCAAAATGCGCTTGAATCGTAGTAGAAACGTTAGACTTCCTGTAGACACCAGAAGTCTCACGATTTCTCTAAAATTAAAAACTAGAATCCTAATTAAGCATTAAAACTAAAATTAGAAATAAACCTTAAGTTTAAATCGTTGTAAATAAGCAAAGGATGGTTTTAAGATTGATGTAAAGAGATATTGATGGAACCGTTGAAGAAGGCTTGAAAGTCAAATGACATTTGTTTACTATTGAATTATTGACTTTTGATATGGGAGCAGTGGCTCCAGAATTTATAAATAATGCTTAAACGTATTTAGAAGTAGTACTGCATGGATAAATTGAATTTTGTATTTCTTTTATTTTATTTCACCATTCATCATTCTTTCTTTCTTTCTCCCCCGTTTCCCATGGGTGCGAGTGTGGATGGCTGACTGACTAACCAACGAGTGAGAGGAAACCCATAGACCAATAAATTTGAATACACTCTGGCATTGAGGCTTTCTCCTGTCTATGGTTTCGAAAGAGTGGTGGCTGTCGTTGTTATACGGTGTGTCGTCTGTGCCATCTAGACTTCAACCCTACCCGTATGCAAGCGCACATGCAAACATGTCGGTAATATGTAACCTACACGCAGAATTAAATTCGAGCCAAACAACCATCTTGGTATTCTGTGTGCAGATTTGTAATTCTCTTTATGCAAGTCCTACGTGGCGTTGACAAGCCACCACCCTCCCCTTGCCAGAGAGGAGGTGGGCGGCGACACATATTAAAAACAAAATAATAATAATTACAACAGCTGTTGAACAAAAAAAATAAACTGTAAATAGTAATAATAATTCTGTAAAGGTGCACATTTTCACTCACTGATTTCTCAACAACAAGCATTGTTTCATTCAAACAAACATTCAAAATCAAGCTTAATGTTTCTATTTCCTATAATTGTAAATTTGTTTGTCTTACTTGCATGTGGAAAGTACACAGATTGAATAAAGTTACTAATTTTTCACCGCATTGAGTTTTGTCCAGTAGATTTACATGACTTAACAGAATGCGCATTTAGGTATACCTTCAATGGCTTCCAATATGAGCATGTTTCCTTAGGCAAATTCCAAAGTGAAATCAGTAAGTTTACACTAAATTTAATACTGCATTATTGCTTTAGATTAACCTCTGTGTTCCACAGTTTGACTTATCTGTTTAAATAATTAGGCCTACTTAAAATTTCAACAGTTCAAATATAGTGAAATATAGTTTATTTCAAAAAAGCCTTTAGCTTCCAAACAAACCCAAATAAGCAAATGCATCTTAACATCTGTTCATCTAATGATGCACTGTTTATTGACAGCAATGTTTCAATAGAAAACAGTGATCAAGAGCAAGATTTTGATTTTCCAAAGTTCAATTTTACAAGAAAAGGACAGATGATTGCTGTTTATTTTGACGAGCACTTTTATATTGACGAAGTCACTAAAGTTAATTCTTCTGATAAAGGCATAGTTTATTTTATGGAGAAAGCAAAAGTTGGTGAGCTAACAGTTTTCAGATGGCCTTCCTGCCCAGTTAGCTCTGAATGCGTGTTTAAAAAAAAAGACATTGATCTGCATCCATCTTCTTCTTCAGGACAAGCTTTTTGTGTCTCCAAAATACACTGCCTTCAAGGAACTATTATAAAGTTGATTCACACCCTCAGTTGGACTTCCTTACTCGCACACACCATTATTTGTAAACCCATTGTCCCATAATAATATAACATTTTCATGATTAACTTTTATGACAGTATCTAATTTAGTTTGGTATATAGCAAACAAAGAGATCAAACTCAAGATTTGGACATGAAATGAAAAAAATGTTTACTAATTCTGTATAATTGCACAATTTTTGTATGCACTTTTAGTGCATAAATTTACTGTTACTCAATTTATAGCTATCATCATAAATTTCCTACATAACGCTATTTTATCAGTACACATATTCTGAGAATAAAAATATATGTACAAAGTACAAAACAAAAAGTAAAAGGAAAGAAAAGAGTGGGACTACCTATGAGGTATTGTATTAGCTAATGTATAGTATATTAAGCGAGGTCAAAGTACATCCTGGCAGGACTTTTTAGTGACTGATGTGGTTTTTAAAACCTACTGTATTAAGTCAGGCCAGCCCATTCAGCTTCACTATATTAAAACTACAACCAGAGGTTAGAGTATCAAAATATGTGATTAAAGCAACAAAATTAATTACATTAAAAAATTCATCACTTAAATTAAAACAATAAAAGAGATACCCTCCCCATTAAAACCACCCAAATATTAGCTAAATTATAACAATTAGTTATATTACTGCTAGCCGACACCCTCCCTCCCCACACCCTTCAGGAAAATAAATTTATAATCTGATCAATTTCATAATTCTGAACAGAACTCTCACAATTCTTTCCCTCCACACTCCTGAAATCATGCTTATGAAACAGATTTTTTTTTTTAAATTAAAAAGAATTTTACATACGTGATTTAGAAGTTGATGCATCTCTAAATCCTTTAAGGTCTCCATTAGCATCCATAATTCCTACCTGCAAATTTAAGAAACAAATTATGGTAGTATATTTTTCTTTTACGGGGTCTAGGTTATGTTTAAAAGTCAATAAAAGGTATAATAATTTTAAGTCAAAAATTTAGACCTTTAACACAGAACTTTCAATCTGAAATTGTCCCTGCTATACTCATTAATGCTGTAAATAATATGATATGCAATGCTGAACATTATGCACACTTATATAACTGTAGAGTGGTATTGCATCTTACTTGGGGGTGGGGCTGGTGTTATATTCTGACATCAGCACATAAAGTGAAAGAACCATGAGATGATCAGTGTTGGTGCTGTAATGTTTATCCTACAATGAATAGTCTTCTTCCCCTGATAATACTACTGGGGCATCATTAGAGTGTGAGATGTTGATCCAGGTAGTGATGGGCAGGTTTGTGTGAAGGAGAACAAGTCATACATGAAGTGGTTAGCAATGGTTCAGCTTGAAAAGTTGACTGCATATACAGCTGTTTTTCTTGATAAACATGATGATTATCAACTGTCACTGCAGTCTCCAGTGTAATACTTTGTTCATTTTGAGTCTTTGTTTCACAGAAGAGTCATATTTAGTTAATTCATATAAAGTGTCTGCTTCTTTGGCTAAGCATCAAAGTACATGCAGCTGGCTTGTGTTTTGGTGCTGTTCCTTATGAAAAATATGTATGAATCTTTAAATACAACATACTAAAATCACCTCAGTGTGGCAATATGCAGTTATGTTGTTTGGGTTGTGCAATTCATGAAATGGCAGAGATATTTCTGTGAGTTTGGGACTAGCAGTAGAAAGCATCTATCCTTCAATAAAGCGAATTTGTGTACTGTTTATTAATAACTGAACTGTGCAGGTTTCCTCTTATAAGTTATATCTTTAATTTTTTTAATGCCTAAAATGTAGGACTAGGAGTTAATAAGATATTACTTATTAGTAAACATAAAAGTGCAGTGTTTTCACACAAATAATGTAATCATAGGAATTATGTGTTCTCAATTAATCTACTCACAGGAAAACCCACTTTAATTTTGCTACAGATGGGGAATGTGATGGTAAATAATCAACATACAAGGATGTGATGCCTTGGTGGAGTGGGGTCATGATAAATGGTAGTGTGAATGCATCCCTCCCCTATCAGTATTAGCTAAAATTACAGAGTCCATATTCCAGGATTAGAATTTAGACTGCAGAATAATTATGGATGATGTAATTAGGGCTGTCAATATTTTCTAAAATGCTGCCCGGATACCCACTTGAAAATTAGCATAATCTCCATCGCAACTCATGATCTCTACACAAAGCTTCTTAACCATTAAGCATGTTCTCTATTTCAAACAGTAGCCAATGGTATGCATCTAGTGGCTTACTATTAATTATGATCTCTATATGTACAACACAAACTTTAATTTTAATATGATCAATCATTACATAAACTAAACTAAAAAAAAAAAATCAAATGTCAACAACAATAACGTATTTAAAAATAGGGCATCAAGTTCAATCACCCTTTGCCGATAGAATTTCATCGCACAGATTGCATTTCGCTGTGTCACTATCCAATCACATGAGCGTGAAGACGATGTCTTATCCATATTAAAAATATTACAATGTTATTATTTAATTTATTTATGTTAAAATAGACAAGTTTGTTTACTGAAGTCTTATTAACATGCTACACATATTAAAGAGCATAGGTAACGGCGTGAGCTACACTGATCCATGTCGTCCATAATTAGATCTAGGTACAGTGGCTGCCACAGCTGGCAGGATTTAGCATGCTGCCATCTACGAACGTGAACGGAGGTGTGTGTGTGTGTGTGTGTGTGTGTGTGTGTAAATCAAGACAACCAGTTTCAGTTCTCTCGTCTATCGTGTGATTGGCTTGCCCCTGTCGGTTTCCTTTGCACCTCACTCTACATTACCCAATTTCTGTGCTAAAGGCCATGTTATCACGGGTACCAGGTCTACAATTTTACTACCCAGGTCCTGTTGACACCACTAGATGTAAATTGTAATGGATATAAGATAGACAATAGTCTAACAGATCTAGATCAGATATAAGATAGACTTTATATCCGGCCCGTGAGAGGATTTTAGGCAAAAATATTTTTTAATTGCCTGGTGATATGAAGTGCAAATCTAATTCCCAAATTGACGACCAAAAGGCTGCCCGAGAGATCAGAATAATGTTGTGGTTGTGTTGTTCCATTCACACACCACAGAAGCCGCAATAGACCTTTCATCTTCACGGATGTTCTCCCGCTGGATAATCCCCACAGCCTCAGTGGTGTGTATGAAGTGGAGGGCAGGACGGCTGGTGGAAGGGATTGAAACAAGTCGCACCTACTTGGCACACACCCTCAACCACCCTCCGTCGGTGGGGGGAGGGGGCCGAAGCCGCCTTTTGTCAGAATAAGCAAAAATAAAAGTTGTGTATATATATAGTGCGTGGATATTCAAATCAAAGCTAGTCTTGGCCAAGAGAAAAGTTGATCTGAAAATAGAGCCTTTGAAAGCTGCTGGGAGGATGAATATATGTTTATTAATATTGGCGGTAAGCCTGGGTATCTAATGTGACTGTGATCAAGGAATATTATCTGAGATGGCACTACGAGACTAAACATAAAGACACGTTGAAAAACCTGAATGCAGAGCACAAAGTACAGAAGGTAGAAGAATTATTAAAGAGGAATCTAACATCACAGCAGACGTTTTTCACCAAAGCAAAATCACGAAGTGAAGCTGCTGTGAAAGCACTTTTTATTGTGGCAGAGGAGATCGCCAGATCAGCCTGACCATTTACTGAGGAAAAGATTCTGAAGAGCTGCATGATGAAAGTGTGTGACGTCTTGTGTTCAGACAAAAAGCAGATGTTTGCAAATGTAGGCCTTAGCAGAAATACAGTTGCTGATCGAGTCTGTGAGTTAGCCACCGATGTGAAAACACAGCTGATTGAAAAAGGCAAAGACTTTGTTGCATACTCTCTTGCTGTCGATGAAAGTAGTGACACCTCGTCTGACACTGCACAGCTTGCCATCTTCATCCGTGGAGTGGACTCCAGTTTAAATGTTATAGAAGAAATATTGGACATGAAATCTATGCATGGGACAACAACAGAAAAAGACATTTTTGACAACATATGTCAAAGTGTTACTGACATGAACCTTCCTTGGGATAAACTTGTTGGACTTAAAACAGATGGAGCATCGGCGATGTGCGGCGAAAAAGTGGACTAGTTGGAAGGATGCGGTTAAAGATGCAGGAGAACTGTAATGGTGAGTTGATAGCATATAAGTGCATCATACACCAAGGATCGCTGTGTGGTAAAAGTCCTCAACATGGAACATGTAATGAGCACTGTAACACAAGCCATTAACTTTATCAGAGCCAAAGGTTTAAATCACCGCCAATTTCAGTCTTTTTTTGGCATGAAATAGACTCGAGTTCAGCAACATACCTTATCATACAGAGGTGAAGTGGCTAAGTCAGGGAAAAGTTCTCAGAAGAGTTTTCCAGCTGATCGAGGAAATCTGTCAGTTTATGGACAGCAAAGAAAAAGACTCCATAATTTTGCGGGATGATAAGTGGAAATGTGAGTTGGCGTTTCTGTCTGATATAATCACTCATCTCAACGTCTTGAACCTGCAACTCCATGGACGGGACCATTTGATCACTAATATGCATGATGCAATGAAGGCATTTCAAGTGAAGCTGCACTTATGGGAGACACAAATACACCAATGCAACTTGTCTCATTTTCCTTGTTGCAAAGCAATGTTGAACCAAGTCAGTACCATGGTGTTCCCAAATGCACAGTTTGCTGAAAAACTGAGCTCACTTTGCGCTGATTTTGCACGATGCTTTAGTGACTTTGAAAAAGAGAAAAGTAATTTCGAGCTGTTTCGCAACCCATTTGCCATCGATATGGAAACTGCACCTGTACATTTGCAGATGGAGCTCATAGAGCTGCAGTGTAATGGGGAACTAAAGGCAAAGTACGACACTTTGGGGCCTGCACAGTTCACTCGTTTCATTCCTGGAGTGATGCCCCAGCTTCGTCTACATGCAGTTCAAACCTTGAGTAGTTTGGTAGCACAAATTTGTGTGAGCAGCTGTTCTCTGAGATGAAGATTAACAAAACATCACACAGGAGTTGTCTCACTGATGAACACCTGCAGTCCATCCTGAGAATCTCCATAACACAGAACCTTACTCCAAATATAAGCGAACTTGTTGGCAACAAAAGATGCCAAACATCCAGCTCTGACAAATTGGCTTAAGTGCAAAAATTGGTATGCCTTGATTCGTTATTATTTTAACTTTTGTTGCTTTAATTCATATTAGTGTTTAAAAAAGGTTTAGCTTTTCACTGTTCAATGAATGTTTATATAATTCAGCCCACAACCTTGTGTGATTTGAGTTTTGGCCCCCTGTGCGATTGAGTTTGACACCCCTGATTTAGAAGATGTGAATAAAATAAGCTACTCTAGTTCTAATGGCAAACTATTTATTAATGAATAAACATTAGCTATAAGTGCGATCATGATTATAAATATAATGATGCTATAGTGTAAATTTTCTACTAATCAAGATGACAGTGCTGTGGACTTCTGGCATGCAACTCGGGAAATGTCAGTATTAAAATGAATGTTATTGATTTCTGTGACAGCAGTTAGGTTCTGTTCAGTAGAGATCAGGCCTCCTTCAGTCTATGGTGAGACAGGCTGAATGTGGATACTGGATATACAATCGCCACAGGTATTCTCTGGCACTGGTGCAAGCCCCAGGGATCATATCTGTGGTGCATATGCTTAAATAATGGGTTGTCATGCAAACAAAACTTGCATAAAAAGAGAACTCACTGTATTATATTTAGTAATATTTTATACAGCTAACAATATTAATAATAATAGTGTACTACTTAGATAGCAATAGAAATGTAATTGTCTCTCACTGTGTCAATTTACTCCACTTTTATTAAAGTTAATATACAGATTTACTAATTCTAATAAACTTTCAATGGCAACTTTTAGTAAAGAACTGCATGCATTGAGCCAAAATCTAAGTACATATATGCAAAGATATAAAATTTTTAAAGCATTATGATTATGCAAAATCAATTTAAAACATTCTACTATACTTTTATGATTAAGAGTTTATGTAATATTTTTTAAATGTATTTCTATTAGATAAAAAACTAACATGACAATTATGCAACAACCATTTTCATGGGTGACATAATGAAACATTAGAACATTTTTCTTTCACTTAGAACTACAAGTCAAAAATATAGTAAAAGTAACTGGTTGACTTAGATTCAGATTCTCAGAACAGTGCTGAAACTATTAATTAAACTCCATATAATAAATAAGGTAACAAGCACTGTAGCAGAAAATTATTCTAACCACAAAAACTGAAAAAGTCTAATACCTGTATCCAGATTGAATATACTTTAATGTGAAAACATGATATCTACAAATAAATAAATAAGTTTTAAATTGTCGGTCTATTTTTCTCTCTTTTTAACTGAACTCTTTCTTTTTACATGGCCACAAAAAAATTATAAGACATGATTACAACACCAAACAATTATTAAGTTATACTAATATTGTAATAAATAAATAGGTAAACCCTATTTGTTTTAATTTTTTCTTCTTCTAAATGTCATGATGTGAAATGCACAATCAACACAAAACTTGTTAATTGTTAGTATCAGAAAAATAAAATTCAGGTAATAAACTACAAAATTCACAACTCTGAAACAGAAAAGTAAAAGTACTAAAACATTATTTTACTTTATTATACACATACATAAGATACTGTTGTTTCCTTAACCACTTTTTAAAGCCTAATGCTCCTAGATGAGTGTTTTAGTACTTTTACATTTTATTTTTAAAGTCTCTGCAGGTCTGAGTTGATACTTATATGATAGTGAATTTACTTAAGGTGTAAACATTATTTTTTGTAAAATTTACTAAGTTCAGAATAAATTGTATTTTAAAAAAAAGGGAGAAAATTTATCATTGTAAAAGACTCATATCAGCAATACCAACAATTAAAACTAAACTATTAGTATTAGTCTGATGTGCTATAGACAATGAATAACAGAGTTAAATTAAATCAACAAAAGTGTAAAACCATTATTATTACTACTAGTACTACCAGTATTGTAAGAAGTATTTTAAAATACTGTATAAGTGTATTGTATTATATATTTACAAACACCACATATATTTCTCAACAAACTTCTGAACTATTTAATTTAAAAGCCAGGGGTGCCCAATATAAGCACCTGTATTAAATGAAGGCCATCCAGTATTACTATCTCCCTCCACCATACTGCTTTTAAGGTATGAAATAAAGCCACGACCTCAAAAAGATATTGCCTTTCTCATGCTAATGAGAAACAGGTGGCAGGCAGAGGCGAGCCAACCAGCAATAAGAACTAGGTCCTGAGTTCTAACACAGTAAGGATAATTTCTTCTATGTTGTTAGCACATTAAAGAGCATGTCATGAACTGTAAAAATTAAAATAAAAACAAAATACTATTTGTAGTGACAAACTGAAATAAACAAACTAATAAAAAGTACTATAAACTAGGGTATTTATAGTTTTAAGTAAGAAGATCACTAAAATTATACACTAGCTTCATCCATTATTCTTTATCATAAACAATATTAATAATAATACTAAAGTAAATATATCAGTTTTAGAAATTGCTGTCTTATGTTTAAATTGCTTTAAAATACAAAGTCTCCTATTGTTTAAAATATTTATACAAAAGCATAACATACAAATAAAACTCTAATCTAGTAATAGTTATTCTTAATATAATAATAATATAGTAATAAAGACACTGCAACAAAAACTTATAAAATAAACAACTTCCTAGAAATACTCAAATTAATTAATTAATCAGAGCATAAAAAAGAAATGTTCCTCAATACGATAATGAATATGCTAAACTCCCATATGCCAGCACCTCAATCAAATACCTTTCAGCCTAATTTATGATATTATTATTAGTTATCTATACTATTTTAGCAGCAACAAAAGGAATAGTATAGAATTTGTCAACTAACTTGCCACACTTCAGGAAGGAAGAAGGTTACAAAATCTATTCCTTTAGCATGTTTTTCTGTAAATATTATTCAACATTAATTATTAGCATTTACTTCCATGTACTCTCAATTCCATAATTCATTAATGATTATGATTAATTTTTATAAATAACAAGTTTCCAACTTATCATCTATTTCAATAATACTGAAACAAGGATAAACGAGAATCTATCATAAGTCCCACAATACCTAACATTGGTATAGAATTTAAATCGTTAAAATTATAAACATGAATACAATAAATTAATTACATACTCTGAACTGGAAGAAAAAGACATCACTCTTAATCATCAAAATTCCCACAAATTACTTTTGTTGTCAAACATCAAAGAAATATTGCAAAAGCATAAAAGTGATATTATTATTAAATTATGCTGTAATTTATTTATTTTTTAAATAAATCAAACTATGCTTTCTTAAGAAACCAGT
The DNA here is from genome assembly GCA_028829895.1 of Sinotaia quadrata. NCBI lineage: Eukaryota > Metazoa > Mollusca > Gastropoda > Architaenioglossa > Viviparidae > Sinotaia > Sinotaia quadrata. The sequence continues at coordinate 58,492,809 of CM054177.1, read as the reverse complement.
GTAGCAATATAAATGCACTTTGTACATAAAAATATCATTCACCTCCTCCAAACTAACTGCCATACACTCATGCTATACATCCTACCTCTTTTGCAAATGGTTCCAATCCATTGTCTCTATAATATTTTACAATATCATCTCTAAGTTCTGATCCATTGTTGCTGACTTTCGATGGAGTTGATGGTGCACTTATTTTGACAGGACTGCTTTGCCCTAAAAAAAGATAATCCTAATAATATAAAATTTTACATTCTAATCTTATAAAAGTGCATTTATATATAGTCTTTATATTTTCAACTACTAAATTAATATGAAGAAATCAAACCATCAAAGATGTCAAGCAGCATACATTTGCAATTTATAGATAAATATAACTAGATCATACTGACAATATAATTTTCAATAATTTTAATGCCATACATTTTAAAATGCTCCCTCTAAGACCTAGTTCCCACTTTTATTTGATGATTTGCTTTTTTATGAGCATATATATCTAATGCATGTAACTGTGGGGTTGGACAATTTACTGACTCAGTAATTACTTTACTCCTTCCTGTTTGAAAACCAACAATCACAAAGATTTTTATATCTGTTACTTTGCTTGATATTTTTTTTTAATTACAAACTTTCACATCATGCACTTTTTTTTAAAGATTTGATTTTGTTAATTGTAAAAAAAAAAAATAATACAAATTAAAATATTGCCAAAATGATACACAGATGCATTTTAAGGAATGTTAAGGTGATTCTCTAATATTAAATTATTATCTTTAGATAAATAACCATTGGGTTATGTCAGAAACATAGTTAAGCAACATTCCTTTAGGTTTTGTAAGGAAAACACTTTTACTTTATTATTAATAATATTGCGAATATCATTAAAAATTACTGGTAAACACATCATTTATAGAAGCAACAAATAGGCTCCTAAGTTTTTTTTAAAATTAGGAATACTTCATTAAAACAACAGTAACTAAATAATTATGAATTCATCTTTTCCTAAGCAAGTGTACAGCTCCAATTTCTTGAAATGTGAAAGATATTTGTTACTTTATTCTTATCAAATGAATATCAGAAAACTAAGTCTTAGTGCTAATACTGTAGTACTAGTAGTATTACATTAAAGCAATATAGGCTCTACTATAGCAGTATAGGCCCTGTAGGTAATTTTTAAAAAAAATACTATGAAAGTTAAAATATTGAAATAAAACAAAATTAGGCCTACATGTCTGTTTACATTTTAAAAATTAGTTCATCTTGTGATTAAAAAGATTAACTTTTAAAACATCTTTAATATTTTATTTGAACTTATCTTTAAACAAAATGTTTACACTATATCAGTATATGTTGCGGTTACAGTGCAAATAAAACTTCTATTTTAAAAAAGCTTGAAAAACTATAGACTAAACTCTTTGCTGAAAAAATCTTTTCAATCTTCTATTCAGTATATATTTTTTAAAAAAACATTTACTCTTAACTCTTAACGTGTAGGCTACCGGTACTTATTTAAATAAAAGGATGCAATTTACTTTAAAAATCTGCAAACCACACATTCATTAACTTGTCTGGGTTTTAAAAAAAAATCACTTGCTGATTTCAAGCAACATCATTCAAAAATAGGAAATATATTTAGTTGGCTTTTTTCAGCGATCTATTTGTAAATAATGTCGCGAACTTAAGACGAAAAATGGCAACAAAATCAATGAGAAAATGGTTTAGAACTTTATTATTAATGGTGGAGTATTACACCAAAAATGAGCCAAAGGAAAGAATATAATTATTAAAACTCAAATGTTCTGCTTAGGCCTATAGTTTTCTTTAAGTAATTGATGTAAATGATTGTATTTTCAACTTCCTTTAAAAACAAGTGAAAATAAACATGTCAAGTGTTAATTTCGTTTTCCCAAATGCATCTTGGGAGGTAATCAACAGAGAACACCAAATCATAATTTTATCACACAAACTTAAAATTATGAACTAAAATAAATAATGTTAGTTCTGAACAGTTTATCAACACGTGTCAACATTCTCAAATTTAAAAGAGAAATATTGAAATTTTTACGAAATGTAAACTTTCATACCATCGTCCACCCAAAGACTGGCAAGCGTTGTATTGGAATTGGCCATAAGATAAAAAAAGTAAGATCTCCAGTTACTTGAAAAATGTACTGTGTATCTAAACTCAAAGATGCCAAAACAGATTGCAGTCAAAAGGTCTAAGCTTTTTTCTCTCGAGATTGGTTTTAAAATTCCGACATCAAAATGGCGTCCAATCACTTCAACTCAGGCTTTCTCTGTAACTAGGCCATGATTAGATCCTTAAATCCACGTAAAAATGGCGCACATTAATATGTATAAACTGAGCTGAGCACATCATTTTCTTTACTTTGTAAAATATAGTAAGCTCAGTTTTCAGTCTGATCAACTTCAAGCGATCTCCCGTCTCTAACATACGAGCTTGGCGGCGTCAGCCATCTGCTAATGCTGATTGGTGGATTAAGGCACGTGAAAGAACAAGTGCGCTTGCGCACTCTTTCAGTTAGAGTTCAGAGGTCATCTAATTTTGTTCTCAAAAACAGTACTTGTAATTTCATAGGGTGGATGGGGTGAGTGAGTTTCCTTGATTCAAGCTCACACACAAAAAAAATCTTAGTCAGCTGATTTAAAAGCATTTAACAGACGTGTGTTCAAACAAAATTGCTATCGAAACTGCAAACTGCACGTTAAAAGTTTTTTTTTTTTTTAATTACTACTGGATCAAATTTGCTAAGATTTTTTGACGGATTTATGACAGTTTTATTGTGCTGGATCCAAAAAATGACATCGGTTTTGTTCAATCAGGTCAAGTTTTTGATCTATTTTTGATGTATTGCCACATTATTTTTTGTTGTTTTTTTTTACTTGTAAGGGTATTATATGATGTAAAATCTTTAAACAAATTTTACATAATTATGAAGAGGTTACATAAGCTAATTTTTTAATAATTGATATAATTGCTATTTTTCTTCTTTAGGTAATGAAATGGAATCGGCCAGAAGACATTGCAAAAATAAACCCGATGTATTTTGCTACTTCTGCGGCGAATACACCGTTGTTCCTAACAGGAATCCAGTAACAGGTTTTATAAAGCGTGCTTAGCAGGATAAAGTTTGGGCGCCACACATGGTTTGCAAGACATGCATCAAGAATCTGCGTCGTTGGACCAAGGGTAAGAAGAGTTGTCTGAAGTTTGGAATTCCTATGGTTTGTAGGGAACCGACAAACCATGTCACTGACTGCTACCTCTGCGCTATTGATGTGACTGGGATTAACAGGAGAAAAAACGGAGCAGCCTTAAGTATCCCGATCTTGAATCAGCACGTCGTCCAGTAGCTCATTGTAATGAAATTCCAGTACCTGTCCCTGGAGAACTTAGCGACATTAGTGAAGAAGAATTCTCTAGTGTTGAAGAATATGAAGAAGAAGAATTACTGGTTCTTGATGATGATGCTCCAAATCCTTTCTCGCAAAAGGAGCTAAATGATCTAGTTCGCGATCTCAGCTTGTCAAAGTCATCTGATGAACTGTTGGCATCCAGATTGAGGGGAAAAACGTCCTTTCTGACAGTGTTCGCATCACCTTCAACCGCAACAGACATTAAGAGTACCTCGGTTTTTTTCTCTGCAGAGGACCTGGTGTACTGTACAGATATTGCACAGCTGCTGCACAAGCTTGGAGTGCCACAGTATAAACCTGAAGATTGGATATTGTTCATTGACAGCAGCAAGCAATCACTGAAATGTGTTCTACTACACAATGGTAACCAGTTTGCCTCTGTACCTCTAGCTCACTCGACTACACTGAAGGAGAAGTATGAAGCGGTTGACCATTGAGAAGTTGAAAGCTGGCATTTTTGATGGTCCACAACTCCGTAAGCTAACCAGAGATCCAGAGTTTGAAAACTCAATGAACGAAGTGGAACTGGAAGCATGGAAGGCTTTTGTTCTGGTCGTGAAAAACTTTCTTGGCAATAATAAGGCCAGAAACTACGCAGAGCTTGTTGCCAATATGCTGAGTGCTTTCAGAAACCTTGGATGCAACATGAGCATAAAAATGCATTACTTATTCTCACCTATGGATCGGTTTCCTGAAAATATGGGATCAATGAGCGACGAGCAAGGGGAGAGATTTCATCAGGATATGAAAAAGATGGAGACCAGGTATCAGGGACGCTGAGATGCAGTCATGATGGCTGATTACTGTTGGACATCCGTACTGATGAGCATTCTAGAAGTTCGAAGAGCCGGAAGTTCATGCCCTGAATTTTGAACAATAATGACCTAATATTGAATTCATATGTACTTACCTTTATCAATGTCTACTATTCAATGTACCCTAATCAACTTTTGTAACCTTTAATAAATGAATTGTGTTAGAAAACGATTTTTTAAAATTTAATTTAATTTTTTTAATTTAAAAACCTATTTTGGAAGAGAAATATTAACGAAAATTGCCTAATAATGTTACAAAAATGTAATCGATTTTAGTTATAAGATCGGATTTTTTAAAAATCGAATTAGCACAAAAATCTGACCTGATTATTAAAAAAACCACGAATGTTATTTTCGAATTTAGCAGTGCAAAATTGTTCTAAATTAGTTTTAAAAAAACTTAGACAACTTACAAAATTTTTTTTTGAGACGCAGTGTTATTCAATATTTTGTTGTTGTTGATTGAAATACCACACAAATACGTGTGCTAAACTTCAGTCTGCTGGCTAAATATTTTATTTTTATTTATAGAGCTAAAACATCTACTGGTTGTGATACTCATTTGATAGTTTAGTGATATCCGATGCCACCCTTTTCCGGAGTTTATTAAATGCGTGACCTACTTAGGTCGTGTTAACATTTTAAATATCGAAATGCAAATAAACAGGACATCCTTATAAACATTTATCGGGCTTAGTTGACAGACAGTTTAGCTTATGCAATGTCTAATATCTATGCTTTACTTTTGTGATTACAGTGCATAGCATTAGTTCTGTAATTATTCTTTTCATAAATATATATTTTTTCTGATACTGCAAGGTCACATAAAATCACCTTTAATGTCTCTGTAGGATATATTTGTTGTACACTTCGCAATAGCGTGTTATATGCAGTATTAGATAGTACCTATATGTTTTCATACAGTATTCATAAACACATTACACTCTGTGACGTGCACCCATTTTTTACCGATTATGATTATCATTATTAATATTAATCATCCATAACTAATTACAAGTGATGGAATAAACTTAATTTATCTTTATTAATAATTCTGCCAGGAGACATCAGTTGTCTCTCACTTGGCGAATTATACGGGTGTAGTAAGTCTTCTCTCTTCCACATACTCTCACACAATACTTTCGTGGGTGGACACTTCTTACTAAAGGAGTAATAAAAATTCATCTTTATTTATATTTAACGAACCCCCATCCACCTACTATTATTCGAGCATATAAATGTGCTAGAAGGTTAATAAATTTAACAATCAATTTATTAAATCAAACAATCAAGTATACATATTTACAAATACAATGAGAAGATTATTAGACATCAATATTTAATGAAACAACATTTAAGTAATTCAAATACTTAAACTATCTTATATTCTAACACATAATTCAGCAGTCAGATTAGTATCAACTATAAATCACAGGGCTATTTTTATCATAGAAGAAATGGAATTATAGAGTGATATGATACTAGTTTGTATATAACTGTTCAGTGACATAAATTGCAACAATCCTAGAATAGTCAATCTTCCACTGCTCTGCCAGGCACACTGTAGAATGTTCCAACCCTCAAGACTAATCTAGGCACACGTTCATAGTATTAGCTTCTCCAGTAGGCAGTCATAGTAATGAACTTCTAGCACTCCCTTTGCTAAAAGTTCCACAATGGAGTCGGACACATTTGCCGATGCACACAAACAGGGTGCAGTGAATCAACACAAATACCACACTATAGGATGGAAACTTCTTGAATCCACAACAAGCGTACAAGAAGAAAAGAAAAAAAAAGAAAGGCTTGCTCCTTTTTGAAACATCAGAGAGAAACGATAAGTTCCATGTTTAATCATCTCTATTCTCCATTCTCTCTTACAATCATTCTCAACTTACAATTCCTGCAACAATATTTATTAGCCCTCCATGCAACATAATATATACAAAATAATCAATCATGAACGTTTTCTGCTAGATAAAATGTCATGTGTTTAACATATTACCTACAAGTATCAAAATTCACAACTGTAGAAATAATAGTCTTTTCACAAACTACAGCTTTACATTAAATTACAAATATATGAATAACAAAGTGTACGTAATATTTATAAGTTCATTCTCTCTCAATTAGTTTATTAGTTCATTAATTAATTAATTAGTTCATTCACCAGCTAACGATGATCGATGATCGCCTTTCATGACCGGACTCGAGTTATGTCAAAATCGAAGTGATTAGAATATGGAACTTTTTTTTCAAAAGATATGTTTCGTTCTCTATCCATTGGCTAGTTGTTATTTGTAAACCTTAAACTATTGGAAAGCAAAAATTACTCATCCACTCTGGACTGATTTGGATTACATCAGCAAACTCTAGCATATTCTTTACCTGAGTTGTTATTTTAACTCTGGTAGTTTACAAAATTATCGTCATGCGCAGTACCCGAAGGTCATGTCACGTTGATATTTAACGAACTATATAATAATTAAGTTTTAAAATAGGGACAAGTAAATTTACTCTGCCACATACTCATAAATACTCATAATATCTATTCAACTGTAAATAACTATTCGACAGAATCTGATGATCCTAAGATATCGAGTCATTTATAATTTTAATTGCTGTTGGTAAAAGAGAAAAAAATTTCCATACTGATTCCTATTACATTCGATGGCTCAAGTCGCCTACCAGAGAACACCCAGAATTTCTAAGTCGGCAGTAGTAGCTTTAACAATATTACCTACTTAAAATTCCAGCGATTATTCCATTATCTAGAGCAGACAGGCTTGGAGTAGGAAGTCCGATTATTTTTGCATCTACCACTGGCGTAGCAAGTTCTTTTTGGGGCCCTTGTGCAGAGCTTTGGTGGTGGGCCCCTTCGATTGCATTCTGAAAGTTAAAAAAAAAATAGACTCCGCTCGCTGCCAGGGGCTCCCTGACCGCCGGAGCCCTTGCGCATTGCACAGTCCATTGCTACGCCAATGGCATCTACATGTTAATGACGAAATATTATTTATTTTTGTTGATAGTTGAGAGTGCATTTACATAACACGCACTGCAGTAAGATAACAGTGATTCTACATACTGTGGTACAGAAGAAGATTCTTCGTTGAGGTTAGATTTAGAAGAAAGGTTTTGGGTTAAATCATCTAATTAATCAGTTCTGTGTATGAGGCGGGGGGGGGGGGGGGAGAAGAGATGTTTATAATGTCTAGGCTTCTATATTTCAATAGCACAGTTGTATACATAGAGTCTATCATCATTACAAAACTTTAATGCTAAATATGTCTCTACATATAAGTTCTTATTTATTTCCATCACCAGGATATATTATTAGTTTATGTTTGTTGTTGTTATTGTTTTATGAAATAAAGCTGGAGTTCGAATGGAGATTTAGAGGCTTCGTGGTGGTGTGAGTAAAAAGTTACAAGGTTTTCTTTAAAAAAAAAAAAATAACCAAAACAAATTATAAGCTCTAAATATGTTATTAGTAGTATTTTCGTTGTGGTTTACTTTGCGCCTTATTGTCCGTTTTGAAGTGGGTTTTATTGCTATTCTACAGCAGTATTGCGTATGTGTAATTTGACAAATAGGTCAAAGGTCTTATTTTCACAAAATGTCAGACATTGTTGATTACTATATGATATGTTAGCCTTTGTTGAACTAGTACAAAATATGTCAGCCAATGTTGGATTAGTACATTAAATATAGCCATTGTTGAACTAGTATAAAATATGGTAACCATTGCTGGACTAGTACAAAATATGTTAGCCAATGTCGGACTAGTATAAAATATGTTAGCCATAGGCGAACTAGTAAAAAATATTTAATTGTCTGGCTAGTATAGAATATGTAGGCCATTGTTATACTAGTACTAAATATGTTAACCATTAACAAATTATGCTAGCCATTGTCGAATTAGAATACTATGTTAGCCACTGTCTGACTAGGAAGCCTACTAAATCTTAGCCACTGTGACTAGCAAGCCTACTAAATGTTAGCCACTGTCTGACTAGCAAGCCTACTAAATGTTAGCCACTGTGTCTGACTAGCAAGCCTACTAAATGTTAGCCACTGTCTGACTAACAAGCCTACTAAATGTTAGCCACTGTCTGACTAGCAAGCCTACTAAATGTTAGCCACTGTCTGACTAGCAAGCCTACTAAATGTTAGCCACTCTCTGACTAGTACTTGCTGACGATTGGTCGGGATCCCTGCCCAACCAGTTTCATTCACTTGAGTAATTTTGTTCAAGTTCACGGTCCAATCACTGTTTCATACATTGATAAATAAATGAATCAGTTAACTAATCAGTTTTATATATATATATATATAGTCGGTTTGTCGCCGTCATAGAAACGCATAAGCCAATGTATATGGTCGGTCTGTAAACTCAGTCACTAGCACAGAATATAGATCTATGTATAAAGTCTGTAAACTCAGTCTCCGTCACAGACATATAAGCCAATGTACAATGTCGGTCTGTAAACTCAGTCTCCGTCACAGACATATAAGCCAATGTACAATGTCGGTCTGTAAACTCAGTCGCCGTCCACAAACACATAGGCCTATGTATATTCTCTATAAACTCAGTCGCCTCACAGACACATAGTTCTATGTACATTGTCGGTCTGTAAACTCAGACGCCGTCACAAACACATAGGCCTAGAACTATGGTATATGATCGGTCAGACACTATATGTGTATGGTCGGTCTGTCAACCCAGTCCTGAATCAGTCACTGTGACGACGACTGTGTCAAACAAAAGAACGGGAACGGAGGATGTCAAATAACAGACGTATCATCGATCCAGCTGCAGAGCCGAGTGGTGATTACGTGCGATTCGTTGTGCACTTTGCAAGTTGATTTTTGTTCCTGGTCCTTTTTGTTTTTTACTACAGGATCTCCGACAAAATTTATTCAAGCATGACGGATGGTGAATTTTGCACGCATCACATCTTCGAACTGCCTGAGGGATAGGCAGCCAGCTTCTAATTCCTCCTTTTCCTTATCCCTACATGGCATAAATCGTGGAAATAGGTCATATTAAAAGAACATTTGTTCTTATTAATGTCTGTCATTATTGACAGGCACACAACTGACTCACATCCAAATAACGAGCTCCTTTTCAGAGGTCATGCTTGGCAAAGGTTAACATAATTGTTATACTAATGCACTGTCACTGTGCATTTGGTTGGCAATATATCACTATAATGCATGTTTAGACATATATTTTTTTATATTATAAGGTTTATTCAACTTTACTGAGTCATAGTTGAGAATAAGGTTGTATATATAGACATCTACTCAGATATTTTGCAGGTGGAGTACGGATACTTCCTGCAGAAGCGCTGAATAGAAAGCGAATTTGTCACTTCAGAACCGACGCCGGCAGAATTGTTACTGGCACTCCCCCGCTGCCTGTGGAGACAGTCCAAGCACGCTAAGCGCTCGCTGCAATGGAGAGTTCGAATTGAATGACCATGAATACTAGCTCAGAGTTACTGGCCCCTTCTGTTTCGCGCATGCCTGAATGCGCCGCTAAATGATCAAGGGAACAGTTTCAGAACACCTGCTCCAACGAGCTTAGCACGCTTGTCAAGTAATCAAAGAATGGATATTTACAGGCTGTCTGTTTCCATTAATATAAAATGGCTAATGTTAGAATTAGGTGATGGATGAGACTGCAACGCTGTGCGCAGTTTTATGAAAGATTTACTGATGTACTTCTTCCAAGATGTGAATCGAATCAGAAGTCTGGTATGAAAAAATAGTTTTATGATCATGATTGATTGTCCCTAGCAGTGGCGTAGCAAGTTTTTGTCTTTTGTGTGTGTGTGTGGTGGTGGTGGTGGTGGTGGTGGTGGCATTGTGCAGAGCTTCGGTGTGGGCCCCTTCTATTTCAAATTAAAAAATGCTGTTTCATGCAACATAAATCAGACTCTGCTCGGTGACAGCCACCCAACCCCGAACGCTGAGACCCTTGCGCACTGCACACCCTGCACAATCCATTGCTCCGCCACTGGTCCCCAGATAGTTTCCTTCGGGTAGGAGATAGGGATAAACTTAATATCTAATGACTGGAGTCCATTGTTTGAGTGTCGATGTAGGAATAAGCTAAGTGACCATAGTTGATCGTCCCCAGCTAGTTTCCTTCAGAAGGGGTAGAGATAAGCTTTAATGTTTCGTGGGACTTGTGTCCATTGTTTGACTGTCGATGTAAGAGTAAGCTAAATGTCTAATGATTTGTGTCCATTGTTTGACTGTCGATGTAAGAGTAAGCTAAATGTCTAATGATTTGCGTCCATTGTTTGAATGACAATTTTTTTTTTGCTTTCTTTCTTTTTGTACGAACTAGCAGAACCTTTTTATGGTACTCTCCTTTCTCTTTCCTTTCATGACCTTCACCGTACCCCTCTTTTTGTCTCCTTGCACGACATTCGCAGGTTTTCCTTGATACCTTCTTCCTCCCCCTTTTAGGGCTTTGACGCAGTTTTCCCATGTTACCCTTCTTCCTCATTTTTCACAACTTTTTCATCGTATTTTATTTCGCACAGCATTCCCAGGGCCTACTTTCTCTTTCCTTGCTTCACTTCAACACAGCCTTGACATTGTACTGTTGATTCCTCTCCTTTTCAGACTACAGTAGTCTTCTTCTACATTTGCGTTCTTTTGCCTTGGTATTAAGTCATCATGACCTCTATCACACCAGTATCTATTTCCTTTTCTATCAAGCATAACTGACCGCTGCCTGTAATAAATACTAGATTGCTTTGCTATTTATATAACTAAATGAACATTTGTTTCAACAAATGACATTACATTTGACATAACTATGCCAATTCTGGCATTAATTTCTAGCGAGCATTGTCCTTCACTTGGATATTTCTGCCTCAGAGATGTTTCTAAACCTGACAAGTTCCAAGTTCTTACTAATTGTTTTCTCAATGAAAGCAAATCTGCTTTACTCACTTGCTTTCTCACTGAGATCATTGACACTTTATTTATCATGGATGCCTCTTTGTACAAAATAACCATGTTTGGGACGTGTCAGCAGATCCCCACTTTCTCTGCTCAAAGACATCATACTCTCATCATTCACACACTGTGAGGATTTTGTCCCTAGAACACATTATCGGTATTGTCCTCAACAGCACTCACTTCAAATATGTGCATTTCTACTTTCGATTACATAATTTAAATCAATGACCATGCTATTGAAAGCAATCAAAACCACACCTAGAGACTTTGTGACACCACGATCCACAAATCTCTTTTGCCTAAAGGAAGTTCAAGATCATCAGTTTTATCCTTCAAAACCCACCACTATATTTCGTGTATCCAAGCTAAAAATATCTCTGGATTAAACTAATGTTTTACCTCAGTGTCAGCCAATTCCAGCATACGCCGAGGCACGACCTGTCAACCCAAATTGGTGACACTAATGGTGAAGCTGATACTTGCCTGGACGAATTTAATCACTAAGTTGGTCAGAAGGGATATGACTTTTTCTTATCCCCATACATTATTGGTAGGCTGAAAACTGCATTTTCCATTGTCCTGAGGGCAGACAAAGAATGGCTCCCTTGGTTAATTAATAAATGTTCCAAGGTAAAAAAAAAATCCTAATGGATTAACTCTATGCCCTATCAAGGTGAGAAAATCTATTTTACTATGCAATGCAAAAATTGCAAATTATATTTTAAACATATTATTATTTCTTAGTAATTTAAGGTACATGAAACGTTTTTGTTAGATTAATGCTTTTTACTTGTTTCTTTGTGTGAATAACATAATCAACCATTTGTCTTATTGATAAATGTAAACTGTCTAACACACAATGATTATCGTTTGCAAATTCTTGCTCTTTTCACAATATTAATAACATTGCTGACTGTGTTTAAATACTGGACATGTGTTTAAGTATTGTACACTCAACTAGTATAATCACTGAGAGTCATGTGATGTGAACTAATGTCTTATTACACATCCTTTCCTGTCACCCCTGCTGAATAACCTTGTTTATTAACCAACAGTTAAAATGTATTTGTGCTTGAGTGAGTCCTGTAGCCATTTGTGGCTAGAGTGAACTCATAGTGAAAGGAACCTTTTTCTCCTTCAGAAAGCAGCATGTGACAGCTGTAACAACCGCTATATCTACACACTCCAATATATGCACCAAGGACTGATCCTTGGGCCTGTGTTATTACCAAAGTGTACCTGTGGCCATTGTGTATGCTGTTACAACATCCAACCCATTAAACGCGGACAAAGAGGAGATCTGACCTCTAATACAACTGAGATAAATCAGCAACCTTGTTGCTGTCACAGAATCACAGAGTAGCTCATTTTGTTTATACCTTCTGTCTTCTAAATAACCAGGATTGTTGGATGGCTGGGGGCTAAAGCTGTTAGGTTATTGTTTATCTTAAATCCATTACAGCATCTAGAGTTACTCTACAGTCCAGTCTTGGAATATGGACTTCGTAATTTTATTTAAATGCAGGGATGGGAGGGGTGCATTCACAATAACCACCATTTATCGTGACCACCCACTCCACCAGACGTCACATTGTTATGAAGAAGTGTATTGTCCTGATGAAGGATACACAGTTGAAATGTCCACGTTTGCAGATATTTCGTATTGTATACCTATCAAGACATTTGACTTTTTTCTGATTTTTTGTTAACGCCGAGTATTTACATTGTTTATATGAATATTACATCTTTATAATCATCTCTGTGATTTTATATTGTAGCCTCTTTATAATCATCTCTGTATTTTTATATTGTAGCCTCTTTATAATCATCTCTGTATTTTTATATTGTAGCCTCTTTATAATCATCTCTGTATTTTTATATTGTAGCCTCTTTATAATCTGTGTTTATATTGTTGTAACATTTTTATAATCAGTTATTTTTTTTATTGTGGCATCTTTATAATCATCAGTCTATTTATATTTTTGTAACATCTTTATAACACTCTGTCAAAATGAATTTTGAAATGGCAAGCATAGTATACTATTTCTCTAGTTATTACCAGAGTGGCTTCTTTTATTTGCTGTGAAATTAATTGTGAATTATACCAACAGAACCAACAGGTCATAACAGCTACAACTGTATAAGTGTTTCCAGTTATCACGTTGCAAACATGCAAGCTACGTAGTTAGTGACTGATATTTCAAATATAAAATAACATTGACTTTATGCATTTGATTTTCCAATATCCCCTACCCTTACGCAATCACCATATACCAAAGAAATAGGGTGAGAGACTGGATATGAATGAAGGAACAGGGTTAAGGACTGACTATAGTTGAAGGAACAGGGTAAGCCGTTAAGGGAATGGTTGACTGAAGGAACTGAGTAAGGGATTGGCTATGACTGAAGGAACTGGATAAGGGACTGGCTATGGCTGAAAGAACTGAGTAAGGGATTGGCTATGACTGAAGGAACTGAATAAGGGACTGGCTACGGCTGAAGAAACTGGATAAGGGATTGCCTATGACTGAAGGGACTGGCTATAACTGAAGGAACTGGATAAGGGAACGGCTATGATTGAAGGAACTGGGTAAGGGAGTGCCTATGTCTGAAGGAACTGGGTAAGGGACTGCCTATGACTGTAGGAACAGCTTTTAGAACTGGCTATGATTGAAGGTACTGGGTAAGAGATTGGCTATGACTGAAGGAACAAATTGGCAGTCTGCAAATTTGAACAAACTATTCTTAAATTAAGTATGACATATTTCCAAGATTTATAAAGTTAACTTTTTGCATAGCACAGCTATGCCCCACAACTATCACATGCCGATTTAAGAACAAAACAAAACAAAAAGAGTAACAATGCGTCGGTTAATTGTAAAAATAAATTGATTTATGCAGCGGAACCATTGCTTAGGCTATATTCACTAAATTCGTTTGTCGGGTTTTTGATTCAAATATAGTAAGACTGAAAGAATCCAGATTTAAAAAAAAATAAGCCTTTGATTTGAAATTATTTTCACAGGCACCTTTCACCAGCATCAACAATTAAAATTGAATGTTATTGCATGTATAGATTGACTTTAAAATATATATATATACACATACTTCAACCATATGTTATTTAGATTTCTTAGATTTCATTCTGCAACAACAACAAAAAAATCATTGCATATAAAAATGGATAAATGTTAACAAAAATGCACCTCCGACGGGACTCGAACCCGCAATCCCCGGCTTAGGAGGCCGATGCCTTATCCATTAGGCCACGGAGGCGATATCCGTAAGTCTCTTCAAAAGTCTATATAACATAATAAAATAAAGTGGCTTTCTTTTAAAGTTTAATTTTCTGCAAATATTTAGTCTTAGTGGATATACCTTAGTTTTATATGCAAGAAATATCGATTCACATACCTTTAATTTTCCACTATTTGTTCATGTGATGTAAACAAAGAAAAGTTAATGCGTGACTAATTCAAAATCATTCGAACAAATTAAAATACTGCCCACCTTTAACTTAATTTTTTAGTCCAGATACACCATTAGGCCTATCTAAAAAAATAATTAAATTGTCTTAGTGCAATGCCACATTGTAACAACGTTCAGTTAGGAGACGGTCTGGTATTGGATCTTGGATATAGTATCTGACTTCCAGTCAAAAAATACGCTACACACATACAAGGAGACAGTATATAGTTCTAATTTGACAAAAATTGGAAAAAGCAGGTACGCCGTGAATGAACAAGACCAGTTACTCCTGACTTCTGGCATAATAGTTCGGTTTATGCGCTGTCTGCACATGCACTCTGTTCTGCATTCGAATGCACCCCTTGCAATGCCTTTTCGATAATTAAAAGTGCGATAGTTGGGTGTGCAGCCATTAAATTTAGGCACGAATGATTAGGCCTATCGTTTATTCGAGTCCTGACAGATGACCTGTAAATAACAATCTACAATATTTATTTAATTATATGGCATTATAACTTATAAATATAAGTAATCACTAATATATTATCTAAATTGAAAATAGCATTTTTATAAGAATAATATAACAATATTTACATGTTACATATAATTTATCCAATGTGCATGTGTAACTTTTTTCAAAAGTTGGTGAGCAGGTGCACACAGCTAGTGAAATATTATAATTTCAAAGTCCGCAAGCTGCAACTGATGATAAGCCCTGGCATCTGATTTCCAGCACTGAGCAAAAGGTAGCGGTATCAACTTTTCATGGAGACCTGATTTTACTGCTAGTTTTTGCTTTGGGTCCGCCAATATGTGAAAATACACTTAGCATTGACATTGTGATTATTGCCCCCTGAAGAATCACCTTAATTAAAACCTCTTGAGTATGCACATATATCATGTGTTGAAGATTCTGTATATCAAGATTTTGCAGAATTACCTTCTGGAAGTGAACACCTATACTTCAGACATACATCTCAGAATAACTGTCCATTATAAATCTACTGTAATAGCTTCATAATTCATATTTTAATGAATGAGATAAATGCATTGTGCAGTGAATGCACACAAAATTACTCCTAAAAAAAGTAAACTTGAATAATTTGAAAAAAGCAAATCAGATTTTTAGTAAACTTTTATTAACAAACTCAAGAAGTCTGTACCCTAACAATAAGTGATCAAGTGAATATAGTCTCGGTTAAACTAACCAGTTTCATCACTGAATCAGAACGTAGGAGTATGAAAAGACAACAGTTAATGTAGTCTCGGCTAAACTAACCAGTTTCAACACTGAATCAGAACGTAGGAGTATGAAAAGACAACAGTGAATATAGTCTTGGCTAAACTAACCAGTTTCATCACTGAATCAGAACGTAGGAGTATGAAAAGACAACAGTTAATTTCATGACTTATTCTGTGTTGTAAACCTGGCAGGCAGCAGTTGCAAGTTTTCGCTACAATGTGGATAATGCTTGGATAATGGGGCTAACGTGCACATTGGGTATGCTATCCGAACTGTTCCAAAGAAATTCTGCTTGAAGTTTCCCACGAACTAGTCAGGCCAACCTTCGCTGTATTGGTTCTCAAACAGTTACAGTGAACCCATGTTGCTGCTAAGTTTAGTGATTGGGTCTGGATACCCGCACTGATGTAATTCACGTGGAGCGCAGCAGATCACTGTAGCAATAGCAGACTATAGTGTGTGTGTTGTGTGGAAGGGCAAGGGAAAGACTGCTTTCTAAAAGAGTCAATCAAAGCACAGGCTAAGATTTAGGCATTCGATGTTTCTACACTCCCATCCTTCTCCACAAGCATTCTCAAACTTACATTCCTGCAAATAAAATCATTAGCCTTCATTCATACACATGGGCATAATCATAATTAAATTCATGATTAACATTTCCATTAGAAACAATGTCATATGCAGAATCTTTCTAATTATAAGCCACATAAATATGATTCAAAATATGCTAACATCTCTAAATCAAATATCATAACCATAAAAATCAATAGTTCTAAATATACAAAAATATTTCTAAACTCATTCTTTCTTTATCAATCAGGCAACTTAACCACAGCTCTCATCTGTCTTTATGACTGACCACAATGTATCAAAGTACCAAGAGGGGAAATAGGCTGGGTGTTTATGCTACTGCTCATGCTAGACCATGACGCCCCGTGTTCTGGGATTTTTTTAGATACCATTGTCACCCACCTAAGTCATTGCCGTTAATTTTTCAGGTGTTATTTACATTAGCTCAGCATCCGGATGTGTGGGAAATGCTGACTGCTTCACTACGTCCCACGCATTATTCATTACATTCATTATCTCAGATATGTGTGGGCGACTTTGCTTGCCACGCATAGTCAATTCACCTAGCTGTTCCATTAGCAATAAATTGATTTTAAAATAATTATATTACAGTTAATGAATACATGATAATACAAAGCTACATACATATATTAAAAATAAAATATTAAAAGTTTTATTTTTATTAGACTAAAAGTCTTTTCAAACCTGACACTATGTCATGAACAGAGTGCAAGTAATTGCTAACTTTACAATAAATGTAATTAGTTCCTTTATTTAAAAAATGGTAAGTATAGTAACAATAATTAAAAAATTTTACAGTTTTACTTTTAATAAGCTTTCAAAATTCAATGAATCCATGCAGTAGCTGTGTTGACTCCATAGCATTCCCTAAACTGGAAGTCGTGCAATCAGACGAAAGGTACAAACTGAACTTGTGCCAACAAAAACACACAGCGAGTGATGCAAGTTAAGTACCCGGTAGTCCTGTTTAATCACATACTTGGAAAAAGTAACATTTGTCAAAATTAAAACTTATAGTGTCCAGTACACCAGAAAACTGCATGTAATAAGATACAATGCTTTCTTTTGGGGATGGTGATAATAGAGTACTAAGTGGGTTACAAGGGATGGAGGTGATCTGCTCCAAATGACAGCCATACCAATATTTATTTTTAATTTTAAAATTATATCTAAGGGTGCTGAAAAATCTGCTTTTGGGTGCCCAATACATTAGGTACGCCCTGGATGGTGAGTATATCATCATTGGGGAATTGAGGAATTCCACAAATTAAATATAAATCACTTGTTAATTATGCTGGCATCACTTTTACCTATTTAAAATCTGAATAATCTTAACTCTAAAACAGCTTTTAAAAAATCCTAACCTGAAAATTCTAATAACTCAAAACCCAGAAAAACCCCAAATCTGAAAACAGAAGTGGCCCCTTATTATTAACAAGTACCTACACTTTTTTATCATGGAAAAGACTGCTTAAAGCTCATCCAGTTTGTGCATGCAGTCTTGGTTATTATTGCCATCTTAGCTCTCTCTTTAGGAAGTGGTCATTTCGTCTTCAGATTTTTGGTTACAATTTCACTAAGCCAAAACTAATGTCATATGGTCAGTTACCAACTTTACTATATCTTAGTAATTAGAAACAAATTTCCAGTCCTAGTATTTTACTCATTGTACTTTATTTTACCTGATATTATAGTCAAGATGGCACAGTATGATATGCAGTTAAGGTGGCAGAAAATGCATAAATAAAACAAACAAAACAACCATATCAGGCCTTTGCAGTTGTGAACGATTCTATAAGGTTCAACAAAATTATTATATAGATTTCTATATCCTAATGATGAAATAGTTTATGAAAAACCAGGAAAGTAATAGTATTAAAGCAAGGCAAAAGATTTCCCAAGACCACTCTATTCTAGGGATTTGAAGAAGTTGTTAGCTATTATTTATACTGTCACTATCAGATCACAGATGATCTCTGTATTCTAGAGAGTGATTCTATATATCATAGGATGAAATTAGTATTGCACTTGAGCCTGTTCGTGAAAGTTTAAAGCAGACGTGAAGCTCAGATTTAAAAGAACAACAAACAGACAAAATATGTGCTCAGATGAGAAAGCAAGCTTGACAGTATTGTTTGGAAAAGAATAGAATCTTGTAGAGTACGAAGATTTCATTGATATCCACAACTGGGATTTCATTGATATCCACAACTGGCTGTGTGTTGTGGACCATCAAGTAAGCTTTGACCAGTCTTATTTGGTGTTAAGATTTGTGGGATATATTTGAAATATTTCAGATACTATTTTCAAGCAAGAAAAAAACTTATCATCCCCATGAAAACTACAGAAATAGTAACTTTATAATTCTTAAAATAAATTTAAGTGTGACCTACATCAAGCATTTTAAAGGTGTTTAAAACACTGTAAATCTTATTTATATTATTGTATTACAGAGATTCACCTGTGTATCACTAGGTAACTTTTCTTATTAAGTTGGCTTTAAATCTGCTAACTCTAATTGTAAGTAATACACATACAGCTTTTACACACACACAAAAAAAGGAAATATAGATATTCTGTTATGTACCATTATTGTGAAAGAACAAATGCCATCTATATGTATTTAATTAATTTTATGAATTATTATTTTTAAACCATAGACATTGCAATATTTTATGTCATAATGACAGCTGACCACACTATCCGGATTCACATGCTACTCCAATCCCTAAAGCCTTCACAAAGACACTGACTAGTTCCCATGAGATTATGTGTGACTGTAGATTGGGGGAGAACAGATATGCGCATAGGACGAACCGAACCCTTCAGATAAACAAGTGTGACGACCATACAAAATGATTGTTGCTAGAAGGGCATCTATTAAAAAAAAAGGACGAGGGTGTTGAGTAAGAACGAACAGATAGGAAAGAACGTCTGCAGATATTCACAAGGGTACAGGTGAGACCAACGAGGGTAGCAAAGGTGTAGAGTAAAAATGAACCAGTAGATTTGAACCGCCTGCAGGTTGGGAGAAGTGTCAGAGACAGACGCATATTGACCACACTTGAAGGGAATGCTAACCGCCATTGTGTGTCAAATTGTTCTTTTCAAAACACCGTTTTAGCGTAAATATTGGGTGGAATTTTGGTGAGCGGAAAAAATGTCAAAATAATTTTGTATGTTATGTGTTGTTTATTTACACAGTCGTCTGACGTGTTATCACTAAGCTAGTACAACAATGCAATGCGCCTTCCTTTGCAAAATCTTGTTTACTGGCAGAATCTTTTAAATCTGAACGCCTCCGTGATAGAGCTTCGTCAAGTTCAAAAGTGTTGCCGACTAGGGCATAAAGGTCCCACTTTTATAGAGAACTTTATTTGTTACCGAAAAAATACAAAGGAGAAATGCCACTTGAAAAAAAATCTGAAAGTCCCAGATGCATTTACTCGTTAGGAAGTTTCTCTAGATCTTGAAGTAGACGTGGTACATTGGTGTAGGCCGTTGGTTAGCAGAGTACGTTACAGGTGTCAGAAGAAGGTATAAGTACACGAACATCATCATCACCCTCTTCACGGTAAAGTCTACGTCTGCTGTTCGTGTTTACAGTATTAATATTTCTTACTACAACATGTAGAAAAAGGGAATATTTCAACGGGAAGCTCAATAAAACGTTTATTAATGCTTTCAACCACGAGATTCAAGGCAAGATGTGACTAAAGGCGGCGGTATATCAAAGGATCTCTCCTCTTTATCACCCTACCGCCTGATTAACAAAGGAGCCTCTGTTACTCCGAGTACCCCTCCCACCCAACCTCATATCTTACAAACGCACTGCCAGATATACAGTACATTTTCGCGGTCGGGTCGCAGTCGTAAGTCACACAGGTAGTAAGTCGACGACTATCTGTATAGTGATTCAAAATTGTAGTCCAATGGATATTGTAATGTAAATAATTGAAAGAATGTTTTGTTTTAGGTGTATACAAATTAGTTTGATGACCACACAACCTCCCATTTATACCGAATGTATGGCACTTGAACAAGCAAAATATTGTCTGCTGCTAGTGTCTTATGCTATTGCATAACTTGACTGCACAGAGAATGAGTCTTGACCAGGTTTCCAGAGCATTGAGCTGTTCAGTACTGTATTGGCAAAGGTACATTGAGAGTTTTAATTTCATGTACTCCAATAACATCATTTATAACTGGTTGGTTACTTAAACTTTGTCATGACGTATAAGAAAAATTGAGAGTTTTAATTTTAGTACTCCAATAACATCATTTATAAGTTGTTGGTTATTTAAACTTTGTTATGACTATGGGGTGCACAAACCGCTGCCTGCACGTGGCTCGAGACGGCTCTGTGTGGCCCACAGAAGACTTTATTTCATTATTTGTTGTTTTTTTTTCTACTGAGCCATCCATGTACAATCTGAATTGCAGCCCTCCACACACTATCAATTGGAAATTTGGCCCTCTGGCCTAAAAAGTTTGTGCACCCCTGACATATAGGAAAAATTGAGAGTTTTAATTTTAGTACTCCAATAACATCATTCAGAAGTTGTTGGTTACTTAAACTTTGTCATGATGTGTAGGAAAAATTGAGAGTTTTAATTTTAGTACTCCAATAACATCATTCAGAAGTTGTTGGTTACTTAAACTTTGTTATGATGTGTAGGAAAAATTGAGAGTTTTAATTTTAGTACTCCAATAACATAATTTATAAGTTGGTGGTTATTTAAACTTTGTCAACAAAGGAAAATTAATAACCATCTAGAAAGAAAGAAATATGCATCGAGAAATTTAATTTTTGTATTGCAATAATATATCATTTATAAGTTGTAAACTACCATAAACATTGTCATTACATAGAGGAAAAATAAATAACTGCGTAAAAAAAATATGTATCAAGAGATTTAATTTTCATACTGCAATAACATCATTTATAACAGTTGTTGATTACTTGAACTTTGTCATGGCATAGAGGAAAAATAAATATGCATTGAGAGATTTAATTTTAGTACTATAATAACAACATTTACAGCAGTTGATAGTTACTTAAACTGTAAATGAATAACTGTAAAAAAATAAATGTGCATCGAGAGATTTAATTTTAGTACTACAATAACATAATTTACAACAGTTGATAGTTACTTAAAACTTTAAATGAATAACTGTAAAAAAATAAATGTGCATTGAGAGATTTAATTTTAGTACTACAATAACATAATTTACAACAGTTGATAGTTATTTAAACTTCAAATGAATAACTGTGTTCAAGAAATAAATGTGTATGATGTGACTTCTGTTCATGTTGTCTTGAAGTTATGGATTTGTAATAGGTATTTATGAACATCAGTAAAACTGAAAGCTTTCTTTTTTCTAGAAAAGAATTTTTAAATCAGCACTTGCCAAAATTAATTAATACCATCTATGTTAATAAGAAGTGGTTAAGTAATTCATTAGCTCAGTCAGTAGAGTGTTTAGAAAAGATCATGCAGAAAAATCCCAGCCTGTTTCAATGTCAGATATCTGCACTGATGACCTATAAGCCAAGCATGGTAATCTCAAGCAACATTCTAATTTTAATTCATGGAAAACCAAGGATTAAATATGATAAGACAAAATCAAAGACTGTTAATGAAAGAAAAACCAAACAGATTTATAAGGGAAATGATGTCATATGTTCCATTACTCAGATTGTAAATATAATTCAGACTATACTGAAAGTCATTGGAAAAAAGTAACATTTGTTAAAATTAAAATTTCTAGAATGCACAAACTCCTAAAGTATTTAGGATAATCAAGTCACTGAGCTAAAATTATATAACAGCACAATACATCAATATATTATGCCTCATTTGGAAATATGGAGTTATAATATATTCCAGTGCAGTCAATGTACAGCATTATGCCTCATTTGGAAATATAGAATTCTACTAATATATCCCACACATTTTATCCTTTAAACTAAAGGCCTATAACTCACTCATAAAATCTTGTGATCAACAGCCTTAGTCCTCTGAAGGAAACTGACCACTTTCTATTTCAGACATGAAACTTCATTTAAGGCAAGCACTTAAGAGAAATCTGTCATTTATGACAACTCTCATTACACCTGCCACAAGCATATTTTAGTCAGAAAGGTAGGATGTTGCTTGAAAAAAAAAAAAAGAACTAGGATGATCATATGGCAAATCTAACAGAGGCGAAGTTTTCCACAGTGTTATAATATTAAGCAATAGGGTGGTTGAGTGCTTTCAAACTTGTAATTTAGAATAATTAATTTAGCTACTATTCCTTTGGGATTAAATGTTCAAATGTCACCAAGATGCCTTAAAACCTGTATATTTGGTATGGCTTTATATTTATTGACAGAATTCAGTTGTTTATGCTCTGCTTTAGAGCTGAACACATTTTGACTTCACTAATTGCTATGTAATAAAAATATTAGAAAATCAAAACAATAACTAAGAGAACTAAAACTGGTGACAGTTAGTTTATCTTATTTTATGCACAGGATTCATGTTTATTGCAGTTAGTAGAACTTTTGTCATGCTTAAAAAACAAAATGAAAAGTTAGATGACAGCATGAAAATATATGAAATAATTAGTCATTTAAACTTCAGTGCAGTAGCTTTCATTATTAAAAAATTTCTTTAAAGAAGACCAAACATAGCCCCAACCTTTATTTCTGGTACTTTTTGAGAATCTTTGTCCAGCTAATTGTATTTAACTGCAAAACAGAGATACATTTATTTATTACCATTAACCACTTATATAGTTCTGTCAGTATGACAGTTTTATACCAATCTCACTAATCTAATTTGCTGCAGTTTTCTTAGATTTATGGCTTTATAAATCAAAATAAGAGCATAAAATTTATACCTTATTAGTTTCCTTGCAGGTTCACTAATGCAATAGATTAATTTCATGCCCTGCAATTTGTTAAATTTTATCATTTTTTTTAACATTTCTCACCAGATTCAATCAAGAAAAACTAGAGTGATTAACTTTTTATATGTTAATAAATAATTTCAAAAATATTATATATATTTATAAGGTCTGTGAGAGACACCCCCCCCAAAAAAAAAAAAAAAAAAGTAGAGGGGTAGTTTGAGAAGATCCTTTTGAGAGATAGCAGGATTGTTCTAATCCTATTTGAAGCACTAATCTATCTTTCTATCCATTTATTTACACAAACATACACGTGTGTATACATATGCAGCAAAACATAATCTTTCAAACATTTTTACAGCACCAACAAGAAAAGGCCAAGTTATTATCTGTTTTAATTATTTTTATCATCAAACTGAACAAATATCAACAGTTGGTGTAAAACTTTTTTCTTTCTCTGCCATTTAGCTAAGATCAAAATATTCCTCATCTCTTCATTCATTCTTTCCACACAGTTTCACTTTATAATTGGGATGGATTAATTATAAGGCAAAGCCCATATTTCAAGGGCCTATGAACTAATGCTAGGGTTCTTCAATAAAAGTGTCTAGGACAATTGGTATGTTATCAGTTAACTAATAACATATTTACAATAATAGTACATACGACTGGTTTACAATAAGGCAACATCCTGGGGTAGCAAAGTAAGAACTCACTTTATGATGCACAAATACAGAAAATTGTACATATTAAAATAAGTGTGTTACTCCACATCTTATGTTTGAATTCTTTTTACTATTGTTTAATCAGAAGGATGTCAGTAAATGGGTCATGGATTTCAATATTTTTATGATAATGAATAGATAAAGGTTTGTTTTTCATATAATAATATGTACAGTTCATTTGAATGTATAACTAACACAGTTTCATCATTTTTTTCCATTTAGTTTGCATAGACAGTAGTCTCAAAAAAAGCCCCCAAACTTATGTTAAGTGTAAATATTTTAATTACAATATTGGTTTATTTTCCAACCTAAGAGCATTATTTAAAAATAATATAAATCACTCCCATTAGCTTACAGTTAGGAGGATTTCATTCCTTTCCTTAACTAGCCTTGCAAAATTATTATATAAACCATTACTGAATAATTTATGCCCTTGAGATTAAATATATTATAATGAAAACTTTCTTAGTTAGGTATCTAACTGTAAAACCACCAGTTATTAAATAAAAATGCAGTGAAACACTTCATTCACACGCACACAAAATTCAAACACAACATGCAAACTGTATTTATTATATACCAGTGCTTTTATGTCAATCTCAGAAAACAGTCATTTAATAAGAAAATCGCTAAGCCATTCATGTATTACAGTATTTTTGTAATCAAGTACTCCACATATCCTTTTTAACACAAAATATAAAATCATTAACAGTGGAACACAATTTATAAACAAATAATGCACTTCGAAAAAATATAACAGGAACAAAAAATTATTCATAATAACATTTACCTTAAAAATACTTATTTTATAATAAAAGATAAATTCATAATCACAATCAGTATTTAATATTAATGAACTGCTTTATTTTAACATCACAATTTATGATTGAAGGTACTGCTTTATGATATGGGACTTGGGACTGTCTCAGTTGTTTATTTAATTCACTAATATTTTCATAATAGTTAATACTCACAGAAAGAACTCATTTATTTAACAAGGTGCTAGTGTAAAATACATGAGGGCTATGAGTATGCAATTGTCACTGATTTTAATTACTGTCACAAATCTATCTCTACACTTTGCTGTCCTGGGTCAGATCTAGTATAAATACAAACTCTTTTTTATTTTTAGTGAAACAGTAATAAAATCCCACAAAAGAAGTGCAAGATTTTGATGAAAAATTACCAGTAATGATAATTTTGACAAATCTGAATTTTTTACAATAAAAATGAAAAATGTGAACAATTAATCAGATTTTATAAGGCAAATCCATTCAATTGGCAAGTCAGTTAAAACTCAAACAGACTAGATCAAGAATCAAAAATACATTTCTCATTTTCCTCTCAGAAAAGTTATCAGGCTACTACATTATGCTATTGGCAATATACCCTTATAAACCCTTCGATTTTTGTGTTATAGTCACAGTTGTGAGCAGTAATTACAATTAAGACAATGAACTAAAAGATAATGAGATGAATTTTAACATAACAATTCAGGCTGCATTCAGTTCTAACAATATCATTCTGAATTAGGCAAACTCTTCATATTCATTCAAACCCAAATAATATTTGATTTACACACAATCTTACAGCACCTCATACAAATACAACAGCAACAACAGCTATAAATAACTCATATAAACAAACACAAACTACAGCACACTTTTTCGTTAATTGAAATTAAACTTAAAGTTGAAGCCGCCACCACCAGAACCAAATGGGTTAAAGCCTTGGAAAAAGAATGGGTTTCCAGGTCCACCTTGCTGCTGTTCTGGATCTAGAGGATCTTCACCCATGTCAAAGCGCTTGCGCTTTTCTGTAAGTAAAAAGACTGAGGTGAGTACTATCATATGCTTTAATCATGGTGAAACACTGGATTCCAAAGATTTCATTTTAACCTGCTTATAGATGAGATGATCTAATTTAGATTGAAGTATTACTGAAACAATTTAGCATGTGGAAACAGCAAAATAGAGATAACTTGTCATAATTCTTTCAAAGACAGGGTTGTATACCATGTTTTAAAAAATTTATTTGTATATTTCCTTTTTAAACACATTTCCTCATTCTATAAAGTTGATTTTCTAACAAAAAGAACAGACAGTTGATTAAAAGTTTTAAAGTTTTTATTCCATTTTAATTAATTCTGTTATGTTGCATTTTAGACTAATGGTAGTATTGCAATCAACCATTATATAGTTAAGGCACCTTTGCAATGTTATATAAATAATCATCAAAAGCATAATCTTAACAAAGTATTTCAATTACTAGAAAGTAAGACTTATCAATTTAGATCATAACTACTTAAGTATGAAGATATTAGTCTTGAACTATTTACAGTCCATCTTCCACAAACTTGAAATCTCTGAAAGTAATTTTGCTGTCTTGATTCTAAGAACGGGAATTACTCATTTCATATGGATTTATTCTTATCCGTGGCTGACATAGATTCCCTTTCAATTGGTCTTTAACTGCAATGCTAACCCTACTTATATAAATAAATCTGCTTGGTTTTAAAAAGATCCCTCAGCAGCCAGGTTACCAGATAACAAATCAGCTTGGTGATCATCTTATTCTCTTTTAAAAGAGAGTGTTATTTTGCACTAGGTATGTTTTATGAAAACAATTCTGTACCATTCATTGACATTAGCAGGTAGAAGTGAAAATAAATAAAAACTGTGTATGATATGACATCTGAGACAATGAAAAGCACTCTCATCAGTAGCCACATGTGGCAATGATGCAACTGTCAAAACTGTGAGGAAAAGTGTATGAATACATGCACTTGTTCTTTTGTTTTCTTTCCTAAACTCTATTTACAGATTGTTGATATAAATGTTCCCCGACTTTCACAAATATATGCCAAGGTGCCATTAATCACAATTCAAGACCTGTTAATAATTGAAACACAAAGCGGTTTCAGAAACTGATAAATTATGCAATCATATTCATGCTTGATCAACTCTGAAAAAATTGAATTTTGCAATGGTTAACAGAACAATGACTCAGAATATCAAAAATGGAATAATCCTGCATAGTATAGAATGGCTGGCAGCTGTGCATTCCACTGATGACATCTGTCTTGGAACTTTGGAGATATATCTTGTAGAACTGGCATAACAGAACATCATGCTGATATGATATCTGAATGGGTAAGAGATTGCAGCCAACAATATATCATTAATACATACAGGGTTACAACCAACCCTAATTCCAGCAAATACAGAGAGTTAAAAGAATACTTTCGAAACTGGATGACATTTTTTTAATAGAATTTTTTTAAAAAATTTTAAGAAATGAAAATGAAAATGAATCAATCATCTGGTTAGATGAGCATAAGGAAAAATGCATTACCTGGATCTGTGAGAACTTCTTTTGCAGCAGCTATGTCCATAAACATTTTCTGTGCTTTTTCCTTGTCTTCTCCATCATGTTTATCTGGATGCCACTGAATAGCTAGCTTTCGATAAGCCTTGAGGATTTCTTTTTTCCGAGCATTTCTGAAAATGTAATCAGTTTTATTGACTGTAAATTCAAATGAAACATGCCTTAAGCAAAGATGTTGAAACACAAATGAAATGATTGATAATAAAATAAATGCAGAAATGAAAGATTGCTTAAGACCTTGATGAAACTTGAATGTGATTAAGGCCAACCACTCTACTCATATGTGACTCTTGGAAAACTGTACTCGTGTTTTAATCAAGTTTGCTTAAATGTGGGTGTTTCCTGTTGGATAGCTCTACCCATGAATGAATGAAATGTGGTGTGTTTTATAGTGGTTTGTCTTTAACCACACATGACTGATGATAAACCTTTGCATGAATGTGAGTGTGCTTTATGGTAGGCTGTTTTACTCACAGGTGAATGTGGGCATGCTTCATACTGGACTGCCTTACTCATCGGCGACTGTTAAAAAGTCTGGCATATATGTAGATGTGCTTTATACTGGATTGCTTTACCATGAGTGACTGTTAATAAGTCTTGCTTAAAATTAGATGTGCTTTATGCTGGACCTACAGTTACCAGAGTTGCATCTCTTAAACTGCTTGAACACTAAAATTTAGCTGTAAATGGCAAAACATTTTAAAAGTTTACTAATGATATAATGTTTCATATTTACATAACTTTAGTTCTTATAATTTTAAAACATGCTTTTTACCACTGCACTCTCTTTTTCTAAAAAATTGAAGGAGAATCAAGTGCTTATGTGTTTTGCAATCTCTGACTACTTAACACTTCTTCAAGAAAACGTAAACTGATGGCTTTCTGCTGGTTTTCGGAATCCATGCATTTTTATACAGAAAAATAATTTTTACCTTTTAACACCTAAAATCTTGTAATAGTCTCTCTTCTGTGTCTGCTTTTGTAACTTCTGAGCTTTGTTTAGTCCATCCTGGACCTGTCTTGAATCTGGTTCAATCTCCTTGGCTTTTTGATAATCATTAATAGCTGAAAAATGAAAAATAAAATACTCACTTTAGTAAATACAAAATATATGCTTTCAGATGATAGCTAAATGTTTCTTAGCTTAAATATTTGGATTTAATGATTTGATTTCTTTCTTTCTTCACTCCATCAGAATCAGCAACATTTACTTAAATAAATAATAAAATAAAAATGTAATACTTAATACTTATTATAAATATTCAGAGTGACATGTAGCCATATCATGATTTTTGCAATTTAATATTCAAGGCTAATTGAGGCAATGCAAGTAAATGTACTCACATATTTTCTACACACAATCAAAAATAAGTAGCAATGAAATAAAACATTATAAGTTTCTTCTCTTACTAATCCCCACCACACCCCTTGCAGCATTTCTAATTTAAATATCAGCATCATATCTCTAGTACTCTAGGATGTATGTCTCTCATGTCACTATCAATCAAATGATAAATGGCCATTAAATATGACCCAATAATTTGTACCTCTATCATAGTCTTCATTAGCTATATGCGCTTCTGCACGGTCTATATAGGCATCAACATTCTGAGGGTCCATTTCCAGCACCTTGTTGCAGGCTGCCAGTCCTTCTTTCACACTTCCCATCTGTTAACAAGAAAAATTCAATTATAAGTAAAATATATAATTTCGAAGTGAAATTCTTGTATTCTGAATTAATTTTTTTCCCCACCATTCTTTTTGCAATTGAAGGTGATTTCAAGCATGAGAAATAAGAAAAAAAATGTTTAGTATGATCGTGCAGGCAGGTCTTGTTTAAGGAGATTTTAATGCAAAGAATGAAAGAAGAAGAAAAAATAACACCATATATATTCTTTTTTTAAAAGTTAAATTATCTGAGATAAAATTACATAAATAGAGGGATCCAGAAATTGCATTTTGTGACACAATTACATTCATAATTAGGTCATTTTATTTTTCTTACTGTTGTTCTAAAAATAATTGTATACAATCGAGAATGATTATTTTCACAGTAATATTATGTTTTCATATGTATGCTTATAAATGATGATATTCAGATTAAACACATGTTATTAATTTTGCACTAAAATATAGGAAAAGAAAAAACACCCCAATTTAATATAGGTGCATGTTAAACAAAAACTATTTCTCTATAAGCATCTAGCAAGACTGACTCATCAGTATATAATGATATTAGCAGAATAACTAAGTTAAGCCCTTCTCTGCACAAGATATACATTATATAGCAATAAAGGCTGAGAAATGTTACTATTGTTTATGATTTTAAAAACAGAAACTGTGCTAAACCAAGAAATGACAGTACTCTAAAAAAAAAAAAAGAGACTAATTATGGGACATAAAGGTTTGAAGCATAGAGGTATTTATTTTAAATATTATTCAGCAAAGGCAGCTTAAAGACTAAATGAAGAGTTAATTTCAGGTTCATCAAATGTTTTTGCCAAAGTTTTAAAAGGCAAGAACTTATAAATATTTTGTTATTTAAGAGTTAGAAATCCATCAAACATGAATGATAAGGGTCTCACAATATCCAAATACAATTTTAAAAACTTTTAATTTAAATGTTAAACTAATCATGTTAGCAGATTAAATTTAATAAAGTGACAAACACATCCATGTTAAACATTTGCATAATCGCTTTCTAGGGATAAAAATGATGGTAGTGATTTGATTCAAGTGACAGAACTGATCTGCCAGTTAATATTTAGATTAGTTGGTAATCTGATAAATATAAGCTCATTTAAGGATCTACATCAAGGAAACAGAGCTCTGATGAATCTCCCTAATCAGAATGATATTTGTCTAGTATGGGTATTTTAACTCTTAAAGACCTGATAACTGTGATGACCAAGTATAGTGACTGAACTATTTTATTTCCTGGGTTTACTTAATTTCCCTGGTATAATTTATTATAGGACAATTTATAAAGCAAAATATAAAAGCAATACTGTTTCTTATAATTGATTCTGACATCGTATACATTTTATTACAATTTTTAAAATATCTGAATCAAATGAAGAATTATTTTTATAATCAAAATGGATGTAGGATTAATTATATATTGCATAAAAGTGGTTATTTATATTTCAGTGAATTTATATCTTGCTAATTCAAGAAGCTGAATGAGTTATTTCCCTAGAGCTATTCAGGGAGTTGAATGAGTTACTTCCCCTACAGCTATTCAGGGAGTCAAATGAAATTCTTCCCTAGAACTATTCAGGGAGTTGAATGAGTTAATTCCCTAGAGCTATTCAAGGAGTCAAATGACCTCCCTACAGCTATTATGGGAATCGAATAAGTTACTTCCCTAGAGCTATTCAGGGAGTCGAATGAGTTATATATTCAGGGAGTTTAATGAGTTTCTTCCCTAGAGCTATTCAAGTAAGCAGGTGGAGTCAATACAATCTCTGAACGGCTGTTTTCGATTATGTTCATGTGTGTGTGAAGGTAAGATACCAATATTAGGACTTCTGCCACAAGTTTAAAAATGATATTCCAAACCTTTTCCATGAGATGCTTGTGCAAATGACACATTCTGATTGGTTATTTGTATGCCTCTAAAATAAAAGTGTCTATTTGGCCCTACTGTTATGTCAGCACCTTGTTAATAACATTATGCATACACAGATCAAATAAAAAATCTTGCAGAATCATTCTTTAATTGCTGGATTAAATACTATTAGGACTATGATTTTGAAATTTGCTACTATTTATAATCAAAACATCAAGCACTATTGGTTTAACTTATTTTTTTAACTTACCAAGAATGCTCTTCATTGGGTCTTTAAATTCCTGCAGAGAAGAACTTAAAAATATCCCAAAAACTGTGTATGAACAAAATTGAATAAACTTACTTTTGAATAGCAATGGCAAATAAATGATCTTGCCCGGAGTACATATGATCGTACATTTGGTTCTGTTTTCATTATCTGTTCTGCTTTCTCCACACACTCCTGGTAATGCCCATTGTTTCGCAATTCATTAGCAGACTGAAGTTGCTTTGCCAGTTTCTTTACTATCTTGTAGTGTGCAAAGCATTCTTTGTGTTCAGGGTCAAGTTTGAGACACTCACGAATATGTCTGTGAAGATTTATGAATCATTCAAAAATCAATAAACAATATGAATTCTGATAATATGAAATCAATTACAATGCCCTAATAATCAATGCTAATTCAGCTGTCAATGTATCTGCAATAATGGTACTCTTTATTGCATTCAATTTGCTTTTAGTTCCATTTTTCTTAACCTGATTATTTATACAGGATATGGGTCCATTATGTGTTATTTTATTTATACAAATTCTCTCACAAAAAAAGCGTAAAATAAATATTTTAAAAGTTGTAGTTTGTACTAAACTTAATTTGTATACTTACATTACAATGAAACATTTAATTATATTTCATTCCACAAAGAATACTATGGAAATTTTCAACCAGTTTTTCTGTTCAGTGAGGATGATGAATATAATGAGTGTACCCATGCTAAAATTATCATTTTCTACATCATATAAGAGAAAGGATCATACCATGTACTGAATTCTATCTCACACACACGCACGCACACACACACATTAAGTGTTAAGGCAAAAATAGTGTAAGAAAACAAAGATAAACACAACATTTTCTTTTAGGCTTTTGTTTCGAAGTTGCAAGTTTTTACAATTAGTTTTAAGGAAAATTATCCTTTATTTTTTCTCAGTATTCTGAACTATTTCATAATCTCCAAATAGAAAACAATAAAAAAAAAACTTCAACATGATTGCTGCAGCTCTCTTAACATTAGACATTAATTTGACATTTCCTAACAACCAGCTATGATGACCTTATATGCTTAAAAATCCCACATCAATGAAAAAGCTACTCACACTAAAGACTCTTCCTCTTCTCCCATTTCATAGTGCAGAAGGCTGAGCCGTAGGTATCCTTTTGTGTTGTCAGGTATCAATTTCACTGTTGACTGCAATTCCCCAGTTGCCTTGAATAACTCTCCTAGTGCAACGTAACTTTCTGCTCGTAGCTCACGGAGCTCTGCATCCCAAGGACAGTGCTACAAATTAAAAAAAATTAAATGTAAACTAGAAGTGAAAAGAAGAGTATGTGTGCACAAGAGTAAGTGAGTGCATGAATGAGACCTGATGTGGCATGGTGAAAAAGTGTAATATGAACTAGACACAAAAGGTCAAAGTTAAATGAATGTACTGAGGCGCAAATACGAGAATATGCACTCTGAAATGCATCGCATTATGTGGGCATTTTCAAAGTATATTTATATATAAATTATGGATATGATTTCTGCAATCAAGCATAACTGTTAAATAAAATTTTCAGTAGTTTACAAAATCAGACATTCTGCTGAACATATCATTTATTTAATTAAATTGTTAATCTCTCTACAGAAATAAATAAATACCTCAATTATAGGTGAAATGAGGTTCACAACTTCTTCATAGCGTCCACTACTGTATAAAATCTTTGCATGCTCTTTTTGTTGCTGAAGTGGTCTAATCGATTGTGTTTTCTCAAAAGCTTCTGCATTACCTGGTTCCTGCCTAACCTGTCACAGAAAATTGTATAAACAAATGCTATTCCATATGCTGTCAAGTACCAAAAGGCAATATAATGCTCCATAAGATGTCATCTAATATTCCATAGAATGTCAAGCACAAACAGTACTACTATTCCATTAATCTGTCTTGCAAAATTCCATAAGTTGTCAGTTACAAAGCATAATGATACTCCATAAATGCCAGGTAAAAACAACAATAATACTCCAAATGTTGACAGGTAAAACTCTATAAGCTGTCAAGTACAAACAACTTTATAAGCTGTCAGATTCAAATAACAACAATGCTCCATATATTAACAACAATAATACTCCAAAAGCTATTATAAATAAAGTGGAGATAAATCTTTGCATATAAACTTAATCTGCCAATTCAAAAGTGATTTAAAGGATTTTTTCTGAGTTAAACAGATTATTTTAAATACTAGATGAGCATACAAGACATAGTGTCATAATGTTTTATGGACATAAATGCCTGAGCCAAAATGGGACTTTCGTAACACTTTCATGGGGAGATACAAGATAAAAGAACTCGGACTGGCACCTCCTTTAATGTGACTAATCTCTTGTTAGTACCAATCAGCAAGGTATGAGTCAGAAAAGCAAAGATGATTAGAGAAACGTATTTTACTTGGAAAAAATTCTTTTTCCATAGACAAACACGAGTATACTAGTTTGCTACTTTACTAGAGAATTTCAAATGGAAAGTGATAATTTCCTTCATAAAAACAAATATATAATTAAAATTATAAATAAAGCTAGGGAAAAAGCCTCTAAATCTAATCGTGAGAGGAAACAGTGGTGGGTGTTGATATGCCTGCCACTAGTAACTTGTATTAGACAGAATAATATCTGACTACAAAAATCTCTAACTTCAGGATATACTGGACTGAAGAAATGTGTACTCAATACCTTTACATGATTGTCATCTAAGTCAATTTTTAATGCTCTAACTGGCCTTGCAAGGTATTTTTGTATGAACTGGTAAAGAAAGTAATAACTTTCATCAGGGAGTCTATTCTTTGCTAGATCTGTTATGAGCTTAACTGAACCATCATTAAAGATTGTATTATACTAAATTATAGGATGGATTTTAGATAAAGAATGTATTTGCACCATGATGCTAAGGTCACTAGAATTTAAGTAATGTCTACAAGGCCTCAATCTGTAACCTTAAATATTTGAACTATCAGTCTTCAAACAGACTAAGGAAAAAATGAATTATGGCTGCTATAAAAAATACCCCCAAATTAAGGGGGTCAATAACTCTGAAATCACATCAGTAAAAAATTCCAATCTGCCAGAAATAACATAAAATATCTAGGACACTCAATCACTGTCAGGACACAGTAGATGACATGACTGCTGTCTTTTCATGGATACTGATATGCAATGAGTCTAAATAAGAACCAGACTTTATAAGGGTGACTGCCAACATCGGATAGTCCCAATGTTTGTATCAGAATGGGGAGAAGTAAGGCAGTCCCAATGGTTGAGACCCTCCTTCCCCTCACATTAATCAAACCTCAAGAGTGCCATAGTGACAGCCAAAAATGAGTGGCACTGAGTCTCAAGACTGGGAAGGTTTAATAAACTTAAGCTGGTGCCTACAGCCAAATTCCAGTCATTCACTTACATGTGTACTGTATACACTATATGAGGGAATGTTAATATGCAGCCAGATGTGAATTTGTGTGTTTGTACATGTGTGTGTACTAATTGCTGAAGAATAAAGAACACAAAAAAAAGAGTGAATTCTGTGAGATAACAACAGCATCCATAAGAAGAAATTCCCTTAAGTCTAAAAAAAACAACATTAATGTAATAAGACAAACATGATGAAGATATAAACAATGCAATTCAAACTATACAACACTGAAAACAGCAAACCAGGACAATTTTGAAGATTATAAGATGTCCAACATTAAAGAAAGATAAACAGAATAAAAAATTACACAATGACATTCACAAGAAATAAAAACTGAAAACAGCAAACCAAGACATGTTTAAAGATTATAAACCATCTATCTATGATTAAACAGAAAATCCACCCTAGAAGTGCAGATTCTCTTAGATATCATTTAAGAATTATTAATAATAGACAAGTGTACAACAATTATACATATTTTACAAATATTAAAATTAAGTGTTTATAAACAACTTAATGACATATGATATACATACCACTTCTAGAAAATCTTCTAGAGCTTCGTTGAGATTACCTTGTTTCATAAGCACATTACCTCTTTGAATTCTTGCCTGCAAAAGACACAGTATTCATATAACCAGACTGAAATACAAAGGCTTACAGCCTTCACTGATACACAATTTTCAAATATCTTATGAAAGATCTTGCTAAGATGGATAACAGTACAAATGGTCATGTCAAATAACAAGAACTGACACAACTTTAAATACTTTATGAAAGATCTTGTTAATACAGATCAGAGTGAAAATGTTCAATTCAACTAGAATGAAATTCAGAGTAAGGCTTACAGAATGAATCACACACAAACATTCAAAATATATAGATAAAAGTGAAAATGTTCATGTTAACTTGATTGAAATGTAATGCCTAGAGTATGTATTAGGAAACAACAGTCAAACACCTTAAAGCAGACCTTGCAAGTAGGAATTGTACTTAATCCTATGTACAATCCAGACCATGCCCTGGCTTTTATCACTAGAGTAGCACATCAGTTGTTTGTTTATGTTTATATCCATCTATACTGTCACCTATTACCAACCCAATATTTTTTTAAAAGCGGAAAATTTAGCCTCAGTGTATGCAGCCTTCGTGCCTCCTAATTTATTTTATAACAAATATACTTTTATAAATGCCAAAAGCAAATTACATTACTTTAGTATAACAACAAATCATAACCAAAGCATAGAGTAGATTCTAGATAAAAATACTCACAGCAGTAAAGTCTGGTCGCAGTTCAATGACTTTGTTTAGATCAGGAAGTGCAGACCGAGACTTGCCAAGTGCTAGGTAGACAGTTGCTCTCCTGAAGTATGTCAGATAATTCTTGGGGTCACCATCTGTCATAATTACAAAAGAAAACAATTACATGTAAATCCACAAGACAATAACAAAAACAGCTAGTGCAAAATCAGTAGAAAATGCATTCAGCCATGTGATGGAAAATGGGATGAAACCATATCAAGACTTAGTGAAGTGGAATTTCAGTGTTACTATCAGTCAATTTAAACAAATGTATATCTCACTGGCAAAGATGTATGTTAAAATGAAATGAAAGGTGAAATATTTGACTAATTCCCTCTAAATGCACCAAGAGCTCTTTAGAGTAAAATAAAATAAAAATGTAATAATGCCTATTTTACATTTTGGCAAATATATTTTAAAATAATATAGATTAAATTAAATTAAAAAAGAAAAGAAAAAACTAACAATAATAAAAAAGGAACAGTAAATTAAACTGAAAGGATAAAAAAACATAAATAATACAAAACTAACAAACAATTGAACAATTAAATAAATTCTTTTACAGTAAAGGAAAACTTAAGATTTGCATATTTTCTGTGTGTGCATGTGCGCGTGCGAGTATTTCTTGAAAGTTCTGTAAGAAATTAGAGATTATTACAACACAACTGTTTGAGATGTTATTTGCAACAGAAGCAATTACAAATGGATTATGGGTTTATAATGTCATAATTCTTTCAAATCTATTCACAGAGACATATTTAAACACAGAACACAATACATTTACAATAGTCATTTGATTTTTATTATAGAAAGACAAATTCTCATCACTAAATGTTGTGATAGGTTTTATTTAATTTTTTGATTCTGAAGAGAAATTTTCATCACTACATGTTGTGAAGCTTTTCATTGAATTTGGTTTGAATTAATTTTTGACTAAAGACTACCAAGACTGATATACTTTAATGATAAAGAAATATTTTTTTTAAAAAAAACAACCAGCAAAATGGTTGTGATATCTTTAATATAAATGAAATTATGTAATTCTTCAAAGTAAATGGCAGTTAGGGTTATGCATCTACAAATTAATAGTTCTGCCAAATGTCCTAAAATTCCAAACATTTTAAAAACTTTCTAATAAAAACTATATTTTATAGATTTTTTCATATTTAAGGAAATAAAAACCCAAACTAATTAATAAGATATAACATTTATAAGAATTTTTAATAAAAAGCTTAAAGGAAAGTTAAAGTGAGTGTGAGCAAAAAACTAACGGCATAAAACTGAATGGATCTGAAGAAACAAGGATATATAGCATTGCCAAACAACCAAACTGGCTCCACTGTATATAATATTAATAAATTACAAATCTAATTCTAAAGAAAAAAGATTTTTGAAGAGTGTGTGAAACATACCAACAGCAGCATGATAATGAGAAAGAGCATCAGCCAGCTGTCCAGCTGCCAAAAGTTTCTTTCCCATTTCTAGGTGTTGTTCAACTTCACTCTGGTCAGCTCTGACCACTGCTAAAGTGTAGAAAAGAAAATTTAGAAAATTAATTATTTTACTAATTTATTTAATTATTTTACTAAACTTACATTGAACTAAACTTATTTTTGTAAACACGATCACAAAAGGCATGAAGGTAAGTGCATATTTTCAGATATTGTATAAACATAATGAAAAATATCTATAATACTGCATCATTTAATAATTTATATTTAGTACCCTCAATGGGGATAGAAAATAAAAATAAAGGATACTAAGTTTACATATTTCTTTTTAAATTACATAGTCATCATTTTGCAGAAAAAAATATTTTACAAGCAGCTCTCTTAATAACAATAGCAATAAGATTTTTATAAGCATGTGACACCAAGAGATCTCTATGCACTTTATGGTCATGGTGCTAAAGTTGACAATCTTAAGTAAAGGAGAGAATGTTGATTGGAAAAACCATCCACCAACTGAGAACCCATTTCACAGCAAGAGTCCAGTGTTTAATTTATACTTATAGAGTCTGGCAATTCAGATGTAATCTGACTATCCTACTATTAGTATCAGCAAGATAAATACATTGTAATTTGTATAACTCTTGTATTGCAATTCAGATGTAGTCTATCATTAATATCAGCAAGACAACTACATTGCATAACTACTTCAGTCGGCCATCATTAGTAACACTAATATAATACATTATGTAACTCTCTTTAATCACTGATCATATTAGCAACAGTTTAAGTTAAGACCACACTGTATATCTCTACTTCAGTCAGCCATAATTACTTCACATACTTTACATAATTGCTTCCATATTTCTTCTAAACATTATACAACTTTCAGAACATGTATATATATGCATAAAAGATTAGAACTTTCAGAGACATCTAGAAGTTTCTATGAAGATGAATATAAGAGGTTAACAAAAAAGTACATGAATAATTTTATTTCTTCTGGTGACTACTCATTTTGCTATTTGTTCACAACTATTGCCACTCAGAAGTTTAAACTGACTTTGTATGGAAGAAACACGTATTGCATAAGCTCTCTTAGTCTTATCATGAACATAATTAAATAGTTAAGTTTAACTCAATAACTGTTTTATTCCTCTTCATAATGTTTGGTAGGGGCAAGTTACCTTCTTTATTTAATTATTTATTATTTGGATAAATATTAAATGGAACTTTAATTTTCTTATTTAGTTTTGTTTATATTTAAAAGACTGAAGATTATTATATGTGTAGTTCACTAGTTGCTTGAGTACACTTATCACACTGAAAGTAGTGAAAGTG
The DNA here is from genome assembly GCA_028829895.1 of Sinotaia quadrata. Taxonomy (NCBI): domain Eukaryota; kingdom Metazoa; phylum Mollusca; class Gastropoda; order Architaenioglossa; family Viviparidae; genus Sinotaia; species Sinotaia quadrata. The sequence goes on along the minus strand of CM054177.1, from coordinate 58,453,905 downwards.
TATCCTTATGTTTTTATAATAAGTAGTAGTATATGTAATGCAATATCCATTAAGTCTAACTCTAAAGTCAACTGAGTCTGATGTAAATGTCTAATTTTATGGCTAAATAGGTAGGTAAGTAGTAGTATATGTAATGCAATATCAGTAAGTCTAACTCTAAAGTCAACTGAGTCTGATGTAAATGTCTGATTTTATGGCTAAATAGTAAAAGTAATAGTGTATGTAATGCAATATCAGTAAGTCTAACTCTAAAGTCAACTGATGTAAATGTCTGATTTTATGGCTAAAAGTAGTACCTAAAACAGGTGCTCTAGTAATAAATATGTGAAACTGAATGTGGTGTTGACAAAATTGAGTCAGAATATATGTGCTGATCTTTTTCTAGCAGTTTATTCCATGACCAACTACTTACTTCTATCTGGCATAACATTATCTTCAAGACAGCTGTCACAAGGTCTGAGAATATTAAATATTTATTTTGCTGACAAGCCAAGTCAGCAGATCTCTAACCCCAATAAAGTATATTGCATAGCACTGTTTCATTCTTAATATTAGGCTGCAAGGTGTGCTACATATTACTAAAATTCACAATTGCAGCCAACATAATACATTATACAGTGATTAGAGTAGAGGGGCAGTTTTATAAGCTTGCTAGGGCATATCAACTATCGTTTCGATTTACTATGGCTCCTATTTACAATGTTATGGATACCATAGCACTTTAGCAGTAAATATGCCTTGAAACTAAGTCTTTGCTTATGACTACTACAACTCTATTATTATTAATTTTTTAATTTTAAAGCAGCTCACCTCACAAAAATAAATATAAATATATTCCTGATACATTGGCTTAAGAGTTAGATGTGAAGTGTTTCTTCTTGCAATATATTTTAAAACCATTTTACTTGCTTGGGTGTATACATCTTTTAAAAAAAAAAAATCGATACAATACCCTACCATGAGTCATAGAAATTATAAGTAACAATGAATTTTTTGGGCACCATCACCCTACGACATTACTGATAACTTTAGGTTTCTGGATATTACATTAATTATGTATATTCCTGATGAAAACAGAATATTAATTCAAGCTCCATGTCTGACAGGCATTTTGGTTGATTCATAACACTCACTTTATTTTAACTTTTGTATTGCCCTTAATTAATGAGTGATCAATAAATATCACTGTTGGATATTGGATAATTTAGCTATAATAATCATACAATACTCACTCTTAGATCATACCTTGATGAACAATGGATTCTATGTACTATACAGTTGTATATATATTTGTTAGATAAATTCTTAGATGGGACAGTGTTTATTTTAAAATTTTAAATAAAAAAATCTTTCATCACAAATGAATTGAAACTTTAGAGCTTATAAAATGATAGTATTCATGATTCAACATCTAACATATTTTCATATTCATTCAATAAGCAGAATAAAAAATCTAAATGAATAAAAATAGGGTAAATTTAACTGTTTGGTTCTATGCATGCATATATTAACTAAAGTATGTACTCTGGTTTCATTATTGGATAAGAATTCCAGCTTAGCAGCATCAGTAGTAATACGGTAATAAAACATTTTCAAATTATACATACATGTAAAAGTAATTCCCTATTTCATTATTATACATACACATTTTTATATATGCATTTCCTCTTTTTCTATGTTGAATCAAAGTGACGAGGAATCTACCTCATAACAGTTTTAAATAATATAGATTTATCTGCTCTAATTATGTATGTACTGATTTAGCATTAAGATTTCTAGTATATGTCTAACACAGAGTTGATTGTAAAGTTTATATAAGCTGGAGAGATAAAACGGTGCTGTAAACATTTAGATCTGCTATTTTCAAGGTAATTATTAGATTAGAAACCTTTTAGTTTATTACAGTTAATAACCCTGGTTTATGTACATCAATAAAATTGATTAGTTTGAGATAACAAAATGTTTTAATTTTTTTAATGCCTTATATTGTCCTACGTATAGTAAACAAAATGTTCTCTAGAGTTTTAACAATAAGACTGTAATAAGAATATAAAATTTAATGTTTACACACTTAGTCTTCAAACGAGAATGCGTATAGTTTTCTTTTTAAACTTACCATCATAGCAGTAGATATCAAGAGTTAATAAAAATAATGCAAACGAACGAATGGTTCGCATCCAGTCAGACGTGATCGCAATTCTCATGATTCCTTATTCCATAAGACCATCGCCAGTAACTGTTAGTTCGTGTCGTACCAACACACCAACACATTACACATCGTGGTCAACACGGATTGGTTAAAGTTTACTTCCGGGTCAATTTAACTTTTCCTTTTGAACGTGATTACGTGTACATTTAATGTTTTATTTTAGAAAATAATAAAGCACTTTGTACTTAATATAAATCACCTTAAATGGTGTTTATGTCTTAAAAATTAATTATAATTTGCCGAAATATATATTTTTTGCCTTTCCCATGATGCGTAAAGAATTCAGAATGGCGCTGGTTTGAGTTGACAACCGTGGGAGGTTGTTGTAACGGTATTTCGGAAAAGTAAGAGTTCTTGTCAGTCCATTCATTAATTGTTAATGGCGCCCTTAAAGTCAACATTTTAATGTTAATAGCTTATTTTCATTGTAATAAACAAGCTTATAAAACAAATCCAAAACAGAAATATGGATATACAGTAGGCGTATAACATATAGCTATCTTTAACTAGTCCAGTCATGTTTACATCTATCTATCTATCTATCTGTCTGTCGCTCGCTAGCTTACATTAAAACTGAAGATAATAATTAATATGTTTCTATTTGAAATAACTTTTCATTTTACACAATTACGTGGCCAGAGACTCTTAGATATCAATACAAAACATTTTCTAAAAAGTAGGCCTATACTATATGCAGTATATAGCTGCATATAAGATTGTCAAGAATATATAATATGCATGAAATATGTAACTTGTGCACAACTTTTTCAAGAATATCTGTATATGTTTTCCAGGTCTTACATATTTAATTTTATCTTAAGTATTTTCATAAAAAATATTCTTGTTCATTTATAAATATTGATACTGCTTATTTTGCTATCATTACCAAGACAAAATACAATCCATAACTAAATATCGGTAATAGAACTCTGTATTTTTTTTTGCAGGTAAATGGTGGCAGTCATCATGGCCACCCAGTATATGTTTTCACCTCATTACAGTCATGGAGACCAACCGGCATACCAGTATAGGAACAATAATAATGGCTACAATTATGCACCCCAAAATGGGGGATTTATGTTTCGGAAACGGGCAGAACGTATTGATTGGCGTAAAATGGCAGCAGTAGATATAGAGCACATTTCACGAAATTTAGATTTTAATGCTTTACAAGAGAATATTATGAACATCACATTTTGCAACATTGACTCTGAATTGGTGAGTTTTTAGTCACATGTCCTTTCATACAAAATTAGATTATACTGTTTGAGCAGTGATACTCAAGTGCACCCTTCTTTTAGTTTTATAAAGCTGTGAGAATATGTTCCCCCCCCCCCCTTTTAAAATTACATTCACCTAAAAATAAACAAATTTAGTTAATTTGAAACATTGGGTGGCTGGAACAAGTGACGAGCATGAGAGACATGAAATTACTTGACATTCATCTTATGTATTTTGCATTTTTATTATGAAACTTGTCTTAACCCTTTCATTTCAGACTAAATAATTTTAGCTCCTATAAATTTTGTTATTTTGATAAGGTTTAGCACACTTATCTCCCCTTGAAAAGTTGAATATGATGATCTTTTTTTTTTTTCAGTATAATCAGATTTATCACAAAAGTAAATGAGTTCAAAAGTATAAAATTCATTTAAAGTTGATAAGACAGATCAGACAGATTCAGTTATAAATTAATGTACTTTTATACTGACTTGCAGATAGTTAAGAATGCTTCCAGTCCATCATTTAAAGCTTGAACTTTGTAAAGTCAAATGATACTACGTAGGTTTAATTAATTGATACTGTATTATATGTATACAACCTGCTTTCTGTTTCATTTTTTACTATAGCATTTCAGTAAGTTAATTGATTTAAAAAAGAATAAGGTACATTCTGATCAGTTTCACTTTAGTGTTATCCCAGCAGTAATTAAATGTCATTTCTGCTTCTTAAATTTTGCAATGTTTCTGTAGATATAGATAACACATTACTGAATAACAAACTGTTCATTGCAGGGAATATAGAAAAGTTATGCTATAACCTAAGAAGAAGAAAATACAACAAACCTGATAATACAAAATGATAAACATGTATACCCACTGATTATTTTATGTGTATTATTAATTTTCTAAATTTATAAAAATAAATGATTTTCTTTCAAACAAGGAAAATAAATAAGGGACATAAATTAATAAAAAAGAATGCTGAAATGGCATTACTAAAGTATGTAGTATATAAGTATATATGCAAGTGTACACATTCTCACTCACCATATTTTATTCTCATTACAAGAATAAAGAATACAGTGGAACAGAATGATTGTAATGCAGTCACATTCTTAAAATATGTATGTGTGTGCGTGCGTGCGTGCGTGTGTGTGTGTCCTTGGTTGATTAGAATACAGTTCCTGCTGAATTTCAGACAGAATGTTTTATCTACATTGAAAACTTTGCATTATGGTGATATGCTCTTCAGAAATTTAGAATGTTTGCTGGAATTTTCATTAACTTATAGGTTAAACTTAAACAGTATTTGCTATTTCTTAGACAAAATGTTTTATCTTCTCTGAAACTTTTGTATACAAGTACTATGCTCTTCAGAAGTTTAAGTTTTTTGTTTGGTGGAAATTAGATTAATTTATTTATTAACTCTGGAACTAACAATGATACATTATATTTCTTCTTAGGACGCAGGTTCTGTGGATCCAAACTTTTGTAAACTGTTTAAATTGGCACAGCTTACAATTGAGTATCTGTTGGTAAGTCTTGTTTTCATTAAGTTCTTTTTTGAATATTTTTGTGCGAATACATTGTTACTTTTGCCTTTGGAAGCAAACACTTTAATGAACTTTATGCAGTAACATTTTTCTTATGTATTTTTTATTCCCATTTTTCTCCACCCACTTTGTTTATAAGCAGCATGTGTAACTGAAGAATTATTTACAAATTCATAACACTTTTAACACTATTCATAACATAAAATGATAAATGTATAGGACAAATTTTCTTGAATAGATAACCTTATTATTCTAGCCAGTACCAGGACAAAAACTGAAGTCTTTATTTTCTGCTGTTAAATTTAGCTGGTAAATCCATTAGAATTTGATCATTATTATTATGCACCTGCCAAAACTACTTGTGTATAAATGAATAGTTGAAGCAACTTGATCATAATTAAATATTTTACTTTACAATTTATGGTTTCATAATACTGCTTATTATTAGTAAAGTTATAGAATTTTGTTGCACTAATTATAAAAAGGACAATTTTTTGATTTACAATACTAAATTAGTAAATAAATAAAACAGCATACACACAAAAAAATAAACATACATAACACTTTTACAGACATTTATACACATACCTGCAAATAGAGAGAGAGAGAGAGAAAAGAAACTACTAGTAGGTAAAGTAATTAAAAATATGTATATTTATAATGTGAATAATAATCACTTAAAAACAATACTAAACTGCTAATAAAATGATTTTAAATTATATACAGAATGATAATCACTTATTTAAAACATAACTCTATCGCTATTCTCTAAATGTTAGTTACAGATCATTAATACTATCACTAATAGTAATAAATATTAGTAGTAAATGTAATATATATATAATATAAAATGACAATTAGAAGACTTTACTTAAAAAGCTTTCGTCGTTCGTATAAAACTCATTTGCATTTTGTTATGTTTTGGTCCATGGTCCATATTATTTCTTTTTTCTGTGAATTCTTGCACATTATGTTATGTTTTGGTTCATATTCTTTTTTTTTCCTATGAATTCTTATGTGCACTATGTTATGTTCTAGTCCATATTAATTCCTTATCAAATTAATTCACATGCGCAGAAATTCCCAGTAAAAGTAATTTCATTTTAGTGGCACTCTTCTAGTTTCATTTAGTTTTCTTTTTCTAGGTATGAATACCCTCAAGTCCAAACATTAGCATTTGTATTTCTATAAAGCATTGCAAATTTAATTACATTTACTTTTAAATTTTCTGTTTATTTCATTGACTTTTGTTAATTATATCATGCATTCAATTTATTTCAGTATTCTCAAGAGTATTTGGCTGGTCTTTGTACAACCCTGGAAGATAAAGCAAAGAAATATGAAGAAGTAAGAAAACTAACAAAATTTAAATAAACTTCAATTCATAAATCTCTATAAATTAAAAAGAATTAGCAACAACTACTAAATGATGTTATTAATATGTCACTTTTGCATAAAACAAACATATTTGCAAAAGTATTTTAATTATATATCTAAAATTTATTGATAGGAGTATAACTGTATATATAATTATATGAATGTTTTTAACAATCTTTAATTTTGCCTCACAGATTTTATTTATACAATTATAAAAGATTCATATCAAAGAAGTAGATTAAAAATATAGAAAATTAAGTGTTCAGTGGCATAAGTCATTGCTAGAATTTATTGTAATTTATTGACAATTCATACAGAATTGATAGCAGATTAAAGGCAAAGAAATCAGTTATTCTAATTTCTTGAAGATTCTGCCACATTTACAAAATGTTAAGTAGATAAGTGAAGAATATAATTTTATAATTTTATGAACATATTAATAGTTAATACAGAGTTGTGTGTTAATAGATGTTACTCATTCATTTTTCATGGTACACTGGTGCCTCGATATTATGCACTTCAATATATTGCGGACCCGCATACAGCGCAAACAGCTTGTGGACCCCCCCCCATTTTTTTTTTAACCATCTAGTCTCTTCATATTAGATGTACAGAGTTAACAGCACAGTTTAGCTCAATTTGCAAATGTTTGGCCAACCATATCTAAACTATACAGTGTTCAGTATATTGCACATGTACTTGCCACTTCATAAACAGCTTAACAGTGATCACTATTGTTTTGAAAAACTTCAAAGACATCCTACCATTGTCTAGAGTTAAGAGACATTTTTTCCTCACAGATTTGTCACACATCCCTTCAAAGTACAAACACATGTACAGTGTAATATTCTTTGAACAATTAAATAAACATAGAGTTGACCAGGGTTGTTGAGAGAAAAGCCAGGCTGGTGGACAAACTTTTATCTCTGGCTGTAGTAATGTTCTTTGAAGCTGTTTCTTTGAACAGTTACAAATGTGGTTAGAGTTGACTTTGACCAAGGCCATCAAGAGAAATTCTGGGTGATTTTGTCTCTCTCTTCCAGTCCCCCATCTCGATAGCCAACTGTGATGGTTAAATAAGAGATTCTTGTCTTCATGCAAGAGACTGCATGTTCTATTAATGCTAAAAATCTTTATGTACACGATTCTCTAATTTAGTTCAACAGTGCAGGTTTGCTATCAGGACTTTTAGTGCTATATTCTACTGGTTTTAGAATTTATTTTATTCTTCTCTTTCTCCCTAATTGAGTGCAGCGAAGACTTTGGGTTTTACCTGAATGGCATAGTGATCCCTCCCACCCCCCCACCCCCAATGGTTTGCTAGTTTCAAATGGTGTACCTGTCCTTTATGAAGTACATCATATAGGAATTCAGTTTTAGTTCTCATATACTAGAATATTAACATTTTTCTGTCCATTCTAGATGTAGCCTGCATATGCACACGTACACATATAATAGTATTTTTATAGCGATAGTATAGGTTGGCAAAGTCAACTGTTATCTTATTAAAGAGCAACATTGATATTCTTGTTTGATAGGAGAAGACAGTGTATTTTTGCACTTCTTTATAAGCACATATATTTTATTTACAAAATAACATCTTACACATGCGCGCGCACACACACACACACAAACATGTATGCACACACAGAAACATACACACACTTTATATATGTAAAGTATTTTTTTCACTTACATCTCATTTGCTAGTAACTTTGTAAATGTAACAAGCCTATGTTTTAATTTCGGCTAGAGGTATTGTCCAACAATATGCATCACATACAAATTAATTAATAATCAGAATTTATGTGATAATTAATAATTGCATATCAGTATTATAGCAAAAATTTCTTTTTAATTTATTTATAGATCTTTATACATGTGATTATTTAAAAGTAAAATCTTGTTCTTAAGATATTCACTGCCTAGAATGTACACATGTATGTCCAACAAAATGAAGTCACATATTCAAGGGAAGTAATTCTTTGTTGTTAAATTTATTGAATGTCAGTGTTTGGTTACTTCTGTTCTCTTATTCCATTCTGGTTTTGACCAGATTGTATTACAGTTATAAAAGTACTGACATATATAGGGGAGGGAATTGTGAATTTTTTGTTAAGCCTGGATTTGAAGGGATTAATGCCAAACTGAAGCATTAGCTACAATAAATAACATTTTAACAGGAACAAGTTAAGTTCAAAAAGGAACTTGAAGATGTGAAAAAAGAACTGGTGGAGGTGAAGCGAGAGAGTCACAAGCGAAAAAAACTGTTGATTGCTCAGCAGCATCTCATGCATGCTGGAGCTAGCAGTTACAACAAGGTATGTACTTTACAAGCATATAAATAGCATAATATTTTGATTTGTAATTAATCTTGTATCTCTTATTGTCACTCCCAAGATCTTCTAATTTATACATCTTTGTGCATCACCTCTTAATAATTTTATACACTTGCACTTAATTCCTTAGTCTTAATACTTGAAATTTCGTAACATGTGAGATTAGTTTTTAAACATAGAAAGTTTTTTGTCATCAATGTTTTTCTTGGTACTGTTCACTAGAAAAAAAATATCATTAATGTTTAATACAATTAAGAATAACTTTAAAAAGTACTAAATCAAAACAAGATGATGAAATATTATTTTAAAATTTATTGTAATTTCTAAGTGTTTCAGTTGTGTGTAGTTAATTCTGCTTTGAAGAAATTAATAGTACTGTAATGAATAATGTGAACACAGTACACCCTTCACATTTGCAAATTTACTGGTTCCTCAGAATTCATTCTAATGTGGCATTATTATTTGCAAATATTAGACATAATTCAGTGGGGAAAAGGTTAGGTTTATGGTATGACAATAAACGGTGAATGAAGAAGTAAATATAGGAGAATATGCAGACAGATAGATAGGTAGGTAGATAGATAGTAATATGAAGGTGAAACTAATGGAGATTTTTCATTTAGTATTAATACATGAGGTTAAGAGCAAGGGATGGTTGACACAGATGATTCAGTGTGTTGATCATTTTTTTTCCCTTGATTACTTTTGACTACTTTCAGGATAGGTGTTTCACTCATCTGCATGGGAAGTAAAATTGATTTAAGTAACTAATTTTGTTTCATTTATTACATTATTGTTGATGATAATTGTGGATTGTATATGAAGTATGAGAAATTGAAGAAAGGCTTTTTTTCACTATTTGTGACTATCATTGTGTAGGAAAATAGTAATTATTTTTTTGCAAAAATTGATGATTAATTTGTTGCACTAGCACCAACAACCATGATTACAGATATATTGTGAAAGTTTCTTTAAGATCATGATTATATTTTTCTACTTCTCAGGATTCTGCACTATTGACAGAATGATAACAATGTTTCTATTTCCATATATGTTCCACATAATAGTCATTCCTTTTTGCAAAGATACAGTTTCTTGTAACATTTTCGCTGTTTAAAAATGCATTATTTTTCTTTTTTTTGAACAGTTTGATACACATAAAATGATTGGCAATAGTAAATGTGAATGCATAAATGCTTCATCAGTGCTATTGCCACCATAAAACTTACTTTCACATATTTTTTCAATACAGAATGTGGTCAGTCAGAAAAAAAGAAAATCTTTCATGTAATTCACTGAATTTGAAACAACATTTGGCAGATTGACTCTTCATTCAGACAATACACATGATGTACTCATATAATAAGGCACATAGTCTTATCCTTTGTGAAATGGCAAAAATTGGAAGCAGACATTAAACCCAGTTCAGTCTAGCTAGCTACAGTCTTATCACCATGAATCTTTGAATGTCTTTAAAAATAGTGCCAGTATATACATAACTTGAAGTTTAAAGATGAATTGAAGAAAAATATATACTCAGCATATATACTTATCAAAATCACATACATAGTGTTTTGTTTTGTGCAGTGCCCATTTTGCCCCAAAGCATTTCTTAACAGTTCTTTTCTGCAAGGCCATATTTCACGTCGCCATGGTAATAGTGCTGGCTCAGGTTCTGGAGAGCCATACAATAAGGCTCCCAGTCCTGATCAAGGTGTGGGTGATAGTTTAGCTGTCAATCACCACATGGATGCAGAGCTTAGTCAGATTAAAGAGAGACTTCAGGCAACAGAGGCTCAGCTGGAAGAAGAAAGGCGAATCTTAGCATCTTTAAGACGAAAGGTAAAAAAAGATATATGTGTGTATGTGTAGGTACTCCAAACATATTTTCCAAAATCATTACTAATAATTTAAAATACATAGACAGATCTTTTTCTACTGAGTTCAATGATACTAAAATCAATTTTTTAACTCAATTAGAAAAAAAAAGAACCAAAGTCATGAGTTTTTCAATATTTAATTTTTCAAAACATTTTGCGCTCAAAAATGAAATTGTACAAATAGCTCACTTTGAATTTCCACAAATTGAAGGGATGATAAACAATACTTCACATAAGTAGTATCCAACATACAAATATGACTGAATTTTTTAAAGAGGCTTTGCAGTGCTATTTTCCAAAATACTGTCAGTCAAAATTAGCAGTTTATTAATTTTTGGGTTGGAACAAGTTCTGATGCAGTTAGCACAAAATGGATGAAACTGCAATATATGTTAAAACTGTAATAACTCTGCTTGTAATTGATCTACAGAGATGGTTTTGGTACCATTGGATTCAGTTTGGAAAGATCTATATTAAGAATGCACTCACCACAATAAAGAAATCTTCATATTTTGTACACACACTCGGGCATTTGCCACTCGTTCATCTAATTTAATGCTTTTTCAGTTCAATGATTCTAGTCCAGTCTAGCTTGGTACCACAAGGAATGTTCTTATAAGCTGTATGCACACAATTACATGCTTTCCACAATAACATGTTTCATGTTGTGGTACTTTAACTTAAATAAGCGATGCAATCTACTGGTAGATCATTATTCTAAAATCTGCCTTTACTGGACACTGACAGAACTTCAAAGTTGCAGTAAAATAATAGCCATTTATTACTTCTACATCATCTTTTCTCAGCCAGTCTTTTCACCTAAGTGCTTACAAAAATATTTGTACCTTACATAATGCTTTCTGTTCAAAGTTTCTAGCCCAGTTAACTTTTGTTAACTGGGCTAGAACCTTTGAACAGAACCTAGAACCTTGGTTTTTACATTTAGAAAAAGCACATTAAATATGTAAAATGTCATAGTTGCATAGTTTTTACCCAACCTAAACTACTTTCTTGGTGTAATCACATTTTAAAAATAAACAAAACAATATGCATGATTAAAAATATCTATTCAAAACTTACATAATGATCCTAATTGATCTAAATCTTGCCGTAGACATGAGAAGATTTTGATATGCCAAGGTATATACAATGTCTGTCAAATGTATCATGTGACCTATGTAAGAAATTGAAAGCTGGTGACACATTAATATCTGATAAAATACATATATTAATATCTGATAAAGCACTCATTAATATCATTCCACTGAACTTCTTGATATGTCTAAATTATTTTGTTTTAAAAGTACAAATTGTAAATGTTGTATCTTTGCTAAGTGCAAAAGCACATTTATAAAATGTGAGTTTTTGCTTTGTGTTTATTAAACCATATTTTTCAGAAATATCAGTACAGAATTTAGTAGTAATTTTATTAGAATAAATGACGGTATTCATATGAAATACAGTATTTAAAGTCAGTAACCTACTTTTGAAGCAAAAGTTTCAAAAAGTAGTTTGTGCATGTGTGTACATTCTGCAACCACACAGATACACACATGCATGCACACTTAATACACTCACACCTAAATAAATTTAAGACAATGATAAATTCATTTATAAAGAATTCAATGAGTGACTATCAAAACTTGTAAAAATATCAAATTTACCAAATAAAAGTATTTTAAATATTAATTCATTTAAAGCAGCTGCTTAAAAGAGTATTTTAATTTTTGTTTAAAAAGAAAACTGCATTAAAATGGTGTGAGTTTTATTTAAAAAGATCAGTTGAACAAGAATGTACATCAAATATGTTTATTGATAACCCAGATATTTCAGTATATTTGAACTTTTCCAGCAAAGTTTTAAGTTTAAAAATGTTATATTCTTACATTTGTCTAAGCTATAGTTGGTTTAATAGGTTTGAAGTACTGTTCTTAAAGAAATGTCTGTTGCTTTTGTTAGGAAGACCAGATCACACCATTGGTTGCTGAACATGTAGAGGCAGCTACAGAGCTTCAGTCCGAAGCTCATAGGGTTAGTGCAATCTTTCATTTAATTATATTGTGTACATCACTCTCTTGACTCATTTTATTTGTAGCTGAAATTTAAATGATTTTGATGTATTTTAATTTTTTTAAAATAAAATTAATTGTAATTGTTTATTTACTAAAAGTTTCTGGCTTGAGTCAAAACCAATAAGATCACTTAAACTAGTTTGATAAACAATAACTTTTTTATTTTTATTCATTTCTTCTGTAGATGTATCATGTGGGTTTGTGTTTGATTGCTTAAGTATATGTTTTCATATATTTCAGCGAGAATTAGAAGAAATAAAGAAAATGTTCAGACAGGAACTACATCAAATAAATGAAAAATACCAGGCATCTGAACGAGCCCTCATAGATTTGGAACAAAGATATGGTGGTAAGAAATATATTTTAGCCCTTGAACTAAATTTCATAATAAAAAAACAACTTTCTATAATCTTTGTTTTATGAAGAATTATTAATTAAAGCATTATTAATGAATGCTAACAGATAGTAGTTTTACAAAAGAAAAGAACTATAAAAATAACTAAATCTTATTATAAAAAGAATCAAATCATCAGTTGCCTTATTTTCTTTGGAAGTTCACAAATGATGGTAGAGAAATTTTTGTTGTAATTGCACAAATCCTGCCTTTAAAAGTTTGATGAGATTGGAGATTAATGCTTGTTAAAGATTACATAAGAGATATGTCCCACACAAATAATTCCATTACAAACCTAAAAAATGGACATCCCTCCCACCATGCACTTTTCTTTTGTATTTCTCTTGTTTATCAGTGTAGAATCTGTCACAGTTTCTGGGTTTTCTATCTTGTATATATGTATTCATTAATTTTCTTTTTTTTTTTAAATGTTGATTGCAAAGCTGATCTGGAAGAATTTGATCTCTCTCTCCCTCTCTCTCTCTTTTGTAGAATAATGTAAATAATTATATACCAAAATTTCTTTACTTCATGTAGTTTTAAATCAGTCAGACTATATCCTCTAATCTTTATTGTTTTCTAAACTTTTATTATCATTTATTTTATTTGTTTTCACAACTTAATTTATTATTTGCATGTGTTCTGCACATATTATACCATAAACAGTTTCTAAAATGTCTCCTCTTGCCCCCATTTGTAGTATTGAAAGAGGGACAGCATTAAAAGATGATATTTGGTTTGTGTATTTGTATGTTTGTGCGTAAATATATGGGTGCCTATTGCTACATTATGAAGCAGATCCTTATTTTAATGGCTAGTAAACTGACTCTTTATTTTTTTGCAGTCAAGCGATCTAATCTGGGTACTTTAGAGGATGATGTAGATGTTGTGTTAGAAAAAGAAATGCTGCAGCAACAAAGGGCAGAAGTTGCAGCCCTTCGTGAGCAGTTACAGCAACAGGTCTGTATGTAAAACGGGATAACAAGAGAGACTAGCTCTTTACTCTTGGTTTTAGTGAAAGCATGATGAATATTAAAAATGCTTAGATACTAATGGAGGATATTTCCAGCATCTTTAGTAATTATTTAACAATAAATAGTATAAAGATCCATGATTTACTGTCTTATTTTAAAAGCAGTTTAAAAATTAACTAGTAATTAACATAAATAGGATAAAGATCCCTGCTTTAGTAACTTATTTTAACATCTCTGTAAAAAAAAAATCACTAGTAGTTAACATAAAGAGGATAAAGATCCCTGCTTTAGTAACTTATTTTAACATATGTATAAAAATTAACTAGTAATTAATATAAATAGGATAAAGATCCCTGCTTTAGTAACATATTTTACATCTGTATAAAGATTAACTAGTAGTTAACATAAAGAGGATAAAGATCTCTGCTTTAATAACATATTTTACATCTGTATAAAAATTAACTAGAATTTACATAAATAGGATAAAGATCCCTAATTTAGTAACTTATTTTAGCATTTGTGTAAAAATTAACTAGTAATTAGCCATAAAAATTTCTGTTATCTTATATATTTACAATAGTTTGGAATTATAAATTTATATTATATTATTTGCAATAGTTTGTAATTATAAATTTATATTATACATGTTAAAGCTAATTTTTAGTAGTAACAAATTATAAAAGTTTCTATTTCTGTAGAGTTTTTGAATTCCTTTGAACTCTTTGGAATGTGTCTTTTCTCTATTCTTGAATTCAGTTATTTTCATGAATTTTATTAGGGATGCTTCATTATTTATTGATGAATTTTATAGGTGCTATTTAAGTAGTAATTTCCTTGAATTTCATAGATGACATTTCATTACAAGCAACTCTCTGTTTATCAGGATGTATTGACATTTACTACCAGATTACATTACAAGCAACTGTCTGTTTATTAGGATGTATTGACATTTACTACCAGATTACATTACAAGCAACTGTCTGTTTATTAGGATGTATTGATGTTTACTACCAGATTACATTACAAGCAACTCTCTATTAGGATGTATTGACATTTACTACCAGATTACATTACAAGCAACTCTCTGTTTATTAGGATGTATTGATGTTTACTATCAGATTTTTCCTACATCTCCTAATTTACATCCATAATTTGTACTAATACAGTAATAATGGTGTACAAATCATTTTAATATATTTTATGTGCTAAATTTTTGTTTTTATTTAATAAATATTTGTAAATGCATATATTAGTGTTTTTAAATAATTTTTTTCTCTCCATTTTGGGGATGACATTGTTATAGTTTGAACAACATCACCATTTTGCCCAAATGAATGTTCATAAGCTTTGGTATCATTTATATATTCTTTGAATATTTTAATGTTCACTTCATTATTTTTCTTGAATATTAATATGTCATTAATTGTCTTCGAATTTATACATCATTTTGTTTATCACTCCATATTTGTTTTTTTATCTCAGCTCAACAGTGATGAAAGAGATATAAAAGTAAAACATCGCAGGAAAAAACTAGATGCTGCCACAGAAGTAAGTTGCACTGGAATGAGTATAAGGTGTAATTGAAAATGGGTCATTGTCACAGATGTAACTGTATTTTTCTTTGCAACTGACATGGTTAAATATTAGCTAAAAACAATCATTGTCACAATGTAACTATATTTCTCTTTGCAATGGGCTTGATACAAATTAACTGAAAACAGTCATTGTCACAGATATAATTGTATCTCCCTTTGTAATGGACTCGGGCTTGGTACATATTAGCTGAAAACAGTCATTGTCACAGATATAATTGTATCTCCCTTTGCAATGGACTTGGGCTTGGTACATAGCTGAAAACAGTCATTGTCACAGATATAATTGTGTCTCCCTTTGCAATGGACTTGGGCTTGGTACATATTAGCTGAAAACAGTCATTGTCACAGATATAATTGTATATCCCTTTGCAATGGACATGGGTACAAAACAAGAAAAAAGCTGAAAACAGTCAGTGTCACAGATGTAACTGTATCTCTCTTGCAATGGACTAGGGTACAAATTAGCTGAAAACATTCTCTTCGCAGTGGACTTGGGTACAAATTAGTTGTAAACAGTAATTTCACAGACGTAACTGTATCTCTCGTTGCAATGGACATAGAAATAATTTACAAACCAAATTAGATGTTATTTGAAATAAGCACAAAAATTAATTCTATATTACATATATTTACAAAATGATTTATTCTGCTGTACATTATTTATATTTTATACACTGTGACAGACAGTAGAATTTGGCGATAATTTGTCTAATAAGCAGCGCTAATATTTAATAATGTATTATGAAACTGCATGGAACAAGACTCTTACATAAAGCTGGCCCATAGACCATTTGCAGCCCCTTGAACTTTTTCTTCAAGATAGCAAAATCTATCATGATATTGTGTATTAAATAAGAGATCGATTCTGTCACAAAAAACCCCAAGATTTCTGAACTCCAAATCAGCATTTATCTGTAAACTAGCAATTCAGACAATTAGAAATTTTAACCTGACAGCTTGAACTTGACATTACATGATAGACTAATAAAGCATATATTATGACAGTTTGTTTGAAATTAAATTAAATTTATGGAATACATATCTGTAGTTGTACATTTTTTTTGCTCCAAAATCATAGCTAAATGTAACCCACTCACTAAATTAGCACACATCTGGGTTATCAACACAGACAGTTTGGTATCAGTTTATCACAGTTAATGATTTTGAGGTCTTGAAGCACATTTTCAGCTTTCCATTCCAAACTATTTGTTGTGAACTTTGCAACTATCAGTATTTCAGCTACAAATAAATCTTACATCTCATCTTTGGTCATAAGAATTTTTATTTCAGAAACTGCATACATTTTTGCAATGATGTTTTTTTTTAAAACCCCTTAATCATGACTTTCTGGAATATTTTCAGAAAGTGCCAGAAAAAGAACGCTCATTTATGGTGAAGGATCCAGTCATGCCTGTAAATTTAAAGCAAGATGTAAGTTTAAAATGGATTTATTCACATTAGTAGCACATATGAATTATAAAGAATTTACAGTCTTGCCTCATTTGACCCAAGCAGGAAGCTGCCACATTTCTAATTCCTGCTTTTTTAATGCTGCTAGACTCTGATGCTCACATAAAGTGTTACAAGTGCATTGGCTGTTTGTATAATTTAATAGGTCATTTCCTACTTAGGAAACATTCTTAAACTGACTTTTAGTGAATATATGTGTTTTAAACAGCAAGTCTACTTAAGACCTCTCTACTTATGTTGCCCACCAGTCATTTATGACAAAGTGAAATAGTCGTTAATATCCACCATTTTAATATCTATATGCATTTATAATGATATATTTGACACTTATACTCCCTATCATCTGCTGCTAGATCTGCACTCATGTTCACCATATTGCTCATAATTTAATTCATTTACATAAGCATGTACATTTTAGTAGCATCTTCTTATAACAGATCTGTGTGAGCTGCTAGATCTGTGTGCAACTTCATTACATTATATGCAATAGTCTTAACTGCTAAAATTGTTAGCTATATATTATCATAATTCAGTGATCGTTTAATGCTTGCACTTTTTATTGGAAGTAAAAATATTTTCAGTCCAAACTTCATGGCATTTATCTTATATGAATCTTGGTTGTAATGCATCACACATACTCTGGAACGAGCTTTTTCTCTACCATACTTCACCAAGCTAGCCTGCTACTTTTTTTAACAGGAGAATACTTTTAACATTTGTTTTAATAGTTTCTAAGACTGATTTGTTAAGGTGAATTTTTTATAACAAAAGTATTAGAGAAGAACAAAAGTTGACACTCAGCAGCCTGGCAAAATAACAAATCATCTTACCGAGAAGGAATTTTTTGTGATAAGATACTGACAAGATATTAATGCATACTTAAGAAGTTGTAAATATATATTTGGTGATTATTTATTATATTACTTGTGGGGGGGAAATACATCATTTTTATGTAATTGCCTTTGGCAAATATGGAATTTATGATGGCTTGTTTACATTGAAGCCATAGCAGGAGTTGCCTGTAATTTTGTTGATTTGAATCTATTGAGTAAATTTTGATTCTATAAAGTGATTTTTGTTAACTATTAATTATAGTAAGTGATACCCACTGTGTTTATGTATACTTATTAACAGGATCGTCTTACTTATACAAACAAATCTTAATCCTTGTACTGGTACAGGGTTAGAATAGAAATTATATTCATGAAACATTGGCTATGACTGTGGCCTATAATAATAGTGTTGATCATAAAAATTTGTTATAATCTAGGTTCATCTCCATAGTATTTTCATGACTATAATTGATCCAAATGATCTGAAAAATCTTAGTGAATTAGAAATAGCAAAGAGTTCCTCAAGGCATACATGGGTTTTCAGGAAGAGACCGTAGTAAAGAGTGTTCTTAAACCTGTCACTGTGGATAAAACCCAAAGCAATCTCATGATGTACCCAAGTGACGAGGAAGAGGAAAGC
This sequence comes from Sinotaia quadrata, assembly GCA_028829895.1. Taxonomy (NCBI): domain Eukaryota; kingdom Metazoa; phylum Mollusca; class Gastropoda; order Architaenioglossa; family Viviparidae; genus Sinotaia; species Sinotaia quadrata. Next base: position 58,435,346 of record CM054177.1, on the reverse strand, counting down.
ATGGGTATGTACTTATTTGATTGTATGTACAGTAATTGAGATTCCAACCTGTCATAAATTTTACTTGAATCAGAATTCACATTACTTTAGAAAGTTGACATCATTGTGCTGCATTATAGACAAAATATATTGTTCGTACACATTTTTTAAAATTCTAAAGTTTCTGTTTATTAATGTTCCCAATTCTAGTGATCATATATATTCAGTCTTAAATAGTTAAAATAGCAGGGACAAAAGCATGATTTATAGACATTGTAGTGGCTGTGTTGTTATTTTCTCTAATAATGCATTATTATTTTGTATGGATCAAGTGACCAGCAGTCTAAGAACTCCTCGACCAAGCACAGCAGCAAGTTCTCTTGCGTAAGTAATTCTTACTTCTTAGATGTGTTTTCCTGTTTGTATACTTTAAGAATATGTAATTTGTTAGTGAGCCAGTCTTTTAAAGACTAACATTTATTTCTAGTCATCTTTCAGTTGGTTATAATTGTTCACAGTAAGAGTTTCCAAATCAATACTTTTATCTCTTAAATAAAAGTATTGATTTGGAAACTCTTACTGTGAATACGGTGCAATAACATACTGGTAACACTTTTGACCCATCTTTATGAATACAAGTAAAAATGATGCCTTCACTGTGCTTATAGTTTGTGATAAATTGAAAGCATATCATTTTATTTTTATAAGCAAACACTTTTCACTCATCTACATATTCAATGCAGATTTGCACCAACAATTGTATACTCATTTGGGAAAGGGGATTAACATGACCTTTGCTTTATTGCCTTCTGTTTTTATATAAAATGCCTAAGTGTGAAGCCATTACCAACAGTTTGCAGCCATCCAGCTCTTGTTACATCAGTAATGAACAGCTTATGTTATTAAAGATCTCTTTGGTCTACCACTGCATCTTGTAAAGAAATTCCCAAAAGTTCAAAACATGGCGGCATGGATTATTCTTAGATACCAGGAACCAGTTATGTCATTCCACTTTTCCACAACTTTCACTGGTTACAGCAAAATACAGCACAAGATGTTCTACATCACCAATACCTGTTTGATTTCACACTTGTGTACACTCTGCTTAGAAGTTTGTACTCATTAGGACTGTCAATTTTTTCTAAAAAAGTACCTGGGTACCCATTTGAAAATTAGCATAATCTCCATCGCAACTCATGATCTCTACATAAAGCTACAAACCATTAGGCATGCACTCTATTTCACACAGTAGCCAATGGTGTGCATCTAGTGACTTACTATTAGTTATGATCTTTATATGTACAAGACAAACTTTTATTTTTAATATGATCAATCAATACATAAACTAAACTTCACCAACAGAATTTCATCACACAGATTGCATTTCGCCGTGTCACTATCCAGTTGCTTGGCGTGACTCCACCTGACGATGTCTTACCCATATTAAAAAATATTACATTATTATTTAATTTATTGATGTTAAAATACTGACAAGTTTATTTAGTGAAGTCTTATTAAGATGCTACACATGTTAATACAAGCAAAATGAAGGGCGCGAGTTACGGTGATCCTTGTTGTCCATAATTAGATCTAGGTACAACGGCTGCTCAGTGCATGAGCCTACCCACGGCCAGTGTCATCAAATAAAGTGTCCCCCAAAATGAAGTATCCTTGGGAGGTTTTATTTTAAAACATACTCTCCGACAGATATTTTGTTTTAAAATAAAAGCTCCTAATTAAAATATTACCCCCCTTAATTGTATTAACAATGCACTGCAGGAGGCAACAGGGCTCTGCAATATGACATCGCGAAACCGGATGATGTAGCCACTATCAAGCACTGTGCTGTGGCTCTCTGCTGATGGGGCGAGGCTTAGATGCAAGTTTAACTGCACTCAAAATAATTCTCAAACTATTAGATTTTTATAAACATCTCGACAGAAGCAGTCTAGAACAAAGAATTACAGAATAGCTTGGCCTATAAAACTGAAGCTACAGCGTATATTTAATTATTAAAGTCTGAATCTTTCCCCCCCAGGTGAATTAATTCTGGGGTGGATTTATTTTACATCCATGGGTGATTTTATTTTAATCTGAGAGAATCCTCTCTTTTCTCCTCTCAGGGATTTTATTTTAAAATGAATCCACCATAAGGAGACTGTTTGGGGGGAGAATTATTTTCTAACACCAGCATGATTTAGCAGGCCGAAATCTACATACGTAATATGAGTGTGACCAGAGGGGGAGTGTATTGAGCCACCAGTGTCAGTTCTCTCATCTAAAGTGTATTTGGCTTGCTCTCCCTCTGTCAGTTTCTTTGTACTCCCTTTGCATTACCCATTTATGTGCCTCATCCTCAGCTGTGCAGTGCCCTAGCTGGTGTATAGACATATTGGCCATGTTATCACGAGTACCTGTTCACAATTTTACTACCTAGGTATTAGCACGGCAACGGGAATCCGGATACCCATTGACAGCACTAGTGCTCATCAACAGACACATATTTTCAGCACTCTGAAAGCAAAATGTCTAGAGAACTAGTCATTTTCTAGAGAATCTCAAGACATTTTTTTTTTATCGGCAAAATTAGTGCTCACTTCTGTCATTGTTAATTTAGATTGTACATGCTTAAATTCATTTATGTTTCTTTTATAGAAATACAATGTTTGTCATACATGTCATTTTGATTTGTTTTATTATCTGCAGTTTATTCAGTTTTGAAATTGTTTGTATGAAATCATTGTGGTATTTTGTGTAAGTATTCTAAAGCAAGATTAAGCACTTTTCATTAAGTCTGTTGTTATTGTTATTTAACAAAACTTTTTATAATAACAGATTTACAGGCACAGGAAGCTTGCACCTTGGCACTTCTCAGTTCCTGGAACAGCTGCGACAAAATCCATCTCTGGGTATAATCCGAGATGAACTGGCTTCTGTTTTAGCAGAAAAAATTGAAAAGTGTGGTATCCCACGTGGAGCTGCAGGCATAACAGATGACATGTTGCAAAACAAGTTGGCCATGCAACGCACACAGCGCCAGTCAGAATTGAAGGTAAAGGTCTATTTCAGAATGAACATTTCTTGTTTTACATGTTTACATTCTTTTTACCTTGTTTTTCTGCTTCTGTTCGCAATGAACATTTTTAGTTTTATATTTCTTGCTACAGTGAATGTCATCAGTTGTTTGTATTTCATCCAAGTAACCCAGCTTCCCTATTCTATTTGTACTTTCCTTGCAGTAAAACCTGTCTTGTGATAGATGTACTTTTCTTAATAGTATTTTACAGTTTTTACTCGCTTTGTGTTGCTTTTTCCCCCTTTGTTCCAACATCTTAATGGGTTTTAAAATATTGTAAAATTTTTAACTAATGCAGATTTTTTTTAAAAATAAATTTTGTTTCCAGTGTTAGAGTACACATTTTTTCCATGAGTAATTTTTACCAGAATATTATTTTGTAAATTATAGTTTCAAGAATAATGCCCAATCATGTTAAGGGAGGTTCAAATATAACTTTTTTAAACTCTTTGAGGAACCTGTATTATCTTTTTTTTATTTCCTTAAATGGATAAATGTCACAAAAGAAAGAAATAAAAAAGTACCAGTACATATATCAGTACTGGTGTAAATATTGGTTAAGGTGCCATTCCCTATCCAATATCAATATTGATAAAATTCAAGTCAGGGTGCCCATGATACACTAGTGGACATTATGCTCAAGATTGTAAATATATCTATAAATACTTGGGAACAATAGACTTTCAGGAAGAAGCTAAATGAAGTGACTATTGTAAATAATGTATTACAGAGTATATGTCTACTCTTACATGTTCACACATGCATCATTTGACATAGAGAGCAAATTTAATTTTGCAGTAATTACTAATTTAATTTAAATAATCAGTATTTACAGTTTTGATTTTTTTAATTTAAGTTTTTAAGAGCACACACGCGCACGCATGCACACAAGTGCACTGGTTATAGTGTAGTTGTTGTTTTTTTAATATTTAAAAAGAAATTTCAGTGATATGATTTTGCTTCTAACAGTTATCATACAAATAAATTCTAAAAGAAAATATTTGATTACAATAAATATTGACTTTTGTAAATAACTTTCAAAGATGTGAAGGTAGATAAGTTCTTTGGAAGTAATTTTGTTGTTGTTTCCATTAATAATTTATTCATAATGAAATATCTATAACTATTTGCTTGGTTCTTTGTCATGGTAGGGGGGAATAATCATAGTAATCTGAGCATTAGGTAAGTATTTTTTAAATTTTGTTTAAAAAAACAAAATTATTGTAATTCCCTTTGCAGAAATATCCAAACTTTGCTGAGTTGCGTGATTACTTTGACAAAGAAGCCCAGAAAAAAGCATTATGGATGCTCCATGAGCAGATGCAGACTCCTCGACAGACAGGCACTCTACCTATTCCTCTTTCTGGTCGCACCACAAGTATATGATTTTTTTATGGTTTTTCTTAAATTGAGATTATAAGGAATAGATAAATATAAACACTGTCTATATTTTTTAGAGTTGTTTCATCATGGCATTTGCAAACATCTGCATGAAAACTTTAGATTACAGTGGAATTAAATAGAACTAAATCTCAGGTTACAGTTAGTTATTCTTTGAAAAGAAATAAGTTTAAGGGTATCATTTTTGTCAGATTCGATTTTTAATTAAAATTTTGGAAGCAAATTTATAATAATCATGTATCTTACTCAGATTTGAGATTTTTATTTTTTTAAAAATTCAAACAATATATTGATCAAATTTAATAATAATTTTTAAAAGTGTTTTAGGAGAGCAAGAGATTGATGATAACAGTGATATTTGTTTTTCATTTGCTAATTGCAATAGTAAATGAGGTTTGACTTTCAACCATTTATATTGCAAAGGCCCATGTCACCACACTACCAAGTGATTGCCATTGATTTAATATCTCGTTATCTTTACTCATGTTTCAGCTTTTTTAATATTGTAAATTCATTAATTTGTGCTAGGTTCTCGTGCACTTACCCCTCGTTCAGCTAGTGCAGGGAGGTCCAACACAGTCCAGGTGAGAGATTCAAATCACACACCCAGATCATCAAGTGCACCATCACCTCGTCCTCATAATCAACCCAGCTCTCATGCTAATAAACCACAGGCCCAGCCCAGGATAGGATCCTCCCCCAAAACGCCTATTTCAACTGGGTAAGCTTTTCTCTGGAACTGAAATTAGAGTTTCCAATCAGGTCTGGAATTCTGGAAAAAGTCTTGAATTTGATTTTAGCATTTCCAGGCCTGGAATATGCCTGGAAAATCCGTAAAATGTCAAAATAGTCTGAGAAAAGTCTTAAATTTGATTGTTTTACTGTTTTCATTTTTTTGGTCATTTGAGTTGGAAAATTGTAAATCATTTTAATTTATTTTGTGATGATTAAATTTCATCTAATTTTCTTGCTACTTACTGAAGCAATGCCAGTATTTAGTTGCACCAGAAGTTTTTATTTGTTATTATTTTTTACTGCCAAAATGGCCGATTTTAAAATGAAAGATTATAAACTGGTTATAGGTAAATTGCATGACCATTTTGGTTTTAAAGTAGGCGATAACAACAAAGTTATTAATGGTGAGAAGGTATACTGTTTTCACTCTGTGATAAAGTCTTTGCCTTTTGTGGCTCAAATACATCGATGACATACCAGAAGTTAGTCTGCTTAAAAGACTGGTTGAAATCTATGGAGTAACAGAGGGAAGTGAACAATAACAATAACAGTAGGATTAAATTTGAGTGTCATTTTGTTATCAATTTAGTTGGTTTTTTTTATCTTTAATAGATAATTGTTGTAAGATTAATCAGCAAAGAAATCATTAATTGTTAACATCCCTAGTTTAAATTTTTAGTCTCCCTGAGCCTGTAGATATAAACATCACAGGTGCAGAAATGGAAGCTTTTAGATAGTTAGCATGCTTAGTAGTTTACAATTTTCAATGACCTGCTGCAGACTTACAGGAACCTCATATAGTTGAGAAAGTGTCAGGGTGACTTAATAACTCCCACCAGTCTTTCAGTTTTGAAAGGAAGCTGGAACTTTAATATAAATTATGAGAAACCAAATCTAGTCCCTTTCAAATGTTCCCAAATCTGGATATGCTGCTGATGAACATCGAGGTTTCTGTAGCTATATAGAGAAACATTTTCCATGACACATAAATATATTTAATGTCATTACCCAGATTCAGTACAGTTGTATGAATTTCCTTGAGATCGATTTTTTATAGGCATCTAGCCTAAATGATGTCTTTGCTATCAGATATCCTCTCCAGATTTTGCCTTAGGTATTTTTGTCCTTGCTTATTTGTGTCTTTTGGGGACCTGTGATAGCTCATGGCTTAGGTATTGTTGTCTGTGTTTGTTTGTGCTCTTTAGTAGCTCAGGCCTGATCCTTGTCTTAGTGATTGTAACCGTACACTGTTTTGCTTGTATTAATTTGTCTTGGGTTTAGAGGCAGAAGCATTTTCTCCAGTTCACTTTTTGTGTTGTTTGATAAGAAAATAATACAAAAAATGAAGAGCATGTTGATTGAATTTTTAAATTATTGAAATGTAAAAAGTATGTTTTATGGTACTATTACATAGCATAGTAACAATACTGCATAAATATGGTAATAGTGATTATAAATTATAGTTCTATGTAATTGTGTTATTGTCATATTATAAATATTTTAATTTTACAAACTATTTCTCTGTCAGTTCTATGTAATTGTGTTATTGTCATATTATAAATATTTTAATTTTACAAACTATTTCTCTGTCAGTTCTATGTAATTGTGTTATTGTCATATTATAAATATTTTAATTTTACAAACTATTTCTCTGTCAGTTCAACAACAGAATGGACAAGCACTCAGTGGGATTCTGATGATGACTCAGAGGATGAAATCTCAGGAATTAAACCATTCTCTCCAGCTCCAAATGTGCGTTTGATACAGTCTGGACCACGCCCATCTCCTTCTCCTCGACGTCATGGCCAGCCAAAGGTCATTCAGTCTCGTCCTTTAAACAATGAAGAGGATGATATTGATGATATTCTTGGATCAGATGGGTAATAAGCAATGATGATTTAATTAATTTTTAAACTGTGTTCTTAGTGTGACTAATATCTACTGGACCCATAGGGTGATCAAAGCCACAGTAAACATGTATCCAGAAAGAGTAGGATAAAAGTCACAGTAAATTTATCTTTAAGATAGAATCTTGAAAAAGTAAACACTGTCTTCCAACCCATTGCTGCTTGGTTACCAAATTGTTAAGGAAAGCCATCTGAATGAAAGCACAAACTCTAAATTGGATTAACTGTTTACTATTTACTGTAGAGGTACCTAAACAAATTCAAACAGGACCTAACCATAAAATTCAAAAGATTAGTGTCAATATAAATCACAGGATAATTCTTATCAGAGAGCAGAAATGGACTTATAGAGATTATAGCACTAATAGTTTATGCATAACCTTGTCTAGGCGATAGTCTTTCATGCACTTTCGTAACAAAGACGCAAGCATTTTGTTCACAATAGAATTGTCAATTTTGCATGTCCTCTAGCATGCTGTAGAATGTTCTGTCAGCCACTGTTCTCTCAAGACTAAACTGGGTGCTCCTTCACCATATTAGTTCTCTCAAGCAGAACAACAATGTAGCAATTTCCATGCAATGTATCCTTACACTTGCACACTAGGGGTAGAGATTTCTCGAATCTACCACAGTCGTAGTAGTTTATAAATCAATAGACCAGGAGATTCTGGTAAAAACAAAAAGGCTGCTTCTTCCCTGTAAAATATAATCAGGGAATAAATGCTAGTTTCCAGTTTATTCATCTCTAACTCCATTCTTTCTTTCATTCAAGTCTCAACTTACAGTTTCCTGCAAAAGTATTTATTATCCCAATACAGGCAGACAGCATAATAAATATAACATAACAATTCTATGAATGTATTCACTAGAATCAGTGTCAAGTATTACACAATTTGTAGAAATAATAGTCTACTCACATAATACATCTCTATGTAAAACGCAAATATAATATATCAGTAGCAAAATGCACAAAATATCTTTATGTCCATTCTCTCTCAATCAGTCAGTTAACTCACCATTAAGCTAATGGCCACCTTACATGACTGGAATTCTTCCACTCCAAATTCAGAGTGATTTGAAAATAATTTTTTTTCAACAGGTAAACTTTGATCTCAATCCATTAGCTGGTGTCATTGTAAATCTTAACCATTGGATAATAAAAACTACTCATCCACATAAAACTGGTTTAGATTACATCTAGTTTCTAGCACATTCTCCACCTGAGTTGTTTACTCCCAAAATATCATCATAAGCAGTGCCCAAGGTCGGGTCACATTAACATTGGTAACAAAGATATAATTATTAAGTATAGAAATGGGGATAGGCAAATTTACTCTGCCACAAGAAGCATGCACTAAAATCTCTAATCTTCACTCTTACACTGTCATCATTTTGTCTTGAATTTTATTATGTGCATTTGACTTGCCTGGTTTATTTATTGTATACAAGAAACATTCAGTAGCATTCATGTTAAAATAGTTTGTATGAATACATACAATATTTATTACACATTCAACTAGCTCTACATTAATGTGACAAATTTAATATCTATTATATTCTTTTGATGCAGAATGTAAAATTTAATCACAGTTACATTCAACTAGCTTTTGACTAATATGACAAATTTAATACCTGTTAATTCAATTAGCTTTTCACCAATGTGACACATTTAATACCTGTTAATTCAACTAGCTTTTGAACAAATGACACATTTAATACCTGTTAATTCAACTAGCTTTTCACCAGTGTGACACATTTAATACCTATTTTATTGATTTTGAAGCAACATTACAAATTTAATTTTTGTTACATTCAACTAGTTTTTGATGAAACATGACAAATTTAATTTTTGTTACATTCAACTAGTTTTTGATGCAATATGACAAATTTAATATATCAACTAGCTTTTGATTACTGACAAATTGAATGTTAATAGTACAAGCTGGTAGATTTCTTCTATGCTTACCACTATACTTACTGCTCATAGCTGCAATAGTAATGGTCTACTCACATATTTTTACCATTTATCACATTTGATACTTAGTTATTGTCACAGGAAATGAGGGACAGAAATTATATTTTATTTCATTTTAAAAAACCGCTAACAAAACTAATTGAAGTAATCCGAGTTTTGTTATTTTTCGTATGTAGCATGTAACTTCCAGTAACGATCACCTAAGATCTCTTTAGTAGACAGACGTTCGTGACGCAGTGTGTGTTAATATATCATATTGAATATATGTATTAGTTTATGAAGGATATGTATATTAAATGATTGGGACAACTGCGTAGTACGAGTCACGTGTTGTTGACGAGAGAAATGGCCAGTGCGCATTAGAATTGACCACAGAAAAACGTGCATCACGATTACCACTATATATCCAAGGCAAAAATCATGTCACAGGACATAGCTTCTGGAAGTTTTGGAAACCTTCAGTGAAAGCTATATAAAGAGGCAAAATGAAGACTTTACTCTCAATGTTGAAAACGTCGATTCGTCTGAAGCCAGTCTAACTTCACGTTATGAATTATCTCATGTACAGAGATTTCATAAAGGAAAGCTGCAAGAATCTCTTTCCATCCGTTTTCCATCCGTCTGATGCCATATATTGAGTAACGAGGCAAAATTACTCAGTATAATTGTTGGCAAAGTGGAAAGTTCGCTGTCAAGAAAAACCCATGCATGCGACGCTGGTTGTATGCAGTTAACGACACGAGGGACCAACTTGTTCTTCCCCCTGTCTGAGTTCGTTTTGGCAGTCTATCCCGCGAATCGAGAGGCTAGCACCGTGATCGTCTCACAGACATATCCGGATTTCTACACTCAATGTAATGCGACGACACATCCCACTGGACGACTCCACCCGATAATGCTCAACGTCGTTGGGATGTCCGTTTCCACGACAACCGATACAACGACAAATTATCGAGGCTGACAACAGTCAGCTAAATTTCAGATTTCTCCCCAGTGATAATCTGAAAGTGGTGCCTAGATTCTGCAGAATCTTCACCTGTAATGCGACGCCTCAATTGCGTCCCGTCTTCACTTTGAAGTGCCGCTTATAAGTGACGTGTGAGATTACGTCATCTCCTTGGAACTCTGACATTAATAGTGAGTAATAATTAGCACGGCTAACGCGCACATACTTAAGTCTAGGACTCTTAAGAAAATGAACACTATTATATCGTTTGCAAAATAAGAACTCTAATGTTAAAAGTAATGCTTATTTTACATGTCAACTATTGTTAAAGCGGCCCCATTTGCCGCATAAGAATTGTGTAATTAATCTTTATTTTATATTTTTGAATTTCATCATTTTCATCTCCCCTTATTTCCCACAGAGTGTATGACATTGGAAAGTTGAATGAATGATTAATCACTGTGCGAAAGAGTAGTGCCCCTTTTAAATCGGGAAATAAATAACCTGATTTAAACATCTTTCAACTCTCTTGTTATTCATAGTTTTTGAGAGGGACGAAAGAATTTGTACTATTGTTTTGCACCGTTCGTCTGTTCGTCCATTTATTCACATTTATGATACACACTCACAACACACACCGCCAATAAAACGTTCCTTGGCATGACATTAATAAAGTGGGCCCCACCCAAACATCAATGGAGTATGTCATGTGTGTCTATGTAACAACTTGACGCGACGTAGTACTGGCACACGTCACGGGCTTTTCTTGGAGGTGCACCGGAGCAGGCTAAAAATAGACTTCACCCCTTGCATCTCTAACTTCTGCTCGGGTCGGCTTGTAACGAGCCCTCACGTTTTGTGACATCTGGTGACCACTGACCGTGATCTGACAAGGTAAATTGTGTTGTTGTAAGAAAGTATCATCTCTTTCCTGCTTTTCTATCTCATCACCATATGCATTGTTTATTGCATGTTAGGGCTTTGCTATTGAGACTTAGGTGAACTGGATTTTGATAAGACTTATTATTGTGTTGAAATAAGTTTTATAATCTTTACGCTATTATCGTTAACGCGTACCGACTCGTGTTTAGACGTACATAGATCGATATTTTGTACGCTACATTAGCAACTGTTATTTTGCTAACTTTGCAAATTTGCGATTAGGATTTCTTTATTCGTGTTTGTCATAATCCTAATCACGTGGTAGCTGGTGTTCATACGCACACCATTGCACCACTTGTGACCGACAGAGGTCAAAATCCCGCGAATATTCTAAGTCACTTTATCCATACTCGTGATAACTAGCAATTTTAAAAAATGGCCGAGCTAGTAAACATAAAGAAAGAACTCATGGCTATGGGCAGAGAATTCGGGTATGAGAAAGCCGACCTAAAGAAATACGTGGATGAGGAGATAGCTAAATGGTATGTTGCGAAAGAAAATGAGGCGAAAGAGGTGAGAGAGCTAGAAGATAAGAGACAGTTAGCTAAACAGCTAGAGATGCAAACTATGAGAGAGCTAGAGGAAAAAAGATCGAAAGAGGCTATAGAGCTAGAAGATAAGAGACAGTTAGCTAAACAGCTAGAGATGCAAACTTTGAGAGAGCTAGAAGAAAAAAGAGCGAAAGAAGCTATAGAGCTAGAAGAAAAGAGACAGGTTGCTAAGGATTTAGAGATGCGAACTTTGAGAGAGCTAGAGGAGAAAAGATCGAAAGAGGCGAGAGAGCTAGAGTTATTAAAGATTCAGTCTGCTAATGATTTAGAAGATAAAAGGCAGGAAGTAGAAGAGAAAAAGCTTAAGTTAAAAGCTAGAGCACATCAGGAACAGCTTGAATTAGCTAAGCAAGAGGTAACGGCTAGAGAGAAGTTGTTAGATGGGACTGCTAAGCAACAGGCCGAATTAAATAAACCCCGGACACGGCTAGCTTTCTTTAACCCTGAAGTCGAGACGATTGACGAGTTTTTGACACGCTTTGACAGTTTCATTGCCAACTTTAATTACACTGACATTGAAAAGAAACAACAACTCGGTCAAATACTTCAAGGTGAAAGCTCGCGCGCATTTACTGATCTAACGCGCGATCCCGCTATTACTTATGCAGATCTCAAAACGGGTTTGATGCGTACTTTTCAATGTACAGCAGAAGGCTTTCGAAAAATGTTTAGGAGAGCCATACCCAAAGCAAATGACACCATGCAAGCCTTCGGTACCCGGTTACGCCATTATCTTGATAGATGGATTGATTTGACAGACATCAGGAAGACATATGAGGGCCTATTTGATTTGATATTAAGAGATCAATTTCTCCATATTGCTCCGCCTGCAATGATGACATATTTGCAGCGAAATCCTCCGACTAACTTCAGTGATATGTTGAAGTTAGCAGACACGTATAATGATTACCCTGATCCGGTAATTACGAGGAGTGCACCACGCCCTCCTCCTACAAATCGGCAGAAGTATACACCGAAACCGAACCGACCAATGACGAAATCGGAAAAACCCGAACCGGTACAGCGGACATACACTAAGTCACAAGACGTACGACGTCACACACGTGACTCCCCACCTATGACATGTTACACTTGCAAAGGGAAGGGGCATAGTTCTCAGAACTGTCCCAGTCCACGTGATGTAAAAGTATGCACTGAAACAGGTGCAACTCTAAGGACCCAACAGGCTACAGTAAACGGAAAAAGAGTCAAAATACTGGTCGATACAGGTGCGTCCATAAGCTGCATAAATGCTAAACTTGTACGCCCTGAACAGTATCTAAGGGGTAGTGTCCGCATTCGATGTGTTATGGGACACCTTAGTACATGTCCAAGAGCCACTGTACATGTTACGTCACCCGTATTCTCCGGTACAGTCACCGCCGCAGTAATAAGAGACATGCAGTTCGGATTCATACTATCGCCCGGGCAGTGTGACGCACACACTGATGACATCTATCCTGTTCTCCCCGTAACCACTAGAGCACAACGGGAACGTAGTAAACAAGGACCCCCAGCTCTAAAGATAGTCGAGAACACATTTCCGCAGTTGACCCCAAGTCAACTCAGTCACCTGCAGCAGGAGGACAAAAGCTTGTCCGCAATGCTAAAGCTGGCACGGAAAAACACTATTACGTCCAGCAAGTACGCAACAATGACGTATTTCCTGAAGGACGGACTAGCGTTTCGGCGCACCGACTATAAGGAAAATGATACTAGAAGCACCACGTGTTTATTTACCCCTACACCACTCAGACCGCTGATTCTCAGCTTCGCACACGATTCAATCATGTCCGGACATCAGGGCGCACGTCGCACTGAACTACGGGTTCGTGAAGATTTTTTTTGGCCAGGCCTGAGTAGGGATGTTCGCTCGTACGTTCGTACATGTACGCAGTGTCAACAACATATTGACCGAGGGCGTGTCAGTCGAGTTCCCCTCGAGATAGTACCAACAGTAGAGGAACCATTCCTAAAAGTCGCAGTAGACATTATTGGCCCAATCATTCCCGCGGCCGAAGGAGGATATCGCTATATCCTAACAATCGTGGATTTTGCAACACGATATCCAGAGGCAGTCGCATTAAAGGGCATCACAGCGATCGAAGTCGCAGACGCTTTAATAGACGTATTTTCTCGCACGGGCGTTCCTCGAGAAATATTGAGTGACCAGGGCACTCAATTCACCTCAGCAATGATGGCTGAAACAATGCGTCTACTGGCGTGTAAACAGTTGTTCTCATCACCATATCACGCTCAGTCTAATGGTGCCGTTGAACGTTTCAACGGTACAATAAAGAAAATGTTAATTAAAATGGCCTCGGAACAACCCGACCAGTGGCCGCGTTTTCTAGCACCATTACTCTTCGCGTATCGCGAACTCCCACAAGAGAGTACGGGCTACTCACCGTTCCAACTACTATACGGCAGGCAACCTCGTGGTCCCCTTAAGCTAATAAAAGAAACATGGGTCAAGGGAGACACTGTGACCGATGGTAAAGATGTTCACACGTACGTAGCCGAACTACGTCAACGTCTGACCGAGACATGTCACTTAGCACAGGAAAACATTCGCGAAAAACAACCCCGATACAAGCGAAATTTTGACCGTACGGCTGTGGAACGTAACCTCGAACCAGGTCAGCTCGTATTACTCTTGCGGCCCACGCATAACAACCGCATGCAAATGCACTGGCGTGGACCCTACCGCGTTATTAAGCGTGTGAAGCAGAACGACTATAGCATACAGATAGGAAATAAGCAGAAAATCTATCACATAAATATGCTAAAGCGTTACTACGAACGCAGCGACGAACCGATACAAAACGTGAATGTCGCACTGATACAATTGGAAGACTCCAATTTCAGAACAGACATGATGTCCGCCGAAACCCAGCCTAACTCCGCAGTTACAGTCGATCAAGTCGAGATTGACTCAAATTTAACTGTCGAACAGCGCGACGCAATGTCAAAGCTCTTACACAGACACGCGCGCATATTCACCGACCAACCGGGCCACTCAGATTTGGTTGAACACCGCATCAAACTTTTAAGTGACAAACCGATACGCTTAAAACAGTACCCACAGAAATATGAGAGCACAAAGTACATAGCAGAACAGGTGCGTGAAATGCAAAAACCGGGCGTGATTGAACAGTCAATCTCCCCATATTCATCACCGGTCGTCTTAGTTAAAAAGAAAGACGGTACGCTTCGTTTTTGTGTGGACTACAGACAGTTAAATGAGATAACTGAATTCGATGCGGAACCTATCCCAAATCAGGACGAATTATTCGCAAAACTAACTAAGGCACATTACTTTTCGAAGTTTGACATGTGCAAAGGGTACTGGCAACTGTCAGTTGCTATTGACGACAGACCAAAAACAGCATTCCCAACTCCGCTAGGCTTATTTCAGTTTTGCCGACTACCGTTCGGACTAGCGAACGCACCCGCAACATTCGCGCGCTTCATGCGAAAATTACCGTTAGAGAGCGTTGATGCATTGAATTTCTTTGATGACATTCTGGTAGCAACAGGAACATGGGACCAACATTTATCCTCAGTGGGTGGTCTACTTGACATTCTCGAGCGCCATAGATTGACCGTTAAACCCTCCAAAGTACGCGCGGGCTTTCAAGAGATTGAGTTTCTTGGCCATATCATAAGTGACGGACAAATAGGCCCAAATCTAGACTTGACTGCAGCCATTCGTGACATGACCTTACCGACTACAAAGAAACAGGTCAGGGCAGTTTTGGGGCTAGTGGGGTACTACCGAAAATTTGTCCCAAACTTCAGTACGCTTCTTAAACCACTGACGGACTTAACTGGGAACAAACAACCCACGAAAATACGATGGACGGCAGAGTGTAGCACCGCCCTCGAAAAAGTGAAGGACATCTTGACCAGTAAACCCGTCCTACAGTTACCAGACTTTGACAAAAGATTTATTGTCAGGACCGACGCATCAGACGAAGGCCTCGGTGCCATACTTCTCCAAGAGACAGATGACGAATACCTACCGGTAGCATACGCGTCTAAGAAACTGTTAGATCGTGAGACACGGTATTCTACGATTGAAAAAGAGTGCTTAGCAATCGTATGGGCACTCAAGAAATTTAGTGCATATCTGTACTCTAAACCATTCATCCTGCAGTGCGATCATAAGCCGCTGACATATCTGCGCACTAGCATGTATGATAACGCTAGGCTAACTAGATGGACACTCCTGCTACAGGAGTATAGCTTCGTTGTTGAACACATCGCGGGCAGAGAAAATTCGGGTGCCGATGCATTATCCCGGCATGCCATAACCGCAATATAAACAAGAGAGAGGATAGTCTCTCCACAGATGCGCATATAATTCCTGTGGAGACTATCGTGTGAAATAAAATTTTTTTGTTCCTATTTGATTTCCACTCTGTGAGCTCCAATCAATTTTAAGAAGGGGGTTGTCACAGGAAATGAGGGACAGAAATTATATTTTATTTCATTTTAAAAAACCGCTAACAAAACTAATTGAAGTAATCCGAGTTTTGTTATTTTTCGTATGTAGCATGTAACTTCCAGTAACGATCACCTAAGATCTCTTTAGTAGACAGACGTTCGTGACGCAGTGTGTGTTAATATATCATATTGAATATATGTATTAGTTTATGAAGGATATGTATATTAAATGATTGGGACAACTGCGTAGTACGAGTCACGTGTTGTTGACGAGAGAAATGGCCAGTGCGCATTAGAATTGACCACAGAAAAACGTGCATCACGATTACCACTATATATCCAAGGCAAAAATCATGTCACAGGACATAGCTTCTGGAAGTTTTGGAAACCTTCAGTGAAAGCTATATAAAGAGGCAAAATGAAGACTTTACTCTCAATGTTGAAAACGTCGATTCGTCTGAAGCCAGTCTAACTTCACGTTATGAATTATCTCATGTACAGAGATTTCATAAAGGAAAGCTGCAAGAATCTCTTTCCATCCGTTTTCCATCCGTCTGATGCCATATATTGAGTAACGAGGCAAAATTACTCAGTATAATTGTTGGCAAAGTGGAAAGTTCGCTGTCAAGAAAAACCCATGCATGCGACGCTGGTTGTATGCAGTTAACGACACGAGGGACCAACTTGTTCTTCCCCCTGTCTGAGTTCGTTTTGGCAGTCTATCCCGCGAATCGAGAGGCTAGCACCGTGATCGTCTCACAGACATATCCGGATTTCTACACTCAATGTAATGCGACGACACATCCCACTGGACGACTCCACCCGATAATGCTCAACGTCGTTGGGATGTCCGTTTCCACGACAACCGATACAACGACAAATTATCGAGGCTGACAACAGTCAGCTAAATTTCAGATTTCTCCCCAGTGATAATCTGAAAGTGGTGCCTAGATTCTGCAGAATCTTCACCTGTAATGCGACGCCTCAATTGCGTGTGATCTTCACTTTGAAGTGCCGCTTATAAGTGACGTGTGAGATTACGTCATCTCCTTGGAACTCTGACATTAATAGTGAGTAATAATTAGCACGGCTAACGCGCACATACTTAAGTCTAGGACTCTTAAGAAAATGAACACTATTATATCGTTTGCAAAATAAGAACTCTAATGTTAAAAGTAATGCTTATTTTACATGTCAACTATTGTTAAAGCGGCCCCATTTGCCGCATAAGAATTGTGTAATTAATCTTTATTTTATATTTTTGAATTTCATCATTTTCATCTCCCCTTATTTCCCACAGAGTGTATGACATTGGAAAGTTGAATGAATGATTAATCACTGTGCGAAAGAGTAGTGCCCCTTTTAAATCGGGAAATAAATAACCTGATTTAAACATCTTTCAACTCTCTTGTTATTCATAGTTTTTGAGAGGGACGAAAGAATTTGTACTATTGTTTTGCACCGTTCGTCTGTTCGTCCATTTATTCACATTTATGATACACACTCACAACACACACCGCCAATAAAACGTTCCTTGGCATGACATTAATAAAGTGGGCCCCACCCAAACATCAATGGAGTATGTCATGTGTGTCTATGTAACAACTTGACGCGACGTAGTACTGGCACACGTCACGGGCTTTTCTTGGAGGTGCACCGGAGCAGGCTAAAAATAGACTTCACCCCTTGCATCTCTAACTTCTGCTCGGGTCGGCTTGTAACGAGCCCTCACGTTTTGTGACAGTTATAAATAGTAATGATCTACTCACATATCTTGTTGATACTTAGCTATAATAAAATATGAATGATCAACAGAATAATGGGTTGGAAATACACCTATATCATTTTCTGTAAAAAGTAATATTTAATAAAAAATATTTAATAGCCCCTTTTGCTGCTGGCAGCTAAGAATAAATATGTTTAGTCAGAGAATGCAGTATTGAATATCTATAAAGCATTTGAAATTTTATGTTGCAGTATTTCTGTTTATTTTGTTGAAATTATTAATTAGCCTACATTACATTTTTTCTTAAGAACAGCTTAGGTGTTTGGTTATAGCCCAGTTGAATTTAATGCCTTTGATAGTATACAAGAAATTTGTCCACATTTGATGAATTTGATACCTATGAATAGTATATTAGTCATTAGACTACATTGCAGTTTGGTACCTATGAATAGTATATTAGTCATTAGACTACATTGCAGTTTGGTACCTATGAACAATTGGTAGATATGAGCTGTGATGCCTATGTATAGCATTGATGAATAATTATAGCCCAGGTGTGAATTTGACTCCTGTTTTATTTTGTTTTGCAAAATTCTGATGAAAGTAAGGAATACCATTTCATTGAAGCTTTTTTTTGTGTTTCTGAATCTCTAGAGAGGGTGGTCCCAAGGCAAAAAGCCAGTCTCTAAATGTGCAGTCTTCCCATTCACATCTTTCTTCCTCAGCACCACAACCTCGTGGACAGATTGTGTCTGCCTTAGCACGCAACATTGAGTCACAACTACAGGTTTGACAATATGTTGAATATTTAGTCACAAAAGCTGTCTGAATGTATGTGGTAATACTTTAGTAGACAAGTGATGTCATTCAAGATGTAATCATGTTATATGAAAACAGATTATACAGCCTAGTTAATGCTTTAGTGTTACTGGAAATATTCTTATAATGAAATTGAAAATGGCCTAAATTAATTATTGTTTTGTCTTAATTTCTTGATTTAGTTTGATATTAATGTTTTACCTTTTTAATAACCTATTTGCATTCATTTGTTTGTCAAGAGAATTTCAAATTATGTGTAAAATGTGAGAATGTTGGTCTCACTGAATATCTTAGTGTAAGTCATTGATTTTATCTGTTTTAAAAGTTAATAAATAATAATGTTTAATTCTTCTAGGGACGAAAGCAGGATAAGCCATTTGGGGGTGTGGACGTTATGTCAACTGTAAAATCACAGAATAAAAACATGGCTGTCCTGGTGAGTAAAATTAAATCTATTTTGTAAAATGGAAGAGATGAGTCTTTCCCAGTCTGATTTATGTTAGGTCTTCTATTAGCAGTTTGATGTCTTTTAACAACCTGACTTGTGCTTAACAAAAAAAAACAAAACAAGTTTAAATGAAACATGGGAACAAACAGGTTGCCAGTCTTTAAATTGTGCTAATCACAATTTAGCACTGGTCACATTTGCATTTTGTAAGTTATACAACAGTTATACAATTGCTGCATGTTAGCAATTATTTTTATTTTTAAAGCAAAACTCTAAATGCAATGGCTTATACTTGCTTTGCAGGAAGACTTTGATGATGAAAGTGACTGGGATGAGGTAGAGGAAGACGTGAAGCCACCACAGAGGTTAGTGTAGTCAACACTTTGTTTTATAACATGCTTACAGAATGGTTTGGGGCTTCAGTCAGATACATATTTTTTTAAAATTACAAATACATTTATGTTAATCTTAACAAAAGTCAGCATTATTGGTTTGTTATCATTCACACTGTAAGTTCAAGCTACTTTCGATGTTTGCCCAGCACATTATGAAGGACAACAAAAGTATGAGAGGTTACCATATATGCTCAAGTGTAAGTTGATCCATATAAAAGTCAAACCCCAAATTGAAAGAAATAAAAATCTTCCCAAATTGAAAACCTGCTTATAAGTCTAAATTAAATGTCAGGAATAGATTTTTCACTAATTCTAAAGAAAATGGATGGACATAAATGTCCATTGCCATGAATTGTGTATGAGCAACACATTCTGCATATAATATTGATATTAGTTGTACTAATATTGATATTAGTTGTACTAATTCAATAATTATTTGAATGAAATGTGAAGTATACAGCTTAGGATCCATGCTAGTTCACTGATTTTCAAGGGAAAGAGTAAATGTGAAGTATACAGCTTAGGACCCATGCTAGTTCACTGATTTTCAAGGAAAAGAGTAAATGTGAAGTATAAATTTTACTACCCATGCTAGTTCACTGATTTTCAAGGGAAAGAACAAGGAAGACAATGCTAAAACAGGATAAGGATGCTGTGCATCAAAACACTACTACATTTTGTTTTAAAATCAGTACATTGATTTCATGCATTGCTGGCTGTGAAACATAAATGATGAACCTGTCGATGGATTGAAATGTAAAATCAGACTAAACTGTGCCCAATGAACAGCAAGTGGTCATCAAAGGCAAAACTGATAGTCCAAAATAAGGGACTGAGTAAATCTGTGACTTGACTGGAATTATTATCCAAACTAGTTACAAAGCAATGATTATTTAAAAAATAAATAATATTTTTTTTCATAGAATATATTTTTATTTTATAATTCCTGCCAGTCTTATTCAGCTTGGTATTGTTCAGTCATTTTGTCTGATTTTACACCTAACACATTTTCATGTTAAATCGTTGAAGTTTACAATCGTTTGAACTCACCATTTCATTTGTAGATCAGGTTTTTTTTTGACTTTGCATCTTGCTTGACTGATATGTGTTAGTGTGTTTCTTCAAATCTATGTTGTTATTTTATATAAATCTAAGCAACATTTCTGTTATCATTACTTTATTTGTGCATTAAGTATTCAAAAATGAAATATGTTGGCATAAAATTTTTAAAATGTTCCAGATGTGTGTATGCATAAGTTATAATTGAATGGATTATCCAGGTACTGGAAAAGTTGTATTTTTATACATTCATCATTGCTATATCTTACAGCATTCTTTATATTTTATTCAAATATATTTAGGAAAGTGAGTGGTAAAGGTGGACCTGGGGACACAGACATGTCAACAAATACATTAGGAACTAGCCAGTGGGGCTCTGCATCTAAAGGTATGGCTTTCTTTTGTCTTTAACTTTAAAGATATATTCATTGTACAGCGTTCTGCTTGCTTTTGTAGAACAGAGGGTAAGATATTTCTTTGGTCTTTTGCTCTTGAATAAAACATTTTTTGCTTTTATTTAAGTACTATCTTAATTAGAACAAATGTTACGGTCTTTCTTTGGTCTAGTTTACAAGAAAGGGTATCGTTTTTCTTTGTCTTTAGCTTTCATTTACAAATTTTGTCTTGTTTAGAACAAAGAGTGAGGTGTTTCTTTAGTCTTTAGCCTTCATTTAGATACTGTGTCCTGTTTATAAAACAAAGGGTACAGTTGTTCTTTTTTTTTAGTCTTTAGCCTTCATTTAGATACTGTGTCCTGTTTATAAAACAAAGGGTACAGTTGTTCTTTTTTTTAGTCTTTTTCCTTCATTGAAAGATATGATATGTTGTACTGAATTCTGCAACTTTTGGGAACAGGTAAGATATTTCTTTAGTCTTTTGCATTTAAAGATATAATACATTGCACATAATTCTGCAGTTTTGTAGAACAAAGTGTGTAGTCCCTCTTCAGTCTTTTGCTTTGATTTAGATATGATACTTTGCATATAATTTCACATCGGGGTATACCTCTTGTGAAAAAATGAGAGGATTTTGCATATTGTACAAAATCTTCTGGGTTTGGGGTTAGTTTTTTGTTTTTTTTAAATTAAATTTATTTGACTTTCATACTTGCAGTTTTAATTATGCCTTTATTTTTATATCTTTATTAAAAATAATTGTGCAAATATGTTAAGGTTTGTATTTCCTGTTTTGACTACAAATAATATGTATTTTAAAAATAAAATTTCTCTTGGATGGAGAGGGCTTGTTGTGTCTGGAGAGACTGCTATCTTGTTCAAACATTCTGGAATGTGTCTTGCTCTCAGCACGAAATTCCTGCATACACAGTATAACAGAATCTGGGTTGAAGGCAAAGCTCCAAACAGTGGTTCCTTTTTGTTGTTGAAGATAAGCTACTACTGCTGTATGGTTGTCCAAAAGGATCATAACAGCTTTGTTCATAACTGTTCCCAAATGTTTTTCTGATTGGGAACAGGTCCTCTGAGTGATTCCGTAATGGGGAAGTAACATTGACAACCACCGTAACAAATTTGTGTCTATATTTTTGTGTTGATCCATTCTAAAAGATGTGAGAGGAGGGACTATCAACATGGTCTCTGGGGTCTCCTGCTTCCATCTAATACCTGTTGATCCAAAGACCTAAAAGAAGACGTGAGAGGATGGACTGTCAGTCAGCACTATATCAAAGGTCATGGAACACTACTGTCTCCATTGGGACATCAGGAAGTACTATATTGGTTAAGTACAGCCTGCCTAACACTGGCAAGTCTGTAACAGAGTTGAGTTTGCCTTAATTGTTAACAGTTCTATGGCTGTCAGTCTTAGTCTATGATATACATACAGTCTGTAAACTTTTCTCATTGTGAGATGGTCATTACTGATATTCTGCTCCTAATACAGCCTGTAAACTTCTCTCACTGGGAGATGGTTCTCGCTGTTATGCTGTTACTAATACAGCTTGTAAACTTCACTGACTATGAGATGGTTCTCACTGATATAGTCTGTAAACTTTTCTGATATGAAATGGTTCTCACTGTTATTTTATTACTGATATAATCTGTAAACTTTTCTGATATGAAATGGTATTCACTGTTATTTTGTTACTGATATAGTCTGTAAACTTTTCTGATTTGAAATGGTCCTCACTGTTATTTTGTTACTGATATAGTCTGTAAACTTTTCTGATATGAAATGGTCCTCACTGTTATTTTGTTTCTGATATGAAGTGGTCCTCACTGTTATTTTGTTACTGATAGCCTGTAAACTTCTCTGACTATGAGAAGGACATCACTGATATTCTGTTACTGATTGTGTCTAAAAGCCTGCATAAAATAAACATCTGAGCAGGTACTAAACCTGACTTTTCTGCATTTTTATTTTATTTTATTTTTTTTGTACATAGATTTTGCAAATTTTTGTCAAGTTGCCTAATCTACAGATAAAATCACTGGGTCCCTGGGTCTGAAGTAATATAATTCAAATAATTTTAAATGGCTGCTCAGATCAGAGGAGGTGTGAATGGTTCCATCACATTTTAATAGATGAGAAGTCGTAAAGTATATCCATTTCATATTCTGGCTGTTTCACTTCCGAGTTTTACTGGTAATAGATGAGAAGTCATAAAGTATATCCATTTCATATTCTGGCTGTTTCACTTCTGAGTTTTACTGGTAATAGATGAGAGATCTTAAAGAAATCCACTTCATATTCTGGCTGTTTCATTTATGAATTGTACTGTTAAAGACATAATACATTAATAAATTACTAAGGCTGGCTATATTAAGTGCTTATTATCCTTGACTATTCTGAAGTTACATTTTTATTAAAAATTAAATTAAAAAAAATAATAGAAAATTAAAAAAAAAATTTCTTTATCTCTTTGATTGCCTTCAATTAATTTTACTTTCTGAAAAAGTGTAGACCATTCATTTTCTTGCTATGTTTTTTGGGGGAATGTTTGTAATCTTTGTCATTTTCTTTCTTGGTATATGTCTTTGACATATTTAGTCTACATACATGCCATAAGGAATCAGAAAAAAGAGATATAATATTTGTTTTAAAATGGGGATTTTATTGTATGTTTTTAAAATATTAACTTCTAAGAATTATTTATTTATGAAGAATATATCTATCACATAAAATAAGTTTTTAAAAACCAGTAAACAATAAAATGTAAAAAAATCAATCAAGTAATCTGAAAGAAATTTGGTATATGGCAGTCAAATGGTATTTGACTCGTCTCTATTCTGTTCTTGTTTACTTTTAACTTCAAGTCTCATCCATTAAGAATCAAAGTTCTTTAACAGTCCTTTGTGTACATGTCAGTTTCCTTTCTTTCCAACAATTGTTTATTTAGGACTTTACAGATCCACATAACTTTGATCTGACTAAAGTAAAGTGAATGTGTGCTTATTTGTGAATTTTTAAATTTATATGTGTTAATTTGACATTTACAAGCCATTGTTTGAAATGAAAGAATCTTTACATGACAGAAATATTAAATAAACATATGAAGAGAAAATATATAAATTATATTGAATTTATATTGTATGTTTCTGCAGGGAAAATGAATTATTAATTTAGATGTCTCCTACAAAAGAGACAAAGAAGTCTTGCATAATTACTTTTTTATTTAATAGCACTTTTTGTTTAATTAATTTGTTTTTTATCTATTAAATGTCACCTCTTTAGCAAACACCTTTGAAAATACTTTAGATGACAAAACTTGAATGATTTATTTTTGTTGCTCAGTGCCAGTATTTTTGTCTTTGCTTGTAGGAGCCAGCACAGTAAAGCCAGATGCCAAACGGTCTACATCACGCAGCTCATTCGTCAGTGTCACTGACATCAGTTCAGATGAAGATATGAAAGTTGAAAACATTTAAATAATGTACTATTGTCCTTACATTATTTATAATAATTCATTTAGCAGTTTTAGAAACAACTGCCAGTACATATATTGGACAGTGTCTACTTAGTTCTTGGCCCTGATAATTACTGTTTGTTTTTAAGTCTTTGATACATGTAACTAACTAAATGTTACATAAATAAGACATTGTTTTCAACCTGACACTGACAATAACACCAGACATAGTATGTATTAGGTTTTGACTGTATTTTTATTAGTTTTGTTCCCTTTCATTTTGTTGACAGAGAGTGGTTTTCCTTCCTTGTAACATGTTGGAGAATTTGTATATCATCTTCAATTTCTTGAAATATATTTTCTAAGAGTGTGTCCAAAAACTATAACATTGCACTCAAACCAAAGTTTTTCAGATGTCATCTGATAAAATCCAAGTAAAGATGGATGTGTTTCATAACACCGTTGAACTGGATGTAATTAATGTGCCCTTCGGATAAGATGAAGTGGATTTCTCACTTACACATGTTTTAACTGGACTGAAATAATGTGTGAATGATTTCAACATGAGACAGATAATGTATCAGTCTTTAACACTTGTTTTAAGTTAAAACAAGCCTTAAACTTGTTAAAGATCTATTTACAAATAATGTTAGATTTGGTCTATTTTAACTTGACTAAAAGCGCCTTGATATTTTAAATTGTATTATATATTTTAGCTTTACTAGGAAAGCCTTGCTTGTTTTTTTTACTTGTTATATGTGCAAACATGACTTTCAATAATGATTTTTAAATTAACAGGTGTTCTAAACTTTATCCAATTTTGATTGTTAGAATCAAGTATTTGCGCCACAAGAAATATTTGTATTTGAAGAATCAGAAGTATTGTACCTCAGTACTTTGCATTTTATGAACCATTTTGTCAAATACTTGAAAGTTAATATGTATTAGATTATATATTTACATTTTTTTAAATTGCAGATGTAATTGTATTTGATGTGTTTGTATTCTGTAAGCTTAGATAACATGGAAAACAGATGTAATTGTATGTGATGTGTTTGTATTCTGTAAGCTTAGGTAACATGGAAAACAGGAAATTCAGTAATATTTCTGGTTTGAAAACGGAGGTTATCTTTTAAAATATGATATTGTTATCTTTAAAATATGATATTGTTGTGTGTTTGAGTATTTGAAACTCAAAACAGCATAGTCCATACCAGTTTGTGTGCCTTTTGCAGTTTATTTAAAACTGAGAGATAAAAAGTAACATATCCAACTCTTAATGGGAAAAATAGCCACAAACATATCAAATTCATGAACCCGTCCTGTATCTACTGATTTTAAACATAATGTTTGCATTTTTTGTCTATTTTCAGAGATTAATGTGCCTATTGCACATAAAGAGATTTATAATTATCAAAAGCAACAGAAACTTCATTGTATTTTGTTTTAAAATTTCCGTCCATAAAATTGGAATATCAAAATAACTGCCATTATTAGTTAAAAATCTTTGCATTGGTATTATATAAACTGGCATTCTCAGTTGTCTAGTTCCTAGATAGTCATCAGGTCAAATCGTGCATATCTCCAGCTGATCAAATTTAATAAACAGATCTTCAAGCAAAATTTTGGTAAACTTAAAATGTTTAATTCAAATTCTTCTCTGTCAATATTCCCTATAAAAAGATTCTTTATCTTGTAGACTTAGAATTGTCAGTGTAATTCTTCTCTAACATTTGACATATAAAGATTCTCTTAATTTCCTTTTGTGGGCTCGGCAGAATATTGTAAAATAAATTTATATATTTCAAAAGCACACAAAATGTTTACTGACTGAAAACAGTTTTGTTGTTTATGTTACCAAATTTGTAAAGATATTTTCCTCTAAATGCTGTCAAAACTGTACATTTTTGTATAATTTTTCAGTAATAATTTTTAAAAATCTGATGGATAAACATCTGTCTATAGACATTTTAGAAGTGCATTGATTTTACTTGTTAATCTGTAGTTTATAATTATTATCTCATACTTTTCTACCAGTCTTGATGACTTAACTCATTATATTCATCTGGTTTAGTTGTATATATTTTTTTTTTTTTACAGAATGTTTTGAATGTGCATTTTTGTATAAACAGTTGAGCAACTATAATTTTTAAAAAATCCAGGTTGTCAGGTAAATATGAAAATTGTTTAATGTCCAAGTTATCACTTTTTTATTTAATGAAATCCTATATTTTATGTATTTAAGATGTACAATTTCACTTGATAATTTTTTTAAAATATATATTTCTGCACTGAAAAATGAAGATTGCATTATTTTCAGATCTGCAATTGATTGTACAGTTATAGGTTCATTTTTGTTTTGTTTTGTATAAAATTTTCCCACCAGAATGTTTATAACAGTTTTGGAAAAGACTGTACTATACCTCTTGTAAAGTCATTTTGACTCTAGTACATTTTTACACATTTTTCTGTGGAGAGTTTATTTCTTTGTGTGTGGAAGACCACTTTACTTATTTTTACATTTAATTGACAGTCAAAGACTAAATATGGTAACATATCATATTTACAAAGTCTCCCACCTAAAGGTTGTTTACAACAGTTTTAATATCAAGCCTTTTGGCTTAAGTATAATTTTACACATGTATCTGTAGAGTGTTATTTCTTTTGGGGAAAACCCATGTACTTATTTTTATTATAAATTGGCCAGTCTTAGACCAAATATAGTAAAACATCTTTACAAAGTCTCCCAACTAAAGGCTGCTTATAAGATTTTGAAAAAAATCAAATTATGTATAAATATATAGACCATTTAACTTTAAGTATATTTTTCAGAATTTAGTATTATTTGTATTTTAAATTGCAGTAAAAGCTTGATATGATGTACAGTAAAAACTTGATGTGACATACAGTAAAAGCTTGTTATGATGTACAGTAAAAACTTGATGTGACATACAGTAAAAGCTTGATATGGAGTACAGTAGAAGCTAGTTAATGGTGTACAGTAAAAGTTTGATTTATAGTGATCTACCTTAAGATGTTCCACTGTTGTGACATACTATTTTCTTCTTTACTTTCCTAATGACACTTCCACAATTAATGAACTGTCACTCCAGGAAATCAGTGGTAAGTTTCATGTTAACAGTTGACATACAGCACCAAATATTCTTTGATATTTCTTTAGTTCTGTTTTTTATTGTGAGTGCTGCAAAGTAAGCTATAACCCAATTTGCAACAGTTTATATTTATTTCTATAAATCTTCTCATATGTAGCATTGTTTTTGTGATTCAATTTGCAATAGATTTCTTTATATCTGATTTCTAGGAATCTACTCCTCCCCAATAGCCTTCTACATAGCATTGTTTCTGTTATTCACTTTGCAACAGTTTACCTATAGTTCCTTATATATCATTGTTTATGTGTCTCACATTGTAACAGTTTACCTATAGTTCCTTATATATCATTGTTTATGTCTCACATTGCAACAGTTTACCTATAGTTCCTTATATATCATTGTTTCTGTTATTCACTTTGCAACAGTTTACCTATAGTTCCTTATATATCATTGTTTATGTCTCACGATGTAACAGTTGACATCTGATTTCTAGATATTTACACCAACCCTGTAGTTCCATTTATAACATTGTGTGATCTACTTTGTCTTACTTCATATTATGTTTTCAGACTTCTCATTACTATGTTTTCACTGTATTTCAGTTTTATTGATTAAAAACAAAAAAGCAAAACAAAATAATCTCCCCCCCCCCCCACAACAAAGAACTAACTTTTTTTTTTAAAAAGTAAAATGTCTGACAGACTTTAAAAATGACAGCAAAACTGATGCAACACTTGCATATTTCATCTTGTAAAAGTATTCTAGTGGCCTTGATAAAAATGCTTTCTATGCATATATTTTCTGGATTCAGTTTTTTTTAATATGTGTTTGTTTTGTTTTACCTGTTGTGCTGAAGCATTTAATAGTTTGAAGACCCAAGTTGTACTGAATTGAAATAGGTCTCAGTCTTGAAAAGTGCATCTGTAGGCTGCATAATGAAATAGGTGTTTTTCTGTGCTGGAATGGTACTCACACACCTTGTATTTGAGCAGAAGATCTGAAGTGTTGTGTATTTGAATCTTTGAAAAATAGATCTATTGTTTCTTGGTTTCTGAAATAGATGTCTGGCAGTTTTGACGAACAGATTTTCTTTTCTGAATGTCTAGTCTGCATTTGAAGAAACTTTCATTGAACATTTGTAATAATTTGTCATAACCCCTTTAAAATTGCATCTTTTATAGTAAGATAAGAGTTAAATATTTCACTTGGGTAGCATTTTTTTGAGGATACAGTCTATGGTAAGAGGTATATTAGAAAACATTAGGGATTGACAGTGTATGTTAAGAGTAATATCAGAGAACATTATTAGGGATGATTGACAGTGATAGCTACAGTTAGATGAAATCATTGCTATGAATGAAACCATTGTTACTCTGAGTCACCTAGCAAATATACTATTTGACATGAATAGCTGCAGAAAGAAATCAATATCAGCATCTTTATTGGCGAAACAGATTTGTTTGGGCAGTAGGTAATATTGATTTCTTTTAGAGGAAATAGATAGGTTTGTGAAACTCTTAATGCCTTTGTTAATAATTGTTAAAGCTATCAGATGCATTTGTAGACTTCTTAAAGGGATTTTTCTTTGGCAATCTAATATAATTGTAATCTGGACTAAGTAAACAAATGAGAAGGCAAACTCTAATATCAACATGAATATTTAAAAAATAGACATAGATTTCATCTCTCAAAATGTACTATTTGCATTTGCAAAAAGTAAACTTGAATAAGCACAGACGATCAGTTTTGATGGAAAGTGTTAAGTAAAACCACACTATTTTGGCATGAATTAAATGTAAAATATTGGATTAAGTATCATTTAGAGGTAGTGTGTTTTGTTGGTTATTGCCTCATGTCTATTAACATTACACTTGAATGTCTAGGATTGAAATTTGAAGAGCAACTTTAATACATAGATGCATGAGAATACATGAAATGAAATTTCATGGTCAGGAAAAATAGACTGAGTCAGTAGAAGGTATTTATGCACTGAGTGGGTCAGTAGAAGGTATTTATGCACTGAGTGGGTCAGTAGAAGGTATTTATGCACTGAATGGGTCAGTAGAAGGTATTTATGCACTGAATGGGTCAGTAGAAGGTATTTATGCACTGAGTGGGTCAGTAGAAGGTATTTATGCACTGAGTGGGTCAGTAGAAGGTATTTATGCACTGAATGGGTCAGTAGAAGGTATTTATGCACAAGTGCTTACTCCCTTTCAAGGGCTGTGTTTATTTACTTTGCAGTTTCTGTAGGAATACTTTGGCCAGTATTTCGAATAACATTTTTGCAATATTACAGCTAATCGAAAACAGTCTTCTTGCTACCAACCATTGATATTATATAATTTATAAATGCTAACTAGGGTTATGTTATTTTTTAGTTTACATGTTATTACACAGTACAGTGTGATTTTTGTTTAAGTTAGTCAGTATTGTTATATATTGATAACAAAACCTAGTGTCTTTCGAATTTAATTATTATTGATTGTTATGTATTAAGAATAATTAGGACTCTATAAAGTAATCATCTTTGATGGTTCAGATTCTTGACAATGTATTGATGTTAGATTGTAACTTAAATCACATTTTGGATAACTAGTAACAGTAATGGCAAGTTTAGTTTTGATTTTCATGCACATCACATGACATATTTATAGTTATCTGAATCCTTTGCTTCAGATAAATAGGCTTGTAATTTGATTTAGAAGAAATGGGCATATTCTCTCTTGATTAGGATAATTGTAGCCAACATGATCTAGCATAATTATGCTTTTTGTAATTTAAAAGTATCTGTATTTACAATATTTGTTTACTTTCTGTCCTTGCATTGAACTTTCGTAGATAGTGTGTTTTATTATTCCAGTGATTTATTGCATATTTTCTGTTTTGACACTGGTGCTTCTTGTGAAAGTCACATGACTAGATCCATTGTACTCTTGCGTGTTTGTGATGTTAAATGCATAAATGATATTTTGTTTTTTGTATTTTGTAAAATGCATATTATGGTAAAATATTTTGTGATAGAGCTCCATTAACCATACTCGCTTAGTTTTTTTTAAAAAAATATTATGTTCTTTTAAAAAGTTTATTTGGTGCAGGGAGTGATAATCTGTATTGCATTCTCATGGTGTAAATTTATTACTGTTTATTGTACAAGTTTCACGATGTTGTGTTGCAAGCACATGGGTTTGCTGACATTATTTTTCTTGTTTTCTAAGGTGAGGGAGATTATCTAATTTCTTCTTAACTCTCTGCATTTTGATCCGTCCAATTCTTGCAAGAGATTACAATTTTAACTCTTTTTTTTTAAAATCTAGGTTTAGTTGAATATTTTTTGATGTACAGAACTTACTCATGTTTATCTGACATTTGGCTGTTATAGAAGCAGAAATTAGACTTTTTTCTAGCAGGGTATTTCACCACTTTCTTTCTCAATTTATACATATATATTTTCTTTTAAATTCAGTGTTTCCACACATTTAAAAAGAAATTAAGTTAAAATGATATTTTACAAAATTTTAATTCATTGTTTAACATGTATATTTTCCTCACACTTTTTAGTCAGTATCCTATCTTAGCATATTATACTTGAAGACAATATCTTTGAACTATAGGATACTGGCAACTCATTTACTTTACTGTTACATTTAATATTGTAGTCAGTATCCCATCTTAGCATATTATACTTGAAGACAATATCTTTGAACTATAGGATACTGGCAACTCATTTACTTTACTGTTAACATTTAATATTGTACTTTATTCTATTTTATTCTAATCTTCATCTAGAGAAACTTTGCTCAGAAGTTAACTTGAAGTTCAGATGTTTGCAAATAATTCATTTTCCTTAGTGATGTGATCTAGTGTAGATTGCTCATCAATCTATTCCAACCAGAGTCTAGAGAAAGTTTGATGAAAAGATTATTATTTAGATTTATTTTATCAGTATTAGCTTGTTAAAATCCATAGAAATCCATAATACATTAAATGGAAATAGAAATGAAAAAAGTAATAACACTATTCTATATAACTTTCTAAAAATCTCTGCTTTTATTTCTCTTATTTTTGTGTAATATATTTGCACATTTCTCTCTCTCTATATATATATATATGTATATTTCTTGTATCTCTTGTCTCTGCTCTGTCTAAAATCAAGGTTAGGTTCGCAAGTAATTGCTCAACCCCAGAAATTGTAGTTGTTCACTGTTAAGTCTAGCACATTGGACATAATAATCTATCTTTGATTTTGTTGAAACTATTTTGACCACCCACTGAATTTGTGTAATTTTATCATATCTGTTGGAAATTCTGGTATACAGTTGTTTGTTTGTTTGTTTATTTTTTTTTCTTGATGATGAATGTAGGGGGCGCTTCCGGCTTCCACATTTTTTTTCTTATTGAGGGAAATGAAAGCTAGTTATTAAATGATGATGAAAAGATGAGATAAGTGTTTACATGCTCTCATTGGCCTTTCTCTCCCAGTCTTGGTGTTAATTTCCATCTCTTGAAATCCAGTTATTTGTTGCTGTATTTCGCCATCCTGTATACTTACTATTTTCTTGGTACGTCTTCAGAAGGTCTTAATGTTTTTTTAAAAATATCCTATTGAAATAGAGAAAACTGGTTTTTCTTCGAAGCTGTGTAGACCTTGCAGAGAGAATAGAGAAAACTGATCTTTGGTCAGATGTCTTTTAAAAAATTAATTTTGTTTTTAAAAGATTTTTCATGCGTAAACTTGTGTACACTGTAACAGTAGTTGTTAATTATTTTATTATAATTTTTTCTGAAGGTTGTTTTAATATACAAACTAATAGAAGGTTTTGCATTTTAGAATACAACTAAAACTGCTATTTATTTTACAGGCTAATATTTTAAATACAGGCAAAACAGTTATGTTTTACAGGCTAATACTTTAAATACAGGCAAAACAGTTATGTTTTACAGGCTAATACTTTAAATACAGGTAAAATTATGAGTCATTTTACAGGCAATTACTTCAGAACAGATTAAACTATGATAGTGATTTTATATACACTTTGTTCAATTTGAGAGTTGAAGGTAACCAGTTATATTAAAAGTATCTGATCTATTGTGTTGAAGAAAAGAAAATATATCAGGCTGCATATTTGTAGATTTTGAAGACGTCATCCTGACATAATAGCTTTCTGTCCCAAGATGTTTTATTTTGCAGTGTGCAAACATGTTTATGTTTACCTTTTAATACATTTAAATGGTTCTACTTCATGTATAGACATGTTCATTTTTTTGACTCTTTGATATGGGTGAAATTGTCATGGTTGTGTCTGTGATGACTTTATGGATAAAGTGGAATTGATGTTTATATGGCCTGTTAGTATATTGTTGACTTTTAGTATAGATATCCTTTATTGGAGCAATATAGTTGGTGTTAATTAAAATATGATTGTTCCTTAAGACACCTATTAAGTAGAAACAAGAAATCAAAATGTTTTAGATGGAAGATTTTAAAACTAATAAAAAGATATAATATTGATTTCAAAGTTTTATCTGCAATTAATTTAGTGATTTTAAATGTGATGAGCAGGAGGATGCAAAAGGTTAGCATTCAAATTCTTGGTTTTGATGTATTCATTTCTTTATTACTTTCTTTCAGCTATCTTTGTCTTTTTCTATTATCTCTTATTTCTTTCAGCTATCTTTGTCTTTTTCTATTACCTCTTATTTCTTTCAGCTATTTTTGTCTTTTTCTATTATCTCTTATTTCTTTCAGCTATCTTTGTCTTTTTCTATTATCTCTTATTTCTTTCAGCTATCTTTATCTTTTTTTCTATTATCCTTGCATTTCTTTCAGCTATCTTTGTCTTTTTCTATTATCTCTTATTTCTTTCAGCTATCTTTGTCTTTTTTTCTATTATCCTTGCATTTCTTTCAGTTATTTTTGTCTCTTTTTCTTTTTTGGCAAAAGTTACTCCTTGTTCTACTGATGTCTTGCATACAAAACTCTTTATAATATCAACTCTCTCTCCCAATATTATTTTTCCTCTTTGATACATCACAGGCACTCGCATACAGACACTATAATATCAACTCTCTTCCATTATAATTATTATTTTTCCTCTTTGATACATCACAGGCATTCGCATACAGAACACTTTATAATATCAACTCTCTTCCATTATTATTTTTCTAGTTGATACATCACGGCACTCGCATAGAGACACTATAATATCAACTCTCTTCCATTATTATTTTTCTAGTTGATACATCACGGCACTCGCATAGAGACACTATAATATCAACTCTCTTCCATTATTATTTTTCTAGTTGATACATCACGGCACTCGCATAGAGACACTATAATATCAACTCTCTTCCATTATTATTTTTCTAGTTGATACATCACGGCACTCGCATAGAGACACTATAATATCAACTCTCTTCCATTATTATTTTTCTCGTTGATACATCACTGGCATTTACATCAGATTTTCATTTAAGAGCTATGATAGTGCAAATATTTGCTTGTTCTTAGAAATTAAAAAATACACACTATGCAATGTAGAAACATAAAAATCTACATGATTACAGGATTCCACTTAAAATGGTGACATTGTTATTTATACCTGGTCAGTGTTCCCCCCAAAAAATTAAATTATTATATTTTTACATTTTTATTTAATTGAATATTATAATAATATGATAATATTGTACAGTAATAATTTTCCTCCCAAGATAGTAATGACAGTAGTGTTCCCATTTGCTAAAACAAATCATTGTAGTTAACTAGAAGTTATAGAACTTTATAATTGGGTCTCTATCTGTGGGATGCTGCAAGTTAGACATTCATAACTGAAGGAGTACCTTCATACATATAAGTATTCTACATACAATTCAGTTAATAAATTTGACAAATTTAAAACACAATTCAATTAATAGATGACTCTGAAGAATTTACAACAAACATTGTATTTTGTTTTTAATTTCCATATTCTCTTTTTTAATTCATTGCTAAAAAAAGTATGGACTTTTCTGTCATACAATGTAAATCCAATTTTTTCACCACAATGCTTCACATATTAAAACCAAAGGCAAAGAGCCTATATCATATAAACATCGCTACATTAGTAGCATCCAAGGTAAAATTTACAGGTAAAGGTAAAACTATAGTATATGATGATGGACTTTTGTTTAAAGTATTCACACAATGCTTCAAATGTAAGAAAAACGTAAATCTGTCATGCTTGAAGGGAGCATTTATATTGTATAAATATTACTATATTATCTTTAGTAGCATCCAAGGTTACTATTCTCTAAAACATCTTCCTTGAAGAATCATGACAGATGCTCTGGAAGACCATGAAGGAACTGTCAGTATTGGAGGCAGAACAACAAACTTACACTTTGCCGATGACAATGATGGCCTTGCAGGAAATGAGGAGCTAGCTTGGTGGAAAAACTGGACAGGACAGCTACTGCTTTTGGTATGGAAATCAGTGAGAAGACCAAATTGATGACCAACAACACCATGGCACTGGCAATGACATCATGATTGGTGATCAGAAATTGGAAATAGTTAATAAATTCAAGTACTTAGGAACCATCTTGACAGATGAGGGATCAAAGCCTGAAATATATCCCAGGATTGCGATGACAATAACAGCAATACCAACAAGGCTGATGACAGTTTGAAAAAACAGAAACATCTCAGTCAGCTTAAAGATCAGACTGATAACTCTTTGGTTGTATCTGTGTTTTTATATGCCTGCAAGTCATGGACCCTCACAGTGGATCTCGAAAGGAGGATACAAGCTGCTGAAATGAGATGCTTTTGAAGATTGCTTGGCATTTCATATAGAGATCATGTCATGAATGAGGAAATAGAATTAGGCAAGCCATTGGACCATATGAAGAGCTATTGGCCACTGTGAAAAACTGCAAAATGAAATGGTATGGACATGTCACATGATCAACAGGGCTTGCCAAGATAATCATGCAAGGTATTGTGCAAGGAGGGCGAAGGAGAGGAAGACAGAGGAAAAGATGGGAGGATAACATCTCAGAGTGGACAGGACTGAAACTGAGCAATACGGTAAGATTAGCAGAGAACAGAATGGAATGGAGAAAACTGGTTGTCAGGTGGATAGATAGATAGAAGGTTACAATTTACAGGTAATATCCACAATAATATATGTTAATGAGTAATAGCCAGCATGAGTTTCGCAATCTGAAATAACTTATTGGTCATAGGAAGACCTGAATACAGTAAGGTTCAGCATAGGACATGAACACTCCATATAAGAATGAACACTCAGCATAGGACGTGAATACTCAGCATAGAATATGAACACTCAGCAGAGGATATGAACACTCAAGCAGATATAAACACTCTGTATAGGAATGAACATTCAGAATAGGACATGAATACTCAGGATATGAACACTCAGTACAGGACATGAACACTCATCAAAAACATTGACACCAAATACAAAACTTAGAAAGAACAACCAAACATGATGTAGCTACATAAAACAGTTATCAATCTGAACAATTTTCTCAAAATTAATAGCAAAGGTAAATAAAGTTAAGATTTAGAAGTGTTTCTAATATTGAATCATATTTCAGAACAGTACATTATGTTTAAAAACGATGACATACCAATAAATCACAGTATCTGTAAACATTTCAGAATAGACAACCAACTCATAAGTCTTATAAAATTCAGAGCATGCTCATTCAAAATGGGAAAAAAAAACTTTCTTCATGTGTAGGATTTGCTGCAGTAAATTGCAAATGCTCACACCCCCACCCTTAACAATTACACCTCATAAAGAATAATTAGTCAAGTAAAATAGCTGTTTTACACTTTTCCAAAAAGCTGCTGGTCAAATTTTAATACCATTTTATCTATTACTGAATGCAAAAATGTCTATCAATATAAAAAAAATATTTATGAAGCTGAATATCTGAATGTATTTACCAAAGTTTAGCACTTGAAGGGTATTATGTTTTATCATCTACCTGAATTTTCAAAAATAACTAAAACTTAAATAATTTTAGGTGTGATTAATGCAAAACAACAAATTAATCAAAATTGATACTTATAAGTCAATCAACCAACAGGTAAGAGTGTGTGTGTGTGTGTGTGTGTGTGTGTGTGTGTACATATCATATACAGTAGTCATACAACTGAAATTTATTAAACAATAATAAATTTAAAAGATTAAATAGATATATTAATGCATAATTTTACAAAAGGGTTACATAAAAAATGTCAGTCAATTTAAATCATACCCTAAACTGTCTTTAATAATATTTCCTTGTCCTTTACAAATTGTTCTTTACCAGTGCCTGTTTATTTATTTTTTTCTTACTTTTCTTAATGCTGGCCATGCAAATCTGTATGGTAGGCACTACTCATGAAAACTTTATCGTGTTTACACTCGCACATAAGTTATGAAGTACTCTGGATAACAAAGGTTTTGGTCATATATGACAAATTCACGGAAATTCCGCCCAGAGAAATCATCAATGATTGAATCATAATGTACTGAATTTTTGCATGTACATTTATCACGACTGCATTGTTTGCAAGGTGGTCGATTAAAATCATTTGGCCTTGGAACATTGCTCACATATGGCTCTCCAAGAACCGCACGTAGAAGAATCATAGATTTGTGTCCATCAGTCCGGTTGGTCTTTTCATCTGTTAAATAAACATATTACAATGACAAAAGCAACATATAAGAACATTTTAAAATTTAAATAAACATTTTAAAAAGACAAAAGCAACATTTAACAACATTTTTAAAATTTAAATAAACAGCTTAAGAAGACAAAAGCAAATGTTTAACAACATTTAAAAATTTAAATAATCATTTTAAAAAGATAAAAGCAACATTGCTTTCCACCCATTTAAGCTGTATCATATCTGTCCTTTCCATTCATTTAAGCTGTATCATATCTATCCTTTCCTATTCACAGAATGTCAACACATTGTGATTGTATACATTTGTGCATAGATGTACGAATTCTATATACATATATTTCATCATGTACTGCTTTAAGGTATAACGTAACTTCTTATAAGTGATTTAAGGTATAACATAACTTTGTCTTATAAGTGATTTAAGGTATAACATAACTTTGTCTTATAAGTGATTTAAGGTATAACATAACTTTGTCTTATAAGTGATTTAAGGTGTAACATAACTTTGTCTATAAGTGATTTAAGGTGTAACATAACTTTGTCTTATAAGTGATTTAAGGTATAACATAACTTTGTCTTATAAGTGATTTAAGGTGTAACATAACTTTGTCTTATAAGTGATTTAAGGTATAACATAACTTTGTCTTATAAGTGATTTAAGGTGTAACATAACTTTGTCTTATAAGTGATTTAAGGTGTAACATAACTTTGTCTTATAAGTGATTTAAGGTGTAACATAACTTTGTCTTATAAGTGATTTAAGGTGTAACATAACTTCTTATAAGTGATTTAAGGTGTAACATAACTCTGTCTTATAAGTGATTTAGCACTGTTTGAATTTGGTGCTTGCTATGATATATTTGCTTACAGATTTCATAGCTTTTATTACACATAATTTATAATAATAAAGTTTTTCTTTCTAGTTGGATGCCATCACACATTTTAAGCTTTATGCATAAAGACATGTATTTTCTCTGTTTCTTTTTCTAGGTGGCTGCCAACACAAATATTCCCAAGTCATTTTTGTCTTCTGTCAGTTTATTGGAAAAAAGGTTTTTCAGTAAAATGCACCCATAAGGTATAAGTTCTTATGTAGTGCCAAAGTTAAATGATTATGTTTTAAAGTTCAGGACCTAAAGCTTTTAAAACATACTACTGAAATCTACTGAATAAATAGTGTTTGTTAACAGCCTGCTACTTTCTCCCCCAAACTTTCAGTTTTGAAAGAAATCAAATGCCTAATCAGTTCTTAAAATATTTAAAATCAACAGGAATTAAAGTTGTTATATCTTCACAATTACAAAATAATTTAGTAATTTTACATGAGATATACATAAATAATTTTACTGAATACATATAATTTTCCATATAAACTAAGTACAAAAAACAACTGGGAAAAGAAAATATACAAAGAACATATTAACTTAGATATTATTTATAAACCAGAAGCAGTAATCCAAACCTAAGTACATAACTCTCCATCTCCGTATCTGTTTGGAGATAAAGAAGACTATCTGAAGTCTTCAATGCTTAAGCCTGTTTTAAATTTTAATGGACATTGCACCTTTAAAGAAAATGGTTAATTAAATGTAATCTGATTTACTTCATGCAGCATAATTAGATGTAAATTATAAGTCTTATAACTAATAGATACTGCATAAAAGATCTTGTCTAGGTATAGTTCTTATGGCTAATAGATACTGCATAATGATCTTGTCTAGGTATGGTTTTAGGCCCAGTTGATACTGTGTACTGGTCTTGTCTAGGCATAGTTCTTAGGCCCAATTGATACTGTGTACTGGTCTTGTCTAGGCATGGTTCTTAGGCCCAGTTGATACTGCATAATAGTCTTAGGACTAATAGTTAACTGACTTACCTGCATACTGGTCTGCTTTGGTAGCACTTTCAGCTGCATAGATTCCCCTGCCAAGCATGGCTCTGTTTGCTAAACGGAAGTCCAAGCCATCCCTTGTGATGGCATCTTTCATGTCGATCTTGAAACCATGGAACAAGTAATGTTCATTGACCTGATAAAATGTAAATGCAGTTTGTAATCTTGAGCAATGTTTATATTCCTGGAAAAATCAAATTAAAAAGAAATCTTGGAAAAAACACAAAATATCCCAAACTATGCAAGTTAAATTATTGGGACAGTAATTAATATATCCAGTAAAACTTATAAACTTCAAATTTTGACAGTGTTCCTATATTTGCTATTGTAAGACATTGCCTGCTTAGTACCAATAACATATTAAACAAGTGGTATATCTGTTACTACAACATTTGGTAATTTCCTCACTACTAATAAAACTGCCTGATACATATAGGTGTAAATGTCCATCTCATTAACTAATTATCTGATTCATGCAAACTTCTGTCCGGACAGTCCAATGAATGAAGGTTTTACTGAGTATTCAACCTGTTTTATTAAATATTCAAGAGATCTGAAATGTTATATGACTCCAATTTAGAAAGAAATGTTTTCATAAAAAGAAAATGGTATTTTTTCTCTTAAAAACATCTGTTTTCATGCACAATATTTTACCTACTGTTCTATACAATATTTATCTCATTTCCAGCTCATGTTCAGCATGTTCACTACCATTCCATCAAATGTCTCCCAACCATTCCATTTAATTTTTATTCATGTTCACCCACCATCCCATCTCATTTCCATTCATGTTCACCCACCATTCAATTTCTATTCATGTTCACTACCATTCCACCTAATTTCTATTCATGTTCACCCACCATTTTATCTAATTTCTATTCATGTTCACCAATGATTCCATTTATGGTTCACACACCATTCCATTCCATTTCCATCTCATGGTTTGCCCATCATTCCATCTCATTTCTAGATCATAGTTCACACACCATTCCATCTCATGGTTCATCCATCATTCCATCTCATTTCTAGATTATAGTTCACCCATTATTCCATCTCATGGTTCACACACCATTCTATCTTGTGTTCACCCGCCATTCCATTTCAATTCTATCTCATGGTTCACTTATCATTCCATCTCATTTCTAGATCATGGTTCACACACTATTCCATTTCATGACCTCATGTTCACCCATCATACAATCTAATTTCCATCCATGTCATGTTCACCCGCCAAACTACTGCATTTCAACCTCATGGTTCACATACCATTCTATTTCATTTCCTGATCATGTTCACCCACTATTCCGTCTCATTTTGACCTTATGTTCCACTTGTCATTCAATTGTACTTTTTAAATCTCATTTCTTGTTCATGTTCACTAACAATTCCAATGCATTTAATACACACACACACAGACACACACACACACACACACACACACACACACACACACACACACACACACATATACACAATGCTCAATTGCTACATTTTTTTTTTATAGTGCATGTTTTTCTGTCATTCTCTAATGTTTGCCTGCCATTCTCTCATGCTCACCTAAGTAAAATGATTATCTACAATCTCATATTTCTAATTTATAATCATCTGTCATTCTATCTTATTTCTCTCTCATTTTCATCTTTTCTCCAGGTCTTAGTGCATCATTATTAAGTTAATTATCACAACAGCTGAACTCAAGCAAACTTTATTAGCTCATGATTTTTAAAATTAATAAAATCTATATAAAGAGTTACCTCAAAATGCATTTCACGTCGAAGTGGACTATCATTTGGCAAATTTTTTGTGGTTCTGACTGGTCCAGTGGAGTTGGGAAGATTTTCTACAGGTGCTAAAGAAGTTTTAGTTACATCTGCATGATGACCTTTCAACCGGCGAATGAATTTGCTTCTTCTTTCACAGTACCTCTCCCATAGTTCTGGGCTTTCCAGTCGTTCCACACCAACAACCTATAATATGGTACAAATAACAGTAATCAGTACTGTCATTATCTACTTTTAAATAACAGTAGAAGTACTGTACCTACATCTTTAGCCAAATTACAATAACCAATATTGTACCTACATCTATAGCAGGATAACAGAAATCCGGTATTATACCTACATCCATAGCCAAATAACACTAACCAGTAGTGTACCTAAATCTACTTCTCAATAATATTAACCAGTATTTTACCTACATCTACTTTCTAATAACAGTAACCGGTATTGTACTTTCACCTATATCCAAATAACAATAGCCAGTATTGTACCTATATCTATAGCCAAATACAATAACAAGTGGTGTACCTACATCTATAGCCAAATACAATAACAAGTGGTGTACCTATATCTATAGCTAAATACAATAACAAGTGATGTACCTACATCTATAGCCAAATACAATAACAAGTGGTATACCTACATCTATAGCCAAATACAATAACAAGTAGTGTACCTACATATATGGCCAGATGATAGTAACCAGTACTTTACCTCCTCTAGAGCCATTTGACAGTAGCCAGTATTGTACCTACATCGATAGCCAAATGACAGTAACCAGTATTGTACATCTACTTTGATATAACAGTAACCAGTATTGTATCTATAGCAGTGGTGCACAAACTTTTTGAGTTGGGGGCCACAATCTGACTTGTCGAAACCGTCGGGGGGGGGCCCACAAAAAAGTGAAGATCAAAATCGTCCCATACATGACGGACATCACATCTAAGAACACACAAATGATGATTAAGACTATAATTACGACAAAGAAGTTGTATACTAAGACTCATTCTAAAAATGTTATGATACGTCAACTTTCACAAAGTCAGTGTGATGGATAGTGCTGCATGTCATCTGCAAGCTTCAAAATGTCGGCTTGATGTTTGACGTTGAAAGATGCAAAATTGCTTCCAGATTATCATCAGTCAGTTGACCGCAGGTGTTGCTTTTGTTCAGTTTCATCTGTGAGAAAGCCTGTTTGCAGCAGTATGTGCTGCCAAGTATGCTGGTGTGGACAAGTGCATTATCCAGTCATCATTAAACTGCCGGTTTTCCTTGTCAACTTTTCTTTTACGATTAGCTGCCATTTTGTCACAAAAATATAGTCAAAATAAACAACAGAATGTGGTAGATCGGACAATAAGGCTTAACAGCTACTGACCAACCATATCTCAGGAAGGGGCAAGCATGTATGTGTGGGGTTTACTGCCCATCTTGGTATAGCCTTTTTCTCTTGCCTCTTTGAGTGTTATGTCAGCGGGCAGACATCATCTGCAGGGAGCGCCTGGAAAAATGGGACAGGAGATGCTGCTTTGTTTCAAATCACTCAGTGTATGAGTAAACATTTGACTTTTTCGTTTGACATGGCGGGCCACTCGGCGACTCTTCGCGGGCCAGATCTGGCCCGAAGGTCGGAGTTTGTGCACCACTGATCTATAGCTAAATAACAATAACCTGCATTGAACCAACATTTAATCTATAGCCAGATAACAGTAACCATTATAGTACCTACATCTATAGTCAAATAAAAATAGCCAGTATTGTAATTCATCTTTAGCCAATTGACAGTAGCCAGTATTTCATCTACATTATAGCCAAATAACAGTAGCCAATATTTTACCTACATCTATAGCCAATTGACAGTAG
This sequence comes from Sinotaia quadrata, assembly GCA_028829895.1. Lineage (NCBI taxonomy): Eukaryota > Metazoa > Mollusca > Gastropoda > Architaenioglossa > Viviparidae > Sinotaia > Sinotaia quadrata. The sequence goes on along the minus strand of CM054177.1, from coordinate 58,392,743 downwards.
CGAATATTTTACCTACATCTATAGCCAAATAATGGTAACCAGTATTACATATATCTACTCCCAAATAACAGTAAATAGTATTATAGCCACATCAACTTCCATATATTGTAACTACATCTATTCCCAAGTAACAGTAACCCGTATTGTACCTATATCTACTTCTAAATAAAATTAACCATTGATGTAACATACATCTATAGCCAAATAACAGTAACCAGTATTGTATCTATGTCATTACCTCCAGAAACAGTAACCAGTGTTGTTCCTGAATCTAATGCTAAATAAAAGTAGCCAGTATTGTACCTACAGCTATAGCCAAATAACAGTAACTATTTTTGTACCTTCATACATCTATAGCAGGGTTCAAAGGTGATCTTTGAAAAAACCAAGAGCTTTAAAAGAGCCTAATATTATAAAATTTGATGACTACTAGTGTATGCAATAAAGTTTTTTTAAAAATTGTTATAATAAACCTTTGACTTTTATTTCTGATGTGTACAATTTATGATATCATAAGCAAATTAATGTCAATATACCAAATTGTATATGAAATAGAGTAATTATAATTTTACATAACTCTTACTATTCAAAACTTCTGTTCTGTGAGAATGACAGGTCATCCGGTACATTATAAAATCATGACACAATTCATTCTGAACATATAAATCTGATTAAAAAATGTATTAAGAAGAATTTCTTTTTTTAAAATGTCACCTAATTTACTATGCAAATTATCAAACAGTTTTTCTGTTTTACAATTTTCCTGAAAGAAATTAATTTTGTAATAAAAGTTTCCAGTTGCCTCATTTGGACTTTATCAAAACATTCATATAGTACATCATAACTTGGGTCAAAGTTAATCTAAAACAACATATAAAACAAATATGGTTAAAAATTTACAATGAAGATATGATTTTAAAATATCCAGTGAAGACTGCTATTAGTGACCTAAGCTTTTTGTGTAAATATACTCTGTAGACCATCTGTTTTTTTTTTTGTTTTACAGTTCTGAAAGAAATTAATTATGTGAAATCTGTGTGCCAGTTGCTCCACTCATTCAGCCTTTACCAAATAATGTAGTACATCATAAATTATGACAAAGTTCATTAAATAACATAAACAAATTTGATCAAATATTTACAAGAGTTAATATATAACAAATGATAACTGCTTTAATAATAGCTTCTCATCCAGTTTAATCATGTCTAGTTTAAATGTTAATATTGTAATATCTGTAGTGTGTGAATATATATGTGGAAGGGTGGATGTACGTGTGTACAGAGTGTGTGCGTAGCGCTTGTTTTGCCGGGCAGCAAAGAAGGTCATCGGCCGCTAGTTTAAATCACGCGGCGCGGTCTGCTATATAATGTGTATGGCTGTGCCATTGTGTACATGGTTAATCGCCACTTATCATATTATATATTTATTTAATAAAGTTAGTGTTTATGTATTCTAATAGTTAGTGGGATGTATTTTATATTTATATTTTTATATTTTCCCCATCCTGTGGCTCTCTTACCCCATCTAATATGGTTTTGTCTTTCCCCATCTAATAATTATGGCTTTGTCTTTCCCCATCTAATATGGCTTTGTCTTTCCCCATCTAATATGGCTTTGTCTTTCCCCATCTAATATGGCTTTGTCTTTCCCCATCTAATATGGTTTTGTCTTTCCCCATCTAATATGGCTTTGTCTTTCCCCATCTAATATGGCTTTGTCTTTCCCCATCTAATATGGTTTTGTCTTTCCCCATCTAATATGGTTCTGTCTTTCCCCATCTAATATGGTTCTATCTTTCCCATCTGGTTGTGGTTGTCTTTTCCTGCTATGATTGAGGCTCTGTCTTCCTAATTTAGCTGTGGCTTGGTGGCTTTTCCTCTCTAGTTGTGGTTCTGTGATTTTCTCCATCAATGTGGCTCTGGTTTTTTTACAATGTAGTTTGGATCTGTCTTTCCTATTTTGATTGTAGCTCTGTGGCCTTGTCCTGCTCTAGTTGTGGCCAAGGTCTTCTGCTCTAGTCTTTTCCTGTTTGAATAGTGGCTCTGGTTTTTTTTCTGTTCTAGATGTGATCCTGTCTTTTCTTACTCTGGCATGGCTTTATCTCTTCCTGTTTTAATAGTGGCTCTGTTTTTTTCTGTTCTAGATGTGATCCTGTCTTTTCTTACTCTGGCATGGCTTTATCTCTTCCTGTTTTAATAGTGGCTCTGTTTTTTTCTGTTCTAGATGTGATCTTGTCTTTTCTTACAATGCATGGCTTTATCTCTTCCTGTTCTGGTTGTGGTTCCTTACCTTTCCCAATCAAGTTGTGGTTCAAGTTGTGGTTCTGTCATTCCTGTTCTATGACACTCTAATATTCTAAAATGCTGTTGGCTGAGGATATGTCTGTTCTGCCATAATGAATAAATTATCTGTAAGTAAGGATCTGTATCCCTTAATGGCAAATACTGTAAAGCTGCTAAATCTTAAAATGCACCAAAATAAAAATCAATATATTAAATGGGTCAAATCTTTTCAACTCAATCTAGTTACAATGTATTCTACTTGCCTTGATACACAATGACAAGTAAGGGAGTGCTAATATGTACCATTGATTAACTGCTAAACAACTGAAGCTGTGAACTGAAATACAAAAGTGCTCATAATGTTATAAAAATGAAATATTAAAATGCTCATACTGTTAACAAAACTGAAATTGGAATACAGAAGTGTGTATAATGTTATAAAAACTGAAACCAGAAAATAAAGTGATTATAATATTACAGAAACTGAAATCAGAATATAATAGTGTTTATAACATTATAAACAAATGAAAGTGGAGTACAAAAGTGCTTATAATGTTATAAAAACTGAAATCAGAATACAAAGGTGCTTATAATATAAAAATTTAAACTGAAATACAAAAGTGATTATAATATTACAGAAACTGACCATAAGGCTGTGAATTATAATATAAAATGCTGTGAATCATAATACAAACTGTTGTGAATCATAATTTAAAACTGAAATTGTAATACAAGAGTAATTATAATTTGACAATAACATTACACGAGACTGCTAACTCCTTCTCTGGCATAAGCAGTATGACAAAACTCTAACCTGGATGTTTTTGTGCTGTAATTCTTTACTATCTTTGCCAATGCCCACAAACTGCACATCCCAGGTGTCTTGGATTAGTTTCTCAACAGCAGTCTTCTCTTCAACATCAGCAGGATAAAGCTTATGTTCTGATGACTTTTCTGCCATGTAATCCCAAACTTCTTTATTTTTCCTCCTTTTGCTAAGCTGAAAAGCATTATACATAGACAATATTACACAGAGAGAGAGTGAATAATGTAAATATTAATGGAATAGTTAACACCTCAAAACAACATCTGATACTTTATCTGCTATGTATGTTAGTGCTTTGTTACTGGTAATGTGTGTCTACTTTGTGTTTTAGACACTTTGGTACTAACACATGTCTGCTATGTATGATAGACATATTTTTTTTAGTATTGTGTGTCTACTTTATATGATAAACATTTTAGTATTCGTAATGTGCATCTACTGTGTACATAAGATACTTTGGTATTAAAGTGTGTCTGCTTAACATGTTAGACATTTTAGTATACTGGTAATGTGTATCTTATGTGTATATTAGACACTCTGGTACTAAAGTGAGTACATGTTTTATATGTTAGACACTTTAGTGCTGGTAATGTGTATCTGCTCTGTTAGTACCATGTAGCATTCTTTGTCTAGCTGTGCAGTGAACCGTATCATCCTCATTTCACACATTAGGCATGTCATTATTATAAGACAATAATCCTGAATGGAAACTGTTAGTCCTGACAAGTAGTTGTACAGAAAGGAAACTGTTAGTCCTGACAAGTAATTGTACAGAAAGGGGACAACAGAAGGGGGAATTTTAACTGGACTTTGGTTACTATATGTGGTTAGTTTCTTTCCATCATAAGACAGACAAATTAGGGAGCATAGAATATCTGGTAATTTTACTTCAGGAACTGTCATTCACAGCCAAGGAGAAAGGTCAAAGAATGCTTAATTGGATCAAATCCATTTTGGAAGCCCAGTACACCAGTAAATAGAATGATTATATATTGTAACACCCACACACCAACCACTATTGTGTGTGTGTTACTATTGTCAACAAACTACTGTGTTGTGTTTTAGATCAAAATTTGTGCAGGTCTGTCTCACTTGTGTGATGTACAATGTTGAAAAGTTCCAAATGAATACTGAATGAATACCGTCATGGTACTCATCAACAGCTGCTGTTTTGTTTACTTCCTTGCTTGTGTAAATTGAAATTAAGAGAGAAGTAATGTACACGATGTGAAAGCATTTATTTAATTCAATATTATGAATGTGTTTGAACATTTACTCCTCCCCCACCCCCATACCAGGTAATTTGCAATTACTGGTGGGTTTTTTTGGTGGCGAAAGTGCCTGATTAATTACCATAGAATTGTCTAACTTTTTTCTACTGTCCAAAAAGTGAAAGACCAACAGAGCTTCGATATTACACTAAATTACTCTAAATCAGTAGGCTCTGCCCTAATTAGTGCAAATTTGAACAAAATTTGCAAAAGACATTGACATAATATAGACGCCGCATGAAATCAAAATCAAATGGCATGGCGTGAGGCATTTGATTTGGCATACTCAACACCACATGTTTTTGCTTTAAACAGTGGAGTGCAAATTCCATTGGCAAAAGACCGTTTTTCAAGCAGTTTTTCCTGAAAATATAGAGCAACAAATTGTTGAGTATACAAATAGATATGCTGCAGATCCAGAAAATACTAAAAAAGTGCAAGTCGTATTTGTGCAAAAAACAAAATAGTACATAAAACATACTATTACTGCCCAATATGTGAAGTTGCTTTGCTTGTAACCCCCCTACTTTCAAATATTTCATTCACATCTTCCTTAGTTATAATTCTTCTTTACTTTTGTCTATTTTCTTGTATGCATTATATTAGCAGTTTGTTTACATTTATTTTCATACTTTACAACACATATAATTCAGCAACATCACATTCTAAATTTATTTTCTGTTCATTTACAATTTTGTACATGCATGTCTTCTTCAGTGTATCTACATTATTATATAGGGCCTACTTCATAATTTTATTTGTATGTTTTCTTCTTTTGTGCTCATGTGTATTTGTACGTATGTACATGCATATGATAATGTGTGTGTGTGTGTGGTGCACATACGTTTGTGTGAGTATGTGTGAATACCTTCCAGTAAGCAGGCCAGGTATGTGCACCACCCAAGTCACGACGTTTTTTCTCAGTCATTTCTTTATCCAAATTTGCCTTCTCTAGTAGTTTTGCATGGATAAAAGTCTTTACATTTAGCACACATGCCTTTTGTCCCTGCACAAGTAGCTGTTGCTGACCATCTAGGAATAAATATTTATTAAAATAATTTAATTAATTAAGCATATGGTATAACAAATCCCACTCTCTGACTGTCTGGGACAGGTAAAATAACTGTTAGACAGAAAGTGTGACCAAGCTGTCTACTGAGATAAGTAGCAATATTAACTTGTTTCTACATATACTTTGTCATAATATTATGTAAATTAATTTTACATGTTGTTCATTGGGATAAGTAGCAATACTTACTTGTTTCTAAATGGACTTTGTGATAATATAAATGTAAACTAATTTTATGTGTAGCTGTCCATTAGAATAAGTAGCAAAATTGACTTGTCTCTAAATGTATATTGCATATAGCTGATAATTTTTTCATTAAGTAACTGTGATACAAAGAGAGCAAAATATGTTTAACCATTGAAATGCCTCAAAAGTGAACATGAAAACCACCTTTCCATCATATTGCATGCAAGTGGCTCTAACAGGAAAAAATAATAATTTTTATATTGTGCTATCTGCACCATACTAAAAAGGAAAAAAAAGTTTTGTTTTCTTGCTTGTGCCTCCACAAAAGTTGAAAATCACTGTCACTTTTAGTTCTTTTGTTTTTGCTCTTTTATGTCTATGTTTTTCAAAGAGGACTTATGAAACCAAATAAAGTACTAGGAAATAACTAATTTTTTTTCAGGCAAGCAACACTTCAGTTGGGTAAAAGTTCTGATATGTAAATTTAATGTATTGCATTTTGAGATGACCCCATCTGTCCTCTTCTTCAAAGATTAAAAAAAAAAAATATGGAAAGGTTTCACATCAGTTTGATTACATTTCCAAGTTATGCAGCATAAATACTCTAAATTAACCTTATTTGCTAAACTCATACTACTAAGAAATTAATTTTTAAAGTAAACTCAAAGATACATAGCAAATAAAGAAATTCATTTGTAAACTGAGCTTGAAGATTCCTAACAAATATAAATATTTAAATGCATGGTGCTATCTCCTTACAAAGAATGAGTATTGACTGAAGGAAAAGATTCCAATGTGCTTGCAGATGCAAATTAACATACATCATGAAATCTGTTCCTGTTTAATCTCTTAAACATACGTCATATTCCTGTTTAATCTCTTAGAACCAACTCAGCCAATTATCTATTATTACAAAGTCTCTGTCTGACCAGCTTCTACACTGAGCCATCTGTGTAGTCAACTCTGCCTGGTCAACTGTTTGTCATTACAAATTTATATGCCTGGTCAACTGTCTGTCACTACAAATTTATCTGCATGGTCAATTGTCTGTTATTCCAAAATTTATCTGCCTGGTCAACTGTTTATCATTACAAATTTATTTTTCTGGTCAATGGTCTATTACTTCAAATTTATCTGCCTGGTCAACTGTTTGTCATTACAAATTTATCTGCTTGGTCAACTGTCTATCAATTCAAATTTATCTGCCTGGTCAACTGTTTCTCACTTCAAATTTATCTGCCTGGTCAAATGTCTGTCATTACAAATTTATCTGTCTGGTCAACCGTCTGTCATTACAAATTTATCTGCCTGGTCAACTGTCTATCATTTCAAATTTATATGCCTGGACAACTAAATGTCTATCAGTACAAAGTCTCTGTTGAGCCAAATGTCTGTCAATTTAAAGTCTGTGGCCAAATGTCACAAGTCAAATCAACCTACTGTACAAAGTCATCTGTCTGTATAAAATCACTGCCTGATCAAACGTCTGTCAGTGCCAAACCATCTGCCTGGTCATCCAACCATCAACACAAAAGTTATCTGCCTGACCTGTTGGTCAGTATAAAATCATCATCTTGATCAATTGTCATTTTCAAAACTAAATGTCTGTCATGACATAGCTTCTGTCTGGTCAAATATTTGTTAGTAGTCGACTGTCCTGACCCATTTCAGTACAAATTCAGCTACCAGGCCAACTGTAATTCAAAATTAAGTCATCTGCCTGCCTGTGGTAAATACTTTGAGCTCAGACACAGAGTGGGGACTGTCTTCCCTTTCCCCTTCTAAAATGGACTCTCATATCACACAAAGTGGCTCTCAATTGCCTTAAATAGACTGAAGCTTTTTCAAGTTTATTTTATAATGATCAGAAAAAATTATGTACAAACATTCAAAAACATTTCTGTGAAATAACAGAGGAAAGAAAAAGAGAGATAAGGGAGATGAATTACATACCTTTATCTGTCATCATGCTGAGAATGGTACTTTCCTTAGCAGCTAGACTTTCAATCTCCTGAAGGGCCTGCTGGTCAAGTCCCTTGATAATAGTCATGTCCATTATTTCATTATACAGAAATGTCTCCCTTAACTCCTCAGTTAAATGCAACTTAACAGTGTCACTGCTATCCTTGTTCTCAGCATAAAATGATGCTTCAAACTTTCCAGAGCTTGATGAGATTTTGTCTGGAAAGAAAACCAGAGAAAACAAAACTTTCATTTATATTTGATCAAATAAACCACTTCAAACTCAAATATGCAAATAAATCTGCTGATGGCATAGATTTTGACCAAAAAATCTTTTTGTAAGAATAAAAAAATACTACTGCTTTTATCTCTCTAAATTAACCCAAAGCACTGAAAAGAAAGTTATGTCTCTTTCATAAACTATAAAATGAATGTAAACATCGGATATTAGGATAAAAGAATATATAATATCCTAAACAAACTGAATTTATATAGATTTTACTTGTGTGTCGGAGGGGGAGGGCATTTAAGACCGCCCCATGGAAGAAAACCTTGTTTTAACAATGTCTGCTATTGTTTTGAGAGGGGAGTGAGGGGTGAGTGCAGTTGTGTATGTTTGTCCTTGTCCTATATCATCCTGTACTGTTTACACACTTTATGCAATCTCACATGCAAACACAACCAGTAAATGTACCCTTGCATGTGCAATAAAAGAGCCAAACAGACATCAATGGTGGTGTGCATGTGGAACTTTGTGATGAACATCTGTCCAGGTCCTACATTGTACTGAAACACTGAACTATCGCACTTTCATCAGAAAGTGTGTGGGGTTGGGTGACATTAGGAGTAAATTTCAAAACATTTCTGATGAACCTTTCATCACAATATGAAATGAATAATTAATCATAAGACAAAAAAAAATTATATAGGTTTTACAAAACAAATAATTAATTCAACATAGTTTTAGAAATAAGAAATTAATAATTCAAAAATGCCTCAATAATCACTGAGCATTAAATATCAAGCAACATGTTAATTTCTCTCATTTTAAGTTGGAACATGACCAATTTATATCTCCACACTTAAAGAGATTTAAGCACCATTATCACACAAAAATCACTATAATTTTCCTTTGTTATAAGTTAGAGACAAGACCCATTATATCTCCACACTTAAAGAGATTTAAGCACCATTATCACAAAAAAATCACTATAATTTTCCTTTGTCACAAGACCCATTATATCTCTACACTTAAAGAAATACAAATGCAAATTAAATGCAAAAATTATTATCATAGAAGAATACAACATACATAAGTATAAATGAACTCTGGTTAAAATTAGGGTCTTTACAATGCTCTTTACAGGGTTCAATCAGGTCCTTAATACTGTTCTTTACAATTTTAGATGAGTTCTTGTACATTGCTCTTTACAGAATTTTACACTGACCTTCAACACTGAAATTTACTAGAATAAAATTAAGTACAACAAAACATTAAAAATATATTTAAATAAAGAAAACAATCATATAGTCAACATTTTCTTGAGAGCTGAACATTGCAACTCATAAGCACAAAACTATAAACTCCATTGTAAAGGAGTGAAATATTACCAAAAATACTCACATTCACATTCACTACAAGTACAAAACTATAAACTCCATTGTAAAGGAGTGAAATATTACCCAAAATACTCACCTTCATTCACTAAAAGGCACAATTCATTATCGCTATTTCCAGCATCGTCTTCATCTTCACTATCATCATCTGCTTCAACTGCAGCCTCCTGTAAGGTTTCCTGTGTGGATGCTGTGCCTGTATTTGGCACCACAGTTGTTAATGTGTTTAGGACAACAATAAATAACTTGGCCAGTTCTTCATCAGAAATCACAAAGACAACTCTCTGAAATCATAAAGACAACTGTCTAAAATCAGGAAGACAACTTTCTGAAATTAGGAAGACAACTCTCTAAAAGTCTAAAATAATACCTGTACAGACAACTCTCCAAAATCACAAAGGTCATAGCCTACAGTAGAATGTTTAGATGCGGCAAGTATTTATAAATGGTAAACTCTCCAAGTTTGTCCAACAAAATGGAAATTATAAATAGATCTACAAGCAATTGCTTTTATGTACACCATATTGTGTGATCCTAAGTGCATGCAATGGTAAACCAGAATTTGTATATAAAATGATGAATGAAAAGCAGCAGAATAGAAATAAAATAAAATAAAATAATGCATAGTTACAGATAAACACTAAGTGAGGTATAAATACATGCACACACCCATAATATGGAAATAAAACAACTAAAAGAATGTATGACTATGCTTAAACCCATGCGCTGAAATTGAAATATTCAGTGACTATATGGCCATTTTCACTTTATTATATTAAATCATATTATGTTGAACTGAATCACACAAATGGAAAATATCTCATATACATGTAGTTATAGATTAAAGGTAGAAAGAATTATACATACAGCTATATATAAATAAGTGGCTATAAATTAAGGCAGGCAGATTTAGATTTCATTACAGACAATGGATTTGTATGATATTTTTAAATGTCAAAACAAATAAAATGTTTTCAGGTAAGAAAGACTGTTATATACAACTATAGCATTGATCAGACAGTTAATATATAAATAACTACAACAATATGTAAATTCTATTATACTGTGGTGGAGTGAATGATATCTGTTATAATAATTCCTCTTGCACCAAGACTAGTAAGCCACAACACAATGTGAATGGATGTTACCTGACAGTACAAAAGCTACAATTCATTCTCCCAGTTACATTCAATCACACCAAGACTAAGTCACAACACAATGTGAATGGACATTACCTGACAGTACAAAAGCTACAATAGTGGTTCATTCTCCCAGTTACATTCAATCACACCAGAATATTTGGACAAAAACCATAGTAACAACAATAATATTCAGACATATTAGTGAAAGAGTCACAGTGTTTTATGCAGTGTAATGTATATATATGTGTGTGTGTGTGCATGCAAGTGTGCATTTTTGCATATTTGTGTGTGTGTGTGTATGTGTGTGTTGTGTGTGTGTGTGTGTGTGTGTGTGTGTGTGTGTGTGTGTGTGTGTGTGTGTGTGCATGTGTACTTATATGTGTGTGTGCGATTGTCTGCAAATGCACATAAAGGTTAAGGATTTACAAATTCTGATTGTAAATTAGTCAGTGAGTTACCTGTATAAATTCTGAAGTTGATATTAATTAGTCTGTAAGTTACATGTATAAATTCTAAAGTTATAATTAGTCTGTGAATTACAAGTGTAAATTTTGAAGTTCTTATTAATTAGTCTGTGAATTCTATGTTTACATTATAAAGTTATTATTACAAAATAATACTCTCCAGTAAAATGAGATACAAATAGTTTTAAAGCTAGAAGCCAAAGACATTATTTAATTCTTCAAACTCTACATTTATGCTTTACATAAAGAGGTGTCTCATTTACCAGTCAATGTGATTGACAATCTATTCAGACACACAAGCAATGGTTGATCATTGAATACAAACCCATAATATTTATATCTGAGACAGAGCTAGTTAGTTTATAGCACTTTCATATTTCAAGATCAGCCATTTAACTTAAAGTACTTCAAATTTTTACCTTTAAGTAGGTGTGGTTTGTTTGTAGAAATTGCACAGTGCTTGAAGCCATGGCATCAACCACTTTGTCTTCTGGCAGCTGAAATCTTTTTCCCATTCCAAGAGGAGGAAAAGCAATTGAATACTGTTTTAGCTTCTCTGCTTCCAACAGGCATCTCTGCATAATTCCTTGTACATTCTACAGTTAAAGGAATAAGTAATTCAGATGTTTTATCATCACATATTATTAAGACTGATTTATCCCTTCAAACTATAAATACAAAAATCATATCCATTATTTCAAAATCTCTAAGAATATTAATTGTAGACAGAAGCAGAACAGAATATCATACAATGAAAATAATATAGTTTTGTCAGTTTGTAAAAATGGCATTAAATATAACATCCCTATAGTAGAGATGGACTGAAATAAAATTAAAAATAGAATATCAGTAAATATGTAACAAAGGCAATATAGGTTCTGAGTACAGTATACATGGGTTAGTGAGTAATCTAGGTATTAGATATATTATGAGTGTAGTATATACAGAATATGTCTGTACAAACTCCCATAACATAAAAATATGAAATAAACTATAAATATATACATTAACTAGTTCATAATAAAGATGTCAAATGTACTCTGAAATAATATACAGTAAAGCATACATTATACTGTATCATACACATGGAATAATAATAAATATAACAGAATATATATGTACTAATTCCCATAACATAAAAATAAAAGTATGAAATAAACTATAAGTATATACATTAGTTAGTTCATAATAAAGATGTCAAATGTTGCAAACTGTTACATTATCTGACTACAAACACTCTTTTCTAATACTCTTCTGTACATTTTAAACTTCTTGATAAAGTTACATAATCCAATAGCAAATACTCTGTTCTAATACTCTTCTGTACATTTTAAACTTCTTGATAAAGTTACAGAATCCAATAGCAAATACTCCTTTCAAGTGTACACTTTAAACTCTGTAATCAAGTTATATCATCCAATAGCAAACACTCTGTTCTAGTGTAAGTTTTAATTTCTTTGTAGTAAAGTTACACCATCCAACCGAAGGTACTCTGTTCTAGTGAAAGTTTTAATTTCTTTGTAGTAAATTTACACCATCCGACCGAAGGTATTCTGTTCTAGTGTAAGTTTTAATTTTTTGGTAATAAAGTTACACCATCTGAAATAAGGTATTATGTTCTAGTGCACTTGTTAAACTTTTTGTAATAAAGTTACATTTTCTGACATAAGGAATTCTTTTCTAGTGCACTAGTTAAGCTCTTTGTAGTAAAAGTTACTTTCTATTTGCACATCTGATTTTTATTATAACAGCTTTAATTTTCATCCTGCACTTAACCAAAGCACATAGCATATATAGAATATGAATATATCAGCAGCAATCCAAAGTAGATAACTGATTTATGCACTAATTCCATGTAAGAATATATGGAGTTAAGATTATACAATTATAGAAGGGTTTGAGAGGGTCCAGTCAGGCAGTAAGTATTAAATGGATTTAAAATTAAACAATTAAGGACAGATTTAAGTGGGACAAGTCAGGCATTAAGTGTTGAATTAAGATTACACATTTACAGACAGGTTTAAGTGGGACAAGTCAGGCATTAAGTGTTATATGGAATTAAGATTACACATTTACAGACAGGTTTAAGTGGGACCAGTCAGGCATTAAGTGTTATATGGAATTAAGATTACACATTTACAGACAGGTTTAAGTGGGACCAGTCAGGCATTAAGTGTTATATGGAATTAAGATTACACATTTACAGACAGGTTTAAGTGGGACCAGTCAGGCATTAAGTGTTATATGGAATTAAGATTAAACATTTACAGACAGGTTTAAGTGGGACCAGTCAGGCATTAAGTGTTATATGGAATTAAGATTACACATTTACAGACAGGTTTAAGTGGGACCAGTCAGACAGTAAGCACATAAACAAATCATGTGCATGTGATTTAGTAATATGCAGATGTGGAATTCACACACACGCACGCACACACACACACACACACACACACACTATACCAAAAATATGATGGGATGAAAAATAAAAAAATAAATACTGAGTTTTACTTTTATATATATTTAAAGAAATAAAGAAAATAATGCTATTTGTTGGTATGGACATTTGGAGGTGGGCAAATCAGTAAATACTGATAAAACTCAATTCATAGAGGAAGATAACAACAACAAAAAAATCACAAAATGCATAGTATTAATTCAATCAGAAAATAATAAATATAACAAAACTATTTATGGAAAAATTTAAAAAAATGCAGTATATAATAAAGTCACCCTCAGTATAGCAAGTCATAAAAAAAAAACTTACATCATTCACTGTATCTGATGGCCATTTGCTTAAAATGGCATGAAATACAAAACATGCATTCAGCCCATGGTCACTTGTCTTTGCATCATCAAGCTGTTTGGCATCCTGCTTCACTTCATCTGACTGTGGCTGGTTCTCAGATCTATTAAAAAAGTGCTTAAATGTTTTATTTGTTGGCTTTCTCTGCTTTTTGTGATCTGGAGAAGGGAGGGTCTCACCACTCTTTGAGGTTGGAATAGGATCATTTTTACTTTGCTCTTTCTCAGGTACTGAAGTAATGACCAACTGTTTCTCATCAGGTCGTTTTGCACTTTGCAGAACCTATATATAACAGTATAATTTTAAAAATATTTTCTAGTTTTTTCTAAAGACAATTAAATTAAAATAAATGGAATTAGCTGAGTTAAAATCAATTTCGATGACTTCTGCTTGTAAAATATTTCAGGAAAGTTTGCTATGACACTGCCTCAAGGAAAATTTAAATTTACAGGCATTTTTAGCAATATATAGATATTATTATGAAACAAAGTACCCTATTCTGTTTAGGAATTATAAGGCCTACTTTTACAAAACTATCACTCCAAAACATTTTTCTCTTCTTCTAAATGTGATACAATTATATTTCCAAATATAAATTATTAAAATGCTTTAATGACATTAAAAATTTACAATGAGACTGTTTAAGAATGATATGAAGAATGATTCCAGTTTCTGAATGTCCATCAACAGATATCTTAGATTTATGACACCTCTCTGCAGCAGTCTAACAGCAGTAAAGGATATACAAGAAAACAAAAGTAAGAAACAAAAACAAAAATAAATGGGCTACCTTTTCAGCTTGGTGCCATTTACGAAGAATGGCACCCCCAATTGCTGTTCCTTTTAAGCCCAGGTCTTCTCCCACTATGCTTACCAGAACATCCACCTAAATATAGCACACTTTTCATCAGTGATACACAACATCCACCTAAATATAGCACACTTTTCATCAGTGATACACAACATCCACCTAAATATAGCACACTTTTCATCAGTGATACACAACATCCACCTAAATATAGCACACTTTTCATTACTGATACACAACATCCACCTAAATATAGCACACTTTTCATCAGTGATATGCAACATCCACCTAAATATAGCACACTTTTCATCAGTGATATGCAACATCCACCTAAATATAGCACAGTCTTGAATTAAAGCAACACAAAGAAGTATATTGGCATGTAAGATTGTATAAATTTAAAGCAATACAAAGAAGTATATTGGCTTGTAAGATTGTATAAATTTAAAGCAATACAAAGAAGTATATTGGCTTGTAAGATTGTATAAATTTAAAGCAATACAAAGAAGTATATTGGCTTGTAAGATTGTATAAATTTAAAGCAATACAAAGAAGTATATTGGCTTGTAAGATTGTATAAATTTAAAGCAATACAAAGAAGTATATTGGCTTGTAAGATTGTATAAATTTAAAGCAATACAAAGAAGTATATTGGCTTGTAAGATTGTATAAATTTAAAGCAACACAAAGAAGTATATTGGCTTGTAAGATTGTATAAATTTAAAGCAATACAAAGAAGTATATTGGCTTGTAAGATTGTATAAATTTAAAGCAATACAAAGAAGTAGTCAAGCTATAAGGTGGTCTAAAGCAACACAAGCATGCAGCTAATTCAGTCTTGATTACAGCAACACAAGATAAGTTAGTCTTGATTACAGCAACACAAGATAAGTTAGTTTTGATTACAGCAACACAAGGTAAGTCAGTCTGGATTACAGTAACACAAGAAAAGTCAGTCTAGATTACAGCAACACAAGATAAGTCAGTCTGGATTACAGCAACACAAATAAGCAGATAAACTAGCCTTGACTACAGAAATACAAATTAGTAGTTATGCTAGTTTTAACTAAAGTAAGATAAACACTAGTCTTTTGATAAAAGATATACAAGACTAGTGTATTAATTAGAGTGAAGTACAAGCAATAAGCTAATTGTGATTGAAGCAGCTCACATTAGTAGTACCTAAAACAATACACTTCTATATCTGATTTGCAGATATGTGTTGTCATATCATGATAAAAGTGATTCCAAATGTAAATTAAATAATAGTACAGATTGCTCAGAATCTTTTAAAAATCACAAAGGGCAACAATCATACCTTTTCCTTAGTTATGTCCCCTGGTTTCACAATGATGGTGGTACTGCCAAATGTAATTGTGACAGGCTGAAAAGGCTGAAGTGAACTTAGACGAGACTTGTGGGGTGCATATCTTGAAGATTTGGAATGTCGGTAATTTTTTCTTTCTGACTGGATCTGTAACTGCTTTGCTTCTTTCTTAGTGCAGAACCTGAAGTAACAAGTAAATATAACAATTTTCTTAAAGCAAAACCAGAGATAACAAGTAAATATAACAATTTTCTTAAAGCAAAACCAGAGGTAACAAGTAAATATAACAATTTTCTGTATGCGTGTATCGGGCTAATAAATACTGTTGCAGGAAACTGTAAGTTGAGACTTGAATGCAAGAAAGAATGAAGTTATAAAGGAATAAACTGGAAACTTAGTGTTTGTTCTCAGATTATATTTTTACAGGGAAAAAGCAGCCTTTCTTTGCATTATCTTAATCTCTTGGTTTACTGATTATAAACCACTACAACTGTGGTAGAGGCATGGAGTCTCTACCACAGTGTGTAAGTGTAACAAATACAGTGCACTCTGTTGATGTATGGTGGCAAGGTATGCTGACTACATGGAGCAATTTCTGGTACATGGAAGTTACTGGAAATTGCTACAATTGTTGTTCTGCTTAAGGGAGCTGGTACAGCAAAGGAGCGCCCAGTTATCCTCGAGAGAATAGCAGAGAAACAATGTTCTACAATGTGAAGAGGGAATTGCATGGAATTGACAATAATAACTGAACAATGGACTTGTGGCTTTGTTACAAAAAAGCAGATGAATGACAGCATCAGGTTATTTACAAACTATTATCACTTATCTCTAATAATTACATTTCTCTTCTCTGATAAGAACTATCCTGTGATTTGTATTGACACTAACCTATTGAACTGTGTGTTAGGGTTTAAGACTGTATAGATATTAAAACTATTCGAATGGGTTTCATGGAAATATTGATGTCAAAAAATCTTTTTCATTGTATTTGTTATAATGTATATTAGATTGTTGATTTAATAAATTTACTGACCTTACATTGATAATTATCATTATAATCTTATGTTGGAGAAGAAAGTGGGTGGATGGGAGCTCGCTAAATATAGATTAAAGATAGATTTGTCATCTCCTTTGGTAAAAGGTTTTCCACCTATGGAAATATTATGTGACAGTAAATGTTTGTCTTTAATGTTGTGGAAGAAAGAAAATATTTACAGCACCTGCATATCTGCCAAGTGAGAGAGACGAGTGGTGTCTGCTGGAGAATTATTAATAACATAAATTAAAGATTCTCATCACCTGTAATCATGTATGGATGATTAATTAAATAATAATAATAATAACATTAACTAGGTGGTGTTGATGTCATCGGATCTTAAGATCAATCAATCAATCAGTCAGTCAGTTAATGTAAACCAGTAAAAAGGGAGAAACACTGATTTCCCTAGTCATCTCCATCTTTTGCTTTTATCAGGAGTGTTTATTAAACCCAGAGGTTGATACTGAAGGCTAAACTCTTAGGTCATTCACCCAAATGACTCAACCTGAGAGGTGCCCAGAGCCACAATCACTTAATAAATGATTTCCCCCAGCCTTGTAAAGCTGCCTTCACATACACCTACACTATCTCTCTCAGCTATAACAAGATTACCTTTTCAAATGCCTACACAGATAGTGAGATACCTCTCAGCCATAGTAAGATTACCTTTTCAAATGCCTACACAGATAGTGAGATACCTCTCAGCCATAGTAAGATTACCTTTTCAAATGCCTACACAGATAGTGAGATACCTCTCAGCCATAGTAAGATTACCTTTTCAAATGCCTACACAGATAGTGAGATACCTCTCAGCCATAGTAAGATTACCTTTTCAAATGCCTACACAGATAGTGAGATACCTCTCAGCCATAGTAAGATTACCTTTTCAAATGCCTACACAGATAGTGAGATACCTCTCAGCCATAGTAAGATTACCTTTTCAAATGCCTACACAGATAGTGAGATACCTCTCAGCCATAGTAAGATTACCTTTTCAAATACCTGCAATGAGATAGCAAGATACCTCTCTCAGCCAGAGTAAGACTACCTTTTCAAATGCCTGCACTGAGATAGTGAGATACCTCTCTCAGCCATAGCCAAACATCTACAAGGAGAAAGTGAGATGAATACAGTGGTCTGCTATTGATTTTGCTTGCCACTTTCACTTGCTGAGAAACATGTCTGAACTACTTTCTCACATAAACATTTGAGTGATGCAAAAAGAAACATAATGTAGTTATAATTTACACACTCTGCATCTTTTAAGCTGTCACATTCAAAACATACATAGTTAACATTGATTATATCAAGGTCAAATTACTGAGAATGACAGCAAACAAAATATAAGAAAAGGTACATCTCACCATGACTTGAAAAAAAAGACATATGGCAGAATGACAGGAACTTAAGAGACTGATGACATTTTAAAAAAATTGAAGAAAACTGATACCCTCTTGCAAACTGCATAGACCTGACTTGCAATATATTCTCGCAGTACTGAAGTGAAAACAAGGTATAAAGAGGGTTATTCTAGGCAAAGAGTAGGCTATCCAGTAAATACTTGTATCTTTTAATTCCCTTAGGAGCTAACATACTCTGGACTTGGTTTGTGTGCCTGTGAAAAATATCATTAGGTATACACAAATGGTTCTAAAGATTTATTTTATATTTACCTTGAAACAGGCAAAACAAATTTAGCAGGTAATTTGATGTCAAGTGCACAGCTGATGTTTTGATCCTTCAAAATGTTCTCTAGTCTTGTGCAGAACACATCCATTCCCATGGCATTCAGTCCATGTATTACCAATGCTTGCTCTAGTAATGCAATATGCCATTAAATTTCATACAAGTAAAAGATACATAACAAACACACTCCTTCATTTGTCCTTATACATATAGTGAGCTATATAGCACAAATAAATACTGATCCATAATACATATTACTAACTTAATCTGTTTTTATACATGTACTGGGTTATCAGAGCACAGGTAAATACTGGTGTATAATGTACATACTAATTTAACAGTCCTTATACATATACCATGTTATACAGAGTACAAGTGTCAAGTGGGGATCTCGTTTCGCTGCTCTGATGTATCTATCTATCTTTCAAGGAGTGGGCAGCATATGAGATTTTACAAAAGACACAAGACAGACACTATTGATGGTTGGGTGGGGCCCAAATTTATTCTGTCATGCAAAGGAATGTTTTATTGGCTGTGCAAATATGATTGTAATGAGTACTGGACAAACAGACGAATGAAACGAAAGAATACAAATATAAACTATTTCACCCCTCTCAAAAACTGTGAATAATGAGTTAGAAAGTGTGAATTAGGTTTTATTAACCTAATGGGGCATCTCTTTCATACAGTGATTAAATCAATCACATACCTTTCCAATGTCATACACTCTAGGGAAGGGGGAGATGAAAATGATGAAAATCAAATAAGTGAAAATAAAAGTAAATACAAAATTCCCATGCGGCAAATCACACTATTAACATGAATCAATTCATACATAAAAACGTGCTTTTATTACATATATAATGATATCTGTCCCGGTAAGAATATGATTAAATGTTCTTATTCTTAAATACTCTATTGACAGTGGTAAGAATAAATGTTCTTATTCATAAATCTTCTACAATGTTCCATGTGTGCTTTTGCCTTTATAACTACTCACTTATACTGTGAATGTTCGAAGAGGAATGACACAAATCATAGTGTTGCTCACAACGATGATTTCTGCTCAGATTGTTGTCTCTTAGATCTCCCGTGTATGGGCTGGATCTGGCAGATTTTGGCTGATGCCAACAGTGACATTTGTGATTTCTCTGATCTCCATGAAGACAGCTAGATCCCAGGATGCTTAGCGTTATCACATACTTTCGCCGAGTGAACGTGTCCTCGCATCTGTAAATGTGGCACCTTCTGGGCTTGTCTGGTCCAAGAATTACCCTCTCCTTCATATGCGAAATAGAACCTCCAGGAAAAAGCTCAGACAGAGAGATTGAATGACTCATCTTTCATTAACTGTATGCAAATGACGTTGCATACATAAGCTGTTCTGAAGCGTCAAACTTTTCACTTCGCCACAATGTATTTACAAACAAGTTGCCTTGATGCTCATGATACATGGCGGTCGATGGATGAAAAATGGGTGGAAAGAGATATTCCCAACTTTCCCTAAACACAATGTAATTTCCTTTATATGAAGTTTCACCACAAATTAATTATTGCTCTTATGAAGCTACTGTCTTCATGCAAAAATCCTGTTCTCATGAAAATTCTAATCCTCTTCCTACCTCTTCTGACAAACACTGCATTCTTGATGTTTCTAGTTTAACTACATCTGATGTTTCGTGGAGAGAAGCTTTCTTTGTTACCGGTGTCAAATGCCATGCTGCATGACCTCTGCCAAGCAGTGGGTGCGAATCTCAAAGTCTTTCTGTAGTTTGCACTGTCTGATGTTTTTTTGACTCTCTCTTTCTACCCTTCAATTCTCTCTCTCTAACTTTCTAAGAGAACTCCAGATGGTTCTAGAAGATTCGCACCTTGTGATCTTCTCTGGTGCACATGATTATAACTGCATTTATTTCACTACTCAGGCAAATTCTAATGTGCAATGGCACTTTTTCTATTTTGCTTGTCAACTAGTATACTTACATGCACATGCATATGTGAATATAACTTAATTCATTCAATATATAAAATCCTCCTTAAATGTATATATATTTGTGCATCACATGATACACATATACATCCATCAAACTAAATGAAACTTGGTGAACAAAATAAACGTTTACATATTTATATATATGTTAGTGCATCTGTTTGCTATCACAATCACGTTTTCCAACAGGGGTTACTCCCCTTAGTCCACTAGCGGTCTTGTGCAGTCCGTGAAATAAAAAATTTAATTTTGGCTCCATGTTTTTCTCGTGACAACAAGTAATACACTAGCTTAATCAGTCCTTATCCATATACTGTGTATCACAGTACAATACTAATACATAATGTACAGTATATACTAAATTAATCTGTCCTTATACATATACTGAGTCATCCAAGCATAAATATTGATATGCAATTACTGGAAAGCAAAGGCTGTAAAACAAAAAATGAATATCGTTTCATTAGTCACTCAAAAATACCTGAATATTTAGTAAACTCTAATTGCAGATCTATCTTCGAGATGAAAATGTCCTTTTTAATATCAGCCAGCATTTCTTCCACCTTACCCACTACCTTCTCTGGGCATTCATACATCAGAGTGTAGCCAACAGCTGCTGGAGATTTAACAGTTATCTTGCCTTGGTTTTGCCTATTTACAAAAAAAATTATAAAGCTAAAAGAAGCAATAATAATAAAACTTAATTAAACGAAATATTCCAGTAAAAATAACTCAGTAAAGGTAAAATCAGATGGAATTTCTTACTGGAAGTAATGTAATATAAATAACATTATGTTAATCGGACATGAATCTCTCACAGGAAGTAATGTAATATCAGTAACATTATGTTAATCAGACATGAATCTCTCACAGGAAGCAATGTAAAATCAGTAACATTATGTTAGGCAGAATTTCTCACAAGAAGCCATGTAAAATCAGTAAAATTATGTTAATCAACATGAGTTTCTCACAGGAAACAATGTAAAATCAGTAAAATTATGTTAATCAGACATGAGTTTCTCAGAGGAAGCAATATAAAATCACTAACGCCACACCCACATATACTGTGACCATGCCTACCTATTGATGTACCCAATTGTGATTCAAAATCACTATCACTAGAGTCTGAAGTGGTGTTCTTGATATCTTCTACAATATAATCCCTTCATAACCACTAGTTTCTTCATCACTAACATCGCCATCATCTGGCAATTCCATCAAAAATTGAGCTGCCTCCTCAGTACTGAATCGCTTAGATGCCCTTTTGGCTGCTAGAGTCACACTTCACAACTTTGACCAAAACAATGAAAAAGATCGACCAAAAGCGAAAGATAAAGATAAATAAAGGTGGCTGCCATTTGCAATGATGTGTATTGCTGTTTGAAATAAAAAATACAGAGCTCTTGTGCTGTGACCTAGGAAAGTGCAGCTTGAAGTCAAAGGGTTAAGCGACTGTACTAATGAACAATCATGCTTCCAGATATGTATATTTATATGGGTCACACTATTCTGACTATTTAATATAACGTAAATTTTATATTTATTTTACACAGGCCTTAACAACTATATACAGTGATTTCACTCTGACAGTTATAAGCTTTATTTTACATAGGTTTTAATGACTGTCATTACCATTTTTCTTTAATTCTGGTTTTAGTGACTCTATTAGGCTTAAACTGTTAAATGTTTTCTCTTCACAATTCTGCTCTATTGAAATACAATATAAGATGTTTGTTTCTTCTGCTTTACATGCTCTTTGTTCCAAGGCATATTTATAGCACCTGGTTAGGCATATATCATGGTGTCTTTACATGCCTATTTCTTAACATGTGGCAGGCATATTTCATATATTAAGACAGATATATTTCATACAATACAATCAGGTGCTTTTTTTTTTTTGAACATATTTTAAAAATAATTATTACAACAAAAATAACAACCTACATTATAAACTGCTTCACTGATTCTAACTGAGTTGTAAACCACTTTTGGCAAACACGTTCTGCCAGTGCACCTTCAATGTAAAACGTTTTCTGGCATGTCTGGGCACTCTTGTCAAACTCTATGAGCTTTTTTACAGCTGTGTCAACATCTGCACCTATTCCTCCAACTGTTACTTTCCCAGTACTTTTGTCCATGGACAAACACACGTGATGATCAACTTGCAGCTGAAATTTGAAAAACGTGAACTGGCTGCTGTCTAGCAAGCTGGTCTTGACCTAAGATGTAAAAGAGTTTTAATGTCAGAGCTTTTTCTTCTTAATATTATTCAACAAGCTGTGTATAAAAGCTATCTATTTATATAACATTCTGGTTTAGATTTGTATGTAGTAGTTGCTTACAAGAAAGAAAGTGTAAAACTGCCTTAAGAAATATACAGTTATATACAAAGCCAAATAATTCTGTTTATCATATATATATATATTACAATTATGAGTTATTGATAAAAATTAAAGTGTATATATGTGCAAAGAAACCTAAATACAAATACAGTTACAAAGCAAACAATTTATTATTTTCATCAAACATGGAAGTTATTAACAAATAACAAAATTATAAGTACAAATATATCTATCTAAAAACAATGTCTAAATTTAAAATCTTATTTTGAGAAGATGCCAGTTAAAAAGTATACCTGGTGTCCATTATACAAAAATAATAATTAATGACTGGATGGTAAATGAATTTGATTAAAGAATGGCTGACCAGACAATACCATATAGCTCTCTCATGACTATTAATATAAATTCCATTTCTTACTACATAGCTCTCTCATGACTATTAATATAAATTCCATTTCTTACTACATAGCTCTCTCAGTGAATATTAATATAAATTCCATTTCTTACTACATAGCTCTCTCAGTGAATATTAATATAAATTCCATTTCTTACTACATAGCTCTCTCATGACTATTAATATAAATTCCATTTCTTACTACATAGCTCTCTCAGTGAATATTAATATAAATTCCACTTTACTCTTGGTGAATTTTAAATATAAATTTTGGTTCTTACCACACAGCTCTCCTGGTGAATGTCAGTTTTTATCTGCCCTAGGCATGCTTGCACAAGCTCCATGCTGTGCCCAGCACACACGACACTATCACCCTGTACGTCCACAGAGCATGAAGAATATGTCTGAGCCAGTTTCTTTAGGTAGTCATCAAAGGGAGGAGACTGCATAAAAGCAGTAAGTTGTGAGGGAATCTGCAGAGTGTCTTCAAGAAGACCCTAAACCACAGAATGGAGTAAAAACAAAAAAATTATAAGCAGATTCCAGCTTATACAACATCACTGTTTCTCTCTTTACACATAATCTACTGGAGAAGGAATGTAGTCTTTATATTTATTTATTACAAACGTGAATAAGAATTGAGTTCAAATGCCTTGTTTAGCAACAGTGACATGTGGTGTTTGATGATAAAAGCTTATACTTGAATAACTGTCAACCCATCAATTCAATAATAACATATTATCTACCAATAGTGTGGGTACTGACATTAATTTACATGCCTATCCACAAAGATTTCTAATCTCCCACTGCTCAAAAACAGAATATAATAATCTCTAGCAACTTATTTTTTCTCCTGTTCTCATTATATTCTGCTTGAAATAATAACAGATCATTTCTTAAAATGTTGTCTATAACATAACAGGATTTACTGGCTTTATCTTCTGATACTTCAATACATTCATGTCGTCTTTTGGTCATCAACTGATATTTTGATAAGATTCTGGGCAGGTTACAGTATTCAAACAATTTCCAATTTAAAGCAATTTAAGCAAATACAAAACATTACCTTTAAATAACTCAAAATAAATAATTTAAAATAAACATTATGTGTGAGTGCTCTAATCTGCTGATGTTATTTATGGTTACCACCCCACCCAATATAACATATATTACAGCTGAAAATGACAACTGTAATATTTATAAATTTGACCAATCAAAATGCATATGATAAATAACCCCTTCAAATATATTTCATAATTTGTATAGGAAATTAAAGCCTGCGTGCGCGCACGCATGCATGCACACACACACACACACATATATATAAAATTTTGTCTATGCACCTTAAACAGACCTAAGCATTGAAGAAACATGATAGCACCATAAATAATAATATAGACTAACAAAATATATATATATATATAGTATATACATTACTTTATTATGCTTTGGCAAGATAAACTGGGAGGTGTAACTTTATTATGCTTTGGTAAGGTAAACTGAGATAGGTGTTTATGATGTTAATGATATATTTTTATTGTACCGGACTCAATAAATGTACAAGTAGTTTCCTAGGTTCCATTTGAAAAAATCAATAGATGAGTTAATTTGTAAAATGCTGTATAGATCATTTTTCTGTTAACAGCACTGATGGTAAACTCTACTGATTCTAATTTAATAAACAGCTAGAACCATGCACTGTGGGTGAAAATTAATATTATGAATGAAAAACTAAATCAGTGAGTTGACATTTAAATATAATATAAAAAACTTCCATTACTGGTTCATACTCATAGGACAAAAATGACTCCATAAATGCTAATTTAAAGTCAGTGCTATACACTGTTCAGCCATAACAATTAGCCTACTGTAATCTGAGTCTTCCATAAAACTAAGTCTTCTTTATGCTGAGTATACCAAGTATTCTGAGTCTTCCTCAGAGTATACTGAGTATTATGAGTCTTCCATAACACTAAGTTTACGTTATGCTGAGTCTTCTATAATGCTAAGTTTACTGATTGCTGAATCTTCCATATCATTAAGTCCACTATATGCTGAGTCTCCCTGAGTCTACTGTAAGCTGAATCTCCCATAACAATTAGTCTGCTGAATGCTGAGTCTATATTGTATGCTAAGTTTCCATAAAAATAACTTTAATGTATGCTGATTCTTTCATAACAATTAGTTTACTGTATGCTGAGTCTTCCATAACAATTAGTCTACTGTATTCTCTTTCTCCTATAACAATTAGTCTACTGTATTCTCTTTCTCCTATAACAATTAGTCTACTGTAGTGTAATGCTGAGTCTTCAATAACACTAAGCCTACCATATGCTGTTTTCCACAGCACTAAACCCATAACAGTTTGCTTAACCTTAGTATTGAGTTCCCCATAACATTTAGCCTACTATTACAGTGCACTTACCATTAACACTGGGTCTCCATTATCACAGTAATTTTCCCATAACCCTGGGCTTACTATTAACAATGGGTCTCCTGTATCACATTAAATGAATAAATCTCCCATAACACTGGGCTTAAAATAAAACTGGGTTTCCCATAACACAAAGCCCACCATATAGCCTGGAGTATTCCATTAACACTGAGTCTCCCATAACACTTAGCCTACTATAACCTTGAGCTTCCATTAACAAAGAGTATCCCATAATACTAAGTCTACCATAATAGTATGTTTACCATTAGCACTGGGATTTCCATAACATTACACCTACCATAACTGGTGAACTTAAAATTAACAATGAGTTTTCCATAACACAAACCTATAATAACCGAGAGCTATAATATCACTTGGTCTCTCCTTTTACTTTACCTACCATAACCCTGAACTTATAATTTTAATTAACACTGGTTCTTTCATAGTACTAAACCTACCATAATCTTGAACTTATAATTAACACCGGCTTTTCCATAGTACTAAACCTACCATAATCTTGAACTTATAGTTAACACGGCTCTTCCATAGTACTAAACCTACCATAATCTTGAACTTATAATTAACACGGCTCTTCCATAGTACTAAACCTACCATAATCTTGAACTTATAATTAAAACCGGCTCTTCCATAGTACTAAACCTACCATAATCTTGAACTTATAGTTAACACGGCTCTTCCATAGTATTAAACCTACCATAATCTTGAACTTATAATTAACACTGGCTCTTCCATAGTACTAAACCTACCATAATCTTAAACTTACCATTAACAATAGGTCTATCATAATACTAAATCTATCACAACAATGAGTATGCCATAGTTCTGTATCTGACATACACTATTTTCAGCATGTGATATGGAAACTGACATAAAGCGAGAATGTGCAGGACTGAAATTTGATTTAATTTAATTTTTCATTTGTATTTATGATGCAGCACAATACAGAATATTATTAATTAATGGAAAAAACTGATAGAGGAAAAGAGAAAAGAAGCAATACTCCTAAAAATAAAGTGAGAGATAATTCTGAATAAATAAATTTAAAAGGAACAATCTATCAATGTATTTGTTGTTGCAGAAAGATGTATTTTCTCGTCTATTTTGCAAATGGAATGAATAATGGCACAGGGTTAATAACAGTTGCAGGTTATGCATATAACTTTGGTTCTCTTTGCTATGTTCAATTTGTAAACGTGCAAATATTGAATTGTCAGGAGACTACTCAATTCTTTCTATGACAAAAGTAGTTTTTATTTTTTATAAAAACCAACACTTATCTGAATTAAATAGCTTTTAAAAACACCATAGCCTAAAATGCAAATAATTTATGTTGTCCTTATTTTTCATTTGGTTATTTTCATCTTTATGTCTTACTTTGCAAATAAAGAATTTTCCAAATTATCCCCACAAATCTTATCACTAACAGTGCAGTCAAAAGTTTGACCAATGACCTTATGGGCCACAACTCCCAGGCATGTGAGTATTAGTGCTAAATAAACTTAATGCCAAATTGCTCATTTTGAGCTGCACTGCTTCTGATTAAAGTTAAAATAAACTAATATTCTTTTGTGTACTGCATATTACTGAAGGACAGGAGATAATCAGATATTAAGTCACTAAATAAATTTACAAAATGTTCATTAATTATTATCAATCACTTTATTGAAAATGCTAAGAGAAAAATTGTCTAACAATATCAATAGACTGCTAGTGTATTAGTCATAATCACTAGTGACAACAAGTTTACAAAATGTTCATTAATTATTATCAATCACTTTACTGAGAGAACTTGAGTTTAATATTATTAGTAAATTGCACAGTATGCAAGTCTTAACACTAGTAAAAAAGCAAGTTTATAAAATTATCATCTGTTATTGTTTTAAACTGTTTTGAAAATGCTTAAAAGAAAAGTAATGCTTAACTGTAACAATGTGGCAAAAATGTGAAAATCAGCAGGCAAACTGACCCACCTGTATTTGTGTAAGAAATTCACATCGAGCATCCAAACAGTCATTTTCTGTACCATAAAAGTGTACAACATTTTCTTGCTCATTAATGATAACCTTGCACTTCGTCCAGTTTCTGGCAAAATCTTTCAAGAGACGAAGACGATAAGCTGGTACTGTTTCCTGAAAGGACTGTAGATCTTTCACTTTTTCCATGGTCTTTTTCATCTCCTCCAATTCTAATTGCAATTTCTTTGCCTCCCTGTCCTGATTTGCCTTCAAAGTGCTCAAGTCCTTGGCAACAACTGAACTGCTGGGATCACTAGGGAGAGGCATATTTGGATGTCTAGATGTATAAACAACAGATGCTATTTTATCAGTGCTGTTTTCTCCTGACTCATATTGCTCAATTAAGTATGCTTGTTCAGCTGCTCCTGCAGAGTGGACATTTCTAACACCATGCGGTTCTCTTGGTTTAGTGTAATCCTGTTCAAGTTCTGAAAACTGTTCACTTGATTCAGAGTAATCCTCTTCAAACTGAGGATAATGGAATGTGCTTGATTGCTGAGTGGTGGTATCATCATAGAAAGTATTCTCCCCTTGCTGGTCATATCGTTGTCTAGGCCCAGAATAAGCTGCAGAGCTGACATATCTCTGACCAGAGGAACTAGCTATTGTTGATTCATATGAAGGTGTAAAAGAGGAAGGATTTTTCCCTCTCCTCTGACCTCTTAGCCAAGGTTTTGGATTGAATTCTTTTGAAAATCCTCTTCGCCTTTGTTCCCAGACTGTGTTCTCCCTGTTTTGATCTCCTCTTCCCATTTCATTATGAGTTCTATGAGGAGAACGGAAATTATTTTGGTAATTTCTGTTAGCATTTCTGTTATAGGGTTCGTTTTTACTCTTAGTTACTCTCTGGTTACCAGCATAAAGTTCATGAGGATCTACACTGGAATCTGTTGATTGGTAATGTCTCTGCTGTCTTTCTTCTTGCTGGTAGTAAGTGTCATGATCAGCTAAAGTTTTCACATCCTGAGATAACTGAGAGTGTGCATCATGTTCTATTTTCTCTCCTCTGCTTCCATCTCTAACTTCCTGCAGCAATGGCATATGGAATTCTTCGTAGCATATCTCCACATAAACACAACAGTCTCTTGTAGGGTAATGTTCTGACTTTGCTAGCACTGATTCAGCTCCTAAAACCAGGATGAAAACAGCATTACACATAGTTCACTTAAGCAAACAGAAACACAACATGGAATTGTTGCAAAAGTCTAAGCCAAAATTTTTTTTAAGAAATAAAAATTTTGACTGTGTGCTAAGAACAGATGAAAATCAATCTCAAAACATGTTTTTATATAATGCCGGATGTCATTTTTTCAACTGATGCATGAAAGACTATTTCTCTGCCTCTATCTCTAAGACAATTTCTTTTAAAAAAAAATAAAATTTAAAATATAGATAAAATTTAATTTACTTTTCAGTATATATCACAGTGCAACTCTTATAATCAATAAATGATAGTTAAATAAGAAAGTTTTAAGAGAAACTGTTCATAACAGTTTGCATTTGAAACAGTTGTAAATATGAGGAAAGGGAGATAATTTTTAAAGTTCTAGAGAAAACATTTTATAAACAGAACTTTATTTGTGACATGACTGAAAGAACATATACTGAATTAATTTTGTAAAGTGTTTTTAAAAAACAGTTGCATAATGGGAGTTTATTAAGAAAGGAACTATAAAAAAAAAAAAAATTTATTATAAACGGTACCAAAAAGAGATAAATCTGAATAACATTTGCTTTTTAAAGTTTCTTAGTGAATAGTGTGGGTATTTTGAACTATATTTATTTCTAAGGTGCCCACAAAATTTATCAACTATTTTTCAACAAAGGAAAGACAATTAAACTTAAAGAATAAAACATAATAGAATACTAGCTTACGCAGATACTGTTACTGAACTGTTGTACAGATTTTATTCTAACAACAAGAAATTCACAATTCATAAGTATCATAAATCACTTGTATGTCTCTTCATTACTGGAAGTGGATTATTTGGGATTATCAATGTTGATTAAAGTTGCTGCAAAGCCAAATGTTTAAGTACTGATAACAGATAAACAGCGCACAATGCTGAATAGACAATGTCATGCTTTAAGATGCATGACACTAATACAAAGTAACTTTTCTAATACCATAAAATGCAATCAGAGAATTCATATAAAATGAATGAAACCAAGAAGGGAGAAAAGACTGACAAATATCACAATGGTAATAAATAGCTTTTATCAGCAAACATCCTCAAGGCAAAATCTAGTATAAAAGTTAACAATGTTGACAATCCAAGACAATACATTAAGTGTACCGATATTTCTTGTCAAAGTTTTGGAGACCTCTAAACTTTTTATCATCCTTTGCTATGAAAGAAAATGGTTAATGGGACCATTAAACCATTAACACTTTACATTCTTCTTCACTCCAAAAGAATGCTCTGGATTAATTTCGAATTGTTCTGAGCAACGCTATAAATGAGTCAAGACTATTGTTGGTTTTCTAAGATCTCTTTTCATTATGCAAATAATTCCAAGACTTTTTATCATTGTTCATATAATATACTATAATTATTTCACCTGTGCTTGTTGTAAATATGACAATAGCCATATCCAGTTCAGGGAAGAGTGTACAGTCATTAACCTCTCCATCAAGTATCCCAGAACTGGGACTTTCAAAGTAGTAAAAGAGCGTGTCCCTGCTGATTTGTGGTTTAAGATTAGAAACAAGGATGGCCGTGGGAGCTTGTTTGATGGGCAACAGCAATAGTTTCTTTCCCTCCAGTGGCTCTTTCCTGCTCCGAGTCACTGCTTCTAAAATAACAGCATCTGGCAAGTAAACATATACAGTAATTGGCTGTAGCACATGAACATGTATAGTAATTGGTTTGGTTGTAGCACATTTTATATGTAGGGTGATTGGTTTGGTTGTAGTACATTTTATATGTAGGGTGATTGGTTTGGTTGTAGCACATTTTATATGTAGGGTGATTGGTTTGGTTGTAGTACATTTTCATGTACATTAATTGGATGTAGCACAGTGATTAGTTGTAGCAGAGTTAAGCTGTACAGTAACTGGCTGTGACACATTATACACATACAGAAATTGGTTGTAGCACATTTTCATGTACAGTAATTGATTATAACTGAGGCCTTTTGTTCCACAGGGAATCCAAGGAGATAAGTCAAGTAAGTCAATTGATTATAACATACTGTATGTGCAGAGTAACTGGTTGTAAAACACTACCCATGCAGAGGAAGTAGTTGTAATATGCTACTAATGCAGTAAATGATTGTAACACACTATGAAATAAGTGTGCTGTGGTGTGGTATGATTACTTGTGAGGAAGAGTGAAAAATATAACCAGTTCAGTGAGGTGTACCTACCTGTAAGGGGGTCAACAAATGAAACCAATGCTGTGTGGCGTATATCATGGAAATAGAGGATCCCATCATCCTCCACCTCTTGCTCCATCATGGATTCCAGGTAATTACACAGCAACTCATTGGAGCATGTCAATGGCAGATTCTAGAAAAAATAATTTAGACATAATTTGTCAATAATCATACTACTTAAATGACAATGGCTACTTTTATGAAATAGATTATGGTGACAATAAATATTCACACTGATCACTGAAGGCAAAGTTAACTAGTCTGCTCATCATTGTGTTAAGTTGAATTATCTCCCCACTAGATTATTGCAACAGGAGTTAACTAGTTTGCTCGTCATTGTGTTAAGCTGAATTATCTCCCCACTAGATTATTGCAACAGGAGTTAACTAGTCTGCTCATCATTGTGTTAAGTTGAATTATCTCCCCACTAGATTATTGCAACAGGAGTTAACTAGTCTGTTCGTCATTGTGTCAAGTTGAATTATCTCCCCACTAGTTTATTGCAACAGGAGTTAACTAGTCTGATCGTCATTGTGTTAAGTTGAATTATCTCCCCAGTAGTTTATTGCAACAGGAGTTAACACAGTGATAGAAGGAGTAGGCTAGGCTGTGGGACTGTTAATAGTATTGATATTTACTACAAAGGTTAAAATCTCAATAATTAATACTATAAAAGGGTTGTATATAAACCCCACATGTAACAAGATGGTTGACCAAGGTTTTGATTTGTTAAAGATCAACACTATTTATATAATATCACAATTCATATACATCCAAGTCTTGCATTATCAATACATGTTTATTTATTTTACAGAAAGTACTTTTATGCAAATAATTCATATAATATGCAATTAATTTGCCTGAAACACTTTTTCTATATTGTTAAACACAGATTTTTTATTTTATTTTAGCAGTTGTAGTTTTATTTCATGTGGATGTAGTTGAATTCTTAGTACACTTAGTTTTACTGTGAACAATGCTAATTTTGGTTCAAAGAGTGAATCGGGTACTTATATCTTAGTCCAGCTCAGAGATACACAGACACTCAGATGAACAGACAGCAATATAGAAAGTATACCAGCTTATGCAAAACACCTGTGAACCTCTACAGATGTAAGAACTCCTGTAGTCCCTAAGTAGAAAGAACTCTTGTGAACCCCTATGTAGGAAGAGTTCCTGTGGTTCCTGTGAACCCCATGTCGAAAGACTTCCTATGAACTATGTAGGAAGAGTGCTTATGAACCTCTATGTAAGAACTCCTAAGAACCCCTATTTAGGAAGAGTTCCTTGACCCCCTATGTAGGAATCTGTAAAATTATTACTGTCTCACTATAAGTGGTCTGCTTTTTCTCTCTGTGTGTGTTAGTCATCTGACACAATGTTCCAGTTTACAGAAAACTATTCACTTAACAAGGTGGTTTGTAGCTCTCATATTCATTTAAGAAATACAATGGCTGAGGTCATAAAATAACATAGCACAACACCTATATGTACAAGGTCATGATGTGTAAATCAAAAAAAGGAAGCAATTCACACTACTTGCACTTAAAAGTTTTAGGTTAATGCTTTACAATTTACCTGTAAGCAAGACAGTCACATAAAAATAATGCTTTACAGAGATATGATCCATAACTATATAACTCTACTGCAACTACAGATAACAAAATAAAATAATTACATATGTCCGCTAATTGCTTTATAAAATAGCAGAGGAAACCTCTAAAAAATATATTCACTAAAATAATATTTAAACAAAAGGTAGCCATGCTCTTACAAAGTTGATACAAGATATTAATTATTAATTGTAAAGCAGTCTACATCAACTTGTGTAGAAAGTTACTGTTACAAACAGATAAACTTTGACAAAACAATTTAAGACATTTAAAAAAAAACAGTAAAGATTTAGCAAAATATTTAGTTGAAAATGTAGTTTCAAAAACTAGGCTATATAAATGTGCACTAAAATACATCTTTGCTTGAGTCTTTTTCTACCTGATATTTTAACTGGTATTAAAAAAATCAGGTCAGTTATAATGTCTAAATGTGTAAAAAAAAAACCAACCAACCAAACAAACAAACAAAAACCCCAACTTGGAAATCAATCCTATGATCTCCAACAGCCAATATATAATTATATGCGCGCGTGCGTTATACACGAATTAACAAAAAAATTATTCGGGATGCCGGTCAATACCCGTGTGTCGTCAACAAACACGCAGTAGATCACTTTATTTCAGTATCGAACTTTAGGAGCATCTGACATTTTTCTTTTTAAGTGTTGTTGTTATTGTTTTGTCAGAATTGTCCCCATAAGAAAATGACAGGAAATTTTCGCGAAAAGTATTTCATCTGAGTTTTACTGAAGTGTTATGTAATTTCACACTATCTGCCTGCTCACCTTCACCACTACCTTTCGGCACCAGTTATCTGCACTCGCCATTTTTGTTCTTGCTTATTTCATCGCTCAGGAAATGCCAGTGAAGTAGGAGCTGTCATGGCGATTATAAAGGCTCATAATGGAAATTTACTAAACCCTATTTCAGCATCAAGTTCGACAAAACAGAAACGAAAGTAAGGTTTGTACCAGCCCTAAAACTGTGCGATCTATATAGATATGTGGATCTAGTGCTGGCAATAGTTACAGCAATCCAGTGCGGCGCTCCAACAGGCTATGTTCGCGGGATCAAAATGCCGAGAACTTATAAATAATAAAGATGATTTAAGATTTTGCCGCTAAATGAACGGTTTACCTGTATTCTGAAAACATACGGTGGTGAAATGACTGCTATTGAGAAACATCTATGATGTCCGGTTTTATATCGTTCAATCATGCTAATCGTTTACTTGTTCATTAGCTTCTATAATTCTATTGAGTAACATCTATGTTGTCCGGCTTTGTATCGTTCAGTCGTGCTAATCGTTTACTTGTTCATTAGCTTCTATAACTCTATTGAGTAACATCTATGATGTCCGGCTTTGTATCGTTCAGTCGTGCTAATCGTTTACCATTCAACATAAGAAACTCTTTTTTACTATTCAAACTGTTAATTTGAGAAGACTCCATGAAGAGCGCCTGAGCGATCTGTCAATTTTTGTCAATATGAACGCGCGAAAAAGCTTGACACTTCAAAAGTGGTGATATTTTTGGAGAGAGAGAAAGAAGGCGCACAAACGAACGTTTTAGGATTCTCCGCTTTAGACTACAGTAGACACTTATTTCATTTGGCTACCGGATCTATGTTGTATGCAAAAGCATTTTTTTTTTTTCCATTTGAAACCGAAGGGGCCCACCACCAAAGCTCTGAAAAGGGCCAAAACCACTTCCTACAATCACTGTCGTGAAACATTAAGAAAATATTTGATTGATAGCATTAAACTGCATCCGTACAAAATAGAAACTAAACGAACATAAACAGCTACAGATAAAGTATTGTATTCATACAAAATTCACAGCTACAGAGAAAGTATTGTATCTATATCAACTGCAAACTAAACGAACATTCACAGCTACAGAAGAGTATTGTAAACGAAAACAAACAGCTACAGATAAAGTACTGCATGCGTACAAAATACAAACTAAACGAACATAAACAGCTACAGATAAAGTACTGTATTCATACAAAATGCAAAATAAACGAAAATAAACAGCTACAGATAAAGTACTGTATTCATACAAAATGCAAACTAAACGAACATAAACAGCTACAGATAAAGTACTGCATGCGTACAAAATACAAACTAAACGAACATAAACAGCTACAGATAAAGTACTGCATGCGTACAAAATACAAACTAAACGAACATAAACAGCTACAGATA
Organism: Sinotaia quadrata; assembly: GCA_028829895.1. Classification (NCBI taxonomy): domain Eukaryota; kingdom Metazoa; phylum Mollusca; class Gastropoda; order Architaenioglossa; family Viviparidae; genus Sinotaia; species Sinotaia quadrata. Next base: position 58,357,862 of record CM054177.1, on the reverse strand, counting down.
AAGTACTGCATGCGTACAAAATACAAACTAAACGAACATAAACAGCTACAGATAAAGTACTGTATTCATACAAAATGCAAAATAAACGAAAATAAACAGCTACAGATAAAGTACTGTATTCATACAAAATGCAAAATAAACGAAAATAAACAGCTACAGATAAAGTACTGTATTCATACAAAATGCAAACTAAACGAACATAAACAGCTACAGATAAAGTACTGCATGCGTACAAAATACAAACTAAACGAACATAAACAGCTACAGATAAAGTACTGCATGCGTACAAAATACAAACTAAACGAACATAAACAGCTACAGATAAAGTACTGTATTCATACAAAATGCAAAATAAACGAAAATAAACAGCTACAGATAAAGTACTGTATTCATACAAAATGCAAAATAAACGAAAATAAACAGCTACAGATAAAGTACTGTATTCATACAAAATGCAAACTAAACGAACATAAACAGCTACAGATAAAGTACTGCATGCGTACAAAATACAAACTAAACGAACATAAACAGCTACAGATAAAGTACTGCATGCGTACAAAATACAAACTAAACGAACATAAACAGCTACAGATAAAGTACTGCATGCGTACAAAATACAAACTAAACGAACATAAACAGCTACAGATAAAGTACTGCATGCGTACAAAATACAAACTAAACGAACATAAACAGCTACAGATAAAGTACTGCATGCGTACAAAATACAAACTAAACGAACATAAACAGCTACAGATAAAGTACTGTATTCATACAAAATGCAAACTAAACGAATATAAAAAGCTACAGATGCCGTATTATATTCACACAAACTGTAAACTAAACGAACAGAGAAAGTATAGTATTAATAAAAAATGCAGACGCCATAGTTGAGAAACTGAATCCGAATCCACATTTCTTAGAAATCTTTAGAAGAGTGATGAAGCACACTTTCAACTCTATGGTAAGTTTAATTCGAAGAATGTTGTGTCCTGGGAGAATAAGATACCTCTGGAAGATGTGCAGAAGCCATTATATTCAGAGAAATGCGATGTTTGGGTAGCAATTTCCAAGATAATAAATTGGATCTTGACCTTTCTTCGTTGAAGAATGAACTAACAGTGACCATCGCCAAAGAGAAAGACTTGGCCAGATTTGTGAGCATCACCAAAGAGCGAGGCCTGACTAGACATGAAAAGTTCTGGGACAAGCTAGAGTTACTGCATCCATTTTTAATGGACAAACATATGTTGATTTCAGCAGGCTGTCATTTGCCCCCCCCCCCCCCCCCCCCCCCGCTGATTCTAGCCGTAAATGGCAAAACCCCCACTATAGAAAAACTACATATCAATCTTCGATTAGATTTTGAGTTGGCTCCCCATTTCCCCGCCATACACCCTCCAGATTTTTATCTGTGAAGTAATTTCTAAAACTGCATGTATGTTTAAGTCTAAGACCATCACAGAGCTGAAAGAAAACACGAGAGAGAAGATCAGAACAGTTTTAAGAGATGGTGTATCAGTGTCATGAACAATTTTGTCCAGCGGCTGAAGAAATGCCTTAGCTCCTGTGACTTCCATTCCACAAATCGCAAATCATGATTTTAAAAATTATATCTGTAGATTTTCTACAATTAAGTTATATTTGTGTTTTGGTAAAGGTTAATGGGTGTGTGTGTGTGTGGGTCGGTTTGGGTGACTTTTCAAAGTTTGATATGCGTTTGCTGGGGTCACACACTATATCGTACGCTGATACAAAGTAAATTATATTGCACCTAAAGACGAATTTAAATCATTACGTTCTGAAAGTATAGTACTTCAAGCGCACGTTACGTAGACATGATGTAAGCTCTTCGTGTAAAGTAACTTACATTGCATTTAAAGGCGAATTTAAATCAGTATATTCTAAAAGTATAGTACTTCAAGTGCACGTTACTTGTAAACCTTATACATGATGTAAGCTCTTCATGTAAAGTAAATTACATTCATTTAAAGGCGAATTTAAATCATTACGTTCAAAAGGTATGGTACTTCAAGTGCACATTAGTTGTAACCCATAGACATGCCACGGGTAACTATATACCTGCTGACCTATTGTATGCCATGGGTAAATGTATTCTGATCCATTACATGCTCTGGTCCATGGATAAAAATGCATTCTGGCCTATTGTATGCCCTGGGTAAATACATACTGATCCTTTGCATGCTATGGCCCATAGATAAAAATGCATTCTGGCCTATTGTATGCCCTGGGTAAATACATACTGATCCATTGCATGTTATGGCCCATGGATTAAAATGCATTCTGGCCTATTGTATGCCCTGGGTAAATACATACTGATCCATTACATGCTATGGCCCATGGATAAAAATGCATTCTGGCCTATTGTATGCCCTGGGTAAATGCATACTGATCCATTGGTCAATAAATAAATGCGCACTGGCCTGTTGTATGCCACGACAACTGACCATAGGAATGCCATAAATAAACAAGAATTGATCATTTGAGATAGTTAGTTTCTTGATAATATATATGAACTCATTAAACCAGGTATGTGTTTCTCACCAGTATCCGGCGTGGGTACCCACCAGTAAATGCGACAGGTTTTACTTCCAATGGCAGTGCAATCAGTACATTGATAGTAGGACAGGATTAATTAAGAACACACTGTAAGAATAAATTAATTAAAATAAAAATATTCATTTTAAAGAATAATTGGATTTAAATTTAGTTAAGACTTCAAGACGGGTCGCTAAGCCCACTGGAAATCAGAGATGAAATTATCCAAAATAAATCAGTAATACATGTATAGTCTAATACTATGTGAATTAAGGCCTGGTAATTTTGAAGAGAAATATTAAAACGACAGGTGTAGATTATTTTACTATTGTTGTAAAATTTAATATAAGAGTTTATTATCAAATATGCCAATGTAAACTTTACGAAATATCATATATATATATGTTATTATATATAAGTACGAGATGTTTAATTATTTTTAAAAACATGTATTTGCATGTTCAATGGCATCACACAGTGCATACTCTGTTTTAGAAATGCAAAGTAATGAACTTTGCTGTTTTAGAAAATTATATACTATTGAATTTGATTAGAAGTTTATTGTAATGATTATTTATTTATTAGCAATAATGCATGCAGTTCAAAATCGTATTATTTGCATTTCGATCTCGGTTGGCCGCACTCGTTTGCATTTTTATGCACCATGTCATACTTTGCTTTTGTACAGGATCGCAGCTAAAGTGGCATTACCATCTCTATTACCTCTTTTACAAGCCTTTGGTAAGCTTTACTGAATATAGATGCATTCACCCCCCCCCCAAAAAAAAAAAAATAATACTTGCAACAGAGTTCTTTATGTTTGAATATTTATCTTTATAAAGATTCAGATGATAATACTAGCATCATTCTGGTATTTCCCGTATGGGGATTTTTTGTGTTGATTGGTTGGTTTAAAAATATAGTCGGGAATTCCCCACAGATAGCGAAAGAACAATATGTTAGACTAGGCACTGAACATATTTTGTCGAGATAATGGTATGGTTAAACTTGGTGCATGAGAGTAAATTTTTTGTTTGTTATGTTTGGACTTGCACATTATTTAAAATATTCATGGGACAATCATATAAAACTAACGCCAATGTGTCGACTTAAATGCGTTTCTTAAATGTTTGAATAATGACAGTTTTGAAAAATGTACGTGTGGAAGTTTGAATGTAGTCATAAATAAATATCGTGTTTTCCCTCGTATTCTTACGCTCTTGAGGGTACTGCGAACTGCAGGACGCTGGTCAGGTAAGCAGTGATTGGCTATATCATCTTAGATAGATGGTCAGATAGATGGATCATCTTGTAGATTGAAATCCGCCGGTCAATTAGGTGTATCATCTTGTGATTAGATCTAAACAGGTAGTTGCACAAAAATTCACACATGGCTGAGAAAAGTAATTAATAAACAAATTGTTAGACGTATTCGATAAGATTCAACTTCATCTAACATCAAATCTTTAGATTTACATGTAGTCTGCAAATGTAAATCGACACTATATAAGCTTAAGAATAATTTTGAGCAGTTATAGAAATACAGAAGGCGACTATCATTCCGCTCAGTATATGCAGTAGTGTCATTGCTTAGTCTTTTAACAATGGTAAAACTATTTGTAGACTGTTGATTAAAAGTATATGATCAGTCTATACAGTAGTTTCATTGCTTAGTCTTTTAACAATGGTAAAACTATTTATAGACTGTTGATTAAAAGCATATGTCGATATGATCAGATCACAGTAAACGTTACCAGAAGATTATTAATAAATACAGAATGAAATATTTTCTAAAACGTATTAAGAAGTGCCCTAGAATTATGAACTGAAGGTTAATTCAATTGGTGAACTTTGACCAGCATTCTTAGTAGTAAGGTTTTTGGTGCATACTGATTTGTAGACCTTATTTTCAAAGTTGGGGGGAATAAACTGACATTCCTAATGAAACTATGAAGAAGCTCATAATTTTAATTAAAAAATCACCATTATAATATTATATTACATGTACTTTTAAAAGTATTAAAAAAGCTATTGAAACATAATTCTGACTAGGAAAAGCTGCTTTCTAATCTCCAAGTAGATATACAGTCACAAAGCTTGAATGATTTATCAGATGTTGACATCACATTCCTGTATAAATCTCTTTAGTTTTCATTTACTAATCAGGCTGTCTGATATAGGTTCTTGGTGTTGCATATCAAATTACAGAAGAATTTGCCAAATCTTAATGGCACATCATTAGTTGATCTCAAAAAGTCCTTGTTGTAAGAGTCTGAAATTTGAATTGAGTTTGGGGGACTTTTCTGTTGGAAAAAAATACCACACTTTGATTAAAGAGTTAATTAAGAAATTACTAACTTATTAAGTCATTATGGCTTTCTATTTCTTAATATATTAATGTATTCTGTTTGTTGATGTAATTTTATGGGTTCTGGTATGAAAGCATTGATCATGCTATGGTTTTCTTTATAATATTTGATGTTATTGTGATGTAGTTTGGAGTCATGATTGTGTCTTAATGTAACATTGTATTTGATGTCATTATGGAATGGGAATTGATCCTAATCACTTCTCACTGTAACTTTATATCTGATGTCACTGTGAAGTGAGGAATTGATTATTATTATCTCAATGTAACCTTATTCATGATATCACTGAACAATAAACCCTAATCTTGCTTCAATGTAACCTTATATCTGGTGTCATTGTCAGTGTCATGTGAATAGAGGAATGAAACCTGATTATATGCCTGCTGACATTGCTTTTGTCATTGTTGTTAGGGGATGAACCCTGATCAAATTACACTGTAACTTGTTATTGTAACCAGGAAATGAAAACATGATGAGAACTGATCTCATTAAGTATGGATGAACGACTGCTAGTTATCATTACATTGATTCTTCTTCTGCTGCCAGTAGTTGCAAAATATAGAATATATAAACGGCCAGGCAAATAGAAAAAATCTTTTAACTGTTTCAGATTCACTGCAGAAACACACACAGTTCCCAGTACAGAGTAGCAGTTTTTCTATCTATTTAGTATTCAGCAACAGACATGTTTGACTGTGGAGAGATCACTGATGACTTGAGTGATGTATACATTGATGACTATTGTGATGACTGCAGCATCGATGTGGAGCACTCTGGTCATAATAATGGTGTTAACCTTCAAGAGTGCACTAATTCTGTAGATGAACAGGCAACTGTCACTGTCATGCAAGAAGAGCAGTGCTCGATAAAAGACCTAAAGACATCAGCAGGCTGCAAGCAACCTCCAAGCACTGAAACTTCATCCGATCCTCACATGTATGCTTTTCAAGAGAAAATACAACAGGCTGTTGGTCATTCTATGCTGTTACACTCTCAGAGGTCATGTCAAGATGAAGACTATGTTGAGCTGGTACCTGTATCATCTAAAGGTGATCATTGTGTAGACACATGGTTTAAAAGCATTCCAAATGCAGAACACTACCAGGTTAACAATGCTAACTCTGAAAAAGCTGCTTCACAAAACTTTCTAGGCCCTAAAAGGTTGGCATTTGCAAGTGTTTTTAATTCATCATCACAGTTACTGCACAACTGCCATGATAGGCAAGAACTGGACTTTTATGATGATACAAGAAGTACTGTCATGCCTAGTCATCTGGCAGACAGTGATATATGCACAGATGGTACAAGAAGTGTTTCCCCCTCTAATCATCTGGTCGTCAGTGATATATGCACAGATGGTGCAACTGCAGCATGTTCTCTAGAACAGATCAGAACTACTAACAGCCTTTTACCAAGTGCATTACCTCTAGAACAGATCAGAACTACTAACAGCCTTTTACCAAGTGCATTACCTCTAGAACAGATCAGAACTACTAACAGCCTTTCACCAAGTGCATTACCTCTAGAACAGATCAGAACTACTAACAGCCTTTCACCAAGTGCATTACCTTTAGAACAGATCAGAACTACTAACAGCCTTTTACCAAGTGCATTACCTTTAGAACAGATCAGAACTACTAACAGCCTTTCACCAAGTGCATTACCTTTAGAACAGATCAGAACTACTAACAGCCTTTCACCAAGTGCATTACCTCTAGAACAGATCAGAACTACTAACAGCCTTTCACCAAGTGCATTACCTCTAGAACAGATCAGAACTACTAACAGCCTTTCACCAAGTGCATTACCTTTAGAACAGATCAGAACTACTAACAGCCTTTTACCAAGTGCATTACCTTTAGAACAGATCAGAACTACTAACAGCCTTTCACCAAGTGCATTACCTCTAGAACAGATCAGAACTACTAACAGCCTTTCACCAAGTGCATTACCTCTAGAACAGATCAGAACTACTAACAGCCTTTCACCAAGTGCATTACCTTTAGAACAGATCAGAACTACTAACAGCCTTTTACCAAGTGCATTACCTTTAGAACAGATCAGAACTACTAACAGCCTTTCACCAAGTGCATTACCTTTAGAACAGATCAGAACTACTAACAGCCTTTTACCAAGTGCATTACCTCTAGAACAGATCAGAACTACTAACAGCCTTTCACCAAGTGCATTACCTCTAGAACAGATCAGAACTACTAACAGCCTTTCACCAAGTGCATTACCTTTAGAACAGATCAGAACTACTAACAGCCTTTTACCAAGTGCATTACCTTTAGAACAGATCAGAACTACTAACAGCCTTTCACCAAGTGCATTACCTTTAGAACAGATCAGAACTACTAACAGCCTTTTACCAAGTGCATTACCTTTAGAACAGATCAGAACTACTAACAGCCTTTCACCAAGTGCATTACCTCTAGAACAGATCAGAACTACTAACAGCCTTTTACCAAGTGCATTACCTTTAGAACAGATCAGAACTACTAACAGCCTTTCACCAAGTGCATTACCTTTAGAACAGATCAGCACTGTTAACATTCTTTCAGCAAGTGCATTACCTTCAGCACAAAACAGCACTGTTAACATTCTTTTACAGAATGCATTGCCTCCAGTGCACAATATCACTAATAACAGTCTTTTTATAAACACATCAACTACAATACAAAATAGTACTACTAAAAGCCTTTCATTAAGTGCATTGTCACCAGAACAGAACAGCCCTACTAACAGTCTTTTAGAACACACATTGTCTCCAGTGCAGTGCAACTCTACTAACAGTAACAGTCTTTTACCAAATACATTGTCTCCAGTGCAGTGCAACTCTATTAACAGTAACAGTCTGTTTTCAAAGCAAGTGATAAGCACTGCAAGCACCACTGAAATGTTTGATATCTGCTCATTACAAAAGTCAGTTTCAGTCACAAATCAAAATGATTCATTGGAAGAATCCAAGAAATATGATGAATACACTGATGAAAAGCAGATTAATGAAGTAAAATCTTATGACTCTAAGAGAGAAAATAAAGAGGATTTTTATAATACAGACAATTCTGATGAGGACTGTTATTCTGCTGAAGAGTCTCTAGAAGAAACTGATTATGTTGCATCAATTGCTTCATACCCTGATGAAGAAGACAGTAAGTGTAAAGGAATGTACTACTGAAAGAATATTTTAAAATGATTTTTCTTTTGTTCATATGTCTTTAATATCTCTCATTTAAATTTATTTCATGCCTTATGATTTTTATTTGACTTTTATTTATTTTATTGTGTGTAGCTATATATGCAGTAAATTTGATCAGTATGTAGGTATCACACTTATGTCTTGTTGAGCTTATAGTAATAGGTGAGTTTATAACAATTTCCATGATTATAACAGTGTGGATATATATAAAAACAGATGTGTTTAGAACAACAGATTTATTGATAATAATAGGTTTGCTTATAATAGGCAAGTTTATAACAGTAGGTGTGAACAGAGCAATGACTTTGTTTATAACAGATTATCTTGTTTGCATAAAAAGTAGTAAAACTTGCTTTTTAAATAATGCTTAAGAAACATTAATTGCTTTCATAAAATATCACTGTCACATATGCAAGTTTCATATGCTGTTATAAATAATTAATAATGGCTTGTTTTAAGTTAAAAAAAAAGAGTATTAGAAATATTAATACCTGTTGTTAATTTGCAAATTAATTTACCTCAGTATGTTTACTGTATTATATTGCAAAATTCTTCATACAATTAGCTATTTACACATTCAGGTGACAACCAACAGCAGAATGTGAAATTCTTGCAAAAGGTGTCAGGAGAGATCCTAGAATGCCATGGAGATGATGTTTCAGTTTTTCAAGCACAGAGTGAGTATTGTTTACCAAGAATGGAGTATTATTTTACAAGCATAGAGTGAATATTATTTTACAAGCATAGGGCAAGTATTATTTTATGAGTATAGGGTGAGTATTATTGTATGAGCATGAAGCGAGTATTATTTTACAAGCATGGAGTGAGTATTATAGTACAAGCACAGAGCGAGTATTATTTTACAAACATGGGGTGGGTATTATTTTATAAGCACGGGGTGAGTATTATTTTACAAGCAGGGGACAAGTATTATTTTACAAGCACAGAATGAGTATTACTTTACAAGCATAGAATGAGTATTATTTTTAGCAAAGAGTGAATTTTATTTTACAAGCTCAGAGTAAGTATTATTTTACAAGCACAAGGTGAATATTATTTTACAAGCTCAGAGTGAGTATTATTTTACAAGCGTGGAGGCAGTATTATTTTACAAGCACAGAATGAGTATTATTTTTAGCACAGAGTAAATATTATTTTACCAGCACAGAATGAGTATTATTTTACAATCAACAGAGTATTTTTGTACAATTACCAAGTGAATATTTTCCTTTTAGTACATGAATAATCTTCTTGTACATTTATTTTCTTGTTTTTTGTAAACTAAAATTTGGGGACCTGTTTTAAGTTTTCTAAACCTCATGACTTTTTGTTTCTACTTAGAAATTATATTATTCAATAGAATAATTTTATTTTGACTCACTTTGGCATTATCAGATACACAAAAAGAAGGAGTGTGTAATTTATCTACTTTGTCACAGTTATTGCTTACTTTCAAATAATTATGTAAAAATGCATTCACTATAATGATAATTATCATTATTACAAGAATGAAGAAAACAGACACAAAATAATAGTATGTGATTTTTCATATATCTTATATGAAAATTAACTCTAATAAGCCAAAATATACAAATATTTTTGTTTAAAAGTAAGAAATGTGTTAATTATAATTATTAGATGGGCAAGGGAGTTAAATCATGCACACACACACACACACACACACACACACACACACACACACACACACACACACACACACACACACACACACACACACACACACGCATACATGACTAAATAGAATGACTGTTAATTTAGTTTGATTTTAGCTGCTACATTTAACTGGGTGACATATGTATTTTTCCCCTAAATGTTCCAGATTTTTTTAAAATGATTATATAAATGTAAAAATATTTTTTAGTTAAGTTTGATCTGGATACAGCTAAGTGGCATATTCACCTTGAAATATTGAATATAAATTTGTCTTGCTTTGTCAACATTCTTGCATTCATTTGAAAAAAATAATACTTGAGAACTTTCATTTTAAATAATACATTTTGCATTTATCTGTCTGATAGATGCAACAGGCAATCAAAGACCACATCAAGCTCAGTATCAGAGCCTTGTATCCTGTTTTTCACAAGACACTCCACCAGGCAATCAAAGACCACATCAAGCTCAGTATCAGAGACTTGTATCCTGTTTTTCACAAGACACTCCACCAGGCAATCAAAGACCACATCAAGCTCAGTATCAGAGACTTGTATCCTGTTTTTCACAAGACACTCCACCAGTTTTTCCAATTCAAGGTGACCTTATAGTCACTTAATATTTTTTCTAAAATGAAATAGACTCCATGAAATAAAATCATTTATTACTATTATTTGAATGATTATAGAATAAACCACACCATTTATTAAAAACCTGTTTATCCCAACCAGAAAAGAGACTTTCCATAATTAATTAGTAAATATAATAATAATAATGCCTTAATAATAATTAGGTCTAACGAAATAATGACTCACCTTGAAACAAACGAACTCCAAACTAATGAACAAAAGGGTGCTAGACCAGGCAGCATAGGAACAAAGAACTAATTGGCAATTGATAAGGCTATAGTTACTGACAGCAAGAAACGAAATGGAATGGATTGACTATCAAAAGACCTATAACTGAGTGCCACATTTATGGATATTTGAAACAATATGTACAAGATAGAACCAACAGTACAGAACTTAATTCAACAATCAATGAAAAGCTGAAAAACCACCCTCACATGCAAATTGCAGATATGCCAGTAAAATGTGGAATCTTTCAAGATGATTCCCTATCACCTTTGCTGTTTTGCATTTTGCCCTAAATCCTCTCAGTCAAGTGATCTAGAAAACAGTAGAACACAAAATGAAATCTGGACAGGTCATCAGCCATTTACTGTACATGGATGATCTCAAGCTCTATGGTAAAAATGAACGTGACATCACATCACTGATCAATACTGTCAAGATGTGAGGATATTAACATGAAGTTCGGCCTTGAGAAATGTGGTCAGAAAGGCAGGATCAAAACAACAGAGCACCTACAAGTTTCATTGGAAAAAGGATATAAATACTTGGGGATACTACAACATCAAGAAAATATTCTGAGTGAAGTAAAGTCCAAAGTTAAGAGAGAGTATGAAAAACACTGCATGTTTAATTAACTGTTATGTACAATTTCTTCAACTCTGTTTTAATTAGAGTTATTACCTAACAAATTGGCAGTGTACCTTAAATTATCTATAATCTAGTTTTCTGATACTAATGTTTTTGTTTTCTCTTTTAATACTGTTGTTTTTGTTGTCTGTATTTTTTAGGAGGTTTGTTTTTTTTGTGGAGTTGTTTGTACAGATGTCTGTGGTCCTCTGTTTTAGTAATATTCACCATGTCTGAGTGATTACATTAAGCTAAAGTTTAGATATATGTAGTCCTCTGTTTTAGTAATATTCACCATGTCAGAGTGATTACATTAAGCTAAAGTTTAGATATATGTAGTCCTCTGTTTTAGTAATATTCACCATGTCAGAGTGATTACATTAAGCTAAAGTTTAGATATACGTAGTCCTCTGTTTTAGTAATATTCACCATGTCAGAGTGATTACATTAAACTAAAGTTTAGATATATGTAGTCCTCTGTTTTAGTAATATTCACTATGTCAGTGTGTAGACATTAAGCTAGAGTTTAGATGCTAGGGCTTTTTATAAAGTGCATTAAAATAAATAAATGTATTTACTAATTACAAATATAATGAATTTTTTGCATCAGATAATGATGATTTTGTAATGATTGAAAATTTTAAATCTCAAATGAATTTGTGAAAAGTTAATTTGGATATACTGACTTTTGAAAGGTACATTTCTTCTAAAAGTTTACTTCATTTAAAACAAATACTTTTGTATAACTCTTGTATTTTATTTAAACTTTTTCTAACTTTTTTTTATGCAGATCAGACCATGGATGAAATTTGTAAAGATTGTACACATTTTGTTCGAACTTCAGAATTTGACAAGGCACTTCAAATTATACTAGATGAAGAATATCCTATGGTAGTTTTAGTCGGTCAGCTAGGAACAGGTAAATACACCTTAGCTCGAGCACTCATGCGATATTTGCATGTAAATAAACAATATGAATGCTACAATATTCTTAAACTAAAAGAGTGGCGTAAAGTTGTTGGAGGAGGAGAGCCAGGGAACAAGCAAGTTATATTGCTGAGGCATATTTTTGGGAAAGTCTATTTCAATAACAAAAATTATAAAGAATGGAATGAAAGATTCTCTATAATGCAGGAGGCTTTAAAGAAAAAAAAGGTGATACTAATTTTTATTATGTATCCTCATATCTACAAAGAAATAACAATTCAAAACTCAAACAAACAGCTTTTTCAGTTTCACAGTTATTTTTCTGTGGGCAGTTTGACTATTGAAGAAAAGGAAAGAATACTTGTTAAGTTTTTACAGCAAGGAGGAAAAAATCCTGATGTGTACAAAACTGTCATCTCAAATATTCTTGAAAGAGAGCAGAAATCTGAGTCACCACTCTTTTTAAAACTGTGTGAGAAATGGTGTACCAGTATAGGTTGGGAAAGCTCTGATTGGCAAGATACCTTCCACTGTGCTGTACCCATTTATGAAGAACACTTCTCTTATATTTTGAGTTCCACTGAAATGATGGAAGAAAACCTTATTGCTTTATGTGTTCTGTTAGGATCTGTCAGTTTACGCAAGGCAGAAATAAATCCACTCTGTGATCTTCTTGAATTAAAAAAAATTTCTCCATTTAAGTTGAAGAAAGTTCTGAATCCATTCATTGGCATGAAGCTAATACAGAGCAGTCACATAGGACCTTGGCGGTTTGTCAACAGAGATGCATATGAAGGTGCTGCTTATGCACTAGGAAAAAGATACCTAAATGAGATGTTGCAAGTGGTAGACTACCAGTTTTTGGTGCAAAAGTGCTATGTACCATCAAGTAGCCAAAGCATGACACGTAATGCAGGGTTAATACCAGTCATGAAAGAGACAGAGCAATATGAGAAACTCCTTCACAGGATCTGGACTGGTTTGCAAAATCAGGATGAGATGGTGCAAGCAATCCAGCACCCCTCTCTCAGATTTATAAAATTTTTAGACGATATTAGAAAAAAGTGTGATTCTGATAATGATCTTCGGAACATTCTAACTGAAAACTTTGATAGTGTACACAACCAATCCTGCCTGTACTGGTCACTGTGGAATTCTGATCCAATCGTCTCTGAGTGGATTTTTAAGACAGTATTACAGCTGAAAGGAAGACATCGTAAAACAGATTTAATATTAGCAATAAATGCATGCTGTGTCTTAGAAGACAAAGCAAAAACATTGCAAATGATTTTAAAATACTGGAAGAATTGCACTGAACCAAGTGTCTTGCTTGATGACGTCATTTTGGGGAAACACTGTGACAAGATGCTGTTGCCAATTCCAAACAGCACCAAATGCTATTCCACTGCCTGTGTCCATCAGTTATGCAAGTTAAAGATAATTTCACAACATATTACTAGACACTCATTGTGTACTGGCAGTGGTTTTCATGGATTTAAAAATGGCGAAGTGGAAGCACAGTTTGAGCAGCAGGAGTACACACATGGTGTAATTTTATCACTCCCTTTGACAACTACCACAGGGAGTATTAAAACTTCACTTGCTGATACAGATAAACCACTATTGAATGGAGCAATTGACATTTCCTTGCCACCACTTCATCTTGCTGCAATGTATAACAACATTGAGATTGTGACTTTGCTAACCACAAAATACCCATATATCACATCTAACCTGGATCGCTATGGACGATCTGCCTTGCAATTGGCTTCATTCTTTGGCCACACAGACATCATGCAGCATCTTCTGGAAGCTAATGCTCCAGCACTTGTCTCGACCTCTGGAGATACCCCACTCCATGCAGCTTGTCTTGGTGGTCAAATGGAAGCAGTAAAGCTTTTGATTGAACAAAACCCTAATGGCATAAACTTCTGCCATAACAATTGTGAGACTCCATTGTTCCTGGCCACTGCAAGCAGAAACTCTTCTCTTGTTGACTTTTTGTTACAAAAGAATGGTAACAAGCAGGTTCTTGATAAATTTGAGAATACGTTGCTTCATGCTGCTTGCTGTTATCCAGGCAACTTGGAAACTGTGAACTATTTATTACCAGGTTTTGACATTGATGTAAAGAACAAGATTTTGAACACACCATTACATTTGGCATGCCACTATCATGAAGATGTGGATTTAATTCATCTTCTCATACGCAGAAATGCTGATATAAATGCCAGAAATATTTACAATTCCACACCACTTCATCTTGCAGCACAGGCAGGGCATGCAAAAACTGTTAAGATTTTGGTTAAATATGGAGCTGACCTTTTAGCTGTGGATGGTCAGAATAAATTGCCACAACACTGTGGTCCAGAATATGTACAAAAGTATCTGAGAAAAGTTACAGAGACATTGATCCGAGAACAATATAGTTAGGAGGAAGATTTTTGACTGAAACAAGACAGTACAAAAATAGTTAGGAGAAGAATATTTACTGAAACAATACAGTACAAAAATTTAAAAAAATAGATAGAAGATTGTTTTACTGAAACAATACAGAACATAAATAGATAGAAGATAGTTTTACTGAAACAGTACAGTACAACAACAAAAAATAGAGGATAGTTTTATTGAAACAATACCATACAAAACTAGTTAGAAGATAGATTTTTACTGAAACAAGTCAATACCAAAATAGAAGATAGTTTCAAGCATCATATTACAAATACTATTGATTTCAGTTTAGAAACAAAATTAAATTAAATCTATCTTTAGATTTTACTCACTTAATTTGAGAATCCCTTGCCATAGTATTTCATAATACTTGCACATTCTATTATGGGATCTACTGTTATAATACCTGGACGCTCAGTTATGAGATCTGCTGTTATAATGCCTGGACACTCAGTTATGAGATCTGCTGTTATAATGCCTGGATGTTCAGTTATGGGATCTACTATTATAATACCTGGATGTTCAGTTATGGCATCTACTGTTATAATACCTGGACGTTCAATTATGGCAACTTCTGTACCTTTGCTGACTTCAGTTTGATGTTTCTCTTTCATTTCTGAAAGATGCAACCATTTGCAAGTCAAACCATCAAATTAAGTCATCTGAGTAACAGTATAGTTTACAAATCATACCATCAGACAGTAAAGTCTACAGTTGATATTGTCTGACAGTAAAGTCTTAAATCAAACTAGCAGACAGAGTCAGATGATAAACTCTGCAAGTCATACTGTCAAACATTCAGTCTGCAGTTCACATCATCAAACAGTAAAGTCTGCAGTTTATACCATCAAACAGTAAAGTCTGCAGTTTATACCATCAAACAGTAAAGACTACAAATCATACTGTCAAGTAAGTCTGCAAATTGTACATCACAGCATAGTCTTCAGGTGATACTGACAGACAGTTGAATCTACAGATTGTACCACTAGACAGCAAAATCTACAGGTCACACTGATAGACAGTTGAATCTACAGATTATATCACTAGACAGCAAAATCTACAGGTCATACTGACAGACAATTGAATCTACAGATTATATCACTAGACAGCAAAATCTACAAGTAGATACTGACAGACAGTTAAATCTACAGATTATACCACTAAACACTATAGTCCACAAGTTATACCATCAGACAGTGAACTCTACAGATCATTATGTCAGATGGTATAGACTACAAGTTATACCATCAGACAAAATTTACAATACTGTCGGACAGGAAAAATTGGATGATAAATTCACATATCTACAAGTCATATGAACAAGGTTCATTTGTTTACCAGGGTCTGTCTACTTGGAATGCACTGCCTTTTGACTTAAGACACAGATACCTGGACACATTCAAGACCCTCTACTTCAGCAGTAAGTTTAGCAGCGTCAACTCTGTCATTGTTTATTTGTGCATTTGTAAATCTATTTTATTTATGTTTCTTTCATCATTTTGCATGTACATTCATTTTATTTTCTTATATTACCCAGAATTATCTTGAGTCTTAAGCAATTTGCATGAACATTTTTTGTTAAGATGTTCATTGCTTTTATTTGTAAATATTGTACAGCATATAGAGCTTGTATAAGAATAAGATTAACACTGTATTTAGCATGATTTTAGATACTGTACATTTGATTAGCACTGTATTTAATATTATTTTTTTGTAAGTACATTGGATTAACATTATATTTTGCATGATTTTAGATATTAAGTCGATGGATTTAACACTGTATTTATAGCATGATTTTAGATACTGTACATTTGATTAGAACTGTATTTAATATTATTTTTTTGTAAGTACATTTGATTAGAACTTGAATAGAACTGTATTTAATTTTTTTTTTTTTTTAGTACATTGGATTAACACTGTATTTTTGCATGATTTTAGATATTAAGTACATGGATTAACATTATATTTTGCATGATTTTAGATATTATGTACATGGATTAACATTATATTTTGCATGATTTTTAGATATTATGTACATGGATTTAACATTATATTTTGCATGATTTTAGATATTATGTACATGGATTTAACACTGTATTTTGCATGATTTTAGATATTATGTATATGGATTTAACACTGTATTTTGCATGATTTTAGATATTATGTACATGGATTTAACACTGTATTTTGCATGATTTTAGATATTATGTACATGGATTTAACACTGTATTTAACATGATTTTAGATATTATGTACATGGATTTAACACTGTATTTTGCATGATTTTAGATATTATGTATATGGATTTAACACTGTATTTAGCATGATTTTAGATATTATGTACATGGATTTAACACTGTATTTTGCATGATTTTAGATATTATGTACATGGATTTAACACTGTATTTAGCATGATTTTAGATATTATGTACATGGATTTAACACTATTTAGCATGATTTTAGATATTATGTACATGGATTTACCACTGTATTTAGCATGATTTTAGATACTCTATGTTTGATTAGCGTTGTATTCCATCATGCTTTTAATATTGTACATTGGGTTAGCATTGTTTCAATATACACAATAACATTAGCATATTAGATCACTATTATTGTATTAATGTATTAAGCATGCTTTTTTGTTATTTTTCTTGAATCCCATCATATTCAAAATTTCAATATATTTATATTATTATGTTTGAATATAAATTTGTTTTTATTATCTGTAATTGGTTTAGTATTGTATGTCTGTAATTGGTTTAGTATTGTATGTCTGTAATTGGTTTAGTATTGCATGTCTGTAATTGGTTTAGTATTGTATGTCTGTAATTGGTTTAGTATTGCATGTCTGTAATTGGTTTAGTATTGAATGTCTGTAATTGGTTTAGTATTGTATGTCTGTAATTGGTTTAGTATTGTATGTCTGTAATTGGTTTAGTATTGAATGTCTGTAATTGGTTTAGTATTGTATGTCTGTAGTTGGTTGAGTATTTTATGTCTGTAATTTAATGTCATCTGCTACAAATACATATGCTTAAGCATACCAGTTGAACTTGGAAAAAGAAAGTCAGTGCAGCAATTCAAACCCATGTGATTGTATCCTTGATATATCGTCTGGTTGATCCAATCTTACTTTCAAAGTATCCATGTTTATGTGAGATTCTAAAAATGACTAAATTCTAATGAGTGGCTCAAAGCAAAATACTTTCTCAGTAACAATTTCACAAAACCAGCAGTTCACCACAAAAGCCTTGAGGATTTGCAAACATTCCTGACCTCAACAAATATTTTAAGTAAGGTCGGAAAAGTTGTGGTACAAGGTTGCTACTGACAAAACACAGCCATACTATATATAGCAATTTGAGCTGAGCAAAAAAAAAAGTAGCTACTGAAATCATACAGTCATAGTATATAGTGAACATTGAACAAAACAATGTTTCTACTGACACCACACAACATAGTATATGATCACTAAGCCGAGCAAGGTAGCCACTGACACCACACAGCCATAGTATATAGTGATCAGTGAGTGTAACAAGGTATCCACTGACACCACACAGCCATAGTATATAGTGATCAGTGAGTGTAACAAGGTAGCCATAGTATCACCGTACAGCCATAGTGTATAGTGATCAGTGGATGGAACAAGGTAGCTACTCACACCACACAGCCATAGTATATAGTGATCAGTGGACTGAACAAGGTATTTACTGACACCACACAGCCATAGTATATACTGATCAGTGGACTAAGCAAGGTAGCTGCTGACGCCATACAATCATAGTATATAGTGATGGGTGGGCCAGGCAAGGTAGCTATTGACACTACACTGTCATAGAATATAGTGATCAGTGAGCTGAGCAAAGTATGCTACTGACACCACATAACCATAATATATAGTGATCAAGAGAGCCGAACAAGTTAGCTAGTGATGGGTGATTCCTAACTCTTGATGAAGTATTAAGCATGAGTGCTTAATTAATTGTAAGTTATTTGTTGTCATCCATAATTTCACATTGGAAATTTTGTGTTTGTGATAATTCTACTCAGTTTGTCAAGAGCCTGAGAATGACAGCAGTGAATCGAGAGCAGATGAGTGGATGATTGAGTCGTTGCAGAGATGTGCAAGCTGTAGTTAGTTGATTTAGTAAAAAATTTTCTACGAAAGTCTAATATCTATACATATCAGTTACAAATTATATACAATCTAACAAATATCTAAACAAATCTGGAATCATTAGTGTTTACACTCTATGTTAGCAACACTGTTCGTCGTCAGACAACCGTTTCTTGAAAACATATTCCAAGTGGATTTAGCAGTTTATCATACCAGGGCCCAGTATCCTGGAATCTATTCCCTTACTGTACAAATGTAAATTTAAAACTCATTTCTCACGCACATATTGAATCATTGCTACCAAGTAAATACTATGTTTTTGTGAATGTTCCCTTTGTACTAGATTTTTTTATACCAGCTACAATTATCTTTGTGATGGTGACTACATAGCAATAGGTTAATCCTATTTTTATCTTATTGTAGTATTCTTTTTGTAGTAAAATTGTCATTTATTAATTAAGCGCCAAGAGCTGAGCCATGTTAAGCACGGTATAAATTATAATTATTATTGCTTCTTTTCCACGACTTCTGTTTTGACTGTCGGTTGTGATCCAAGGCTCGGAATTTTACCAATATTCTGGGAGATCCAAGGTTTTACAGAGGATGTAGGCATTTCCAAGGAGTGCTGCTTTGAGTAGTGGAGAGAGTCTGTGGTTTCCAGGAGTTTATTCAGATAGCCTTTCAACTCAGATGTTATGTTCCCCAAGGCTCCTATCACTATAGGTATCACTTCTGCTTTTACATTCCACAGTCTCTGAATTTCTAATCTGAGATTTGGTATTTTTCTATTTTTTTTCTCTTTCTTTTGTTTTTATGTTTCTATCACTTGGAACAGTGACAACAATGATTGTTGCTGTTCTATTGGACTTAACTGAGAACTACAATGTCTGGTCTTGTGTATGAATCACCCAATCTGTTCTTATCTTGAAGTCTCACAGTATTTTGACTTCTACTGTTTCAGTGACTGTATTTGGCTGGTGCATCCATGCTCTTTCTGGGGTTTTTATGCCATAGTTCTCACACAGATTTCTATGTATGTGTTTTGCCACTTTGTTGTGTCGTTTGGTGTATTCTGTTCCAGACAGAACCTGACACACAGATGCATGTGCTCTGTTGTCTCATCCATGGATTTGCAGTCTACATTTAGAATCATTTGAGATTTTCATGATTTTCATTTTGTGTGATTTCGTGTTCAGTGCTTGATCTTGTGCAGCTGTTATGAGTGCTTCTGTTTCTGCTTTCAATCCTGCCTCTTTCAACCATTTGTATGTTGATTGCTTTGTTGATATTTCATTGGCTTGTCGTACATACTGGCATGGAGAGGTTTTTGGCTCTAGGTATGTGCTAGTGCTTGCTTCATTGTTTTCTTCCATGTTTCTGGGGGTTGGAATAGTCCACTAATCTTTACTGCTTCTATCAGTGGATCATTTAGGGGGAGGGAGGGGTGTGTTGAAAGGCATTCGATCACTGCCGCCTCTTAAAATGACTATTGATCAGTTTAACAATATATCAAGCTTTCATGATCTGTTTGTTGTTAAAGACAGTAATTATGTAATGCTGCAGATGTAAAGTAGTAGGAAAAGAATGCATACATACTCTTTGCTCTTATCCTGGACTAGGGGCCGTATCAATGACAATATCTTTAGTTAAAAGTAAATAAATACAGTAAAATGTTATGTTGTTAAGGCAGTCAAAGTACGATTGGAAATATTTTGACACTTCTCTGATTCCCTGCTGATAAGAGACAGCTATGTTAAATTTATTAAATACCTGCACGATTGAATGAGAGATTCTGATTCACTTCCATTCGGGCACTAAGCTCTATATATATATAGACACACAGGCAAAAGCCAATCGCCCGCCATATTGAAAACCCCATGGCACTCTATGGTAACTAAGCATTTGGTATCGACCATTTTCCATATATTTATGAAGCTATAATTCAATAAATATAATTGAATTTACAACACAATACAAAACAAACAAGAAGGGAAAAGATCCCCAATGAAATGTATACATAGTAGAATATTTTACTTTGTCTACTTAAGAATTCTATATTTTTAAAAAAAGATTTGGAAGAATTATTTAAATTGTATGTACATTGTAATTTCAACACTTGTCCTAATTTGAGAAACTGAATCAATCTAGCCTATTTCACTACATTGTAGTTATTGTTAAACTGTGCAATGAAGGCTACAGAGATAGTTCTACATTGTAGATATTGTTAAACTGTGTATTGAAGACTACAGAGATAGCTCTACATTGTAGTTATTGTTAAACTGTGAATGGAAGGCTACAGAGATACTTCTACATTGCAACTGTGCATTGAAGGCTATTGAGTTAGCTCTACCGAAGAGATTTTAATTGGTATTATTTATGAAACAATTCTAGTCACATTAAAAAATATATTTGATATATTTAAGAGGGTATCTTGTATTTTCCAATTTCAAAACATACACTAACATAATCTTTATGATAAAATATCCACTTGACATTGATCATAATGAGTATTAAAAGGTGATACACAAAACTAGCAAAATATCAGTATGCAGACACTACAACTGGGGAAAATAATGGTATAAATGAAAATAGTTTATTCTAAACATGGATTAATTTTGGCAACACTAGTGTAGAGTTAGCTCTCACAGTAGCGATTGTTTCAAAAATTGCTATCATTCTTCTTCTTTCCGTTAACTTCTTTTCCCCACAGGAATTGAGTGAAAACTTTTCATCTACTTGATGTTCTCACTTCTCCATATATATATATATGGTCAACACGAATTTCCGGTACGTAAGGGAATTCCCTCATTGCCAGATGGCTGTCTCGTTACTCACTCAAAGCATTTTTTTACTCCATGAATACTGTTAAGGTTTGCTTTAATTTGGGTGTTAATATTGTAAGGCATTTGATATTTAAACATGATAATTTATCATTATACGAAGCAAATGATTATGTTGAAAAAACTAGTAGCGCGTACTTTATTGACTTTTTTAATGTATTCTTCCGCTGTGTACTGTTTTACACCCACAGTTCAATGAATTGTGTGTTTAATTTTTCAAACCTTTTTATCTTTAAGAAAGAATTTTCATGTCTCATGGAATGCCTAAGGGAACCTCTGCATAAAAAGTACTATTTCTACGATGCTTATTTTTTAAAAATCACTACTTCTCGGGGAATCCCTCGAGACCTCGCGGAGCCCTAGTTAAGAAATAGTTTTCTTTTAAAAATTAACCAGTTTGTTATTTATTTATTAAAAAAATCAGTTCTGTAACATAAAATTGCAAAATTTTAGCCAGAACATCCTGTGTCAGTCAAGGGAGAGAGAAATTCAACTTTCTTGTCAAACAGCTGCCGACGAGCGTAAACCAAGTGTCGATCACGAGCGCAAATGATACACACCCAGACTTAACACAGGTGATCACCATGTCAGTGTGTGCTTATGCATAGTCGCACTGATTCTACATCAATATTCAGTCCTGTGATCATAGTTCAACGAGTCTTTAAAATAAATAATATCTGACAGCAAAGTACTGGTATATTAAAAGAACCTTCTTTGTTTGTGCTAATACAGGTAACAAGTTGTCTGAAGGCATCTGGATAGACCAAAGCAATGGTGTCGATCGTCATTTATGATACATGTTATGTCAAGATTATCCATACTAATTAAGACATTTAAAACATGGATTCAGCGTCGGAAACAAGGTTAAAACTACCGCCAGTCTTTTTGTTGAACTGGACAGTTTTGAAGTGCTTCTGTTTTATTGGACTGGCTTTCATGTATGTAGGCCTATATGCCTAGTGTATATGATCGGAAGATATATGCATATATCAGTGAAAGAGATTAGAGAAAATTTTAACCAATGCACAAAAATACTGGCAATATAATATTTATCTAGTGGGTATTGATCATCAGCATGTCTGAATACGGAGAGTTTGTTGATGAACTAAATGATGTTTACATCGATGACAACTGGGATGATTATAGTATAGAAGCAGGATCCTGTTATGATGATCAGAACCAGGATGATTACCTCCCAGAAGATGATGGTTTTGTCAGTGAAGAGGCAAGTGTCTCCTACATGCATGAGGGGAGTTTTTATGAAGATTCTCCATTACCACCAGTGGTTAATAAGAAACATTCTTCAGACGTCACGGCTTCATCTGATCCTGGCATGCACACTTCACTAAAAACAATGCAAAAATCCACCCAGGGTACCACATTGTTGGCTTCTGACTGGTCCTGTCATAATGATTTGCCACAAGCTCTAACTGTGCTTGAATCAGATCAGAATGTTTGTTCTACACTTTGGCATTTTGGAAGTGCCCAAAGCACAAAAAACAATCAGGCTAATTATGTTACTTTTGAAAAACCTGTTTCACAAAAGCTGTCTGGCTCTAATTCGTTGACAAAAGTTGATTCTTTACAGGTTTGTCCTGGTAGGGATAAACTGAAATGTTTAGCTGAATCAAGAAGGTTAAGGTTTTTCATATCTGATCATCCTAGTGACAGTGACATATGCACAGATGGTACAGGTGAAGCAAATCACTCTTGGACACATTTATTAAAGCAAAAAGATCTTGCCACAGATCTGAGTACATCTTTATTACGGGAAAAACAAAGAATGTCACATTTGAGGGACAATGACTCTTTACAGATTGGATTTGCGACAGAAGTAGATTATAGCCAAGATAGAGATGTTTTGACAGAAACACACAACAGCCATGACAGGGAGTTTGTAACAGAAGTGAATGAAATGGATTCTGACAATGTTTTACCATCTCTGAATTCTGATGATCAGGTGCTGCTGGAAATGAGCAGGTATTGTGCAGATGAATTACAGAGAAGCAATGGTGCTATAAAAAGTACATATCCACCTGATTTGTTAAAACCTTTGCCTGCATATTCTAATCACAACAATGTGAGTTCATATAGTGAATATCTTTCATCATCAGCCCAATCATCTGCTACTTTCACAAAATTACCTACACATGCAATCGGCACTCCTAGTTACAATATGTCCACAGATGCAAAGAAGTTTTGGTCTCAGATGACTCTTCAGAATTCAAAACCTGCTCTTATCGGAAACCATATTTCATTTTTGCCTTCAGCTGCCAGCAAACAGATAAAAACAATTTCAGACCAACAGACTTCAGAGAATGCTTCCAGTTTTGCAACAGCTCTTTTGCAAACTCTACATGGTCTACCCTCAAACATATGTGCCAAACAGACCATAGATGGTAATGTCCAGACAATGTCCAGTAATCCTGACACAAATACAGAGTCTCAGAGCAAAGACAAAATATCAGCATTCCTTATGAGTTCTGTTAATATTGAGGAACCAAGGACACTCAGTCAGAAGCATATTCAGTGCTCAAATATGCCATTGGCAAATTCAGATGTAAGTGAAACTCCAGGCTTGTTTAATTCTAGTCAGATCTGTCAGCCATACAGCACTCAGTATAAACAAATTCCATTGGCAAATTTTGATGTCACTGAAACTACACACATGAATAGGTCCAGTCATATCAGTGCATTGAATATTCAGAAAAGGCAGATACCATCAGCAAATCCAGGTGTTACTGAAACTTCACTTCTACTTAATTACAGTCAGACATTCAATCACTACAAACAAATGCCACTGACAGATTCAGGTCTTAGTGAAACGTCTGATGTCTGTACACCCTCAGCACTTAGTAGGTCAATTAAGATTTTGCCATTTCAGAGTTCAAGCCAAGGCACAGCAAAAGATGTCACTCTTTCAGTACCACAGCAAACCAACCGACTCCAGTCATCAAAAGAACCTCTAGTGTTCTCACTTCCTGAAGACTTGTCATCATGTTCAGAACATGCAGAACTCAGTACCATAAGTCTCACATGCCAGCAAGCAAATTCCATGAAGTCTTCAGGAAGCCACACTTTTGCTCTAAATAAAGATACAAACACTGTTTCAATTGGTGACAAGTTAAATACCACTTCATTGACAGGTCAAAAGGTCACTGTCAGTGAACAGATATTTTCAGAACAGGTTCAAGTCAAAAAGCATGAAATAGGGCCACTTTCTTACTGTGGTTCCACACCATCTGAAATACAAAGTAACAGCTTTGTCACAAATACACCAGAATACTGTAAAGTACAAAATAACAGACATTCCACAAATATACTGGAACACTATAAAAAACAAAATAATGGCTCTGCCACGTATACACTGGAATGGTCTGACTTCCACAATATTACAAATACAAATACACTGAATCAGATTTCAGAGCAAAGCAGCACATCACAATCACTGAGAGATTCAGTAAATATTTGTTCATCACAGAAAATAAGTCATCATACAAGTTTGAATGAGTTTATGAAAGCACCTCAACCTCAGCAAGAAGATAATCGTATATTGAAATCACACCAGAGCTGGCATGGAGATGTTTCACTGAAATCACATCAAAACTGGCACAACAACACTGAATTTGCAACTGTAAAACAATTTCATGAAGACAATGATGTTTTACAAAAAAAGGAATTTAGTAAAGCTTTGGGTTTAAATCTGCCACAGAGAGGTGATGGTAAAGATGATTATTATTCTGACAGTTCTTCCTCTGATGATGATGGGTATTGTTTGGTGCCTCTGGGAACAGAGAGTGATTTTGTTGCAGACATAGCTTCATTTCCTGAAGAAGAGGAACTAACGGATGATAATAATGGTAAAATGTTTGCTTGGATTACTTACTTTTATAGTTTAAAAACATAAAATAAATTTAATTTCTTTGTTTATGTAGAGATTGAAATGTACTTAATTTTTATATTGTGTTCAAGTTAAGAGAGAATACTATAAAGAATAAATCATACAATAGCAAAATTCAATAAGTCACATTCTCAGAGTATTTAGATTATAAATTATTTATGATTGAAAATTATTGTTATTGTAAATGTTCCATTATTTACTAAAGGATTGCCAAGTACAGTTTAAACAAATTATGAGTTTCTGTAAATATAGATGACTTTTGTAGTACACTGTAAACATGATCTAGCCATTCAGAAATAATGATTGTAAATTCAAAGCTGATTGGTTCTGTTAGAAACCTGCTTTTAATCCACGTTTAACAAATATTTTTTACAAAGTTATTTGTGGCAGATGAATACCTGTCCTTGACCTTGATGCCAGAAAAGATGAAGAGTTTAAATGCATTCAGTGAAACTGAAAGTAAGTTTTTATGCCATTTTTGTCAATTTTATAATGTCAGATATTTTATATCAATATATGTCATTTTGAACACTAGTTTGTATGAGGATTGGTAACAATCTCTTCATAGCTCAAACTCCTGAAGTTATTTACATACATTGTTTCACAGGAAGTATGTCTAACACAGGATAGATGTTACTATTAATTAATAAAGTTATTTACTAGTTATCTATGTTGGACCTCACCACATTTATAAATTCTTGTCAGGTGTTCTATAGAATCGTGTTTTTAATAGCAAATGATGTGGTCATCAAGCCCTGAATCCCATTCTTGACAGATAATAATTAGTGAATAAGCACCAGATATTATAGAAAATTAGAATGTTTTAAGGATTTCATAATCAAAAATGGTTATAGAAATATAAAATATGTTGCTGGGAAGGAGTTCATCATGAATCACCCTGACAACCATGGTTTTGGTTGATGAGAGTCTGTCTTCAGCATGCAATCTTGTTGACAAAGGCTTGCAAAAAAATAGGTCACCTCAGTTTTAAGGCATAGGGTTATTGCATAGCATTGTAGGTTAGAGTGCCAAATGTAAAAAATACATTCTTTTTTTTCTAAGTCTCATTTTGAATGCATTTACCTATGTCATTCAGAAATTGGGAAAGACAAGAGTAAAAGGGTACTATCCATTAATATTAAATTGAGCAACATTTAAATGATTAGAATTATATATATATATTATTACATAGTCTGTCAAATCTTTATATCTCTTTGCCAAGTCTGATTGGTCCCAGTTTGTTCTCTGTTTTTTACTGTGTATTCATGTTTGATAGTTGTGAATCCTGGACAAGTAGTTCTGACTACACCACCAAGTGACCAAACATCAGTATCTCCGACAACCACTAAAGCCATGGAGACTTCAGTTTGTCTGGCCACCCCTATAACTAGGGAGACTTCTGTGCCAGTACCCACACAGAGTGAGTTTGTATCAAGTGATGAAACAAGAGTTAGTCTGGCCACTCATAAAGCCATGGAGACTTCTCTGCCAGGACCACCCAAACACAGTGAGCTTGTATCAAGTAACGAAACAACAGTTTGTCTGGCCACCCCTATAACTAGGGAGACTTCTCTGCCAGAACCACCCAAACAGAGTGAGCTTGTATCAAGTAACAAAACAACAGTTTGTCTGTTCACCCCTATAACTAGGGAGACTTCTCTGCCAGTACCACCCACAAAGAATGAGCTTGTATCAAGTGACAAACCTGCAGCTTGTCTGTCCATTCCAAAAGGAACTGTGGTTTCTTTTCCGATGCATTTGCCAAATGGAAAAGTAATTTATGCAAGTGTTCCACAACATGCAATTTCTCTGCCAATGTCACCTATACAAGGTGTGTTCTTGTTAAACTTTGCTTTAATTATCAAATGCATAGATTTTTTTGCTTCAGAACAACCTAAATAGATTAATTCTTTTATTATTAATTAAAATTTTTATTTGCTAACAAAACAAAACACTGCCAATAGGATGCATGAAAATTAAATATATTCTTTGGCACTACTTGTATGTTTGACACGATGTATATATTTAAGCCAGACTTCAGCTATACCTGCAAGAATCACTCCTCAGGATTTTTTGGTAAATTTTAAAATAGAAACCATTTTTGGTTGTTCTCTTGATTTTTTTCGCTAGATGTTCCTATACCATTATAAGGCAGTTGATTTACATGTATTCTGGCTTTGTATCTATTTCAAGTGATTTGGAGATTGCAACTCAACTGCTTACAACTCTTTTACACTGTTTTCAATTCTTATACTATCTTATTCTTTTATATCATTTACAGCTTTTGTGCACTGTTTACAATTCTTTTACTATCTTATTCTTTTATATCATTTACAGCTTTTGTGCACTGTTTACAATTCTTTACTATCTTATTCTTTTATATGGTTTACAGCTGTTGTGCAGTTTTCAATTCTTTTACTATCTTATTTTATATGGTTTACATCTTTTGTGCACTGTTTTCAGCTCTTTTACACTGTTCATAACTCTTGTACGCTGTTTATAGCACCAATAATTGTTACAGAAGTTTTGAGCATTTTTTAACCAATTTATTATGATGGAGAAGAATGTGACAAATAAGATCACAGAAAAACCCAGACAGTACATTTATGAGTGTCTACCTGTCCCTGTATCTGTCCATCTGTTTCTTTCTCTCTTCTTTCTCCATCTCTCTATCTGTTTATCTGACTGCATTGACTGATATTTTTTACTTTAATTAAATATTAAAATAAATTCGTATAAGGAGAAAATGTGTATTTACACCATCCAGTGGTAATTAGATTGTAAGTTTAACACATGGTACATGATTTTGTAGATGAACTGCACTAAAGACAGTGTGGTGGGCCCTTGTGAGCAATTAGACAACTGAAGTACATTTCACAAATACCTCATTTACAAGTCAAATCTTTTATTGAAAATAAAAAAACCCTTATACTAAATTAAATGAAAGAATTTTACACAAATTATAGTTTAAACAATTAAAAATAATTATAATGTAATTGAATATTTAATCAATCATTCAATAGGTGCTTGTTTATACATATATTCATGAAAGATTGTTTTAAGAAAAACTCCTAACAGCATAAATAAACAAATTTGTGAAAGAAAAATATGCCATAATTAAACTCAGCAGGTTATTTTTGATATATCGAGGTTTTGCATTTTGAATAGGCTTAATAAAGAAAAGTAGAATTAAGTAACTGTTTCATTATTGAATGTTTCACTAAGAACTAAACATGTTTTTTCTAATTTTCTTTTTCACTCACTTTCTAAGTTTTGTTAGCCAGTTTACTGGTGTTGTTTATATTTGTATATTGTAATCTTAACTATTGAAGCTATATTATAATCCTAACTATTGAAGCTTATAATCCTAACTATTGAAGCTTATAATCTTAACTATTGAAGCTATATGAGGATCATATTATAGATATTCAAACTCTGTATTATGATCCTAACTATTGAAGCTATATTGTGATCCTAATTACTGAAGCTATATTATGGTCCTACTCCTAACTATAAAAGTATATCCTAACAATTGAAGCTTTATAATGATCCTTATTATTGAAGCTGTATTATGAAATAATTGGTCTTGTGTATGTTCCACATTGTGTGCACATTTTGAGTGAGTGAGAAGAAATGTATGCGGAGAAATTAATCAATGAAAACACATTTGGCTGGAATTACTATTTTCGGATATAATTTTTAAATTTTATATTTTCCTATTAATTGATATTAATTATTATGTTTTGAAATTCATCTTACTGTATTCTATTATAATGTGTCAAGTCAATTTTAAATCCTTTAATATTTTGCCTCAGTTAAAATATGAACACTTTATTGTTTATTATTTATAAATTAATAAGATCTGAATCTTTCTAATTTATTTTTTTATCTACTCTTTTTAACAGAGCAAACTTGGGAGGAACTAGACCTAGATCGTTCTTTGTTTGAACAGACATCTGCATTCAAAGATTCCCTTTTTATATTAAAAGAAAAATTTTGTGTAATTTTGGTTGGATCCCTTGGTTGTGGCAAATATACATTGGGTAAAGCATTAATGCGCTATTTCCGGAAAGAGAATTGTAGGTGCCATATTATCAAATCATTTGAAGAGTGGCGAAATAATATTGGGGCAGTTGATTCTGGAAACAAAGAAGTTGTAATGCTGAGACATGTTTTTGGAAAGATGCAGTTTGACACTAATTCTTATCAGCTTTGGAAAGATTTATTTCCTCAAATGCTGGCAAGATGTGAGAAAGGTAACCTTTTGTTGATTTTTATCATGTACAAATACATCCTCCAACAAATTCGGGACCAAGATCAGAAACTGTTTTGCACGATGTCAGAGGTTTCCTTGGATAAGCTCACAGAGAATGAGAAAGGAAAAATACTTCACAAGCATTTGCAGAAAGTAGGCAAAAACCATCTTGATTACAAAGAGGTCATATCTGACATAGTCAAAAAGGACATACTGCACTTTCCAAAACTTTGTAGTATGTGGGCGTCCAAGCTTGACCATCGGGGCAGTGGTGTACATGATATCTTTGCCAATCCACAACCTCTTTATGAGGAATATTTTTCTCTTGCTTTACATACGAGTAATTATCCAGAAAAACTAGTTGCAGCATTCTGCGTGCTTTATCATTCTCCAACCTTTACCTGTCAGGATGTTAAATCAGTTTGTGATCTTCTTGGGTTTTCATCATTTACTCAGTTTCAACTTAAGGAAGTGCTCCAGCCATTTCTTGGCCTAAGGCTGATTGACAAGAACTTTCAGTTTGCCAACAGATATGTGTATGAAGGTGCTGCACAAGCATTAGGGAAAAAACATCTTGAACACATGCTACAGGTAGTGGATGTGCGCTTTCTAGTGCAAAGGTGCGTTGTGCCTTGTAGCCGCCAGTGTAGTAAGAAAGCCACTACTTTAGCCCCAGTTTGGGATTTTCAGCTACAGATTAAGAGAGTTACAAATGGCACTAAGAGCTCTGTTTACAAGAAACTCGTGGAGAGATTGGTGAATGAATTAAAAAAACCCAAAGATATGGTTCCAGCTCTTCAGCACCCTGTTCTTCAGTTCCAGCAGTTCTTAGAAGACATTGCAGAGAGATGTGCCTCAGAATCAGAGCTGTTGCACATTCTAAGTGAAACTGTGGATATTGTGCACCAGCAGACCGCTTTGTACTGGTCTTTATTTAATTCGTTACCTGATTTGTCATACTGGATTTTTAAGAAAGTGTACCATTTGAAGGGGAGGTATCAAAGCAAGTCTTTGATTCTGATGGTAAGTGCTTGTTGTGTTCTGAGAGACAAAACCCAGATGCTGAAAGTATTGCTGAAAAACTGGAAGAAATGCACCAAAGAGAGAGATGATGACATGGAAAGTCTTTTGAATGGAATACGCTCAACCAGCATGCATCTACCAATTCCAGATAAGGATGTCTGTTTTTCAGACAGTTGGCTTCAACACCTTGATAGTCTCCAGAGTGTTTCACAGTTTATCATTGCCCACAAATTTGTCAGTCTCACTGGTCTTGGTGGATTTGAAGATGAAGGCATGCTGACAGCAACTCAGCAGCCTGAACTTTTGCATGGTGAAATCATACCTTATTCACAGCCTAATTCAGAATCCATTTTAAATTCATCTTTGCCAACCAGATCACCCAGTCACAGCACACGTCTACCCAGTGCAGGAAAGTCAAACTACATCGATATTTCTTTACCCCCTCTTCACTTAGCAGTAATGTACAATAATGTAGAGACTGTGCAGTTTTTGATGGAAAATTACCCAGATACTCTGAAAAACCGTGATTGTCATAAGCGCACAGTTTTGCATTTGGCTGCTTATTTTGGTCACACTGACTTAGTGCAAATGTTTATTGATATTGATGAAGAATTTCTCTGTTCCACCTCACTTTCAGGCAACACACCTCTTCATGAAGCATGCCAGAGTGGTCATTTAGCAGCAGTTCAGATATTGCTTAAGAAAAATCCGGATCTCATCAACATTCGAAACAGAAATGGCCAGACTGCACTGCTTGTAGCTACTGCCAGCAGAAACCATGAACTAGTAGATTTTCTGCTAGACCGTGGTGCCAATGGATCTGACAAAGACATATTTGGAAACACACAACTTCACATTGCTTGCTGTTACCATGGCAATATTAAATTATTAGAAAAGCTTCTGAGCCAAAAAATTCAAAAGAATTTTATTGATGCACGTAACAGCAAACAGAACACACCTCTCCATCTGGCATGCCACTGTCATGACAATAAGGAAATTGTTCAGGTACTAATAAATAAAGGAGCTAATGTCAATGCTATAAATGAAAATAATTCAACCCCTCTCCATATAGCTGCACATGCTGGGCACTTAAACATTGTCAGAACTTTACTTCATGAAGATGCTGACATTTCTGCAAAAGATAATCATGGTAGAATTCCAGGCAGTTATGGTTCAGATAAAGTGAAGAAATATTTGGAAAGCAAATCTGAAAAACAAATCCATAAGCAGTTATCTGTCATTGACTGAATACCTGCTAAATATCTATTAAGATGTGAAAATGAATAAATAGGAGTGCTGCAGTGACACAATATTGGTAATATACTTAATTGTCAGGTGCTATAAATCACATAATGTGAGTGTTACAATGATGCTTAATATTGGTAATGTTTGTAGATTGTCAGACACTAATTTTCAGATGCATATGAGTGTTATAGTGACAGTTAGTAATGTATATAGGTTGTCAGGCACTAACATCCATAGGAGTGTTACAATGATACTTATTATTGGTAGTGTACATAGATTGTTAGGCACTATTTATCACATATGTAGGACTTTTACAATAACACTTAATATTACTAATATATATATAGATTATCAGGACTTACATTACACATACATAGGAGTGTTAAACTGACACTTAATATTGGCAGTGTATATACTAGTATAGATTGTCAAGGCACTATAGGAATGTTACACTGACAGTGATACTTAATATTGATAATGTATATAGATTGTCAAGGTGTATAGGACTGTTACACTGACAATAATGGCATTGTATATAGATTGTCTAAGCTCTGTGAAATGATGAAAGCAAGGAAGAATTGAATAACACTTAGCATACCTAACTTGGCTTACATTTTGTTAAGGACTAAATGCATTATATGTTCTAACAGAAAATATAAAAATTCCTGCATTAATGCTTGATCAATAAGATTGTTGAAGAATCCAAATCCAGATCTTTCAGACATACTCAGTAATTATTCAATCTATAAAAGGTCCTGTGATCTTTCAGACACAGCATACTGCATAGCCATCATTCAACTTGTTGAAAAATCCTGAGATCTAGCAAGCATCTTGGAAAGTCACTCCACCGACAGTGCTATTATTTGAACAGTTATGCAAGAAGAAAGGTATTTTACTCCAATCTCATAATATCTAAAAACTTCTCGGTTAGTGACAGCAATATTAACTTTTCCTTTTCATTCTAATATAATTTTAGTTTTGGACTAAATCTTTAAAAAGGCAGCTCAGGATAATTACATAATAATTAGCAAATCACCGTTTTTGAAAATAATGATGTTTTTAAAGATAATCACATTTGTTATTGAATTTGTTAATTATATTTGTTATGGACATTGTTAATTATTAATTGCAGAATGATCTGCCTACTCTCCTCCTCAGCAGACCATAAGATCAATGATCCAAAACCGGAAGATTCTATGGAGAATCTGGCATTTTATCAATAATATAAAACAAATGCAATATAATAACAAATAATGTTAATTTTTGTAAATGAACTTACCAATATTGTAATGATTTATGTGAAGAACATTTGTCTATGATTTGTCTACTTTTTGTCTAGTCTCCATTTAATGTCAGCCACAAGCCAAAGGTAGATTGTTGAAAGCTATCAAACGACCCATAGTTGCCTCAGCCCTTGTGATTTGTAGCTGAAGTTCATCTGTTTCAGAATCCTTTGGCTGATAAAAGGCCATAAGCTGCCTTTCTCCCTGGCATAAAGTTATGTTGCTTTTATGCGATGAGGTTTCAAGATGTCTTTGACATCTTGCAGTCCACCACGTGCAATTTTAAAATCTAATTGCATGTTGTACAGAAAACAAAGGTTTATGGATTTCTGCTAGGGCACAGATATTTACACTTTCTGTGATAGTCTGATCAGTATTTTTGGCGCTATAGCGCGCTTTTTATCACTTGTGATTTATTCTCTTCAACTTGATTTTCTTCTGAAAGCCTCTCTCTTCTAATTCTTTTTTGAATTCATTCTCAACAATTTCACACTCTGCTTCCTCCATCTTTTATTCTACAAAGAGCCAATTTATGGACATTTTGTAGGCGCTAAGTTTAAAACATTCAGACACACTTCCAAATACTGAGTGCATTTCAACAAGAACGATTGGTCAACCGGAGAAACAAACTACCAATGATTATTCTGGTATCTTTGGCTGGCAGCTTGTTATATGGCGGCCGGAGCCCGCTAGTATTTTATATAACGACTATCATTGACCAACGCAGGCAGCTGGCCAACACAGAGCGGATGGTTGTATATGAGACAAGTAGATTTTTCGTCCTATCATAAATAATCGGAAAATTATTGCAAATGAAATTGAGAAAGCAGAAAATCACTTCCATAAGCGGAAGAGTGTGAGATTAGAGGTAATATAGGGAGATTCCTCTGCTCAAAATGGAAGATAGGCAGGTCTGTATTTGTTTTAAATGACAGACAAATCAAGCATGTGGAAACAGCCTATCATTGTCAGTTGTGCACTCTAGACTGTTAATTTAATTTGTTTTTGTTTTCTGATAATTATATTTGTCTTTTAATTATGCTAATTAGATTTTTTTTAAACCAATTATATCAGTGTTCTAAAATTTGTTAATCATATTTGTTTGTGGAATTCATTAATCACATTTTTTTTTAAATGAGGCAAGTAAAACTTGAGCAGCCCATTTGTCAGTGTTGTGACTTTTTGAGTAAAGTATATTTGTTGTTTTACTATTTTAATTACATTTGTTTATGTTCTATATTAATTTGTTTTTGTTTAAAAAAAGTACTTCGATTCAACAAAATTGATTCTTATTTAAAATGGTAGTAAATGTGATCAACTCAATTAAAAAATATTCTTTATTTAAAAAAAAAAAAGGATTCTGAAATAAAGCAGTCAATTGAATAACCTATGAGAAATGCAGTACAGTTGGTATTGAATTTTGTGTAGATAATTTGTGTCTTTTCAAATGCAAAAAAAAATATTTATAATTTAAAAAAAATTACTGACTTTTTAAAAAATGGGGAAAACTAGCAATCTAAAAAATGTTTTATAAAGTTTTATTTTAAGTAGAACATGAATGCTTTATTTCACATTCAGCTTATCAATGTTTTCATTCAAGAATGTCTGAACATTTTTTTACAAATCACATTGTTTTTAAAAAATAATAAACCCTACATGATTTTAAGTATAAATAGCAATATGTGAAATAATTCAACTAGCTGACTGGTTGCATCGAGGCAATAGGTCATTGTTGGGACATCAATATCTCACAGCAAAACAAAAATAATACACATAGGTGTTCTCAATTAAAAAAATTGTGTAATGTGAAATCTTGTTTGTGAGACATGAAATTTGATTTTCTAATACTTGTAATAGGAAATAATGATAACAGCCAATATGTATTTCAGTCCCACTTAAAAGTTGATAAATATATAAACTTTCAGAAAGAAAAATTATGTTTATATACTGGCTTTATCATTTACCCTTTACTATGTTATGTATATGTTTAGTGATAAGCTTAAATATCATTTACAAAGAAAATAAAT
This sequence comes from Sinotaia quadrata, assembly GCA_028829895.1. Lineage (NCBI taxonomy): Eukaryota > Metazoa > Mollusca > Gastropoda > Architaenioglossa > Viviparidae > Sinotaia > Sinotaia quadrata. Next base: position 58,322,511 of record CM054177.1, on the reverse strand, counting down.
AAAGATCTTTTAACTAACATTTGGACTATGTAGTAACAAAAGATACTGGTAAGAAACTAACCAGATATTTCACCCTAAAATGTTAGGTTGTAACCATTTTAAGTGCTTCTGTCAAAAATAACATTTGCTGTCCACATTTATGCAAAATGTTTAAATGCAATATTACTTTGTTGAACCAAACACAGGAACAATATCATGATATTGCAAAGTGTTATTTTTTCTTTAAGAGCTGCTCTTCTTTTCTTATTCTCACCACTTCCTTCAGTAGCATCAAAGTTTTCTTGAGGTGCTCACAAGATAAGTGGGAGGTGCACGATGAGTTTAAGTGAACTTACCTCGTTTAACATGTATGCACACTCAATAGCAAATGAATGTAGAAAGTAAGGAAAAAAAATATATATATATATTTACTAAACTTTAAAATTAATTTCATTTCAGCTGCCTATTTCACTCTCAGTTTGGAAATGGGGATTCAGAAAAAACAAAGAACTAACTTCTAATACCGGCTTATCTAACACACAGCACGTATAAACTTTAACACATTCAAATGGCAGCTTACTATTAAAATTAAATTATAACCCCACCCCACTATAGCACAGAGATCAATAACCAACAAAATATGAGAAAAAAATTTCTGTTATAAGCTCTAATAAAGGAAGAAAATATTTAATGTTAAATGTTAGCTCTAATTATTCAAAATGTCAATTTTTTAGATTTTCCTGTTATTATCCTACACCTTGCAATGAAGGCTAAACTATACAATAAGAGGATTTCATACTTGGTATATTTAACATTGGATTATCATACCATGTGAAAAAAATATGACACAAAACAACAATCTCCAAAATGCATAAATTCACAGTAGAGGAAAATATAATTGGTTTCTCCTGTCATAAACACAGCAGTCTTGCGGCGCTGTCAAGTTGTGCCTATGCTGAGGATGCAAAAGAGTTCTCTGTACATAAAACGCAGGATGCATCTAGTGAATACCAGAAGTCACATTTCAATATTGCAGTTTGCTACACTACAACATATGCAAACAACAGACAACCCCAACCAACCTTGGACGTTGATTGGTCCAAGTTTAGGTTCAAATCCTGCCTGTCTCACAGCTTGTCTAAAGCCATAGCAGGAGTAGTAGATGTATACAACTCTGGCTTATGGGAGGGTTGACAGTTTTCATGGCATGCAGGGGTTCGCATGACCAGGTCAAACAGTAAATGCATTAAGGCATGGCTACCACAAATAACAGATGATCTCTGTGCTCCCAAATGTGCAGCTATATATCTAGCACCAAATGTCTCAAGCTAGTCTAATTTATTATGTGCTATGTAACTAATGCCTAAACACCACTGTTTTATTTTTTAACAGCAGTCACAAACCTTTAACTTAAAAGCAAAATAATAATTAAAAAAAACACTCCCCCATTCTAAACTGGAGACACATAAAGATGAGAGGTACCATTTTCCATGATTGTATCAACTGCAAAACACTATGTGATGCAAAAGCAAATAATAATAATAAAAAAACACACTTCCCCGTTTTAAACTGGAGACACACAAAGACAAGATGTACCATTTTCCATGACAGTATTAACTGTAAAACGTGAGACAATAAAAAATAATAGATATAGTGCCTGCATATGCTGGCAAGTTGTTTTGTCCTTTCCTCACTCTTTCCAGCAGTTCTTCACCTGTTCTAAGTATCACCATTTTTAGTGATTCTTTACAATTTACAAGCACTTTCTCACCATTTCTAACAGTTCTTTACCATTTCCTCAGCTTACAAATATATCCTCACCATTTTTTTTAGTAATTTCTTACCCTTTCGAAGCATTTCTTCACCATTTCCTCACCCTTCCCAAGCATTTCTTCATCCTTTCTAAATACTGCATCACTTTTTATATGCCATGATAACAAATTAAACAAAACATTTAAGAACAAACCATTTTCCTAAAGATATTATGTTAAAATTGAATACCATAGTCGAGGACCAGCCCTATTTTAAAATCATTTTAAACCAAATTTGCAACAGTTGTATTTTATCTATGTTGATCGAGTGGTTTTATGTTCTTGAGTACTCTGATATTAAGTATTAAGATATGCAAATGCTAACTATAAGGATACACATACAGCAATAATGAAACCATATAACATGACACGAAAAATAACAAAAACAGACACAAAATGATCCTTAAAAAGATTCACAACTATCATCACTATGCTCAAGTTTATGTGACACCTCTGTTATAAATGAAAGTATTTATTACAAAATGTAACCGTTCTCAAAAAAGACTCTTAGCACTTGGTTGTGGTGATCAGGATAACTATAGCAAGACAAGCACTTTTTTGAGATTTGATGATAAACCAAGATTAGTTTCTTATTAATGAGTGCAGTACAGATTTCGTTATGATGAAAACAAATTCTGAAGGATACACACTTCAATTAATGAATCAAGCTGAAAATATTAAATTAATTATATTTTCAACACAATTTAAAAAGAAAAATAAATTAAAAAATGTATACCTACCCATTACAAAATTATGTTTTTATAAAATGTTTTGTAACAAAAACAGAGCAGCTTACATCCACTTGTGAGTTGCGGACTGCATGTTTTTTATTTCCATCTTTGTCAAGAAACAAGGTAAAATTGTGATTATTTCAATAATATCTAATAATTAGAACTTTTGTTTAAACAAGTAAGTGGTTGAATACAAAATAAATACAGTGAAGGATTCACAAACATGTCTTTAGCTATTTTTGTGCCAGTAATATAATTTTCAAAACTTTGTAAATTTAGAATGTATTCTTTTAAAACTAATGATACACCAGAACAACCTCAATATATTACAGTAATAATTGTCACAGCATGTAAATATAATTGTTCTAGTGTTTTTTATAGTGTACTTCAAAACAACCCAAGTCACATGCCCTTCATAAGTGAAACAGTCTAGTCATAATTAAGCTATTAGGGCAATGAAATGTTCACAGTTTGTAATCATTTGTTATTTCACATATTTCTCCATGAACTTTTTATGAAACTCAGACCGCAGCATATCATTTATGAAACCTCTTGACTGTTTATCTTCTTCTCCTTTGGCACAGTTCTTGAACACAACATCATCATCCCATCTGCAACAAAAAATGAAAGTGTAAATTTAAGAATTAGCTGAGCTCCAGGTATGTTGATGAAGTTGGAGGTCATAGCAAAAGTTTCACGGGACTAAAATGATATGACATAAGTTTATTATGCATAATAAACTTATCAATAAATGGATTTAAATGATTTAGGAAATGCTAACAATTTATTTTTTCTATTTCACCCCACTGAATCTGTGCAGCCCTGTAAATTACACAGTCACAATGATACAAAGTTCTCTGGCAAATTGATAATGCAAAATTGACAGTGCAAAGAACCACTGAATATATTATTTCCCTTACCCTACAGCACTGTGACTCAAACAGTTACAACAATACAAAAAAAATCTGTGGCAAATTGATAGATCTGAGAACTATTGAATAAGTTATTTCTCTTTCATGCACACACATTCCACCCACCCCGTGAATAGCAAGCTACTTCTGAAAATTGTATCTCAGCATCAAGAGAAATAAACACATTGATGCTGGTAAGTATCTTATTTACTTGTTTAAAAAATTAGTTCATCAAGCATCCATATTAACAGAAGTATAAGAGCAGAAAAGTTAAGGATAGGAATACATGTTAGACAGAAGAGTTTGGTAGGTGCGATCAATTTTTCAGGTTATTTTTGTACTGGACATTAAATAATATGCAAATCACACATTTGGTAATACATAATATATATATATATATGTTTGTATCTATCTATATATAGATAATACACTATTCAAGCAGATTACTCATTCACTATGTAGATTTGCTCTTTTTTTGAATTTATCTGGAAGAGGAATTAGATAGTTTTTTACAAAATAAATATCATTAGTAGGCAGTTTTCATCTTATTTATTTTTAAAAGTACAATATTGTTGAACTAGTGGCCAAAATATATTTATTATTCTTACTTTAACATAGAAGCCAGTTATGGTTAATTAAAAATATTCTTTTTATTTTAACTTTTATCTGGATTTCAACAAGTAAACATAGAAATATTAAAAGAGTTAAACACAATTTTTATTATTATTTATATCTGGAATTCTATAAGGATACAAATATGAATAATATTCATAAGAGTTAACCAGAACTGAATAGAAAAAAGGCATTATTAATTCATGTGCTTTAATTGTAATAAATCAGTATGATTTTTAGCACTGCATTTCATTAGCCAGTTTTTAGCAGTTAAAGTGATTTAAAATTATATTCCTGTTTGTAAGCAATCCTCAAGATGCCCATTTTTAAGAAGTGTATTTTGACTTTATTATGCTCATTGTTAAAATCAGTTCACAAAGACAAATGGAATCAAATTGACAGCAAAGTGGCAAAAGTATTTATGGGGATAATACCCAGTAAGTAGTTTTGTCTTTTTATCTCCCCTGGGAACTTAAGCGAATTTGGCCTTGGCTTATGTGTAAAGGGGAGGAACTGATACTCCTAAGGATTGCATATCTGGTGGTGGAAAATTACTCTAGTTTACTCAAGAAAATACTTCTAAACTATGTAAGACTGACAAAAAAAACCTATATGTGAACTGAATTTTTAAAAAACGGAAAAAGAATCACTACTCATCAATAGTATAAAAGTAAATTATTTCAAATCAGTACTAAATATCAAACGAAAATGCAAAATGCAAAGCTTAGAAAATCAAGGCTAGTAATGGGCTATTAAAATAAGTTCCAAGTATAATAAAGAAAAAATTAAAGGAAATACTTCTAAACAGAATATAGAGAATTAAATCTTAATGTTATACATTCAGTGATTCTAATATAATTACCTTCTTTTGACTTTGAAATCTGTCTTTTCTGCACCAGGGGTCTTTTGTGCAAGCAATGGATTGCCTTTTAAAATGTTCTCTGTGCGAATCCTCTCTTCTTCAGCCTTTCTTTCAGACTCCTGTTCATGGATAAATAAGATATTTATGTATGCAAAACAACTGACTGAAAAACAAGAACTAATTAAAGTTTATCTGCAGAAAGACAGGTCTACAATCATATAAATACTTTGTTACAATGTTAAAATGAGTTCTTTTAGTTTTTCAAAAGCAGTTATACTATTGGAATCAGAAGTCATGCATTTATGAAGTGATATTACAATAACTGCTTTTAACATTGCCCATACAATAAATATTGCTCTAATTAAACCCAGTCTTCAAGTGCACAAGTTCCATTTGTGTGGATACAAATATGTGCAAACTCTCTTTAATGCCATATATTTTTTAATGCAAAAACCATGTTCAAATTTACAGGAAATAACAATGTGTTAAAATACTTTATCATTTCATAAATGTGCAAGTTGAATACATGCATCAAGGGGCAATACTGTTTTCTGACATTGACTGAAGCTGAAAATACTGCATAACATTTTTTATGAATCAGATCCATTCATAACAAATGTAATAAATGTAGTTCTTGCAGCTACCTTGCCACTGGCAATCATAAATCAGATGGATTATGTTCATAATGTTTTTTTTAATAAAAAAATTTAATATATAAATTTGCAAAAACATGCAGAGATGTAATATTAAGCAATCCTAGCATCTACTCCTTTATTTCTTATTGCTTCTTAAGCTCCATTCATATGAGTTTTGTGCAATAAACTATGTTGTTGTTGATATAATAAATTTCTATTAATTGAGAAGAAATGTGAGCAATGAGTGATACTGCAAAGAGATTATACCAAAACTAAAAGGACTAAAAGGATTGGTATGGGTCATTACAATACTTGCATAATTAAGAATAAGAATAAATATTACCTACCATATGAATATATCCACAGACACCAGTCTTTCTCTCAAAGAAATGTAGCTTTTCTAAAGTGCCAATCAACTTATTTAGTATTAAACTGAGAATTATAATAATAATTACTGACATGCTTATGCACACGTTTTTCCAAAACCACAATTTATTTCGAAGTAATTTCATGATTAACTGCAGCATATCTGCTATCTCCCTTTGGAAAATTTAAGTAACTATTTGGTCTGGAGCATTTTACTGTTATTATAAATTATATCTGTAAACCTATTTTATTTTAAACCTAGGAGTTGATGTGTTGCAGATGTAGATTTACTTCAATGTTGCAGCACACTTAAAATTAGGTTGCCTCTATAATGACATAAAATATGTGGGTAGAATATGTCATTGCAGTGTGCCAGAGGAGAAGACAATTTAGCTTTTATAATTTTTCTTTTCTGCTATTGCATGGTAAAAATTGATAAAAATACAGATTAAAGAGTTATTTATATGTGCAGCAATTGCTGATTTATCTATGTAACCAAAAGTAATAGCTCATGATGATTTGAGATTATGTGTAGCTGATGTAGATTTATCTATGTTACCAAAGAATAGTTTTCATGATGATACAGGATTATGTGTAGCTGCTGTACACTTATTTATGTTACCAAAATAATAGTTCATGATGATTTGTGAAGGAAATAGGTACAACTCTGACGTTAGTTGGCTACATTGCCATGGAGAATACAGAAATTGGAACAAGGCTTATAAAATAGGTATTCAGTAATTATCAATCACAAATATTCTTTTCAGACTACCTGTTATCTTAATAAGCTTGTTTTATGACAAAAATAAATAATTCTAATTTTAAAAATTAAATAATTTTACTGTTACATAATAATTACAAAAATTAACATTAAAAAAAAAAACCCAAATCTAAATTTATTGCTCTTAAAAAAAAAATCAAATAATGAGAAAAAGACAACAGACTTGAATTTTGTTTCATTTTGCGGTAAATGTTTTGGACAAGTGTTACAAAGAAAAAAATTGCTAATAGCTGAAAACGAACCAATCGAGCTTTTTCATTAGCACGCTCTTTCTTTATCTTTTGTAGCTCTGCAAGAAGTTCTGCTGTATCATCTTCATCATCAGATGAGGAATCATCATCTTCCTGCAAAAATATGAAACAATGTCTGAAAACAAAACAAAAATTCTCACAAGTAACAAGTGAAAATGAACAGAAATCTTCAGAATGAGCAAGACTGCTCTCTTTTGTAATCTGCATCTGGTTTCTTAAATCTGACCTAGTACATTCAGTGTTAACTTTGTAAGAAAAGTGGGTTGTTTCGTTTCAGTGTGTAGTATATATATTGATTTGTAGCTTGCATTTAGTTTTGTTGTTTATCACCCTTCAGCCAAGGTATTTGTTCTGGCTTGACAAAAATAATTTTAAATAAATATTCCAAAATGTATTATAATTAACACAATGAGGTGGAACAGGTGCTATTTAAAATTAACACGAGGTGGAATAGGTGCTATTTAAAATTAACACAATGAGGTGGAATAGGTGCTATTTAAAATTAACACAATGAGGTGGAATAGGTGCTATTTAAAATTAACACAATGAGCTGGAATAGGTGCTATTTTGATGGCAAAATATAATCTTTCTTCTTGGCTTTTCATTAAAGTATAAAAGCAATTTCAGTGTTTTGTGCTTTTTAAAAATAAAAAATGGAAGAAAAATGTCCTGCATTTGATTTAGTACTGATCTATAATAACCCAACAGCAAGTCAGTATTATTTCATATTTCAGGACAAAGTGGAAAAAAACTATGATAAAAGAAAGGAGGATTAGAAAAGAAGAGATGCATTAAATAACACTACCAAATGAGTACGTATCTGATAAAAAATGCAGCTAGGTACATAAGTGCAAATTTGTGGAAAATGATTGTTTTAACACTGCAAATTTGTTGTGGAAAATTAATGTTAACGCTACAAACTTTTAATCGGCAAGCTGCTTTAAAATTATCTCAACCAATTTAAACAACAGCTAAGCTATTAGCAGAGGTTGCACTAGCACCAGAGAAAGTGTAGCAAAGCAATGCTACTGAAAATGTGTTGGAGAACAAAATTACGGCATATGAAATAAACTATTTTACAATGCTATTAATATTAGCAATAATAAAAACAGATTCCATTTTCAAGTAAACTAAAACATAATCCTTGTGATCACATTACCAGCACACTACTTCAGTTAAAAGTACAAAAGCAGGAGTAAGGACACTAGTGGTCAAATCATGTCAATTAAAAACAAAAACTCTATGTGCATTTTTTCCAGTTTAAAATCAGTGCACTGATCTAATACAGACATTAACCAGAGAATGTAGTACTGATATTTAAAATTACAACAAATGAAATGAGTGAAGTGAAGAAAATCAAATATAATGCAATTAGTTAAGTCAACACGTCTATGATTTCAGTCAAGACATACTATCTGAGAACAGAGAGTAAACCACCACTTAATGAAAGCTCGAATGAGAATGCATATCAGTCATTATTTCTGCATATTATACATATTTATATTTTGTTTTGCATAAATAATGATCTTTGTTATGAGTGAATAAAAAACAAATTAAAAAAATGTCAACCCTCATTCCCTAATAATATACATAACATGGGAGAAGTAGAATTCAGAAATAAATATGAAACTTGTACTCTGGGGCAAGGAATGCCAGGTTTATAATAAAATTATGAAAAATAAAAAGAGAACACCATTCCTCACCTCATCATCCAGTGGATCATCTGCATCCAAGTTTGCAGCTGGAATCTGCTCTAGGCGAGGTCGTTTGCTACTGCTACTGCTGCTACTACTTGAAGAATCTAAGCACAAAGCCCATAAACATCCTATTTAAATTTTTTTTTGTAAAAAGAATATTACTTCTGTAATATGATAACTAAGTTAAAGCAATTTATCATAAAAATCTAGTTTACATGAACTGCTCTCAAGATTTATAAACCTGAACTGGAAAAATGTAAGGACATTTTTAGGAGCCTTTAACAATATTTAAAATAAAATTTTGTTTTATTTAAAAAAAGAACTTGAAGGTGAAATACAACCTAACCTTTAAGTTTTACTGGAGACACAGAATTTTTGTTTACCAGTGAAGAAAAATAAAAAAGTCAAACTTATTGTAAATGCATTGGAATAGCATGCAGAGTGCTAATTCTTGTCTGACACCCAATGAATGACTATCGGTTAAAATGATGGGATACTTAAGTTAAATCTTATAATCTGAACCTGCAATATACAAGCATATAAAATGACACAAGGAAATTGAAAACATAAATGACGGCAGCCTGTTCCTTTCAACAGAACAATCTGAATACTCTATTATCAGATAGTCACACTAATATCAGATTGATGCTTATTATAGGCCTATGAAAAAAAGACAAAGCAAGCGGAGAAAATTAATTATTTCAGGGGTTTCAATTAAATGAAAATGCACCATATGTTTTTTAAACTTACTTTTTAAAATTATCATCCTTATCCTAACCTCTTTTGAATTTTTCAGACCATTCTTAATTTATATCAAATTTCCAACCCCACACTTCTTCTTTACCTGTCCCTATCCAGTTAACATAGTTTGAATTCTGATTCTTAAGTTTCCTCAGAGAGGAAATTACATGTAGTTCCAATTCTAACACCTCATTTTTTTTATTGTCTTCGTTCCACTGTTACTGCATCCAACTTTGCTTTTGAAGCTAGCTCAGGCAACTTATGTCAATTTTCACTAAACATTTCAAGTCTCAAAGATTGCAGTTCTTGATATCAACTTTCAGTTAATGTATTAAGGTCTTAAAGAATGCAATTCTTTCAATTAATATACCAAACTCTCAAAATATGCCCCTAGTATTATTGTTCTATCTAGAGTTTTGTTATCTAGAGTGGTTTTCAAAGAATACTTTGCTTAACCAAAGAAAAAGTGGATGAGATATGATGTGGGAAAGGAGGGAAAAGCCAATATGGTCACTAGCAATATTTTGGTTTCATCAGTTCATTTTCTTTCCATTTAATTTTCTTTGCATCCAAACTGCTTGTAAGTGAATAAATAAGTTGTGGAGGAGCTAAATAACTCCAGGACTCGAATTTGTTTGACATTTTAAATAATTCTGTGTTCTTATTAGTTTTTATACTCTTTAATTGTAATTTTTATAGTGTGATTTCTGCAATTATGTAACCAGATCATTTGGTTTTTTTTTACTTATCTCTTTTCTTTACTTTTCTTATTATTTTCATCATCCGTCATTTAGAAAAATTACTCCTTTATCCCCAGAGAGTATGTTTTATGACTGAATGGTCTGTGAGAGGAGCGATTATATTTACCGCACGAAATAGAATCCGTAGGACAATAAAATTAAATTATATTCATTGAAAACTAGTAACTTGTCTACTATTGTTTTAAAAGGGTGAGTGCGGTGTCTACATTGTAGTGTTTACATTCTCTACTCCACACACTTGCATACAAACACATCAGCACATGTAAACCTTGAATGCATAATAAAAGAGCCATATATAAATAATAACAGCAATTCTACTTATTTTTCACAAAAGATTTTGTTAAAATCTCAAAATGACAATGTCATCATATGTTTCCTTTAGTCATTGTTCAATTTGTTGTTTTACATGCCTGGAAAGGTGCCAAGTGATGTTTTTGAGTGTTTTTACTTAATGCTTTGCAGTGTGGTTAAGTTTTGCTAAAAAATATACTGTCTGACAAAAATTAATGTAAAGAAACTTTATTTGGGCTGACCCCTGTGTTTGTCACCACGCTTCTCACGTGCAGTACGCTCCCAGTTTTCCAAGTCACGACGAAAATCACGGCCACGAATCTCATCAGTTGTTCCCTGTCCATCTTGTCTGAAAAAAGGAAATTAGAATTATTTAAAACAAAATTCTTCAGTTGAACAATGATAGTTTGATTTCAATAATAAAGATTATCTGGAGACTTCTAAATACAATTTCCCGTTAAATTATAAAACATTATAACTATTAATTTTGGGGGAATGTGCATTAGTATATGCTAATCATTCTAAAAGTAAGTGCAAAGAATGCTTAATAACTACTCATATAACTAATTCTGGTTATCTAAATTACTAAATAAACAAAATTTTGATTATTTAGTTTTATTGTAAAGGGTTCAACTCTATTTTAATGGTTATCTTGTTCCACGATCAAGATCTTTATGTTGCTCCATGTTTTAAAATATTTATTTTTAGAGTTTTAAGTTTTACCAAACTCCGGAACAAACACGTATCAATAAGTTGTCTATCTCCAAGCTGTCCAGCTCCATACCAGTGAAATGAAGTGTAGTGAATAAAGTTCATTACTCATATAGCGCAAAATTTTTTTTGGTGTTTATTTACCTATTCTATTGTTCAGGATTACCTGGCAAGTCAACAGTGCTGCCATTATTGTACCTACACTTAAGCAACAGTGAATGTCTTTTATAGCTTGCCTGCTTTGTACTAAGTCATTTGAAGCTGAATAAGGTGATATGATTAAGAGAAATGGTAAATGGTAAACAAGAGTAAATTAGAGAAACCTCAAAAAGAAGTGAATAATTGATAGAATGACATGATTAAGAGAAATGTCAAAAAGGAGTGAATAAGAAAAGCACAAAATGGTGAAAGAAAAATGTCAAATGGCAGTAAATGAGATAAAATAAATATTATTTTGTAATGAATAAGAGAATTGTCAAATGCTGTTAAATGAGAAAAATATCAAATGGTGGTAAAATAGTGTTATCAAATGGAGGTAAATGAGAGAAATATCAAATGGGGGTTAATGAGAAAAACAGCAAATAACTATAAAAGAGAAATATCAAAGGTGGTTAAGAAGAAAGAAATGCTAGAAGTTGAAGAATATGAGGAAAAAAGCCAATGGTGAAAAAGAGAAATGACAATAAGTTGTGAATGAAGAACACATCAAACAGTAGTGAATGGGAAAATATCAAATGGTAGTGAATGATACATCAAATGTGGTGAATACAAGATACAACAAATTGTGGTAAATTAAATTTCAGTGAATAAGAGAAAAATTAAACAGAATAAATGAGGACTAGTCTAAACTTTGCAATAAATAAAAATCAACAACTCAGTTTACCTGTATAAATGTTGTAATGACTTCCTCTGAACCTTTTACGACTACTACTAAGTACTAGCAAGATGTTCAAAACTATGATACTGTAACTTAACAGAGAGGACTAATTCATTTCATATCAGCTTAATAAGGAATTGCAATCACTGCACTGAAGTTTCATTTATATTTGGAATTGGAGGCCATATATGTCAAAAATGTGAAATAGATAATTTTTGTTTGTACCTGTACTTAAGTTTAGTGTGGCTGGGGAGGTCACGACTAGAGTACTGTTTGGAGAGTGCACTGAGATCACTTTCACCTTTACCCTGGCCTCCACGTGCAGTATCCCAGGTTGGACGTGCTGCTGTCGTCATAGTGTCTCAATTACTTTTTATGTTTTATTTTAATCTGCAAACAAAACTTGTTATATGTGTGTTAAAAACAAACTACAACAATAAAATAAATAATATCAACAGAAAATATTACTTTCCGGAATTTTGCCATTGATCTCATGAGGCAATTAGTGTATCACAAACAATGGAATCATAAAAGCCAATATTCAGATCAGTGCTGTAAAAGTATTACTATAGTGCAGAAAAAGTATTACTATTATGAGTATTAGTTACAATAAACAGAATTGGATGACTGTCATTTTTGTCAATATATTTTTAATAGAAAAGTATTTATTATCTACTGTAAACAGAATCTGATGATTGTTTTATTAGGAAATTACAATAAAACTTATTAAAAATTTCAAATAAAACATGATAATATTCAGTATGGTCACTGCATATTTTATTATAATATAAAATATTTATAAGTATGTCGCTCTACAGTCTACATAGTTTTATATTAACCCTTTATCAGCATAATCACTATATATACATTTCCGATTTCGTATTAAATCTTTATCAGCATGCATTTTCGTATTATATTATTATTAACCCCTAAGTCATACTGTAGAGTGCACATTATTGTTATAAATATCAGCAACCCAAAATATATGGTAATAGTTATCTTCTGCATCTCCAAGAAAGTAAAGAAATGGACAAAGAAAACAAATGTACTTACAACTATATAAGCACTGGATTTTATATTCATTTTGTTATTTTATGTAAATTAGAAATTTAAAGAAGACCGTTCAGCTTGTAAGGGAACAAAAATAATATAAGTGCATAAAACATTAAATTTAAAAGTTGACGTTGCTGCTAAATTAGTAAATAGTTATAATCTTTTCATTTACGTTGTATATTTACCAACAGGCTTATAATTTTTCATTGTTTCATCTGTTGTTTTTATTAATAAATGTACTGTCCTGAAGAAGACTATTTAGTAAAAGCCTATTATATTTATCTAGATAATATGTACTAACTACTAGTAGTAGTAGTACTACTAGTACTACTAGTAAAAGTAGTAGTAGTACTAATCATCTAATGTCAGAAACATATAATTATATATCGTTTTGTAGTTTCATTGGCAAAAAAATAAAATAAGGGGTAAAGCCATGCATAAACGTAAAAGCTTAAATATGTTTAAAAAAACAACACTTTCTTTATTACCTTATACTACTGGCCTAAAAAATATAAATTGTGTAGTTCAGTGGACATAGTCAGCCATATTTGATACTCTCTAATCTAAATGTCTTTTCAGTAAAATTTATTGGCGCAGCACAATAAAATTGAAACGTTAGGAACAAATAGACAGTTTAGCATTTTAAAGTTTTTATAAAGTTTGTTTTTTAAGTTCGTTATAATACACTTTCTAAAGACTGCAAAAGCAAAACTATATTTAGTTTAGAGACTATACAGCGAAAAGCAAAAACACCAGCGATGGTGGGAATGTCAATAGAGCGTGATTCGTGTGGGGAAGACTAGCAGCGTTTTCTACGAAAATGCTGTTCTCTTCGCTGGTTCTTCGGATACTTTTCTTTCTTGGATATATTTCAGCTTCCATATCATATCTTAATTTGTATATGGATGCTGTAGAAACCAGAAGATTGCTAGGTAAGTTGCTTATCTTTTATCGTCTGCAAAATTATGGTGCCCTCCATCAACCCCCGTCCGCCGTATGTTACTGCTACTACTAGTACTAGTTCTAAGTACTGCTGCCTGCACTATACTCTCTTCTGTGTGCACTTGTGCGATGGTTTATAATGGTCTATATTTAGAATGATTTAGAAGAAAAATAGTTTAATTAAATGCATTTAAAATTATGTATGGTGTATTTTAGCTAAAGGGTTTCTGGCTATGCAGTTCATACATTGAGACAGTCTCAATGAGTGAATGAGCTGAGACCGAGACAGCAGAAGAGTCAAACTAAATGGTGTATTTCTTCAGTATATTATTATTAACTAGCATAGTACATTAAAGAAAATATTATACAGTATTTTTGTCTTTTCAATATACAACTTTCGATAGTATTAGCATATATAATTTTGAAAGTTAATACCATAATTGTTAGAATTTAAATAGAGCCTATAAAGTATAAAGGCTATAGTAATCCATGTATATTCAATTGGAAACTGTATCAGTATCACTTAGCGTGTGGTTTATGCCTACTCATTTGTTTTGCTTGTTTGATTTAGCCAGTTTTTGTACATATTGCATACTGTAGTATAATCACTTTATTTAATTAATTAATTGAGTTAGAGTTTTGTAGATTTTGAACTTTTTATCAATCCAGTAAATAAATAATATTAAAATTAAGTTAATGTTTAAAATGCTGAACACTGAGAGAAACTAACTACAATAAGAAAAAAACCTGAAATACAGAAAGAAAATAAACAATAAAAACATGAAAAAATGATTAATGCACTTATAATGAATAAATTGAATATTATTAATGATACCTTAATATTTTAAATCTCATTTATCTTGTAACTGTAGTATCACTATCAGTGAAAATAAATTTATAATGAACTGTTTATATTTATAATATTTTAACATGCTTGTTATAATAGCTAATATTATTATTGTAATAATTAATAATACATTTATAATTAATTAATTAATTTTTTTAATAAAATAATATTTTTGTGGCAGTTAAGTAAATGAAATATGTTATAATGACAACATCTGACTCAGTGCTTAGCTGTGGACAGTGTTATAATGAAAGCAAGTAATGCCATATTAGGATACATTAATTATTAAAAATATAATCTCTTTATTAAATAATCAAATCAGTATCAGATTGGTAATACTAATAATCTTCATTTTTGTCAAAATATAGTTTATCTTGTTTCTTTATGTTTCACTTTTATACTTTAACTTGTTTAAGTTTTAATTGTGTTTTTGGAGGAACTTTCAAAGTTAGGCTATTATTTTCTACAATATTACTTTATTAGTAATACTCTCTTTCTTTCACATTGTAATTTGTTGCATTTTATTTTTAAGGAACAATCATATTACTTTTGTTAGTTTATTAGAGAATGTTAATATTTCACAACTTGTAACTAATTATAATTTTTTTTGGTTATAGTTAAAATGTTGCTAATAGTTTATACATTATGCCTATACTTATATAAACATGTAACATCTTGTCGTTTTATTAGATTATTAGAATATAATATATATCCATAGATTTGGCTATTGTTAAAATATTACTATTTACTAATTTAGTATTACTATTATTAGTCTTTCATAATGTAGACATGTACAATCTCTCCCCACTCCAAGCACATTCATACAGTGATGTTAATTATTAAGATATTGTATAATTCATAATTTTACAGCTAAACAAATCAGTCACTGTCAGTGTCACGTTAACACTAACACTAGTATTAGTATTACTATTAGTATTACAGTATTAGTAACAGTCTTTAATACACTAGTTACAGTTTTTAACTTAGTTTTACTTTTAGAGTAAGTTGTCAATAAATTATATCCCTTTGGGTGGTGATCTGCATAGTAAATTAGTACTAATACTAATTTACTATAGTAGATGTTCACTCCATTTTCTTCAATCATTACCCATTACAGGGTAATTTTGGGGTGGTGAAAGACTTGTACTTTTTTCTCCTAAAACTAAAAGTATCAGATGTTTGGAGACCATTCCCTTACCTCTTTGAATAAATGAAACCAGTGAAATATTAATAAATAATAATCATATAGATATGCTTGAATTTTCATTTATGCAGGACCTGCTTAATTAGTATAAATTGCTTTCTGCAAGGTTGAAGGTTTCATGAAAATGATTACAAAGATGCTAACTACTATTACTATAAGTATAATACTATTACTAAGCTAGTAAGTAGTATTAGTGTCATGATAGTGGATGCACTTATCAGTTATCAGGTAAATTCTTTATAATAAAACATAAATAGCAATGATTTAAAAATATCAAAGCATTGTGTTAGTGGGGAAAAAAATAAGCTAGATAATATTTTATTGGTATATTAAAAACTAAAATAAAAATATCTTTGTTGATTAAGTTGCAAAGACCCTTATTTTCTTTCTAATTTTAAAATCTACTTATGTAATAAATATTGTTTTAATATTAAATTAAAAGAACACCAAAGTAAGAATAATAAATCATTAAATGAAATATCTTAAATATCTCTTTCAGAAGTTATTTGTTGATATTTTGTATCACTATCAGTATCAGTTATTCAGTGTTGCATTTCTAATTCTGAATCATCTAAGAACTTCTGTCATTTAGATTGCATTTGGTTGCATTTGATAAGCACTTTGTTTGAATGTGTGGGATGACTAATGAACTTTAATGTCCTGTGAAGGGAGATGGGAAAGAAAGAATGAATATGAGTTTTGAATGAAAATGGAGGAAATTGGAAATAATCAAGTTAGTTAATAGCAAGTGAAATCATAGAGCTACATGATGTATATATATCATTTTATATGGCTCATGACAAGTGTTGATTTGCCCCCCTTCTGTCAGATCTATATATTATATGGCCAGCTAATCATGAAGGTGAAAACATAGATGAGAGGGAAGTGGTAGGACACATCTGCTTAAGTGATCAGGGTTCAATCCCATCTTTAAATACTTTAACTTAAGGTAAATAACTAATATATTTCTCCAATCTAGAACATAAATTTCTGCCTTGGTGGTTGTGTCCATCTGCAAAATCAATAAAAGTTGGAAATGGACATAAAACTCAAAACAAACAAATACTGAAATAGCAGTTTAGAGAAATAATTACATAATGATGGAATGAAACACCAGATATTCTCCTGGTGATGACTAAAGCTCAGACGGCATTTAAAAATTGTTTTAAGAATTTAAATGAAATCTCATAATATGTGGCAAGGACAGTGTACAGTATGAAGAAAATAATACAAGTAACTGAAAATCAATGAGAATAAACAGATTGTTATGATTGCATATCTTAACATAATCAAAATTGTCCCTATTTTTCTCTCCTATCAACACTCTCAAGTTAATTGGTACCTGCCAGTAAAATTGTTAATTCATTGGAAGAAGAAAAGGAAAAAATATAGGAGCATTGTATAAATTAGAAGCAAGTGAAATGTGACATTGACAATAAGTTGAATAACAGTGCAAAAATGTCCACTAGACCTAAGTATAAAGCAGATGTAATTGCAACTTATAATATATTAGTACAGATTGTCTTTTGTGAACTTAAGCTCATTTACTAGTACAGTATTTCTAATTTTTAATTTTAAATTATGTGCACATTTTATTACCAAAATATTACATTAGTAAACCCTACTCTTGGTAGTTTTTATAACTTAATAAATGTTTGCAGAATATTATTTACCACTTTATATAATTTTCTATAAAAATAATAAAAAAGACTATCAATCATTGATTATCAATATCAATTATCATCATTGAGTACAACATATTTTCCCCATTATGCACATACTTTTTAAGTTTCTTTGTCTTGTACTGAAAAGTATATATATATATATTTATGCAATGGGCTTTTGAAGAATAGATCCATAACTTGATTTACTAATTATTGATAATTATGAAGTCAGTACTGGCTTTATAGAACAAATATAGTCACTGATAAGTGATACTTTAATATTTAATACTATATTGGAGAGCACCTAAAACTAAGACTAAGATCTGCTTTTTTAACTTCAGCTGATATTAGTGATGTAGATAGATCTGTAATCAATAGATGCCTTGCTTGATTAAGTATTCCATGCATATATACTAATATTTTAAAAGATATAAGTTCTCTACAATTACAAAAGCTGATGTGTTTATAATTATTAAGAAGAGCTTTCATGGTACTAGTTTGAGTGGTACTGGTAGTAATCCTTTGTATTTACAATTACAGCTGTCAAGATTCATTTTTTAATTGATTGGCTAATTAAAATAAAATTATTTCAGGCAATTTTAAACTTAATTAACCTAGTGCAATTAATTTCCACTTGTTAAACTTGATAAACAATTTTAGGGGGTACAAAAGGACTCTGTTTTGTCTTCCACCTGAGAAGATTGTGATTAAACTTTTAAAGTCAAGTGAAGATTTTTCAAACAGCATGGCTTAATCTAAATCATAGAATAGTACTATTAATTTTCACTGAGGTGTGATTCTGTCAAAAGTCTGAGCATTTCTTCTTTTTTTTTTAACTGACCCCAACACATTGATCTCTGCTAAAAGGAGCCTTTGCATGTATCAGGTATCATTCTTTCCATTTCTTTAAATTATCATTTGCCACCTAGTGTCAGTTGCATGGACATAAGGATCAGGAGGGTAGCATTGTTTGCAGAAAGATTACATTGAATACATTCCATTATGGTCGAGGAATAAAATCTCTCTTTAATCCTTTAGTTTAATGCCATAGTCATATATGATAAGGTGCATTTAGAGCCTACTGATTTATAAGATCTGTCTGTCTATCAGTCTGTTAATATCTGTCTGCCTGTTGATTGATCTATTTTAGCATGTCTGTCTTTCTATCTATCTATTCAGCCATTAATCCATCATTATCACACACACACACACACACACACACACACACACACACACACACACACACACACACACACACACACACACACCCTCATATGTATGTATGTAAACCTCAATACAAACCATAATTAGATTAATTATGTTTAAAATGTTAGGTAGTATATTGTTTTATATTAAAAAATTGTTTCTGCTGTACTGTGAACTGTAAAATAAATTAATAATACTCAACATTTATCTGATAAATTTATTTATTTAGAGAATTTATCAACTGTTGGAAATCCCCCCCCCCCCCCCCCCCCCACACACACACACATGCATAAGCATCAAAAGAAGTAAAATACTTTTAACTAAGACCAGGTGAAAAGGAGTCACAATATTGCAGCACTTTTACTTATAAAATCCAGATTAACTTTAAAGAATTTTTTAAATTACAGTTTTATTAAAAGTGAAACAAATGTGAATGTTTTTGTTGATGCACAGTAATGTCAGTATATGTACACATAATGATGCAGAATTGCTAAATGCTTTGGACTGAAATAGGGTCATGATATTTCTCAAGGACTGCATTAGTCATGGTTTCAATGCTGAGTTTATTCATTATTAATAATTTAATTACATGATTCAATGATTGTGTTCACTCAGTCTTTCTATGTTTGTGGTTGGATTTAAATAAAATATAATTTAACTATAGGACATTGTTAATTAGTGGAGTTTTAGAAAAACAATTAAAACAAAATTATTTTTTTGTAGATTATAATCAATACTTCCTTTTAAATTTATCTTTTTATCAAGCACACAATCCTAGTTCATGATTTATCTTCAAAACAGTCAACTATGTTCCATGGAGATGTAAGTTGTACTATGTCTTGCACTAAGAATGCACTAACTCAAAGTCGAACTCCTGTCCTGCCACTCATTGCTGAATTTATACTACCTAGATCTCAAGGAAGGTAGATTTGTTTCATAAACACTGGATCACAAAACCATTGCTTACAGAGCAAGAACCAGACAAAAATGTTCACCACTCAGTAAGTTTACAATTACACTAATTACAGTCAAAAGTTTTTAGTGAAAAGGTTGGAAATTAAAATGAAAAAGAGCCAACTTTTCAAACCTCACAAGATATTTTAAATAAAAATCAGAATAAATCAGTTTCCATATTTAGTAAACATTGGTTAACTATTTTTTATTTTGTAAAACTAAAAGTTATAAACATGTAAATAACAGGTGGTGGATGCCATATTCACTACTATGTATACAGCTTGCTTCTTGTAAAGTAATTAAATTATGTAAGTAGGCCTGTATTCTGTGCATTATTACCATATATATTTTTGATATAAGATTATAGACTACACAGAAGAAGAAAAGGTTTAGTACAGTAAACATTTAAAAGGTGGCTCCTTACATGCAATGCTAAAATGTAATATTCAGTATTACAATTTTTCTTAACTTGGATTCAGAATTCAGACTAATAATAATCTCTGTCTTTGTAGTTTGTACTAGATATTCAGCTAATGTAGTTAGTAGTAGTACCCTTGTTTTCACTTCCTTTGACAAGTGATAATACTGATATTATTATACTTGATCCACATCTAAAACTGAAGAAACATCATTCATTGCATGAGTTTTCCGTTGATGAGTTTCATCAGATTTATTACAATATTAGGCTGGTAGTTTCAAAATCAATTTCTTTCTAAAAAGAAATGGTTTAAACTTCACCATGGCTGGAAATTTTTTCTGATTTTTTTTACTTTTAGTAAGTTTTACTAGTTTTAGCATGGTTTTGTTCAGCTATAACTAGTGTTTATATTTTGCTTAAGTCTGATAGGTGCATCTGCCCACAGTTTTACACAACATATTCTTCCAAGTTAAATGAAATAAATCATTAAAGAGTAAATTAAAGGTGTAGGAAGAATAATGAAATTTGGAAGTACTCCAGTTTAATTAAAACACATCTAATCCCAGAAATGAATGAATTTTGATCTTGGTCAAAGGGCTGCTGGTCTTCTTCAGTCAACTTACTTGAATCTATCTTTCACTTATCATGTAACCTAAGTAGCTTAATTTGTTAAAGTTGATTCTACACTATTGATTGTGTAATCATTTTTGTCAAATGCAGCTGTTTAAGTATATATCCAAAAGCAATATACTGTTCTTATGTATAGATGGTAGTAGCATTATGTTCTTTCTGTCAGTGGCCTGCAATAGTGATACATGGTAGTAGCATTATGTTCTTTCTGTCAGTGGCCTGCAATAGTGATACTGATAGTCAACACATAATCACTGTGTACCTTCATTCTTTTGGAGGAGAACAATCATAGAACTTTAAGGTGATTCAGCAGGCTCAGTATGAGTAATGCCTAAAGAAATCAAGTACTTGACTTTTTTCTGTATCACTAATATCAGTATTGTCTTTTCCTCTTACTACTTTACTAGTAACTCTTAGCATTTGATACAGGGTAAGGTTTACACTTGACAGATTAAGATTAAATTCTGCTAAATCATCCTTCTTGGAGGTTTTGTTGAAATGTTAGATGTACTGGCTAAGTATAAATACTAAGCTATAAGTTATTAACACTAACAGCTTGTTCTGTTCATCTGATACATTTGGTTAACTGTATTTATGTCAGAGTATGTCTCTGTGTTAGTTGACACCTCAGTGCTATGTTGAATTCTTAACAATCTCCATCACCACAATAGCTATCAGGCTCCTCAATCTCTGTACTCATATTTTTTCATAATGACTGTCAGGATCATCAGCTTCACATTCTCTATACTTCCTTCTGAAATGCTGAAATAATTCTTTCACATACCGACTTGATAGTTTCGGATCCTCAGTCATCATGGTCACTATGACTCTCAGCATCATCAGCTTGACATTCTCTATATGAAATACCTGAAATAACCTTCTTTCATATGTTAGCTTGATTGTTTTACTCTTCTATTTATTCAATTTATTGATTGATTTTTTTTCCAAGTCTCTAGCAACTTGTAATTCTAAATTTGGTGTCACCAACTTTGTCACCAACATTACATATTTTCCAGCTATAATTTCTTATGTTATAGTAATTAACAATTGTCTTTTGTCTTCTGAGTATATTTCGGGTTTTCATGGACAACAGATATTTTCCTGATGGTTTTGCAATTTTTTTCAGTAATACATGTATTGTCTGTCCATAGCTGTCTAAGAATTTTCATAATCTATGAACTTTTCTACTGTACATGATTCAGATGGCAAAAATACTGAACTAGTTAGTGTGCGGAATCTCTTACTTAGTTACTATTACTAAATAAACCTGCAATTTGTATTTGCACCCTCCTATGAATTCTCTCATACAGCTTCTTATAAGAGTAAGTTTTGTTGTGCCATTGAAATGTTCAAGACTGTTGCACTGAGGATGATGAAAAGATGTGCAATATGCTAAGCATTTGGTTCTTACTGTACATTACAGGTGAACTGTTTTCCTTATCTATCAGAATGATACACAAGTATGTATCCAAATGTCAGTAATGTCTCTAACTATATTCTTGCTAATACCACAGAATGTCTTGCTTTCAAGATGAATAAGTTTCTTTGTATATCATATATGTGTGGGTTTAATAAGGACCAGTGTAATACTTAGTAATACTTGGAAATATATTTTAAAAGGAATTGGTCTGACATCAGATTGTAGAGCTACTTTCAGGCAAGTGTCACATGATAACACAAGTTTTTTTTCTATATCTTCTCTAATATCTATTCAGAAAAACCCATTAATGTCCTACTCCTAGTCAGAATTTTTCTTTATCTCTATGTCTTCCCAAATGTGTCTCATGAGCAAATTCAAAGACTTCTTCTCTCCTCAGTTCAGGAACAATAATTTAGATAGTTAGAACTATTTTCCATATCCTTATAAAATGATACAAGAATGTTACCTGCCACTTAAGCATTTGTTGTACCTTCTGTACCTTAGCTGACAGTAAAATTAATAAATATATTATTTCTTCAGTGACCATAGGCAATGGATCTAACTTCTTGTCTCTGGAGCAGGTCTATATTATATCCACATTTGAGTATATACAGTTAAGGTCAATCAAATTTTGTTTACTATTTGCAAAATGCACTTATACTGTCTTCCCTCTGAATTATTAGTAGTATCTGTATTATTATTGTTTAGTATTTATCAGTAGGGAATTAAGTGTCAAGGTTCAATCAGTAAACATATAATTTTGTAATATTCCCTTGACACAGTAATTGATTTAATGTTATTACACAAATAAATTTTCAACACATATATCTCAAAACAAGAAATAAATTAGAACAGTTCATATCAGTGAGTTAGCTTATGTCATTTCTTGGGATGCTGAATCTCTAAATAATCTTTTCTTGACAGGAGTGTGTGAAAGATTATGTTTTCACTGTTACACATTTAGTAATTTACCTTTATGATTTTAGTCTCAAGTAATTACTGATTGGACAAGAATATTGCAACCAAACATTGGTTATTTTAAAACATAACTGGATAGTTAGCCCACTCTGTACTTCCTGAAACTATTTTTTTTTAAAGCTCTGATTAACTGGGTTCAGTTCTAAACAGAGGTGTTATCTTATCCTCATTAACTTTGTTCTCTGATGCTACAAGATCATAAGTAGCTGCCTGGTCATGTTCCCAAGCCTAGTACTAAGTATCGTCACTTCACTGTTAATTGTTATCCCTGAAGTGAAACACAAACCATTTTTCTTGGCATGCATTGGACACACCTTGTGAATCATTCAGAACTTACCATATAATAGTATCAACTTTCTTTTCATTCAAACATTGCTTTTTATAGCTTCTATCCAACTATCCCCTTTCTAATATTAATTTACCATTCAAGCATTTGATACAGCTACTGCTAGTAGTACTGATCTCTTATACTTTTATAGACATTTGCTATAGCAATTGCTCATAGTCATACATAGTAATTAGTACTGATCTTTTACATTTATTATATATATACTATATACTCACTACATCTTGCTATAGCTGCACTCAGCATTTTGTTCATCAGTTGGTATTATGTCTTTTCAGAAATAATTCAGAAACAATCCAAAACATTTGTTGTCAGTTCTCAACAATGCCAATTGATTACCAATAATGCCCAGTATGATAAATACATGCAGGTATATAAAATAAATAATAATAAATTAATATAAGTAATAAAAAATATTGTTAAATAATTTTTGTCACAATATCTCATAGTCATACTGTTTCAATGAAATTAAGTTGAGGGACCTTTATAATTTTGGGGGTGTATGATTCTCTTATGAGGTTCATTTGTTATATGAAGACTGATAGTGATACCAACAGTTTTTATTATTAAAAGAACCAAACAATATAAAGTTTATGGAAACATTTCATTTCAGTATTTTGCACCTCTCATATCCTCTGTTTACTGCATCTCATTTTCAGCCCATTGTGCTTGTTTCTGCTCAGGTCATTGTGCTATTTAAAGCTCATTTTACTGTATTTGTCTGATCAGGCCAACTCAGATTAGTGTGTTACAGCTCAGGTCAAGGTGATGTCCTAACTGAGGTCAGCATGTTTGTTATAGCTCAGATCAAGATGAATATATCATAGATCAGGTCATGGTGTTAATCCTAACTCAGGTCATTGTGTTAGTCATGGCTCAAATCAGTCTTAGATCAGGTTAATGAGTTTGTTGTTGCAAGCTTCTAATGTTGCTGATCCTTAAAAACAAAATTGAATAATTTTAAACTTTAAAAAATGGCTGTCTGCAGGTAATTTTATAAAATCATCTTTATAGAGTATTTTTAATTTCTGTAGGTGTCAGCCGGTACTTTGATGATTTGACGATAAAGTTGGCGATAAAGAGTCTGTAGATGCTAGTTTTAGTTTGTATTGATGTTCATTCCTTCTGTATTTCACAATTTGTAATGTACTGCTCTATTCTCCAGTCTCAGTAATTATTTTGGAGGACATAAAGCTAATGAGCTAATTGTTACTAAATCTATTTTCTGAGTCATTTTCACAACTCAGGCAACTTTGGATAACTGACTTATGTCATCTAATTTACATAATAATTTAGATGAAACTGCTTAAAAATACAAAATAAAAAAAATTTAATAAAAGTTCACTACACAAAATATCAAATTACTTTTACAAATAAACTCATTTAGACATGAGCTATAGCAATTGAAGTTATGTATTATTGAACTCACTGCTTACTTGCTTTGAGAAATGATTAAATATATTGAAATCACAGTCTGTAATTCTGTAAAAACTAAAATAAAAAGTAAAATTCAAATACAATAGAATATGAATAAAACTCATCCACCATCATCCCACCCTTAACCTTGATGTGCCATTGTACCATTGTTATTTTAAAAAATCAACTTTCCCACTATTCATTATAATCTTAATTGTCTGCAGTTATTTTCTGTTTTAGTATAGTGATTTCTAATTAGACCATGTAAACAGGTTAAGTTCAAAATAATATAACACATTTCTTCAAAATGTTTTGTTTATTATTTACAAATAAAAAATAATACTTCATATTTCAAAATACATGAATAATATTAATAACCTTGATTTCAATAATTTAATTGTAGATCTAATTACGCTTTTTTTTCTAATTACAATGGATATTCTCATGTATGTTTGATTATCCAAGCTATTTGATTAACATAATCTACCCTGTTAGTTTGGATAATTGATGACCTGTAAATGAAATCCAGATTCCTGTACCTATTTAAATTATTGTGTTATAGATGTACCTGTTTGTTAACATTGTGTAATTAACTCTACTGTTATATCGTCTGTACATTCAAATCAAGACTGAGCAAATGTATTTTAACATTCAAATAATGAGCTGCAAAAGTTATTGAATATATTATTGCAGTATTCTACATGGTTGGTTTGACAAGTGAAATTATTGTTTTACTTTTTGAAATGTGACTTGATATGTCATACTTCATGTGAAAGTTTTGAATTTTAATTTAATTCAGGTGACGACTGCAATTCCTAATATTTGTGATATAAGATGATTTGCTTCCTTGTGCATTTAACTTTAGACACAGTAACCATTTGTCACTCTTTTACATTTTGCCCTGCCCATTCCCAGTGGAAGAGAACTTTGTCACAGACTTAATCTGAAGTTCTTTATCAGCTAGCTTGCTGACGATTTCCAGGGGATCAGAGTGACGTAAAATCAAAACAGCATCATCGAAAGGATATGATGTATTGCAATTTAACATCCAAGCCATTCCAGAGACAGTTTTGTGCAACAGGAAAGGGGTGCGTCATCTTGTTTTTAAGCCAGAGTCTGGGATCAATATCCTTTTAGAGTTTCTTGACGACTGGGATCACAGAAGTTTTGGCATAAATGCCTGGCATCCATGTAACACATGACAGGCCTTGGATGGGTGAACTGGAGGAAGTCTGGCCTCTCAGGGTCACTTAATTTATCTCTCTAGTTTCAGAGACTTTGCACATTCTTCAAATTTGACAAGCCAGTGATTGTCTGAGGGAATTGAATGCACTAGATGGAGAGAACCCAATTGCTATGTGTAAGATATGTACAATGTTGATTTCAGTCCTGTGACATTCACAGAGAATAGTCATGTGGGTATTTTCTACTTATGTTTGTATACTTGATTGCTTACAGAATTGATTTTTGCTTCTCATTCTGATCAAGTGTCAGTTGTGTGCAGCAAGGTTAAACAGTGGTAAATGACTTTTGCTTTCTTCAGTGAAATAGCCTCTTTTTCATTCATCTGAAACCTATTTTAGTTTGTTAGAATGTCATTTCCTTCTTGTTGAAAGTAAACTGTTTTTTAGATGCATTTGTAAAACTGTTTTTTTTTATTTTTTAGATGCATTTGTAAACTTATATATTTTAAAAATGTATATTAAATATAAAATATTTATTAAATAAAAAAATTAAGATTTTTTTTTTAGTTTACATACTACTTATTAATAATGCTAATTTAATTTCTCTCTTCTGAGTAATAAATATATCAAGAGATTTATATATACTAATATAGGTTATATCATGAGCAGAATGTTACTATTATTAAGTGATTTAATAGTTATTTATCCTGCACAGAAATATATTGGTCATTAAGTTGTAATGAATTTTTGCCATATGTTTGGTTTAAGAGAATTGTGCACATTAAAAATTATTTAGTTGTGCATACAGTAACTGAGTAAGCTAAGAGTTTACTTTAAGTTAAATTCTTTTACATGCGCATAGCAGATTGATGCCTGTTCAGCTGTTGTCAATGCAGTATATTTGTTATCTGTGCAACATTTGAATTTAAATAAAGATATTGCTTCAAATCCAATTCAGAATTGTTCATAGTATATATATATTATTATTACTCTTTTAAACTCTGTGCTGTTTTTAGTTTTTACATTGATGGTTCTTGTCCTCTTGGATAATTACCAGAATTAGTATCACATCACTGTCTTATTGATTTAATTTAAGACTAAGTTGAAGATATGACAAATAAATATTAAACATTATATTTTTTAAGTTTAAATAACATATAACAATAATTAATTAGTGTTGTGTGAGTTTATTTCTATATTCTTCAGTTTAGACTGTAGTGAACAAAGAAGATAAGGGCTCTCTCATTGTGTGTGTCAGTATGCTAATAGTGGGATATGATTTTAACTAGTTTCCTATCTCAGGCAAACGCCTTGTCTTACTGCTATCTGATCCTCTTTCTCTATAAAGCTGTCAGCACCTGATCTTGTTCACACCCTCTTGCTAGCATTGCCATGGGTTCCATGTTATTTTGTTAACAGTTTCTGCTATTAATAGAAATATCTAGTCAGTACTATAGATAATATTCTTAGTTAAATAGATATTTTAGCAAAAATCTCCAAACACCTGAACTGTGCATCAAGTTTTGGGCAATTATGAAAAAGGAATTTTAATTTACATTTAAAGTATTTTGTTTCTTGTCGTTTGTGGCATTACAGAAAATTAAAACAAATGTTCATCACAATCCTGATTTTGCATTTGTAAACTTATTTTTCAATAAATATTTTAAATATTTTTCAATCTTTATTAGATTAATTATAATAATTTTGTTTTGTTCTTAGTATTTCTTTTTTCTGGTAATATTCTTTAAAATTAAATGTTGCATTCTGCTTTGGTTGATCACATTTATGAATGAAAAAAAAATCATATTAGAATGTAAAAAATAAATTAACAAAAAATTATAGTGTTAAAAAATGTCAATGTTTGTGTATATACAAAGTAAGATTGAGGGAGTTTGTGTGTGATTGTATAAGCATGGTTGTGTTGCTTGATCTGTGTAGAAAAGGGAGTCTGTAGGTGCTAGGTTGATAATTTCTCACAGGTACACCGACGTTAGGAATACTATAAATAATAAATAAAAACACAACAAACCACCACCACCACCACCCTGAACAAACAAAACTGCCAGATGAATAACTATGAAATCATGCCCTCTAAAATGTTCATCAATCAGTTTATCCTGCAGCGTAGAAGCTTCGTGTCGGTAAAGTTTGTGTTATGGCGGAATTATTTACTGGAGTTCAAGTGGAGCGGGTGATTGGGTGCTTGGCTTTGTAAAGATTTATGCTCGTTTTGTCGCAGGCGCCTATTGCTTGTCGCTAAGTGTGTGTTACACAGGCGAATAGCTTTTGACATTTTGTGCCAATCTGCCGCCCGTGGTTCATTTGAAAGTCCTTCTATGGCTTTTCTGGAAATGCATTAAAAGGGTAGCCATTACTGTTTCTTTGGCAGCATTCAGTTATTTATGGGACTTTTGTTATGTAACTTTGACGGCAAACACCTGACTGCCAGGCGCACGATAAACTACACCCCCAGCTTTTATTTATTGTTTAAAACTCTTGTTTATAGTTCACAATTTCATGCAGTTACAGTGGTATAAACTGAGGTTTTGACATAATATAAATATTGCAAACGGAGTAGCTGTCAAGTAAAAAATTGTATAAAATATTTGCCCTAAAAATAGTATTTAAGTTAATTTTAAACTGCAGACAATTATCGCCCATGTTACTAGTTTTAAAAAGTTATTTTACATTGATAGAAAAAATAATTCTTGTGTATTTGAGTTTTATTTATAGGTAAAAGTAATAATTTATATTTTTCTTAGGTTTACAGTGCTCTCCTTGCATCTGATAGGACAATATAAGTACATTAAGAAAACATTGGCAGTATTTTTAGTACTAGTAGTATATGTATTAATATTGAATATGGTCTATGTAAATTATGTAATGGCTGTTCCATTTGTTCTAAGTTCAGTTGAATTAACTACTCGTAAAAGGAAAAATATTTTTATTTAGTTAAAATAAGTGTAGTAAAAATGTTAATTGAATAGTTTTGCTGAACAAATATTTTTTTGGGAAAAATGTTTCCAGTTTGATCATATGCTCTTCTCTCTCTCTCTCTATATATATATACTGTACATGCACTCTTTTATACAATCATGCACACACAAACACATATATACTCTTACAAACAAACAACACAAATTAGGGTAGACATATGCTCAGTTTTGCTCAATAATGGAAGTCACAATTGGAGAAGAACTGATTGCTAATTATAGTAATATTAATCAGTGGCTAAGATCTGGAAAATGGGACAGCTAATGAAAAAATATTAGTGAAACTTTTTATTAATATTGTTGGGTTATGGAAAAAAAATAAAAAGGCGATCCCAGTAGTTGCCTGTATGAAACAATTTAATGTATGTTACTTATTTAACTGTTTTTACCTATTTGATTACTATTTTAAAAAATTAATGTATAGCCTACTGAATGCAAGAATTAAGTGTCAAGGTAATTTTAAAATGTGAATAGACTCCTCCTTAAGCTTGCCACTGGATCACAAGTTATATATTTTAGTATACACTAAGATGATGTCAGTGTACACATGTTTATACAGGTTTAAACACCTTCATAGTATTTCATAGAATATTTTTTATTGTTGAACACATGGAGTTTTGTTTTGCATTTTTAAATCGGCCATTAGTTTCTACAAGTAGCACAAAATGAAAGATTGCTTATATTAAATAACCATTGTTTTAGTCCAATACCAAAAGTCAGACATTTCTGATAGTGTTTTCATGTGGCCTGGATATAATTTTTAAAAATCAGATTATTTGTACTCTCTTGGTCTCTTATATTTACACTCTATATATCAGGGGTCACCAACACGGTGCCCGCGGGCACCAGGTCACCCACAAAGACCACATAAGTCGCCCGTAGGCCTTTTCTAAGACTTCACAATAATAATGTATAAAGGCAAACTAGAAGAGTGTATCAAACTGGTAGCCCTTCATATAACTCAGTACCCACGAAGTAGCTCTCAGTATCAAAAAGGCTGGTGACCCCTGCTATATATAGACTACTGAAGTAGTTTTTGAAACTCCTACCAACTGTCAACCATTATATAGCTAAATCGCATCCACACATTTAGCTTAAGTACATCTTGGCATTCTTTACAATACATAGCCCCCAAATGTAAGCAAGCTACTTCATCTCATGGACTAAGCGGATCTGTTCCAACAATGTAGGATCCAATTAGACCTTTTTTAAAATTTAAAAAAAAATAGGCATGCAGTTTGAGGGTTATCTGACTCCATGAACCACAAATTCTATTTTAAAAACTCACTTAACGAAATATTAGCATTTAATAAACAATTTTTATTCTAATTGCAGAAGTTCTTACATTTTTAATAAATACACTTCACTTTCTTTAATATAAAAGGAAGAAATGTACATTATTTAATTTAAATATATAAGATATAGATATGAAAGAAAGAGCAGTATTAAAAATGAAAAAATCACAATGCAATAGTGGTCATTATTACAAGATGTAGAATAATCTTTTTAATCACTTCATTATAAATTGTTGCAATGAAGACAGTTTCAGGTAATTTTTAAAACGAATCTGTTTTGGATTTATTGTACATGTATTATCTTTTTGTAATTCTGTGTGCCACATACAGATTTTGACATTGTACTTGAAAGAATGAGTTTTAAAGAACATCAGAAAATGGTAATAATATTAGTAACAGTACTACATGTTTTATTTTACTGTTAGTTGGCAGCACTTAAGATATTAATACTCCACATTCGTCAATTTCATGGCATCAATATCTTTGGATCTTGCTTTTGTGACAAATTGTTTTTAGACTTGATCCGCCTTCACAGATTTGTGTGGTTTGTCACAATATATTTGCCATGTATTAAAATTCATCATGAAGATCAGACAAGTATAGTCAGCTTTGGCGTTGGTACTGTGAACTGTCCTGCCCAAGTAAACGATCTCCCGTTTAGGTCCCCACGTACAAAATGATAAGATTACGCCTGCTCCAGGCTGTCTGAAGAAGAGGCTTTTGTGTCTAGGGGTAAATTTCCTGTCTTCTGCAGCGTTGAATAAATTTCATTATAAAGTAGGATTAAGATTGGGGTTTGGGAGGAAAAGATATGTGAACACTGCGTTAAAAAAAATATCGCACCATTTCCCCTTTCTATCCCTACCCTCTACTAAATGGCAAATCTTGATCTAACTGATTTTGTTTGATTTATTATCGTGTCAGGCAAGGAATAAATAGTCTTTAAATTGATTGCTTCTTATGTACCGAGATTCATCTTTCAGAAAATAATTCTATTACATGATACTGTAATTATATTTGCTAAAGATTGAAATTAATTTCAATATCTGAAAATGTTATGACTACTGTACCGAAAATATCCAGCATGGCAGTCTATTAATTGTACTGTACTTAGCCAACAGCTAGTTTCATGTCTTCATATTCTTTTGTACTGTTTACGAACTAAATTAGAAAGTAATGAATTTAATTTGTAAATCTTTAATAAAATAAACCAGTAGATTATAATTTGCTCTGTCTAAAATTAAATTTGTAACAAACTGTCGAAGATTGGCTTTTGATTAAAAAAAAGATTCATTCTTGTATTTGAGTCATATTAACAGTATTTTGCAAATATAGACCTCAACTGTATTCATCTAAAACGATCAAATGTATTGCTATGTCTAAAATTAAATTTGTAACAAACTTATTTACTAGGATTATCATTTTAACAAACTGGCATTGGTTAAATAAAATAAAAATAGTATTATATGCGATTCAGATTACAAGTATTTTGCAAGTATATATTTTATGCACTTAACGATCAAATTTCCTGCGTCGAGGTTTATGTATTTGGGGGAAAAGATAACAACCGTCTACTTAGGATGATGAATGTGACAAGACAATGATTGGCTTGCTTTTCTGTTTTGTGGAACCAGTCATCTTCTAGTACTCCTGTGCAACGCCTCATTAGTTGTTAAGGAGGTCGTGTCAAACTGTTTACCGGGATAATTTGCTAACATAACATTATGACTATAGTCTTGAACGGTCACGAGCATGAGCATCGTTGGTGTTCCTGGTGCATTTTCATTGTGCGACTGGATTTAGGTGCGCTGTGCTTTGCATATTGCCTGAGACAAGGGAACAGTTGTACTGTGTCAGTGAGTGATTAACTCCGTAACTACTGCTTCTTGTGTGCTTTATCTCTGGCAGAATCACGGGACGTCTGCGGTGCTGTGTATTTTAACCTGTGACTAAATACCTCCATCCCATTTTTTCTTTTTCATAAGAGCGCGAAAACTAGTGAAAAGCACACGCCCTATTTATCATTCTGCAGAGTTTTGAATTTTGCAGTAAACTCTTTAGTTATCTAGTTTAGTAGTAGACACAATTCTACATCGGGTATGTGTCATAATAACAAGAGATGTATAGTTTTCTGTTCTTGCTTTTAAATATTGGTCATTGCATGTGAGGAAACTATACCTTAGGTGATAATATTATAAATATTTAGAAATTGTTTCGTATAGAACATGCTCTTTCCAGACGAAATTTTAGAGCCAGACGCACTACAGTCACAGTAAAATTAAAAATAGATTTATATGTTATTTTTGTTAAATATTTTGATTATTATTTTTTTTATTGTAGGAATGTAGAAGTTCTACTATTGCTATTTTTTATTTTCATTTATTTGCAGTTAAAAGTTTTAATACCAATACATTATAATAATAATAATAGAATGTGGTAATATTTTTCTTGTTTTGAGAAGTCTTCCAGTGATTATCTTATTCAG
The DNA here is from genome assembly GCA_028829895.1 of Sinotaia quadrata. Taxonomy (NCBI): domain Eukaryota; kingdom Metazoa; phylum Mollusca; class Gastropoda; order Architaenioglossa; family Viviparidae; genus Sinotaia; species Sinotaia quadrata. Next base: position 58,289,459 of record CM054177.1, on the reverse strand, counting down.
TCTCTTCTCCTTTAAAAAATGCTGTTCACAAAATAAAGTAGTTTAAATAGTAATTTAAGTAGCGAAAAGCTTATTTGTGGAATTTGTCTTACTAAAATTAATATTCATTATAAAAAAATATTAGTGGGATGGTTACTTACCTCTCTCTAAACATTCTAATAATTGGCATCACTGCCTCATAGTACATATTGTACTCTGACCTAAACATTAACATGTTTTGTTGTTTGTTGTTGTTTATTACTTTGTATTATCAGTAAGTAAAAAGTATTAATTCATTAGCTAACCATTAAACTGCTTACTATTTATTTGCCCACATACCGGGTTTAGCATATACCATAAGAATGCAAGATAAGTTAAGCATTCTTATGCATATGCTATCATTAAAATTTTGCTTACCATACCATTTAGGTTGTTAATAAACTGTTACCCTACTATCGTTTATCGGAAGGCAACTAATTTTTCTCCTTCTTTAAAAAAAAAAAATCTTAATTCCGAAGTTTTCTTTTGCATCGCGGCTGATCGTAGACACCGTGCACCATGATAGCGTATAGTCTCATTTTCTGCCTCAGCGATTTTTTGTGCGATGATCAGCCGAAACGTATACAGAGGAACGCTCACTTCCCAGGGCGGAGATGTCTCCAGTTTTCTATGAGTTTGTTTTCTAAAGCAACATTTGCGCTGCGAAGGGAGTGAAAAGGACACTCTCGGCCGGAGGAGGAAATCGCCCAAGCCTTTGTTGGCATCTCAAATTAGCCTTCTGGGATAAGATTCTCAAGCACTGGCCTGATTTCTGCAGGTCGAAATATGTCCAGGTCTTTCTTTCTTTCTTGGTTGGGTTGTGTGGAAAGTCCCTGTGAAGAATGTAGTTTTAGTATATAAAATTTTCAGTGATAAAGAAACTCATGAAAGCACGTATACAAACTTGTCTTTTGTTTTAAAACAGACACGATGTGTACATGTTTTTGTTGTAATTTAAAAGAAATATACGGTATTAAATCAGCGTTCTTGTAAAATCTCGTGAATATACTGCCATGATTTGCTTCTAGACAAACTAGGGAGATGGGGAAATCAAGCAGTCTGGAATTAACGGATTCATACTCTTTAATTATGAAAAAAAAAGAAAAGGCACGGGGAAGGGGAACAGGTAATAATAATCAGATTATCAGTGGATGGATAATAACATTGCTATTGTTTTGTAACTGAGTAACAGTCTTACAGATGAACGAGAGAATATTATATTCTTTGGGTTAAGTGGTCACTAATATGAAATAAAGAAAATAAAAACGAAAACCACTCAACAACACAGTTTCGAGATGAGTAATCGTGGTAATTTGAACAGTATCATTGAGAGAATATTATATGTGCAGGCAATTCGATTGGCATGTTGAATGTACGGTTTGAGATTGTGCACAGTTTGAGAAATTCTCAACTGTACCCCTGCCATAGCGCTGTAATGTTGACAAAAGAGTGCCGATTTTCACACCCTAGCTGTGACTGGCTAGGGTCAGTAGGGGTTGCCGGAGGTGTGTTGTGATAACATGGGTTCCTTTTATTAAAAAAAAAGTATTATAGTATTATTTTTTTTAATGGCACCAATTATTGCATTAAAAATGGTTTAGATGTATGACGCCTATGCCACACTAGTTATGGTTATGATTAATAATATTATTTAATCACCCATAGCTAATTACAAGTGAAGAGAATCATTAATGTTATTGTTATTAATAATTCTCCAGAAGACACTATTCGTTACTCTCTCGTTTGGCAGATATGCAGGCGCTGAAAATGTTTTCTCTCTTCCACAATATTAAAGACAGTATTTACCGCCATACAATATTTTTGTAGGTGGAAAACTTCTTACTAAAGGGGAAGATAAATCCGTCTTTAATCTGTATTTAGCGAGCCCCCATTCACCCACTTTCTTTTCCAACATCAGGTTATCAATATGTGTGGGAAAGGTCAATAAATTTATTAAATCAACAGTCAAATATATAGTAATTAATATATAAATATAATCAAAGAGCGTTGACATTTACATCACTTCACAACAATGTTTGATTAACACTAGACAATCATTCTTTTTATCCTAGCATAGGCATAAGCAGTCAGTAACATAAATATATATCATCAGTTCATGGATATCATCACAGTAATGAGAGTGGAGTTATGTCAAAATCAAAGTGATTAAAATATAGAACTTTCCTCAACAAAGTAAATTTCAGTGTGTCCCCATTGGATGAAATTGTTATGAACAAGTGTGACACTGTTAGTCAGAAAAACTATTTACCCGCTTGGAATTGGTTTGGATTACATCATCAAGTTCTAGCATACTCTTTACCTGAGTTGTTATTTTAACTCTGGTACTTACAAAATTATCATCATGCGCAGTACCCAAAGGTAATGTAACATTGACGTATAAAAAAATTATATAACAATTAAGTGTAGAAATAGGGACAGGCAAATTTACTCTGCGACACGATTGTTTTTGTTTTGCTTTAAGATTTATTTGACCATCCTTGCCATCACATTGACAGTACTTGATTATCACATTAAGTAGGAATGAAATTGAATTAAAAAAAATATTACAACCTCATGCTAGAAGGGTAACTATTAAGTGAAGGATTGCACACATATATTATTATAATACTTTTATTAGCATTTAAATTTTTTTACTATTTGTTATTGGACAAGTTGGGTTATTTTCTTAATTCAAAAAATATTTTTTTGTTATCAGCAAATGATAGTGAAAAGTTGCAATGAAAACCTCTGACCTTTAGAAAATGGCAAATGTTTTCAACATTGAACAGTAAAAACTTTGATTTTTGAACTTTATTGTCGTGCCTTGCACCTGTCGCTTCTTAGGCCCTAGTTAAGAAAGCTACCCAATGATGGAAATAAATGGGTGAAGGACACACAAACAGACAACAGTGGTTTAACACATCATGCAGTGGCTGTATATATGAGTCCCCCATGGTGATGCTACAGACACTTAGCAAGACAATAATACAAACATTACAGGAATGCAATACATAAATATGAAATGATAAGGATTTAACAAGATGATTAAAAATTGAATATAAGAAAGTTTATAAAACAACAAGAATATAAAATTGAAGAGAAAAAGAGTAAAATCAATATGTAGGGATGCAGCCCAACAACTTCTCACAGGAATCTAATTTAATACTGTCACTCAAAGTATCTAAATCAGTAAATGTTTCCATGTGGCTTATAACTTCTCTATCACACACAAAACAGTTCTGACTTTATGCATGGAGTTTAGAAATAATGTGTCTCAGTGGAGCCAGTGGCCACAATCATATAAGTTCAGTATGAACTCTGCTCAGTTTTCATACTACACAATGAAAGTTCATACACAATCTGAAATCTCAGAGTTGGACTTAGACATTTGCAACTTAACTCTGATTTTTTTCACTATTTTCTTGCAGAGTGATCTCCCTTGAACCCTTTGCCCATTTTCAGGAAAACATGATCCAAAAGAAACCCAAAACCCTTTCCACGGGTTTTTGCTCTACAAAATGTTGAAGACAATCATTTCTTTTCCTCATCTTTTTTCTCTAGTCATAGTATTTTGACTATCTGTTCAATTAAACTGTTTCATAGTTTACACATACTTTCCCCTGAACTGTAAAGGCTATCCCCAACATCTTTGGGTTATCCCTGCCTATTTATTCTTTATGCCAATGGACATCATTAATTCTGCCCACACAGTATTGCTGGGGTTTTCAACTTGTACCTCATGCCTAGTGTCATGAGTGTGTAATTTATCATGGTCTGGTGAACAGTTGGTCAGTGCAAAAGTATTTATTGCTATAAGGTAGTTTTTTCCTGACTACAGCTGATAGCTCTAGGACTGACCAGTGCTTATTATGCAAGAACTATCCCTTTCTGATAACCTTTCTTCTAATCACTTTTCTTCAGCTAAGTGCCAAAATTAATACTGTGTTATACTTTCCGTGGAAGCACAACATTTCTAAAGTAAGTGAAAATTCAACAGAACTATTCAATAACATTTAATATATAAAACAATTTTAAAGTTTTGGAAAACAATTGAAACACTAGATTTTTGTTAGTTTAATAATGCATGTCAAAGACCCCAAAGGACCTGTTAGCTCTGTTCCCTTACAACTTTTGTCCAAATAATATGACACATGCTGTCAAATACACATGTTACATTGTTTTCAAAGCAAATTTAGAGAAAAATAATTTAAGCTGAGTGATAAAAGCAATCAAACAAGTCAATAAACAAGCCTCCTAGAAATGCTGTATGCTACTAAACAACATGCTATCCTTCAGAGAGCATGTTCAAAATCAACCAAAGCCCTTTAGAACAGCTGCCATAATGCATTCTATTATGATTTATAATCTGTTGCTTTTTCAGCATTATATCTGCCTCCTTTTGCTTTCTTAACATTGTTAGTAATAATGATCTATGTGATATTCACATACCAGCAAATAACAAGAAACAAGTAATTAACTTATGCTCATGGAATATATTGTGTATTATAAACAAAGTCCTTAAGCTTATTTTGTTTTATAACTTTATACCAATGGTGCTACTTGTGTTTGAACTTAATATATCAAATCTGCTTATTTCATTCAGATTTTGTATCACTATTATTATTGGTAGGGTCCATTATATCTAATTAGGGGTAGTATTGTCATTGTGAGGTAAATCTTATAATATACAATTACAATGCAATGTTCACTTTGGCATGAAGCTACAGGACTTCTGGGATTTTTTTATTATTGCTGATTTTTTATTTTTTTTTTACAAGGATGCTATGTGCACCTTAATATTCTAATTTACTTTCAAAATCAGAACTATCTTTTCAGTTTTCTATCCTAAATTCAGTAAATTGCCATGGTATTTATTTCCACAATCACATTTCAAACTATGTATAGTTGAAAGTTGGCACCATTTAGAATGACCCATTTAAAGTAAATAGATATTTTAATTTAATATTTTAACGATGATGGTACACATTAAATGGCATATTTATATTTAAAATATATATCTGCCTTATAAATTTACACTTCTACTGGTTATTATTGAGTACTAACATTTGAATGTCTTATAGATTTTCTCTTTTGTCAGTGAACAAGAGCAGTCTATATAATGATTTCCTGTACTAGACGTTAAATCAACAACTGGGGTAAATACTACACCAGTCTTTCATTTCTTCTTAACAGTGCTCATGAACTCCTGACAATCATCTAAACTGAGGGAACTATTCTCCTCTCTCTGTTAGCACAACCCTAATCCAGCCATTAAACAGTAGTCTTGGATACTATACAAATGATAGATTAGAAGTAATAAACATAAGTTACCCGGAGAAAATGATGAAGATGATAAGCTTTACTTATAGACTGATAAGGCAAAAGTGAAATTTAATACGTACCCCCTCCCCTGAATAGCACACTCTCATGCACCATCCCCCACATACACAACAAAGAGAAAATATTGTAGTCTGCGAAATAAAAAGAATATATATTTTTTAAAAAATTGGGGGAAAATTGTAAAATTTACAAAAAAACAACAAATGATTAAATCGAAATATTTTTCAATAACTGTACTTACTGTCAACAACAAAATATTTATCGCATAATGTATAATGTAATCTTATTAGCTTTCCAGTAGAAGCGTTGCTAACCTACATATATTCTTATATGGGAGTTAAATTTTGTCACCCTGCTTCGAACAGCAACTGTAGTTTTCGAGAGATCACCACCGATGTGTTACTTCTTTAAAAAATATTAATACCACCCTCACCCCCAATCATTTATTTCATTAACGAACAGGTAGTCGTCACTTGCAATAAGTAAATAGTAATTTAAACATTAGTTAGTAGACTTTCTACTTATTAACATTATTATAATCTACTGATTCCAAGTTGAAATTCAAACACCTTACAAACATGTTTTGTGTTTCTTATTTCTTGTCTCAAAAACGAAAGTTATTTCCAGTACAATAGAATGTTTGCGACTTAATCACACTTCTGTTTTGATCGCGAGATTGCAATATAAATTCAACTTTCATGTTAACAGAGACACCGCTGGGTTGGGTCCGCTGTTCTCTCACAAGAGTGATTACATTTTCATTTTTCTGGCTCCTTGGTCGGTGTGTGGTTATCAGAGTGCTTTTCTCTGTGCTGCAAGCCGCTTAATAATCGCAGCTACACGCTCGCTAGTGGGGGGCCAGTACGCCTGTATTGTGTTAGTTTATTTCAGTTCCCTTCTGTCCTCATTTAGTTAGAATGCTTGCCTTTACAGAAAGGAAGAAATATAATTTGTAGGATTGCTAACATAATAATATATTGTGTATTACCAGATGTGAACTGTTATATTTATGCTTAAGTTGCACAATGTAATTCCTTTTTGCAATAGCAATAAGGAGACCACACCAACTCTCGTATTAATCTTGGCCCTGATTAAAAAACAAAACAAAACAAAAAACTTCCCCAAAACATTTTACGCGCTGTCTAAACCTTTTCCACTCGAAATTACTTTAGTGCATCCTGAATTCTGTTTAGTTTTGGAAACTGACAATTACTAAAGATTTTTATGAATTGGTTTGTTGAGTTTGTCAAATACATTTTTCCACTTGCAATTCTAGACTACACTTGAAGTTTCGAAATGGTGTCGCTTACGTGTCTAGATATTTGTTTCACCGGAGTAATACTAATAGGTGTAAGTTTCACCGAAGCAATGTACTCTCACTATTCGTTTGGCTATTTATTAAGTCTGATTTCCTGTTACGGCATACTACATTTATTTCAGGATATAAAAGCTGAGACTTGTATTTATCGCTAATGCTGTAAAATAAAATTGAGTCAGGTCGCAGTTCAAGATTTACAGGAAAACAAAATTATAAATTCCATGTTTGATACCGAAATCATTAACATTGTAATTGTAAATACCAGTGTATCGAGTTCCGTAGAAACAACAAATTATTAATAAAACGGAGTCAGGGCTCAATTCTATAGTTGCAAAGAAACAAAATGGTAAAGTCCCGTTTTAATTCCGAGACCGACAGGCCGGCACCGAGCTCTAGTTCAATAACCTGCGTAGATTATAATGATTATTATTATTATGTGCTTTATTTAATATTCACTTCAAACTTCCGTTGATTTTGCGGACGGAATCTATCTAGAGAGAAGTTTTAATCTGGAGAAATGACAGAGAAGGGCTAGGAACAGTTAGAAGATGGGTGCCAAGACACGAAGTCTTCTTGTTCTTCAAATTATCTCACTGGAGAAGTTTCACTGTGCTATATTCTCTATAATAAACCTTTCTTTGAAAAGTTCACTGTGTAAGGCCGTACATTTATGCCGATTTGATCCCTGGCGATTGTGGTAGTCGTTATATTCTGATTCAGCAAAGTTAAAATATTCTACTTAGTACTAAGAAGAGATCAGAAGTATTCAGAACAGGCTGGAACTGACAGAATGCAAACGGTTTGATCATACTCAATTACTGCTGATTAATTTATAATACTCAGCTCCCTTCAAGTTCAGTCATACTTGCAGTATGATTAAGTGTTTATGTTTACACCTTTTAGTATTTTTATAATCCTTTAGAATATACACATTTTGTTTGTTTTAAACATTCACAAAATAATTCATGGTGGAAAGTAAGACAAGGGTTTTTGATTTTTTGATGATTAAAATTGTCTTGCTCTTAATATTTGTGATGACAAATTTCCATTTTCCTTTATTTATCATTTTATGTCATGCATATAAATAAATAGTCACTACCACAGCCTAATTCTGACTTTTTTCTTTTTGGTATGGCATTTTATACACTTTTTATAAAGATAACAATGACATATTCATCAGGTGAAGTAAGATGATCAAACATTGTGTATTTTATGTGTAGTATGTGTGTCTGTGCTTTTTGTGTGCTATGGTTACAATTTACTCTTAAAATGTACACAAACAGATAAAAAAGCTTATGTACATATTATACAGATTATGTTTATATCTAAGACATAGACTATTAACATTATACTACACTGCAAAAGCAAAACAGGAAAATAATATTAAAATATATAATTAACAATCACTATCATCCTAGTGGAACATAATATTTAATATAGTTTGGATTGTAGTACTAATACACGCAGAAACTAGAACTTTTTTCTTGAAGGTAAACAATTCTTAACAGGATTAAATTTTGGTAATTTTAATTAAGTTATATCAAATAAATAAAGTAGAATTGGTAAATCTCTCCATATGCATTTGATTCACACTTCACAGCCACATGGAGAGAGCTAGGAAGCTGAAATTTCTGTTGAAAGGCCCTCTGGCACTGCAGGGGCAGTAGTTATGCCACTGATATATATGTATAAGATTATTAATATGAGGAAGAGAGCTACAACAGTGAGATTTTCATGGAGGCAGAGTTTACTTACCCAGGCTCTGGATCAGTGTATTAAGTCAATGTCTGCCCCGATTCCTAGTTCCTTGGGACATTCACTCCATCCACATATATAAGTTGAACTTTTAGTATGATTCACAGTGGCAAGGAGAGAGTTAAGAAGCTGAAATTTTACATGGAGGCTTCTTCCTATCTCTCTTCTCCCCTCCCCCCAACATCTGATGGACATTGGAGGGTCAGGGTTTACATGTGGATCCTGAGTCATATTCAAAATTAATTGATTTGAGGTTATTTCTATAGTTTTCTACACCTGTGGAAAATTGGTTGTTTTGCTAGTTAGAAAACAGGAACAAAATATTTCATCATGTACTTTTGTCTAACAATAACATGCAAATATATGGATTTACAAAAATGATTTCTGAGAGAGTATATGAAAGTATACACTAGCTTCAGCTAATTAGTAAACCATTTATTTAGTTTATGTGTAGATGTAGTCACACACCAATAACTAGTGATAAGTAGAAAAGCATTCACTTAGTGGTAAAAGTAATAAAAGCATGTTGAATAAAAAAACAAAATAAAGAAATGCAAAATTCATGAGAAAAAACACATTATTTGTTATTGTTTTTCTCAGCACAGCATACTTACTCTAAAATATAATATGGAGCTTATCAGCTTACTTTTGTTACATGACCAGAAAGGTAAGATATCTAAAGATTTAAACCTGCTCTTGTAATACTTCTAGATGATATGGTTACATTAATGTGAATTCATTTGCATTAATCCTTTTAGCTTCATTCATGAATTTGCATATAATCACTTAGACAATCATTAGTGATCTGTGGAATAATAAATATTAATGATACAAAACTGATACTTAGAATGCTTTAAATTTAAAGAGATAGGAAGAAAAACAGAAGAAAAGAAATGAAAGAATTTGTTTTCATAAATAAAAACAAAAAGTATGACCTTAATTGCCAACTGACCTACTAAAAATACTACATCATACAAATTTTATTAGCTATATCACAGGGATATGTTAGTATATCATAATTCAGTTATCGTTTATAATTGTTTTAATTAAATTTATAGCATAAATATCATTAAATATATTAGTAGTGAATATCTGGCTAAAGCATGTTGCTTTGTTACTGTTATGCTCTTTTGGTAAATAGAAAAGATATTTGTGAGGGTCTATAGTCTACTGAAATTATATTAGTACTGATGTGTTTGCTACAGTCTGTAAAAACATAACAAATTAGTAATGATTGGATCATTATAAACGTTTCACACTTCAGTTTAGAATTGTGGCAGAACAAAGGCGATCACCGCACTTGTCTGTTTTTTGAGACTTCTAAATAACTTCGCACAACAGATGACAAAGGTCATCCTTATGTCATCAAAGGTATAGCACCTACACGCATTTCGCAGCCAGTTCTTGAAACAGCCACTCATTTGCGATGAAACTCGTTTCACTTTTTTTCTCCTTTAAAAATTTTGTAGGAATTTTTATTTACAAGTATTCGAAACAATTCTTTAAGTTTTCTTTTTTAAGAAAAGATTTTTGTTTGGTGTTGTCCACTTATTGACACATCGCAACATAAGTTGCAGCAGTGAGTATAGATAGATAGATGGATAGATAGATAGACAACAAATATATAGATTGATTATACTAGATTTATAAATATTTCCAAACTAGATGAATTTAATAAAATTATTGTTCATCTGCAACTGTAATGTTCTGTTTTCGATAATAATGTTTTGTTTTTCAGTAGCACTAAATACACTCCGGAAATTTATAGGCCATGTATAGAACGATTCAAGATAGCATGCACTTGAGAAAACGGTAGATGCGACAGTAAAAATAATGATTGACATTAAAGAAGATGAAATCCACATCGGGGAGTACTTGGACATGATTAAAAGAAAATGTCCGGACTTCTGTTTAGTCCAATGTCAAGCACATTAAAGTAAAAGCCAAATCGATCCGGGCTATATTTCAAGCCGAGGCAAAATCTAACAATAGATCAACGGTTTTAAATTTAAACTAGTAATAGTTCAGAGTGCAGTTCTTCGAGTTTTAAGTCCGTTGTATCTAAGTACCGCAGCCCCGATGGCTGCATAGACCCAACGTGCAGTTAATTCTTAAAGGGCCAGAAAGCAGAAATCTGTAGCACCATCATCATACACCTCCAGGGATGGTTTACCAATCAGCCACAAAGACAAACAAGCATAAAGTGCACATATTATAGAAGACAGACTGCTTTAAATTTATATTATCATTTCGCTTCTTTTCCCTAGTGACGCATCTTAAACAGGATTACAACATATTTATATATACGTTGTGTTTCAAGTATGAAACAGAACCTTTTTTTTTTTTTTTTTTTTTTTTTAGTTGGGCAACTTTAAAAAACACTACTATTAAACATTATTCTGTTTATTAATTCTTTTTCTCAATTTTTTTTTTCAGTAGCAGATATATACTGTTAAGTAATAGGGAAATAGTTTGGTTTGAGACGTCAAACGAAACAACGCTAACACGAACTCATCCATCCTACCAAGCATTCTATGCTCAGCTGTCTCTTCGTCTGCTCTCCTTGTATTCATTTCAAATAACGAGTTTATCGTTAGTAAAATGAATAATATCTTTTACTTAAATTTTACTTAATGTATTCCAGTACAGGCATATGTGTCAGTGGTCCTATTTAAATGACTGAGGCATACTACGAGACAGGCAAGATCGAAGGAAGTTAGTAGTGACGTAATTGTAAACACTGACTGGAAGGATTGCCTGTGAACTCCTTGAAATAGAATTAATAGATTATTTAAATCATACCCACCCCCTTCGTTATCCATATAGCTCCATCGTCTTCTTGTAATAAAATAAAACCGGTGGTCATTCCAAACACACACACACGCACGCACACACACACACACACAAAAACACACACACACACACACACACACACACACACACACACACACACACACACACACACACACACAAAACCCAAACCATAATTCTATAAACTGATCTAAACTCCTGTCTAGCAGTATACCTTGAAAGAGTGAACAATTTGACTAACTGTGGTTTTTGTTAGTATTCTTCATTAATAACTGTCATATAAATTTCATAAGTATACTAAAATAGTTTGACAAATATATAATTAATATAAAATAAATCTTAATTAAATAAAATAATTTTTTTTGCTTTCTTTCTTTTATTTCCTGTGAATCTAGCATATTAAAACGGCGCCCTTAAAACTATTGTGGAATCTACGCTAGCACTATCTCTAGTTTTCCCCGGTCTATGGGCACGTTGATGACTTTCACAACTGGTCCTTGAATTGCTTATGAGCACGAGAGGTATTTCAGGCAGTGGATGAAGAAAACATGAATGTCTGATCAATCAGATTTATGGGAGATACCTGCATGGGCCAGTTACACTACATTAAATAACATGGAGTTAATGGGTGCTTTCGGTCTTGTCGGCAAGAGGCGCTGTTGTTAAGTCCGCATTGAAGCTCTAATCATCAGAATGTCTAATGTGGTAACCAGGTTTACCGAAACAGAGTTGATCATGTAACTAGCAAAATATAGCACACCGTCTTCACATATCATGTGTACATGCAACATGAAAAAATCAGCACAGTCCTTATGCTCCCCCCCCCCCGCCCCAGCAGATAAAAGGGAAAATATTTAATTTGATTTATTTTCACCTTGTTTTCTTTTTATACGGTTTGGTCAAATTAGTTTAGTACCATCAGGACTAGCAACACTATTTAAATATACTACACTGGGCGATCCTTTCGTATTCTATCTTTAAACATTGACGAACGTTACTGATGTTATACAGTGCACCTTGCACATTCTAATTTCTATACACCTTTTGCCTTGCTCGTGACGTCTACTGACAAGGGATGAATTCAAGCACCCTTCAAAATAATAAACGTGTTTGGATAAGAATAAAACATATGCCCCAAGACCATTCATAATTTTAACTTCACTTAATTTCAGATTTGCATAAAATGTCTAAAATATTATTTTAGTCATTGATGCAAAACACAACCAGAGTATCCTCACTAAAACTGAGTTCACTAGTGAAAGTATCCGCTTTAAAGAGTAAAGTGTGTACATTTATTTTTTGGTTAAAATTTTTTATTTCTCTTAAATTAATTATATGTACACATTTACTATATATTAATTTTACTTTTAGACAATATAACCAGAAATAAGTAAACTTACATAACAAATATCTCATAGTAAGTTTAAGTGGATATCTAAGTAATATTTATTTTAGTGCAGCTGGCTGAGCAAAATAAGCAAAACTAATTGGAGGTATTTTTCTATTTTAATTATGTATTAAACTTTTTTGTCAAAAATAGAACAAGATCACCCACTGCATATATTTTAACACTTTATAGTATTGTTTTGTTTTAAAAAGTATTGATAATGATATTTACATTTATGATTTGAAAAATATATTAAGTTTACATTTTTTTAAGTAAAGATATGCACTAATTTAGCAATACAATTTTTTCTCTTTTACTGTTTTAGATCTCTTGCTCTCTCTTGCTCTCATTCTACTTCCTCTCCTCAACCCATCCTCCATTTGATATATAATATTTTCTTAAATTGCTCTTATTGCTAAAGTTTATTCTTCCATATTATTAATATCATTGGTAATGTTTCAGGAATTTAATATAGTAGATAATCTAGTACAGCATGGTCCAACTACATAATGGCCTTTATAAAATTGTTTTGTGGCTCATGCTTATTGCAAAAAATTTCTTTAATTACATGGCATAAATAATTAATTTTTTTTATCATGAATGGCCCACACACTTTAAATTTGTTGTTTGTGTGACCTTTGGGGGTTGAATAAGTTGGACCACCTTAATCTAGTAGACATTTGTTTTAAATTCTGTTCTTCATAATCTTTATAAACAAATCCATGATTTGTTTTTCATGAAGATTTTGTAGCCTGCTTTTTATTTTTATTTCTATTTTACTAGGTATTGAGGCTGAGTTGTATTATGTGCGAGATGGCATTATTAACTACTATGCACTTTCCTTCAACTTACCTGTCAGTGCCAATGTTGACCATATTTTCTTCACATGGCAGAGTCTTCGAGACAACCCTCAGGTAATGATGCAAGCATAATCTGCTATATGTTATTTTGCTGCTATTAGTATTACCCCTACTATATATATTAGCAGTAATGCTTTCACCACAACTGCCCATTACTCTCAGCACATTCTCTTTGTCATCAATTTAATTTTTTAAAATAAAAGCAAAATGCATATTTTACTAATTGAATGATTATTATCAACACGTTTTACTTTAAGTAAATATTACATTTTTTAAATATTAAATTTTCAAGAAGAGCAGATTTATTTTTTTATTTAAGTTGTATCCTCTATAAGTGCATAAATGATGGTAAATCAGCACTACTCCAGTCATTGCTGAGCATTATAATAAATATTTTTGGTCTAATTAATTTAAGCACCTACACTTGTTAAACAGTAGCCAACAATAAAGGTGTCTCTTTAGCAATAATTCAGGAAAGTTCAGTCAAGTTGATAAGCTAATCTTCAGTGTTTAGCTATTGACTATGAAAGCTATGGGTCACTTACATAGTCACTTTTCCATTTTTAAACAGATGGTCTGAATAATTGCATAAATAGAAAATAAATGATCTAGCTTATAACATTAACAGAGATGGTCAGATTGAAAGTTTGTCTATTGTCCTTTCACGAATTATGGCTGACTCCACAAGTGATATATTTAGATTTTAACCATTGTTTGTCATTCAGTACAAAAGTAACAGTTAATGGAGAACTAGTGAAATGATATTCACTGTTGATAATTTGATCTGATGAATAGTTTATACTGAATAGCTAATAAAATAATATTGCCTGTAGACCTGATGAATAGTAACTACTGAAAATTAATGAAATGTCATTGCCTGTAAAGCTGATAAATAATGGATTTTGAAGATTTCATTTTAAATCCTTTTGAAGTATATATGTGCATTGCCATGATCTATAATTAATTTAATTTTAATGATTTATTATTGTAAACTGTGTTTTGGTCTATAAAGTATAATTTGTATAACTTAAATTTAATCATTTATTATTGTAAACTTTGAAGTTACAAAGCTTATTTATAAATTATATATACTTTATATTCTTCAAATTTGCAGGTGCAGATATTTATAATTTCACATATAATATAATCATAACAATGTTTTTATTTTGTATACATTGTGATGGATATTTTTCTCTTGTAAGCAAATTGATTTGAAAATTCTAGAGAATACTGATGAGAGAATAATATAAATATAAATTTATTATATTATTTCATGAAAATCACTTTAGTTTAGATGTATTCTGTGATTTTATTTTTTTATGATGAGAATAGAGTACAGAAAAAAATAAATGGCACTCATAAATATTTATATTTATAAATAAAATCTGTAGCCATTTTGGGGTTTTCTTATATTAATAAATTGGTTATATTATTGAATGTTATTGAATGCTGCAGTCCACACATTAACAGCAGAATCTCTCTCTCTCTTTTTTAAAGATGTTTTATACCATGAACTTCTCAGTGTCAAATCCTCGTGCCATGAGAACTCCAGAGCCTGACATCAGCCTCAGTGGTGTGGTTCCTAATAAAGTATCAGGTACTAAATGCATTTTTTTATTTTTTAATTTTCAATGGCTTTAATGAATACATCAGTCATAATTATAATTTATATTTATTATTTAAAAATTTCAGTTAACACACTTTCAGATATTTAAATATGGCAGAATATAAATTAATACTGTTTACTTATTTTACAGAGTAATAAATCATACAATGGATGAATTAAATGCATCCATTCTTTCAGTTGATACCATTTTTTTTTTTTTGGTTATGGACATTGTGAATTGTAAAGTGTGTATGTGTTTGTGACGAAGAAATAATTGTACAGGTTTTTAAAATTTATAGAAGAAATAGCTAGGAATTATACTTAGGAACGATTTCCATCATGTGTGGACATTATTAAGAGTTTAAATATAATTTTAAGAATAAATGAGTTTGACATCTGTTAATTAAATTAAAGTGGGTTTGACATCTGTTAAATTAAATTAAAGCAGAAGTTATGCTGTTTAAGTTATAAATGGTATGCAGTTGTTCCTTGTTTACCAAAAGATAAAATAATAATCGTTTCTTGACATTTTTTTTTTTAAATGAAAATATATGAAATGAGAATTACATTTCACATCTAAAGACTTGAAGTAAATAGTTTGATAACTTATTGAGAAAGAGTGGGAGATATTTTTAACATTAGGAAAATGCTAATATTCAGCACTAAATAACAAGTAAAGATAATGTGAAAAATGGATAATTAGGTAAAAATTGCATCTTAAACTGTTAACAATTTGATTGTTGAATCACTATTCTTCATTCCTTGGGCCAGTGAAATTCACTTTGTAAGTTTTTTGTGTTAGTGTTAATCCATTATAATAATCATAAAAGGGGTGGTATTCATTTATGAAATGTTTGAATCTCTAACTGTGTTAAGTTAAAATTTATATGACCAGAAAAAATACATACATTTATTCATCAGTACCTCGAGTTTGTGATAATGTTTTTCCTTCTAACTGCTAATGATAAAGTTAGGATTTTCTGAACTTATTTCAATCTTGTATTACTATTTTTATAGACATTGTTTGGTTTTAAATAAAAGATATTTTTGAACGTGTTTATTAATTTTGTTAGTATAATTTTTTGCCTTTTTGTTTTCACAAATGTACATGCAAAATTTGTACAGTTCTTTGTTTAAGACTAAATATTGTAAACTGTTATTAACATAGAAATATAAAAAGCACAATTTTGACATTTTGAGAATAAAATAGTTGGTATCAAAAATTTAATGTACTCATCCAGATGATGAGTAAACTCAGTGGTTCATACCTCATATATTTAAAAAAAATATTTTGTTATTGTGCAGTCTTTAAAGTAAATTTGCCCTGTTCTGGATTGATGAGTGCTGAAGTCGACATTCGTATGCAGATGAATATCAACATTTTTTCAGCTTCCAATCTTACAATATTAAACTTCAAACGCAGAAAAATCTGTCTAAAAGGTACAAAGTTTTGTCTGTTCATATTTACTCATGAGTTTCTTCAAATATCTCTGACTCAGTCTTTGCATTAGTAATCTTCATTTTATATATGAGTCATTCTCTGTGTGAGTGTACCATTTTGTGACATGAAGTGCAAAAAATAAAGTGGATTAATTCTAATTATTTTACATGTTAAAGTCTATAACAGGGATTAATGCTCTCATAAAAACAAAAAAGAAATGGTAAAAATAAGGTAAAAATCATTTTCTGTTGAAAATTTAGAAAGTAGAGATTTGTTATATCAGCCAGAAATATTTTTGAAGAAGCAATATAATTATCTCATTACAATGAACAAATTTTCTTTATAAACCTGAATTATTAACTTAATCTGGATAATTGTTTAATTAAAATGTGTTATAAAACTATAACTTCACAACATGGAAACCATATTTGGCTCCCGCTGACATTAACCATCATAAAAGAAGCACTATTTTTCTCAACTAAACAAAAAAACCCAGGAAAAGTTATTATTTTGGGAGCATAATATTAAGTAACAAACAAGGGTCTATTTATTAATAATACATACCAAGCCTAATCAGGATGTTTACATTTTTGAATGTAATTCACAGGTTTTTCTAACCTTATTCTGGTTTAAAACTTACACACAAGCTATGTCAAACTTTAAATGAAAAAAAGAAACCATATGTAGATGTACATAAATATGTAAGCTATTTATGAGGCTAATCAATTTATCAAAATATATTGAGATTATCAGAAATCTTGATTGTTTTGAAATGTTGGTGATTATGAAAATTTTGCCGCCATTGCTTTCATTATGATATGATCTTGATGGAACCGAAAGTTTTTTTACTTATATAGTACAGAAATTCATTGCACCAAAATGAAATGAGACTTGTCTTTCCACAAAATGGCATCTTTGAAAAATGTAAGAAGTAGTTCGCGATATTATTGTCATTATTTTATATTCACAAATTTATGATTTTCTACATAACATGCTAAAACAGAACCAAAATCAAATTTGTTTTCTTAAAGCTGAATATTCTGTATACAAATTACAATGAATAAATTTAAAAAGCATTAGCATATGAATACTTTGATTACTTTGATTGTTTAAACAGCACAAGGCATTTATGTATGACATATACATCCTACTTTGTTCAGTAACAATAAAAGTTTTGGATCCAATTTATGTGGAAATGAAGTGTTACAAAGAAATAACCTTTTAAAAATATGATTTTTTCACAAAAATCGACCATTTTAAATCAACAGGGATCTAGAAGTTGCTTTAATGTATTATCACTTCTAAGAAAATCTCGATACAGTAATTTGGTTGGATTATTTATCACAATGAAAATTAAAGAAAATAGCAATACATAAGCTTGTCACAAAAATAAGTGCCATTGTCACTTTAAAATGAATTTGTATTGCAAATAATTACAAAATAAATAAGTACAAATTCATGCAAATATTTTTTGCATCTTTCACTTTAATTCTGAATATATAGATTTTATTAAGACAACACATTTCAAATGCACTCACCATATATGGTACACTTGTCCAGAGAATGATCCATATCCAATAATGCACAATAATGCAAATCTAATCACTGTATAAAAATTTAAAGAAATTGATTTCAAAACTCTACTGTCTGGTGTGTAGGTTAAAATATAAAGCAGAAGCAGAATAAACTATAATTTTGTGTATCAGTTTGTTTGTGGTAGTGAACTATTTGGTGTCTGACCATAATTTGTGCAAAAGTTAAGTTTGCATTAGACTTGAAATGTTTTGACATACTTTTAATTTATCATTCCATTATTGCATTGAGAATGAAACACACTTTACCATCTTACATAAATCATCAGATTCTTCTCATTCATTGACACATCTCACCTTTCTTGATTTGATAAATAAATCTTGTTAGCATTCTTGAGCAAATTATATTGAAAACCTGATTGATATAAATAATCTTCATTGTCAGTTTTTCTTTTAGAGAAGAACTTTAGGAGCAGAACAACAAAATTTGTTTTATTGTACATAAAATCTTTATTTCTATTTATTCCATGTCTGATCATTTTGAAAATAGATAATATATGTCATGAAACAGGTCCACTGAATAAACACACACACACATACACCATACACAACACACACATGCAGACACACATATATAAACACACACACATACATACACATGCATACTCAGAAATTAAGAATGACTTGGAAATTATCACATGCATGGTTCTAATATGAAAATGAAATGAAAGTAAATTTTACAATTTAAAACAACCCTGATTAACCAGTGTTTAAAGTCAGCTTTTTAAAAACTATGTTTAAAAGTGTTTACTTTCATATTAATACTTATAGTTCATTAATATTGTGTTTAGCCATATTTCCACTAATCAGAAGAAATTTAACCATTCATTTTATATTTAATGTTTTGCACATGCACTTGTGTAGAGTTTACCATAGACATTTGTGCACATGCACATGCACGCACACTACGCACACATGCATGCGCACACACACACACACACATGCACACGCACACTTCACTGTTTGATCCCAGTTTTAAGTATCTGTCTTGATCTCTCGAACATGTACACTTCTGCGAAAATGTGTGCTCATCCTCAGACATGCATTTTCAGCATTCCAAATACAAAGAAGGTCATACATTCAATTTTCCTTTGCTTATCAGGTTTGTATACATGGAATTTGCTGCTTTTTGAGCTGTAGCATTACGAGATTGTGGTAATTTTCAAGAGTGTTTTTAAGACCCATTTGTGGTAATTTTCATGAGTATTCTTAAGAGCACATCTATGATAATTGTCAAGAGTGTTCTTAAGACCCATCATTTCCATCAGCAAGAATCAATCTCTTTTGTATCATTATTCTAGCTATACTTTTCTAAATTCACTTTATTGGCATTTCTCTAAAATCATTTGTTATGCTCTTAGTAAATTCATTTTATTTATTTTCTTTTATAAATAAAGTTGTCATTTTGTCATGTAGATTCATTTAGTTTTGTTCATATATTGTTATTTGCATATGGATTCATTCTGGTTTTATTCAGTTATTTTTAGTTTCCTTACATGTTTAGAAGTTTGTGTATTAAAATCTTGCGTATTTTATATGTAATTATTGCAGAGTATTTAGAACTTTTTAAAATACATTTTATCAAGATTTCTTCTTTATTGTATTAATAGGAAACTTTCTACATAAAAATTGTTCTCAGAAATTTCCACCTAACCAGTTTAATGCAGAGTAATTGTGTTGTTTATAAACAAGATTTCAGTTACATCCAGAGTAGGAGGCATGGCTGATTTTCTGGAGTAGCTTCTAATGTTGAGTTGCCATGGTTATTTGATGGAGAAGTTGAAAATAGGAAGTGATTTTTTTGTTTTTTTTGTTTTACGTGTTTGTTTAGCAGACTCTGATAGACGATTTTCACATTATTCATTCTCTAATTAATGACTAGTACAATGTGTGTGATAGTTTTCTTTTTTGTAAAATCCCTCAATCTTTTGCTAAATCTAGTCTGTCTCCTTTTCCCCACTATTCCCAACAAATGACTAATAGTAGTACATAAAAGGAAATTGTATTGGCATTAAGCTTGAGCACAATTGTCCAGTTTTCTGTTTTGAACAGTAAATGAATCTAGAAAATAGCTAAATGTTGTGTAAATATACTCAGCCACATTTGTTTGGTGTCTATCATTTTATACAGATTATAAGGGGCTTTAATTATATGTCTATAGAGATCAGACTTTTTGACTTTCATTCATTTTCAGTGTAGTAAAACAATACGGTTTGTTTTTAACATCTAACATCTTTTATACAGATTACACATAAGGACATACATTGCATGTTTATAGAGATTGCATTTCATGTGGCTTCCTTGAATTTTCTAGAAAGAATGGAGAGAAGGCAGCCTGACTGGTGCAGATCAAAAGATGCCAATTCTGTTGTTGATCTTCCTTCATAATGTTCATGCATGCATACAAAAACTGTTTGTACCACATGAACTTAGTTATGCATTATACCACAACCGTATAAACACAGGGTTCCCATGCAGGTCTAGAATTCTGGAAAAAGTCTGGAGTTTGATTTTAGGTTTTTTTTCCAGGCCTGGAAAATCATTAAAATGGCAGAAAAGTCTGGAAAATGTTTTAAATTTGAGGTGTTTTTTTTTTAATACAATTCTGATTTTTTTGTCCTGCAGAATTAAAGGTCCCAACTAATCTGATTTAATCAGATTGAATGCAAAACATTTAAAAGACTTGATTTGATTAGTTGAAAAAGTCAGTTGCTAAGTATGCTGAAACATTATGGGTTCTTTTTGAGCACTTCTGAAATTTTATTTAATCAGTTGATATTAACTATAGTTAACAAAATGAAATTTCTTTCATGAATTAAATAATTTTTTCTTTATTTATTTATGGTTAAAAGTCAAAGCTCACTGGAATAAGCAAAATTTGGTGCAGAGCATTTAACATTCAACTGACAGTCGAAGTTCTCTGTTTCAAAATGGTAGCCAGTTGCAATGACTACATAATAGACAGTGTTGTTTTGACAATTACCAAATAAGTCAATATATGCAATATTCTTCTGAGATTGTAAACTGGAAATGACTAATCAAATCTTGAAAAACAGTATACTTGAAAATATGTATAGCGATTTCATATAATATTATAATACTCTGCGCCATGTTGTATAAGAGAGAGGGGAGGGGGTAATAAAGTGTTTGCATTGAGTTTTAAAGCAAAATTTATTAGAAATAGTTGAATGATCTAGCATGAAACAGGTTCTGATCGTCATTATGGCATTATCAACATTTAGCATGAATTTTTCAATTTTAATCATTTCTATTACAAATTTTAGAAAATATGTTAAAATGTATTGTATGTGTATTTGAAATGAACAGTCCTTTTATTTGTGAATATTACACATTGCACAAATTCTTATAATTTAGAAAAATATTTTATTTAAAAAATATTCAAACACCCATAAATAGAATGTTAAAAATACACATAACTAAAGATAAAGGAATGCATAAAAAATTAAAAAAAAATAATAATTTTTGATTTTAATTAATAAACCATACTTACTAAAGAATAATGTCTTTTAAATGTCAGCATTAAATTTTTACAGTTAAATTTTCTCACCTTTTCTTATGGTCATGCAATTTTTGACAGGTATATTTTTATTTTTTTAAAACAGCTTTTCCCATAACTAAACATTTTTAACCAATAGGTAACATTTTTTCAATTTGAGTTATAGATGAATGAATAGATGATTTTAGGATTTTGCTTTAAAGGATGTAGAAAACAATCTATTACTCTGTGTTATTAAGAGGTCTAAATGACCAATGGGTGAAGCAATGTGGCCTGGATAAATTAAACTATACAAAAACGTAAACAAATTTGAACATAGTTTTTAAGTTGTGCAAGTCCATATTTTATTTTAAACGAATTTTTCTCAAAACGACATATTTGCTAAAATGGTTAGCATGGCATATTTTGAATAATTATTGTGTGTACCTGAAATTTAACATACTGGATCCTTATGTACGCAGTTTAAAAGTTACTTAAAAGCTTGTATACAAAGGTTACTTTTAAAGAAATATAGCATTTAGAAATTTAAAATTTGCAAAATATCTTGGGGTGTATGGGGTAGCAAAACTTTATAACTTAAAAAAATTTCATAGCTTTTTACAGTCTTAAGTAAATGTATTTAACTTTTACTCTCAATATGAAAAGGTCTTATTTCAAATTTTTAATATGTATATTTTGTGAATTTTATAATGGAACTTGAAATAGTATTTTTATATATTAAAAATTAATAAATAAAATTAATATGATGTTTTCAAAATAATAAAAGATATTGCTTTCTATGAGTATGATGCCAACACTACTTAGTTAATGGATATTATTATTATTATTATTAATTAATTAACCATCCAGAACAAAGTACAAGTGATGAGAATCTTAATTTATTTTATTAATGATCCTCCAGCAGACACCACTCTCTCTCCCCTCTCCCCCTTCTCTCTTATTCACGTTCACGACGCATAGTTAGCTCTTTCATTCTCTGTTTTTATTTCTCTCTCTCCCCTCCCCCTTCTCTCTTATTCACGTTCACGTTCACGACGCATACTTAGCTCTCTTATTCTCCCCCATGCTTCTCCCTCTCTCTTGTTCACGTTCACGACGCATACTTAGCTCTCTTATTCTCCCCCATGCTTCTCCCTCTCTCTTGTTCACGTTCACGACGCATACTTAGCCTTTTCAATCACCCTCCCCCCCCTCTAACTTTTTCTTGTTCACTCACAAATGCATAAGCGCTTGTTCGAGCTTGCATGCTTGTCTACATTAACAGTGATTGGTACTTGTTTACTTTATTTATTCACTGTACTCGAAGACTTGAGGAGAACGTCATGTAAAATTCACATCTTGCTGTTTTGCTGGATGGTACGGTACACAAGCACAATCTCCTCTCATGATCGTATATTTCTGTTTTCTTTGGAACATCTCATGGCTTACCTTATGACAGGTACAACCTGACGGTTGCCTGAGTGCACATTTCAAATCGCCTTGGCGGGCCTAACTGTTTGGAAAACCAATTTCGCAATCTTGCCTCTGCGGGTTACGCGAGAGAAGAGATGCGAGGCATACTTGTAATTAATGGTAGAGTTTTCTTTAATCAGTTTGCTTTCGTCGTGTGCCTGTAAGATGTTATAGAACTGACTGGTATGTCGTGTGTCATTGTCAAAGCCTTCAAGTCTTCTTCCTAGGGTCGCAAAGGACCATCGTGTTCGCATTTTTGCTGACTTTTAAAGATCATAGGGTCTACCGAGTGTTCACTACGATAATGATTTTCAGCTCGAGATTATTGAAGTCTAAATACAATTTCGAGACCGAGTGAATTAAAGAAAGAAAACGAGCTTGTTTGCATGGATCGTTCACGTGTTATCTGCGGCTTGTGAAAGAGAGCCTTTCCTCAGACACATGATGAAAGACATTGACAGGCTAAAACCTACTCGCAGCATCATAACGTCTTGCAATTATTCTTATCAGATATATATGTTGCGTGCGTTTATGTGTATGAGAACGAAACTTCGGAACTTATGATATAAGCCATTGGCCTGTTACACGATAGAATGAACTATTTTGTTTTAAGCAATATAAATAAACAGATAATTTCATAATGTAGTGTATTATAGCAATAATATATTACATTAGCTTATAACAGAAAGACGAATTCCACGACTCATTCATATGTATACACTTCCAATTTTTAAGTACATTACTGGTGAAATGCTAATTTAATTATTTATGAAAACACTAACTTGTGTGACTCTGTGTGTGTGTGTGTGTGTGTGTGAGAGAGAGAGAGAGAGAGAGAGAGAGAGAGAGAGAGAGAGAGAGAGAGAGAGAGTACACTTTTCTTAACCATTGAGGCATTCAACTCATTCGCATTTTTAAATTTATAATCATACACGTTTCTAAAGATTGACAAGTGTAGTGTTGCCGCCTTTTCAATTTAAGTTAATCTGATGGCACCGGGCATCTTCCACTGCGATCATTAATTTTGGCATAACTTGACCATAGGGAATTTCCTTCAGCTTCTCGAAACACCATTGGTCACCAGCTGTCTGTTTCTCATTATCACTTTACAGTTTTGTCATACAGAGTTATGTATACATTTAAAAAATTCTCTCTCTCTCGTTGTGCAAGCTTCGATTTGTGACGTTATCACGTTTTCGTTTAACATGCCTGAGCACACTAGTCATATAATCAGGCGGGAATATTAAATGGGGTCGTGATTCGATTGATAACGGCTGCATAAGTGGGTAAGGAAACCGAATTAAGAGAAAGTATCGTTGTAAATATGTACTTCTTGGCGTTTATTGTGGGTATAAATCATCTCCTGCTCTTGTCTTTATGTCTCTCACATCTTTAATGTTTACAAATCACACAATACTTAACCTATCTTTGCAATAACGCCGCCACTTCTAATCTCGTCTGTTATTATATGTTGACACAAAAGGATTTATAGACCCTACAGCTGAAAAGACAGATTGAGAAATCCATTACAGAGGGCGTGGTTATATTCTAGCAGTACTTCCAAAATGGTAATTTCATGTACACATACCTGTAGACACCAATGACGTAAGCAAAAGAAGCAGTTATATTCGCCTGTCTAGTATACACGTAATCTCTGAAATGCACTTATGACATATGTGATTTTTCACTTTTTCCTAAAGCAAACCTAACGCTTTTCATTTATCTGTTATCGGACGTCACTTCCATGTTGTTTCAAGGCGGCAGCCACGCTTGTCTTCTCGGTCTGGAGTGTTACATTTACTGAGCACTGAGGAAGCTTGGAAACGGTCTGGAGGAAGTTCATTTCTTTCTTCACTTTGTATATTTCATTTTGGAAAGATGCGCGATTTTATCTACTGACTGCGCTCTAATGAAATGTGCTTTTGATAATTATCTTTTCTCCAGTAGCACACCTGGGAGATTGGCCAATCGCCTCCACTTTGCAAAGCTGCACATCAAAGGAAATTATTAGAACGGAAGTGACATAACCAAGGGCACTCGTAACAGTGCTGTTGTTATATTGTCCCTTAAAAGGCTATTTAATTTTAGGATCATCTTGCATCCATTTTCATTCTTTCTGTTTTGTTTAAAACAAACTAATTTATCTTTTTTTATATAAAATGAATAAACAGACAAATGATATTACACACTTTATGTCAAAAATACTAGACAAAGCTTTTGCCGCTGATGACAATTGAGTGTTAAAAAACCCCATACGAATACAATTATTTTCAGTATGTTAAGCAAAGTACACTTCCCTTCCTCCCCACAAATTAAGAAAAAAATTAAAATGCTTACATAAAAAGATCGAATAAAGTCGACTTTAAATTGATTTGACCTGAATGGATCAGTGACCTTTGGAAGAATTATATCTCTAGCAAGTCAGAGTTTGAATTATTGCCAACTTAAATATACAGTAGGCTACCTACATAATTAGTGGGATTGGGGAGGAAATATCTTGTTGATTTTAGCACTTGTGTTGGCCAAAATTTACTAACAGGTGCTCCAGGGAATGATATATATCTTAGACACGTATTTTTTACATGTATTTTTATGGTTTGAGTGAAAAAACAGGAAATGCAAAAATGCTTTAGATACTGTGCTACCGTTCTCAACTTAAAAAATTCTTGGCAAAGTACAATTTTTTTGCATCATTTAATGGAGCAGGTTTGTAATAGGTAATTGGATTTATAATCTTTAATTTAAAAGAAAAATAATAAAAAAGATATTTGCAGTGTAGCTGTGAAAAATACCGTCGGTAACTACATGTATTGCATCACTTATTTGGTTGGTGCTGCACACTTTTCAGAAATCTAGTTATTGCTGCTTTTTTGTATGCATCATTAGTCATGTCTAGTTACTGTTGCTTTTTTTGTATGCATCATTAGTCATGTCTAATTACTGTTGCTTTTTTGTATGCATCATTAGTCATGTCTAATTACTGTTGCTTTTTTGTATGCATCATTAGTCATGTCTAGTTACTGTTGCTTTTTTTGTATGCATCATTAGTCATGTCTAGTTACTGTTACTGTTGCTTTTATTGTATGCGTCATTAGTAATGTCTGGTTACTGTTTGTCTAGTTACTGTTGCTGCTGATTTTTATATGCATAATTAGTCATGTTAATTATTTTGCATTCGTTGTTATCATTGAAGACGTCAACAATGTACTTCTTGCTTGAATATTACTCATCGTGAGACTTAGTGACGACTATGTCAGTCCGCTTATTGCTGATCTGAAGTGGATATGTGTAATCACCTAACTAGATATGTGTACTCTTCTTAAGTGGATATGCGTAATCACCTTAACTAGACATGTGTACTCTTCTCAAGCGGATATGCGTAATCACCTTAACAAGACATATGTACTCTTCTTAAGTGGGTATGCGCAATCACCTTAACTGGTCATATGTACTCTTCTTAAGTGGATATGCGCAATCACCTTAACTGGTCAAATGTACTCTTCTTAAGTGGATATGCGCAATCACCTTAACTGGTCAAATGTACTCTTCTTAAGTGGATATGCGTACTCTTCTTTTGCGAATATGATATATTTTGTTTATTTTAATTTTTAGAAAAAATGGTGATTATGATTTTTACTACAGAATTGCTAAAGATATGGCCACACAGCTTCGCCGCTCATCAGATATTCATCTATTTAATAAAAAATTAAACTTGTTTGCATTTTTCTTTTGCCCTTGATATTTCACAAACACTTATATAACATAGATAAATAATTGTTTTGTTGTACAAGTAGTTTCATTTCACTACAACAAACTAACTCACATAGATGAACATGGACTATATTATTTACAACTTGGTAAGTTTATGTGATAATCAGTACAACACTATTAATTTATTGAATTGTTCTTGCTTTATGTGTGTGTTCGTCTTCTTTGTAAACGTATGTTGAACATTACTATTTTTTGGTGTATATCCCCAGCACTGTATATCTTGCATTTTGTGCTAATAATCCTAATGTCAGCGGTTTTAACCACAGACTGTTTTTCAATAGGTAAAGCCTTAACAGTCTGTTTTGAATTTTATAGTTATCATATGCTCTCTCTTTTCTCCCCGTCTGTCTTCTGTCGTCTCTCGAGATACATATAAGTCTGTGTGTATATATGTATTGTAATTTTTGTGCAGTAAATTATTCAGGCCATTATGGCTGAGCGAGAGAAATCGACAGTTTTCACTTAGAATAGGCACTTCTAATCTAGGAGGGTTGATTCAAATAGACATTTATGTATCCCTGGTGTTGGCAGTTTTAGTTGGATCGTAAAGAAAGAAGCGAGTGGAATGAACTGAAGAATGTTTTGGATGAAATATCGAGTGACATAGCTATTATTGCGTTCTGTTGTAAACCTCAACTATAATCAAAGGAAAACTTGTGCTTATGTAAAAAAAGGGCCACTCAAGAAAACGTTGGGGAAAATAAAAATTCTTGTTGAGTCAAATGTCGATAAGCCCTTCTCTTGTGCGAGCCTGAAAACTGCAGGAAGATTAACTTTTCATTTCAGAATGGCAAAAATTCTGTATGAAAGAGTTATGAAGTCCATAGTGCTTTAGATGTCCCCATTACACTTAAACTGATTCCGTCACTCTCATGCTAGTCTATCTTAGGGATTGTGTCAGTATAGTATCTTAATTGTGTGTGAAAAGTGTGAGAGTTCATTACATCATTGCGACTGTGTCAGTATAGTATCTTAATTGTGTGTGAAAAGTGTGAGAGTTCATTACATCATAGCGACTGTGTCAGTATAGTATCTTTTTTTTTACTGCCGAAAAATGTGTTTATTGTTATTACTTAATTTTGAAACATTATATTAAGTGACTGGAATTAATTTTTGGCCGTCAAAGGACAGTTTTGCTTTCAGAATTCAGATGTTCACTGAATAGAATAAATTCCTGGAATTCAAATTAGTCTTTACTTCGAGACCTTCACTGAATAGAGTTAATTTATGGCGTCCAAAGTACTGCCTTACTTTCAATTGAATAGAGTTAGTTTGGGCGTTCTAAGGACTTTTTCCTTTGAAATATTCATTAAAAAGAGTTAGTTTGGGCGTTCTAAGGACTTTTTCCTTTGAGATATTCATTAAAAAGAGCTAGTTTGGGCGTTCTAAGGACTTTTTCCTTTGAAATATTCATTAAAAAGAGTTAGTTTGGGCGTTCTAAGGACTTTTTCCTTTGAAATATTCATTAAAAAGAGTTAGTTTGGGCGTTCTAAGGACTTTTTCCTTTGAGATATTCATTAAAAAGAGTTAGTTTGGGCGTTCTAAGGACTCCTTTTCTTTGAGATGTTCATTGAATAGAGTTAGTTTGGGGCGTACATAGAAGTGAGATGTTTGCTAGTGATTACACAGACCACAAGAGTTTACACCCCCACCCCACCTATTCATCGATTTTAAAACGTTCTTGCTTTTAAGCGTTTTGAAGAAAAAATCTTGTTTTGTGATACTCAGAGGGCATAATTATTTCTTCATAATATTCAGACATAATTATGGCTTCATAATATTAAGAGGACATAATTATTTGCTTCATGATTTTCAGGGAACATAATCATTTGTTTCATGATATTCAGAGGATGGAATTGATTTGAACATTCACAAACACTTCGTTTCCAGCTCTTTTAGAACAATGTTTTAAAAATCTATTTTGCGTTTAAGAGCTGTTTAAAAAACATAGAGATAGCTGTATAGGTTAATTGTTACCCGGCATTTGATGATAGATTTGCTTTCCAACGTTTCTGTGCAGTTTGTTACATTTTCTGGCGTTGTGAGGACTGGCTTGCTTTCCAATGGTCTCAAGACAGCTCGTTTTCTGGCATTTTGCGCTTGCTTTCCAATGTCCATCTTGTTTCGGATTGACTTATTTACAGGTTTTCTGGACTGATTTATTTTCAAGAGTTTTCTGGACTGACTTAATTTACTAGAGGTTTCTGGACCGACTTATTTATTAGAGTTTTCTGGACTGACTTATTTACTGGAGTTTTCTGGACTGATTTATTTACTGGAGCTTTCAGGATTGATTTATTTACTAGATTTTTTCCGGACTGAATTATTTAGAGTTTTCTGGACTAACTTATTTACTGGAATTTCCAAGACTGACTTATTGATGGAGTTGTCAGTGCAGGCTTTTTTTATTGGAGTTTCCAGGACTGACTTATTTGCTGGAGTTGTCAGATCTGACATTTACTGGAGTTTCCAGGACTGACTTATTTACTAGAGTTTCCAGGACTGACTTATTTACTGGAGTTTCCAGGACTGATTTATTTGTTGTTGTCAGGACTGACTTATTTACTAGAGTTTCCAGGACTGACTAATTTACTGGAGTTTCCAGGACTGACTTATTTACTAGAGTTTCCAGGACTGACTTATTTACTGGAGTTTCCAGGACTGATTTATTTGTTGTTGTCAGGACTGACTTATTTACTAGAGTTTCCAGGACTGACTAATTTACTGGAGTTTCCAGGACTGACTTATTTACTAGAGTTTCCAGGACTGACTTATTTACTGGAGTTTCCGGGACTGACTTATTTGTTGGAGTTGTCAGGACTGACTTATTTACTAGAATTTCCAGGACTGACTTATTTACTAGAGTTTCCAGGACTGACTTATTTACTGGAGTTTCCAGGACTTCTGATGTTTATAGGACTACTGTTTATACTTGTTGTCTGGTGTTTACAGGATTAATGTATATGCTTGTATGATGTTTACAGGACTACTGTATATACTTAAGTTTACAGGATTAATACATATATATATATCATATATACTTATTATCTGATATTTACAGGATTAATATATATATATATATACTTGTTGTCTGATGTTTATAGGACTATTGCATATACTTGTCTAAGGTTTACAGGATTCTATACACTCTATATACTTGTTGTCTG
This sequence comes from Sinotaia quadrata, assembly GCA_028829895.1. Taxonomy (NCBI): domain Eukaryota; kingdom Metazoa; phylum Mollusca; class Gastropoda; order Architaenioglossa; family Viviparidae; genus Sinotaia; species Sinotaia quadrata. The sequence goes on along the minus strand of CM054177.1, from coordinate 58,259,424 downwards.
ATGTTTATATGGCTATCATAAATACTTGTCTGACGTTTACAGGATTACTGTTTATATTTGTTGTCTGACATATACAGATTTGTTTTTGACGTTTACTGAGCAGTTGTACATACTTATTTTCTGACGTTTACGGACTTGCTTTCCACTGAAAACATTTGTATCTGGAGTGAACCACTTACAATTCAGTACTGTATTATATAATCTTTCGAACTTGTCACAAGCGCATTATTCTTGTCTCCTATTTTATGGTCTTTGTTTTGTATCATGCCTCCTGAAATGAATTGGTAACTAGAGAAAAATGTTTATATTGCTAGTTAACGCATTGCCTGTCTTAGGTAGGGTTCTTTGTTGTTGAAAGTGTTATGTATATTAGTTTGACACCTTCACTTGAAATAATAATAATAATAATAATAAAATTATAGTAGGCTGCCTATTCCTAAACCGTTTGCTGTTTCATATTCACTTTATCAAGCATTACCTTCGTCACAATCCTCCAAAGCACGCACACACACCTGTACGCTTAAGAAACAGTCTTGCTTGCATTTACACGAACCTAAAATAAACTAAGCGCACATTCTCCCTCTCTTCCAATCTCATTCGTGTCATCTAGTTAAATTTCTTCATTCATAGTATAATAATAGAATAGTATTGTCATTTTCTGCAACCTACCATCTGGTTTTAATACATCTATATATAAGATAATAAATATCCATTGCTGCTCCTTTTGCAGACAATTTAAATTTTGAATTAGAAAAAATATACTGTTTTAGAAACGCCAATGGATTTAGATGACACAATTAAGAAAGACAGCTGTGAAAACCCAAAGAAAGTAAGGTATGGGTGGGTGGGTGTAAGTGGTAGTTTGGAAAGCCTATAACAGTAGTGAATTTCGATGGTCGATGCGGAAAATATCCGGAGTTATTTTGCACAAAACAGAAAGGCTAGGCATACTCCACCTGTGACGTAATTTGACACCGCTGTCTCACTAAGAAGTTCGGTACGAAACCAGCAGTTATCTTTGTCTGAAGAATATGATCCCTATGACTCTACACTTTAGTTGTTAGGGCAGTAATCAGCACGTCCTAGGGCAGTTATTATGATACTGATGGGTATTGAATTGGCACAAGACACGCAGTGTTCTCGACATTGAGTCATCTTGCAAAACATTATGTTGCGGCATTGAGTCACCTAGTACTACGGTTCTTTGAGCTAATTCTAACGCTTATTTATGACTTGCACAGTCCGTTACATTTATTTATTGGCGCTGTAGTGAAATCGCAAAGTGCTTTTGATTGGCAGTTTAATCGTTTAATAGTTAGAACGATTTATCTTGACAGATATAAAAATAAATCTTTTGCCCAGTTTGGTTTAAATATATATATATGGTACATATTGCGCTTGATAATACATGAAAGCCGGAAATACAGCGGGCTTTCTGACAAGGGAAATAACTCAAACCCTAACACTAGTGGTAATATCTGAAATCATTGTTGATCGGCTAGTGTACTTCTGTACAAAGTAGTTTCAACCTTTTATTATATTTCTACGATGATCATATTTCCATTGAAGGAATTTTTATTTATGAAGACTTATGTTTATGCTAAACTTGCTATCAGTTACTATGGCCATTCTTGGCTTATAACGCACGTCACCGTCATATCTAGTTGTCCTTGACATCTTGTGCAAATGATGCTTTTTCTTTAGAAGACTACAGCTTTATAGGTGTTTATTTTTCCGTACCGGTGGGTCCATGCCGAAGTCTGGATTTCTCCTATTAATCCCTGTGGTCGCTGTTGGGCTTAGGAGTTTATTTCTATATTAGTTGGTTTTAGGTGAAACAATTTTGTAGCTTGGTTGATTAATCCAAGTAAAAAAATAAATAAAAGTAAATGAATATACTATTTTATTGTTAGAAGTCTTAGAGACAATGGTGAGGTAATGCATCGTCTACATTCTTGCAAATAGTCTGAAGAATACAGCTAGAGTTTCGAGGAGAGCTGACTAAATTATTGGTTGCAATTTACAAGCAGTGCAACTTATTACATAAAATCTATGACGTCATATAATTGTAATGAAGCAATCACTGGCTTGATTATACTTTCCTAAACTCTAGTCTTGCCGGTCGTGTTTAAATGTCATACTATAATGCACATGATGATATCTACAGTCATTGCTGAATGGTTGGTACCTGATATATATATTAAAATCAAATTCTGTCATAAAAACTCACACACGTCTGTTTTAAGTTTTAAGAATATTCACAGATGCGTATTCAAGAACTTGGATTTTAATGTTTGCGGTCATTCTTTGCTGGTCGGTTAAAGCACATGGCTGACATGCAAATCTGAGGTGTGTTACTCGTTCACAGGCATGCAGGAGTTATTATTTCTTAGTGCACTTCCAGATATCTGTAGAAGACACCTATTTTTACGTCATCTTTGGAAACCATCGAACCTTATAGTCACACATAAGGGTAAGCTTAGGAGTAAGGGACAGGCATTTATTTTTTGTGTGAAATAACTTAAATAATAATTTGTTAATCCTTTGTCCTGGACATCCTTTTAAAGTAGAGGCATCTCCCTGTTCAGATACAGTGCTTCAGGAACAAACATTCAATGTTATGTGGGTGCCCTTCCAAAGGAGGCACACTCCCTGTTCATATACATTGCATCAATAACTAACATCCAGTGTTATGTCGGGTGCCCTTCCAAAGGAGACAAACTCCCTGTTCATATACAGTGCATCAATAACAAACAGTCAGTGTGTTAACTTGTAAACACAAGAAGCCAAGCTATCACCACATCTCTCTCGTCGTCGTTGTCAGGACTGGCACCTTTCATCGCTATCTGCAACTGGACCCGACTTTGAACCACCGTCTGTTGGCAGGTCTCAGTGCAAACACGTTTTCCTGTTGCATATTTGTCTGTGTCGCTCTTTCTGTGGATTTCTGTGGTTGAAATACAACAATAGCTAGGGACACGTTCTAAGGCAGTGATTTACTAATTGCCTTAGCGCCTATAGCAAGCAGTAAGCCTAGTGTTTTGTGCAGAACGGCAAGAACGAAATGAAAGTCTAGCCACTGTTAGAGAAGATAGTCTGAGTCTGAGCGTTCTAAATACGTGCACAATCACAGAGCACAAATTGTAGGCAGAAACACAAAAATCATTAAACTAGAAAAGAAAGGAAGAGAAAAGAAGAAAAAGAAAATGGAAAAAAAAGAAGAAATATATACATTTAAAAAAAAAAAAAGCATCCTTTTTAAAGAGCAGGAATAATTAGTTGCTTGCCTATGAGATTTGAGATATTTATACAGGTCATTTATAGATGCATTTGCTGGATTGGTGGCACTATTGGGAATATGGCGCTCTATCTATTTTGTTCCTTTTTATAATAACGTATTATAGTAATTATAGTTTGTATAGATTTTCTTGTTACTGGACATAGTTTATAATTAATGAGTATAATTTATATAGGGCATATTTGCTATTAGCAGTGAACTTTGCTTATGTTGATTTCAGAGCATTATCATCCTCTCAGTACACCTTCATGTAAACACTCTGAGTCTTGTACACTTATTCTGTTTCTAAACTGTGTGATGTTCAAAGGAACTCATTTCCAGTAAACAGTATCGAGGTAGCCTCCCTTTTCTAACAATCACATTTCTTTTGTAAACGTTACTTTGAAAAGCACAATGTAACGACGTCTGAGTATCTCTTACTTTCCCCTCTCCCCTCATCTTTTTACCACCCGTCCCACCTCTCCTTCATCTTTTCTACTTCCCTTCTCTCTCTATTCCTCTCTGCTTTTCTTCCTTATCACTCTAATTCATCTCTTCTAATTCCCTAACTTCTCTCTCTCACTGTCTAATTATGTGTGCATTTGTATTCTATATCTTGTGGTCTAATTATGTGTGCATTTGTATTCTATATCTTGTGGTCTAATTATGTGTGCATTTGTATTCTATATCTTGTGGTCTAATTATGTGTGCATTTGTATTCTATATCTTGTGGTCTAATTATGTGTGCATTTGTAATATTCCATTGGAGGAAAATATGGAAATAAATCTTGCACCTTAAAGTAATGGCTAGTGTTAAAATAAATTAATGTAATTTTTAAAAAAAGTCATGACTCTTGCGAAAATAGACTAGTATAATAAAAAACCAGTCATGGCTGGTGTTAGGATAGACTGATGTAATAAAAAATATAAGTGGCTGGTTTTAGGATAGACTAGACTCAATAGAGTAATAAAACAAAATGTTTAAAATTCAAAGAAATTGGATCATTCATAGCATTAGACTGCTAATGGTGTAAGGTGCGGGGGTTTCACATATTTTTTCTCCAGTAACTTATCTTAAATGCCGTTCATTTATCACACTCGGGGGTGGAGAGGCTGCCTTTACCATTTATTTTGACTTAATGCTTGAGTAGAAACGCGAGCTCGCATTTTACGATCGTTCTCATTTAATAGTTACCTTTCAGATGGTTAGACAGCGGGTTTTACTTTGGAGCAGCTAACCGTATCCATCAGAAGTTTCTGGAACTGCATTTGTGCATTACACCTGCTGCGCTCTCACGTGAAGTTTGCACCTCCCCCTCTCTTCAAAGTAAATGTACGCTCAGCTACAGCGGCTTTTACACTTTTATAACACTTTTATAGTGATCTCCCCCCTATCGGGTCTTGCTTTTCCCGTATAAGAACTCTCCTTTTATTTCCTTGCTCTTTCCTTTTTTCACGTATATTATTCCTTTATTGCTGTTAAAAATCAACATTTTGATTCCACTATCTATCTATCTATCTATCTATCTATCTATCTATCTATCTATCTATCTATCTATCTATCTATCTATCTATCTATCTATCTATCTGCCTGCCTGCCTGCCTGCCTGTCTGTCTGTCTGTCTACTTGCCTCCACCTAACTACCTATATGCTTGCCTGTTTCCCTCGAGTATTTTAATTAAATTGGTCATAGATAAATCAGTTATTTTCTTTTATATCTATATAAAATTATATTGTTTGTTTGTTTGTTTACATATTATTGAATTATTTATACTTTGAAAGTGTGCACTCAGTGTAGTGGTTTTAAAATGTGATTAAAAAGGATTCCGGTGTATTTATATTCAGCCTGTTTCAAATTATAAAATGTTGGCAGGGTCATATATATATTTGTGAAACAATAATTAAAAATCATAGTACAGTAAGCTTTAGCTAAGTACTATTGAATGTTATCACAAGTAATTAATTATTTATAATGAACACTTTAGGATAATTTACGCATTAAAAAAATATGTATGACCGATTTCCTGTTTATCTACGGTTCCGTTAAATATAGCAAAACTATCAGTAGAAAATATTGTCGAAGCTCTGTTTTATTTCCAAACCGTCACTTGCTTTGACTGAGTTATTTCGAGAGTCAAGTAAGTACACAGTCAACATATTAACAGAGAAGAAACCGTAAATTAAGGCCAACGTTTACAGGCCTCTTTTCGCCTTACTCGCACAAATACAATCTCTGTCTAGCAATATATGTATATAAATAGACTGGGTGTCTTTACAAGTTGTCTTACCTTGATAAGGTGATTTCGTTATTTTCTTAAAAGTCCCGTGCTGTTATGTGTACGTCAACGTGTAATTAATTTGGATATATACATTTAATAAATAAAAATATGTCTGCCAGTCTGATTATATAAGTTGGATTCTCGGGAGAGAGCTAGGAAGCTGAAATTTTGCACAGAGGCATGGTTTACCGTAAGTATGGAAATAGTGTGTGTGTGTGTGTGCGTGCGTGCGTGCGTGCGCTTTTGTGTATCGAGTGGGTAAAGATCCGCCTCACTCTCACATTCTACGTAAATGAAGCTAACATTTGTATGGAGGCGCGTGCTTTATCCCGGGATGGACGTAGGGGATCAGGGTTGCTCCGGCTTCTAGGGTGCCTATACCAAGTACATAGGATGGACTATTAATAAGAGGGAGAGATCTAGAAAGCTAAAATTTTGCATGGAGGCGTGGTTCATCCTCGGACGCTCCCCCCCATCCACACAGATAGGCTGGGTTATTAATATGATTTCTCGGTCGAAGGAGAGAGCTAGAAAGAATAATTTTTTACCCACCCACCCCCGGGACGAACATAGGAGCCATGCTTTCCCAGGGCACTGAATTTTTGCATGGAGGCGTAATTTGCCCCTGGGATGGACATAGGGGGTGGGAATAGTGTCTGTCCCCGGCCTTCCCGTTCCACCCACATATATAAGATGAACTATTTATGTGATTCACTACATCAAGGAGAGCGCTAGGAATGTGAAATTTTATTGGAGGTTTGGTTTATCTTTGGGACAGACATAGATTGTGAAGGTACGTCTCTGGTTCCCCGGGGCGTACTACAAAATAAAATTGTTTGGGACAGACATAGATCGTGAAGGTACGTCTCTGGTTCCTCGGGGCGTACTACAAAATAAAATTGTTTGTGTCTTTATATACCTGGCAACGCAGGGATTTGCTGTTAGTTCCAAATAGAACTTAATTCAGAACCATATCTTTGTTTTTAAAAGAAATAAATAATTTCCAGAGTGTTGACCATTTCTTTCTATGATTTGCGATATTCATTACATTCAGTCCTTTGCAGTATTCTTATATTTATAGCCGTTGTTTATAAAAGTGAATCTTTAAAATTGTTATTTATTTACTGCAAGTAGTTTTTCACTGCATTCGTAATAATTGATTTTGTAGTAGATATTTACAGAATTTGAAGATTAAAAATATCTATAAGAGCAATCTATAAGAGCATTCTTTATTGTTTATATCTGCAATGAGTTTTCATATCTGTATTTCTAGTCGCTCTTCGTATATCTTTAATAAACAGACTGGTTTTCAGGCATGTGTACATCTTTTAAGACCTAATGACATCTACGCCTCAAAACGTTTCACTCATTTTAACATAATACATTCTTTTCCTAAATCATTGTAATCGCTATTCTAATTTGATTGCCTGCTGAACAGTAGAACATAGCAAAACAAGTAGAGAGAGCAATAACACAAGAACGCTTATATCAAAGCGAGTAGAGCGAGCTATAATACAAGAACTCTGATATCAAATCGAGTAGAGCGAGCAACAGCGCAAAAGCACTGATATGAGTAGACTGATCAGAAACACTTTGATTATTATGAATAGAAAGGCTTTTTGTTTAAATATGAGTAGAATGAATAGAAATGCTTTGTGATTAATTAGGTGATCGAGCAAAAATGCTTTATGATTATAATATGAATAGATTTAACATGTTCACCTTATGATTAATATGAATAGATGGATCAGAAAACTGTTTGTGACTAATGAGTAGATTGAACAGAACGCTTAGTGATTACTATCAATAGATTGTACAGAAACGCTTTATGATTAATGTAAGCACATTGAACAGAAAGCTTAGTGATTACTATGAGTAGATTGAACATAACCCTTAGTGATTACTATGAATAGGTGGAGCAGAAAACTGTGAGTAATGAGTAGAAGGCTTAGTGATTACTATGAATAGATTGTACAGAAAACTGTGATTAATGAGTAGAAGGCTTAGTGATTACTATGAATAGATGGAGCAGAAAACTGTGATTAATGAGTAGAAGGCTTAGTGATTACTATGAATAGATGGAGCAGAAAACTGTGATTAATGAGTAGAAGGCTTAGTGATTACTATGAATAGATGGAGCATTCTTTTCTACTTTGTTAATCAGCTTTGAGCGTATACATGTAGCTTTAACTTACAAAAAAACCCATTCAAATAAAAAGTCCTTGTCTCTTCTTACCCAGTCGCCCTCCCACCCCATCTTTTCTTTTCTTGTCTTTAGTTTTCCTCTCTTACATCGTTGCATATTTCATCGAGCAGCATCTTGATATTTCTTCTACGACAATTCTCAGCGCAGCAAAACATCTCGTTAGACGCTTGACACCCAAGAACGCTGAAGGGAGAGGGCGTGACGATACATCATGCTTGATTTGGAAACGTAGGGCCTCACCTCACAACTAAAGGCTTGTCACTATGATGTTATTTAAGAATAGTGCAAGCTTGGGATACAAGACGGTAGAATTGCTGACAAATTACCTATAGAGATCTGTAGCAGAAGGAAAGTGCAGGTGGCCTGACATTTGTATATTTATTTTGAAGGTCCTGTTGAGAGCGTGAGTGGAGACAAAAACAGAATGCTTTGGTGATCGTATGACATTTGTCTTATGTTAGATGAGTCATTATGTTTGCTTGTTCGTATCTAAGCATGTTTCAATAGCTTTATTTAGTTAGAGAAAATATATGAATAGGAATTCTGTAACTGAAAATATTTTCAGTTACATATACTTGTTGGGAAATATTTTTTTTATTTTATTACATTTAGAATAGAAATTGATTGCTTTCATTATAAACATGGGCGTGCACCACGCCGTAATTAACAGCTAAAAGATTGACGCTTTTCTTACTTATGTTTTGAGTGAATGGCAGACATTCGCACATTTTTAGACTGACACTAATGCCTGAATTTGCTGCATGTACACTGTTACTTGGCATAAAAATACCCAAGACAGGCATAAGGAATGACGTCTATCAAAGACAGGTTTAGGAAAGACGTCTACCAAAGACAAGCATAAGGAATGAAGTCTACCAAAGACGGGCATAAGGAATGAAGTCTACCAAAGACGGGCATAAGGAATGAAGTCTACCAAAGACGGGCATAAGGAATGAAGTCTACCAAAGACGGGCATAAGGAATGAAGTCTACCAAAGACGGGCATAAGGAATGAAGTCTACCAAAGACAAGCATAAGGAATTAAGTCTACCAAAGACGGGCATAAGGAATGAAGTCTACCAAAGACGGGCATAAGGAATGAAGTCTACCAAAGACAGGCATAAGGAATGAAGTCTACCAAAGACAGGCATATCAGAAAGACGTCTACCAAAGACAGGCATATCAGAAAGACGTCTACCAAAGACAGGCATTAGGAATGACGTCTATCAAAGACAGGCATGAAAGATATCTACCGAAGACAACCTCATGACATTAGAAACACTAATAACTTTGAAATGCCATTTTTTTCTCTTCTAAATACTGCACACACGATCACTTTCATGACATTCATTCAGTTTAATAAGTCCAATGTTCAGTTTGTGCTAAGTGTACAATCCATTCAGTGTAAAAGAATAAGTCCAATGTTCAGTTTGTGCTAAGTGTACAATCCATTCATTGTAAAAGAACAAATCCAACCACTGTATAAGTTAGTACGATAAATATAACGCATTGATAGTTTAGCACCTCTTTGTTGATTATATATATGAACTATGTCAGGTACGATGTTTAGACCTAAATCATAGTTTAGCACCTCTTTGTTGATTATATATATGAACTAGGTTAGGTACGATGCTTAGACCTAAATCATGCATGTAATGTTCATGGCCGTGAACATTATTTTCGTGTAGAAAGTAGACCGTTATTAAAAAGCAGTTTAGGTAAGGGAGAGGAGAAGAAAAGACTTTAAAAAGGATTACATTTAAAAAATCTATTAAATTTATTAGATTTTAGTATAAGAATAAAATAAAGTGCTGTCATTCACTTTGTATTATTTTTATATTAGTTAAAAAGCGATTGAAATAATATATCGCTGTAAGTACTGATAAACATTCACACTCTGGTAATGAAGGGACTTGTGAATTAAATAATCTTTGCCAGCAAAAGCCTCCATTGAACTATAGCTATCCTTCCTCTGTCCATTAAAATGTTCGGTGCCCGCTGAAAATGCTTGATATTTATTATTGCAAGAGCACAATTTCAGTCTACACCCCAGATCTTTTCCGCGGAACAACCCCTTGCCCTTGCTTTAGCAGTTTGGGCTTGCTGCTATGTCCCTTTTCCTGAAGGTTGTATTGGTTTGTCTCAGCTTTGATAATTTCGTTTAACACACACACACACACACACACACACACACACACACACACACACACACACACACACACACACACACACACACACACGCACACACAATCGTATATGTGTACTTAATATAAATTAACATGAATTTTACCTGTTTTGATGCGCACAACGTTGATGCGTTGACTGATTTGGATATTTGCTCTATTTAAACCGAAAATCGTATAATAATGCTATTTTATTTAAATAGCAAATTATAATTGTAATACAAGATACGTCTCTGATTATACTAAACCAGAAGAGTGTACGATTAGGTGGAAAACAGTGATTTAAAAGAAATAATCATTACATTCAAAACATTGCACATTTTCAAAATAATAAAACATAACATCACAACATTGTGTATTGAAAATTGCTGGCAGAGATTTTATTGTTGGTGGTGGTTGTTTTTAAATTTACAGTATGAAAATGAAAAATTTTAGCGGGTTTTATTATTGCTGTCTTAAAGATATATAGTGTTTCTGAGCTTGATAAATATAAACATTATATATTTGTTAACATTCTTCTGAAAAATATTCTTTAAGTACATTTAAAAATAAAGATTTAATCCATATATTTTCGATTGTCGTAATGCTAATTTTTTTCAGGCTCTCATGAAATGCACACTTTCTTTCCTCAAAATGTCTTCAGTATTTCACCTATTATGTATATACATACCCCAAGCATTTCCTAAGTAAGACCATATTTTCAAGCTCTCATGAAATACACACTTTCTTTCCTCAAAATGTCTTCAGTAATTCACCTATTATGTATATACATACCCCAAGCATTTCCTAAGACCATATTTTCATAGAAGGATACAGCGTCTTTATTGGTGAATATGACACACCATTAGATGACTAGATTATAGATGTGAGTGAGCACGTCACACTTTGACCTCTACTGTAGCTTGTCATTTTGATATATCGTCATGCTTGGTGAATTTGGTAAAACAGATCTAGAAGACTAGATTGTGCAGATTTTGAGGTCGCCCCCTTTACCCCTTTTCGTAATGAATTTCGACAAGTATGTCGTCATGTCTTCCCGCAGCCGACAGTCGGGCTCGTTCCGTGTACTGTAGATGCTTCACATTGTGTTGAAAGCTTATATAAGAAACAGGAGGAATGCATTTTAGTAATTAAACAGACTTTAAGTACGTGACATATCATAATAGATTTTCCTCACATGATTTTTAAATATTGTTCATCTGTCAAGCCGGTAAAATGTGCATGTGCAGATGCCACGATGAAATATTGTTCCTGTAAATCTGATTGCATGTATTATTCCCCACCCTACCACTACGCGCGCGCTCGCATGCACACACACACACACACACACACACACACACACACACACACACACACACACACACACACACACACACACACACACACACACACACACACACTTCGAAATATTTGATCAATCGATCGATATAGTGCAGACTACAATTATTTTACTGCGAGCACTAATCTAGTAAAAGAAATACTTGTGCCCCGAAATCACACTGTAAGCATATTGTAGTACTACTACTCCTGTAACATAGCCTTGGTTAGTATAAAGTTAACGTTGATCAAGTTTCAGATACGATGAACCGCATTCAACGTGATTATGCTTTTATGCTGAGCCTGTTTCTGAAGTCTTCACACACTTTGCTTGCTGTTATTGCTGTACTATGTCTCTGTTTAATATCATACTTTCACGCATCATACATATTGCTAGATTTCATTCTAGAACATATTCATAGAATAAAAAGTTATTTATGTGCGGTATATTACTTATTTGTATAATACATATTGGCCGTATTCATTTCAGAATATATTTATATATATATTTATTTATGTATGAGATGTTACTTTTATATCATGTATTGATACTCTTCGTTTCAGAATACATTTATATACTCCTTTTTATTTTGGTTATACTCATTACCAATATTTAATTTCAGAACATTTTTATAGAATCCTACTTTATTTATCTGTAATATCTTACTGTCATATCTATTGCCAATATTCATCGCAGAACAAATTCATAAAATGCCTCTACCACAATCACAGTAACATTTTACTTTAAATTTGACGAAAACACTTTGCACATTGGTTTGATTGCACTTTTGACGTGAAAGTTTGTTACTTGTCCGGCACGTTACACAGAAGTGACATCTGTGAGGCATGCGGTGGCATTAATAAGTTGGAGGCAAGTGATCTGGCGGAGGAAGAGCACTAACGCACATTAAAGTCCAGCTTCGGGTGAAAAACGTTTGAGAGGCTCTTTGACCATTTTGTCAGTTGGAATCAGGCGTAGAGTCTAGTCCTTCATATCGGGTAATATGTGCTACAGGCTAGGCGAACTAAGATTCCTTGAATGTTGGAAGGGATAGGTTTCGCTCGGTACTTGTATGTGTGGGGAGGAAGTGTACAATAACATTCCACCCTAGTAATCTTTTACTACCCAATGGCACTGTATTTCTCCTCTCTAGAATGGAATCCTTCTTAAACTTTTGGGCCCATCTGCGAAGTCTGCAAACGCCTGGGGTATATATACAACATTGTTCTGGCTAATGTGCCTCTGGAATATGTCTAAGCATGCGAGACTTCGTCTGTCTACATTGGTCCCTAGAAGGAAATAAGAACCTGCTGCTTTACATGTAACAGAAAGGAAAAGATGCCACTACCACAACATATAAACAAACGATCAGTGATTGTTTAACTTACGAGACTTTGTATGTGTTTAATTGTCACTGAGAAATAAATATTAATGCACTTTTAATCAAACATCCAATCAATAGTGGTTATGTGACCATTGAATCTTAATTGATTTCAGAGAATTTTATTGCAATACGGAAGTAAAAAATAGAGAAAATTTATTTACTGCTTATTATTTAATAAAGAGTGCGAATACTTCTTATTATTTTAAGGAAATGGTTATAAAGAAACAGCATGCATCTTGTGCATGATCACAGTGTGGGATGATTTGGACAGTTATAGATATGAACAGAAGCATGACGAATTGGTTAACGAATGTACACATGGTAGAACAGGAGAGAAAGAAGCCGGCACTATAGTGCACGTTTATAACTGTTAGAACGTACTGATGTGTTTTCTACAACAGCTGATGGTATCCACATGAACACGTCCCCTTGGGCCATTGCCGATTAGGAACACACTCATAATTTCATTTGTTGGTATTTAATCCCATGTGGCCAAGAACAAACACTCGTCCAAGTCTTTGAATCTGAGTTACCCCATTTCATATTTCTTCCAGCCAAAGTTCATTGCTGCAAGCCATAACCGAAAGAGGTCTATGCTCTCTGCTGCCATTAGATTCTGAGATATTAAGAAAAGGTCTTACTGCTTTTAACGGATTACTCGAATTAGTCTTTATTCTTGATTGCTATATATTCGGTTGAAATGAAGACGGATATCAAACTTAATAACTTTTTAATTTGCCATGAATCATAATCTTTCTTTTGCAATCTTATGATTGTCACTTCTGACAAATACCAAAAAAATTTAACCTGGTGGTTAGCTTATGATACAATCCAAAAATTGAATAATAATTCAGTCCTCGGTTTTGTTTGTTGAGTGGTTAGCCTTTATTACGTTCGAATATTAGATGGAGTGAATAATAATAATACATGCTTTAATGTTATTTAATATCATTGAGTGGTTAGCCTTTATTACGTTCAGATATTAGATGGTGTGAATACTAATGCAAGCCACAATGTCGTTCAGTGTATGTATCATGTTCAAATATTCTAGGGAGCGAGTAGTATTTTAAGTCACAGTTATGATTACTCTTAGATGATTAGCTTATTAAATATCACACATTTTAAGAAAGTAAATTGTAATTTAATGATTATTTAGGTGATTAACTTATTATATATTACACATTTTAAGAAAGTAAATTGTTATTAAAATGAACTATTTAGGTGTGTGGCAGAGTAAATTTGTCTATCTCTATATCTAGACTTGATTGTTATATAAATTGTTAAATGTAAAAGTGACCCGACCTTAGGCACTTCTTATACTTCTTTTTAAGCGTAGAGTTGGAAGTAAACAACTGAGGTGGAGGATAGGCTAGAAATTGCTGATGCAATCCAAACCAGTTCCAAATGGATGAGTAATTTTACTGACTAATAGTCTCAATTTGCTTATAACAAATTCATCCAATGGGGATGGACCAGAAGTACTCTATTCTAATCAATTTGAGTTTGAACATAACTCAAGTCTGGTCATGCTACAGTGACTACTGTACTCCACTTGATTACGTTGGTGTGTGAATCCCACGTTGTTGTCAACTTACCAGTAAAATGTGTTGCTGTAAGTTGATTCCAGTGAATTCCATTTGAGAGCCAATGCGGCAGATATTTGTGACCTGAGTTTGTTCTTGAGAATTCACAAAGATCATTGTGAACATTCCTCATGAAAACCAGAACATTCCTCCTGATGTGCACATGTGAAATTCAGGACGATTCTCTTTGGTGTGCTTGGTGAGCTCATCGAAGATTCTCGAACGGTTGTGTAACGTATGTAGAAGGGACGCATGGAGCAGTGGCCTAAATAACAGAGTGATTTGTTGCAAATCACATGATTGCGAACGCTTGCCGGTGGCCGCCGCCATCTTTCTAACAAGTTATGTGCACTGACTTTAATTATTTCTCTGACACTCGACTCTCATTTCCGTGATGATATCCATGAACTCGATTATGGTTTTATGTTAATTCACTGCTAATGTCTAAGCTGGAATAAATTGAATGATTGTTCAGCCTTGAGTAGTGATGTAAATGTCAGTGCTCTTTGGTTATATTCATATGTTATATATTTGATTGTTATAATAAATTTATTGACCTTCTTACACATATTGATAACCTTGTGTTGGAAAGACAGTGGGTGAATGGTGGCTCGCTAAATATAGATTAAAAGACGGATTTGTTTTCTAATCTGTGCAAGAAGTTTTTCACCTGCGGAAATATTGTGTGACGGTAAGGGTTTGTCTTTAATGTTGTGGAAGAAAGAAAACGTTTACTGCGCCCGCATATCCGCAAAGTGGGAAATACGAGTGGTTTCTTCTGAAGAATTATTAATAACCTAAATTAAGATCCTCATCATTTGTAATTAGTTATGGATGATTAAATAATAATAATAATCATAACCAATAACTAGGTGTTCTACAAGGTGATTAACTTATTATATACCACACATTTTAAGAAAAATTGTAATTTAAATGAACTATTTAGTGATTAGCTTATTATATACCACACATTTTAAGAAAGTAAATTGTAATTTAAATGAACTATTTAGTGAATAGCTTATTATATACCACACACTTTAAGAAAGTAAATTGTAATTTAAATGGACTATTTTTTACTTTGAGTAGTAGCTTATAACGCTCCTCAGGTTATTTGTTATTTGGCTGTTGTTGGATAGATTAGTTTTACAACACGCAGTGAAAATACGAATGCTTATCCTAAACTCAAGCGGCATTTATCACTTCACCAGGGCGTTTCATTTCGACACAAACAATACGTACTATCGGCACCCATATTAATTTCCCAGAATCCTCCACCAGTCTTGGTGTCACTATGGAAAGTTCCTTCAGCAAGCCGTCAAGAACGCACGAATGCAGCGTAACTGGAGATAAGAAATAGCGGCTTCCTTTCTGACTGTCGTACTGCCATAACTCATGTGTTAAGCAGCTCGTTGGGGGCTTCTTCCATCCATTCTCGTGTTTGGCCTGCACTAAGTCATATTCAGACTAAATGCATTTGTCTTATATTTATTTTTCATAGTAGAAAGACAAGGTAAACAGTATCCCCATAACTGATTCCGCTCTGAAGTCTGCCAACTACGCATTGTTTATTTGCCATAAGACAAGCGATGAACTCGTTCAACACTTCTTGCTTCCAACAGTTTTACAGAGTACTCACAAAACAATAGTTGATTTTTTTTGCTTTCTTTCTTCATGTATTGTTTTTATCTTTTTCTTCTATTTCAGAAACATGCCACTCAATAAGGTTAATATTCAGGATTTACGCATGTCTTGTCTCTCTCTCTTCCCCCCCCCCCCCAATCAATCTCCCCGACCATTGCAGAATCGTGGTCATTTCATGAGAGTACTGCAGTTTAATTCAAGGTGCGCAGGTCTACTGAAGAAAAATGTGAACATTAAATGAAGATAATACAGTTATAATTTCGATTCATCTGTACTCTGTGTGTGCCTTAGAAATTTCCTTTTATAATTTTAATATACCTGACAGAAAAATGACATAAAAGAAAAAAAAAACCAGTCGTTATTAGTAACATGTGCACATTCATCATTATTGACTGAATACAGTCATATTTTAGTGAGTGTGTGTGTGTGTATGCGTGCAAACACGTACAATTTTCAAGCAGTACCGTTACTTTTGACATTTGGTTTAGCATAACAGTCACTAATATGCTTATATTGTACAACTTTTGGGAATATTAAATTACTCCTGATCTTGATGATAAATCAAAATATAAAGTGTCCTGTTTACAGCGTAAATTTATTATTATACAGGACAGTACAATGTTCAAAATTTTAATTTGGTTTATAGCTTTATTGTTAGCTATACTGTAAACTTAGGCTATTGCGTCAAGATTTTGCATGAAAATACCAGGAATCAACATGAAAAGTGTTCTCATAATATGAATTCTCCCTTTATCTCTCCCTCATCATATTAGCCTCTTAAAATATATTTTTTTTAGATTTATATATTTCTCCTAAAGTGACGAATCGATAAGGAAATAATCCATAGTACATGCCGTTGCTACATTCATGCTCTAGGCCAGCCAATACAGAGTCTTTCTGTGTTTTGCCGGAAATGTCACGAAATACCACTAATAGCATTTGTAACTATTATCTGAATCTCATAAAGGCCAGAAATATGTCACTTAAGAAAACGTGTATCAATAAACAGAGGCCGAACTTATAGAATTTTAATACTTGGCCTATACATTTGGTATATTATTGATGTACTAAATTTCTTTGTCGAGTAAGGGTATTTCGGTGGACAGAAATTACACTAACCTCTGATCAGGTAATTGACGCAATTATATAATTGCCAGTTAGCTTGTAAAACAGTTCTGCTAGTATAGTATTTCTATCCCGAATTCACCCTTGACTTTGGCCTTACTGTATTGTGTTTGTTCATTCTTGCTTCCGTGGGATTCTGTTGCCCTTTCTGTTGTGCGTAATTATCTCATAGTTGTTATATAAGCATGTTGTCTTTTTTCTTTTCTGTTTTTTCAATAAGTCTCTTCGATTCCATTCTACTTTACTCGCAGTGAACAATGAAATAATCCATCCTAACCCTAAATAGGGCATCATAGTCCCATTTAGTGCTATGCAAAAACTCAAGTGGACACCTGTATCTCTAATCTGTTAAATAATATCACCCTAGGTCCCTGTATTACAGATGACTGCATTGGAACCAGCACAAAGGTCTCGAAATTATAGTCATTTTATCAAGGTCTTAACGAAGTCGATGAATCATAGCCATAAGTGCAAGTCTCAAAATCGAAGTCTCAGCAAGGTCTCTGCGTCACATACCCACCCAGTTCTCAGCACCATAATTCCAACAAGGTCCAACATTAGAGTCCTAATAGGTTCTCTGCATTAGACCCCAAAAAGCTCTACACATTAGATCCCAACAGTCAGCAAGTTCCAATAAGTCTCTATATCAAAGTCTCACATGGGTCTCTGCATTATAGTTCCAGTGTATCATAATCCCATTTAGGTCTCCGTATCCTAGCCCACATTAGTTTCTGCAACAAAGCCCCACATAGGTCCATGCCAGTGCTAGTGACTGACTAGACTTGGTACCGTACTTGAGTTATTTGTTTCACTATAAAAACAAAATTCAAACAGGAAAAAATTGTCAGAGAAATGTTCAACTTCTATTAAATCTCTTTTAGCATAGCAACTAATATGAAGTAGAGAAACATGCACAGTAAACTGGAGACACCGCGTGTTTAAGCAGCGTCTCTTTGGGATTATTGCCGCTTAGCACGTGGGGCGTCTCCAGTAAGGTGATCTAGAAAATTCTTGACTCGCTCAGAAAATTCACGCAAGTCCATGCCATTACATCTTGAACATGTTGAGAACTGCCAGAAGGGATAGATTTCGCTTCTAACATTTAGGTTAGATAACTTGATTTTCTCATCTCTTTACCTCCTAAAATTTAAATCCAGCAACCGATAATAAATCCATCTTGAGGCTTGTACGCAAGTAACAGCAACAGAAAAGATGTGGCAGTTATGTAATAAGTATGTCAGATGTTGTATTGTTTCTTTTTTCATTGTTTACTCTTCGGAATGCAGTCTTTTGTTTAATTCTCTTATAATTAGATCTAATTGCACTTATGAATAAAAGTGCATTTGAAGTCTGCTGTATTTCGGCATTATGCATGCTTCCCGGTGTTCCTTGTCCTTTTTGTATCGATATTTTTCTTCTCTTTCCTGTATTGATATATCTTTTCCTTCTTTTTCCTGTATTGATATATCTTTTCTTTCTCTTTCCTGTATCAGTATATATTTTTCTTCTCTTTCCTTTATCAGTACATCTTTTCATTCTCTTTCCTCTATCAATATATATATTCCTCCTCTTCCTTCTATCAGTATATCTTTTCATTCTCTTTCCTGTATCAGTATATCTTTTCCTTTTCTTTCCTGTATACTGACTGTATCAGTATATCTTTTCCTTTTCTTTCCTGTATACTGACTGTATCGATATATCTTTTCCTTCTCTTTCCTTTATCAAACCGCGGCCCACGGGCCGCATGCGTCCCGAGACAGGGCTCTGTGCGGCCCCCGAAGCACATTATTTCATTACTTGTGTTCTTTTTTTCTACTGAGCCATCCAATTACAATCTGACTTGCGGCCCTCCACGTACTATCAACTGAAAATTTGGCCCTCTGGCCTTTGATATATATATATATATCCTTCTCTTTCCTTTATCAGTAGTCCTTTTCCCCTAACTTTCCTTTATCAACATATCTTTTCCTTCCCTTTTCTTTATCAGCATGTCTGTTCCTTCTCTTTCCTTTATCAATATATCTTTTCCTTCTTTCTCTTGTATCGATATATATCTTTAGCAGTCTTTTCTTCACCAATAATTTAAAACTTATATATATTATATTGTTTGTAATGGTGTGGGATTTAAAAAACCCCAAAGTCAATCTCATGGCTACACTACTGCTCTTGCTTGTTATTTGACTCAGTAATACGCCCGCATGCAGTAGGAAGAGTGAATCGTTGGCTTTTGAGCTGTATAGTGTACCAAACCGTCTTTGAATGAATTAAATACTTTTCACTAAATGTTTCGGAAGTTTGTGGGAATGCAGTGCGACGAATAGCAATTAGTTCAAAAACATATATGAATCTAAAACTTATTAGTATAAAAGTTTTTGTCGATGAAGTTGAAAGTTTTCTAGTTATGATTTTGTAGAAACCAGTTTGTGTACCTACTTAATAAAGTGCTCTCTCTCTCCCATCTCCCTGTGTAAAATGTATCATGCAAATTTTAAGGTTTGACATTTATAGTAGTACACTATATAAACTCGACTTGTTTTTTCGTCGCGGAACAGTTTGTTTTGCGTACATTGTCGTGTACATGTCGACTGCTTGAGGTATCTCAGTACACAGCGTGCCAGGCATAATATTGTTCATTCGAGTGAGAAACTAAATGACTTGACACGTTATGGGAGAAATGCTGCTATCGATGTTAGGAGTCCAGTCTGCTGTTCCTTGTTTGTAAAATTAATGCGTTGCCTAACAAAAGTTGATGCTTCTTTTACGTTCCTCATTTGTCATGCTGAAATGTTCGCTTCCACCGGACTTTTAAAAAAAAAACTCTTGTCCATGGATGAAAGACAGATAATATACCACAGAGAAAATATTTTGATGTTGATGATAATATTACAATGGCAGTATGCTTTACTAGACTAAGTATTCCCACTGCTGTACACTGGCCTGTTGGTCAGGAAACGTAAAACCATCAACAGAATATGTTGCTGGTATTGATGGTAGTACTTTGCTGAACTAGACTACGCATAAATATATTGTTTAAATCACTTGGTTTATACTGGATCCCTCATTTAATCGTTTTAAGATAACAATTTTCGAAAATTACAGTTTCTTCTTTATTAGTCTGAAAATGGATGTGGCATGCAGAATATATCGGTTTGTTCAAAAGAACATTCACTGTGTACTGGATTGCTGTTGTCCCCAAGAACACTCAATGTAGTGGATTGCTGTTGTCACCGAGAACAATTTATACACACTGTACTGGATTGCTGTTGTCTCCAAGAACACTCAATGTATACCCACTGTAATTGATTCCTATTGTTTTTAAGAATATTCACTGTATGCTGGATTTCTTTTCTAGCTGCATTAAGCATGGGGCTCTCCATAAAGTATACCAAGCTAAAATGATGTTTTTGGCCTGTGTGTCATTTACATAATCCTTTTAATTTAAAAATTTTTAATTTTAATGTATATCATTGTTGCTAAAGTCAAACTTCTGATACAGTCTTCATAATAATTTGGAGATTTTAGATATAAATAATATTTCTACTGCTTGCTTAATCGCTTTTAAAGTTACCTCACTAGAACACAAGATAATTGGATTCGTCTCCAGTTTATAGATACGTGTGCCGCATCAGACCTTCATTTTATGCCAATCTTATTAAATATATTTATTACTGAAAACAAAATGTTGTCACCTCTTTTATGTTAAATTCAACTGTTGTTTTCATTTGTTGGAGTGTGTACGCACCCGGAAGGAGATTACAAGTATGTGAGTATACGTTTAGAGGGTACAGGATATTGTGAAACATGTATACGTTAGTGGCAAGATGGGGTCCAGAAGGAGGAAGCAA
Source organism: Sinotaia quadrata (assembly GCA_028829895.1). NCBI lineage: Eukaryota > Metazoa > Mollusca > Gastropoda > Architaenioglossa > Viviparidae > Sinotaia > Sinotaia quadrata. The sequence goes on along the minus strand of CM054177.1, from coordinate 58,238,583 downwards.
AAATATTCCCCCCTAAACGTGACATATTTTATGGATAGACCCAAAATCTGATGTTTATTAGTTTCATATACTTAAAGATACTCATTGTGGTTTGGTTTATCATTTTAATATCACCGAGAATGCTTTTGAGTATAATTTGATGTTTGTCATTGTAGCCTTGCTATAATAACTCATTCATTGTAGCCTTGTTATAATAACTCTTTCATTGTAGCCTTGCTATAATAACTCATTCATTGTAGCCTTGCTATAATAACTTTCATTGTAACCTTGCTATAATAACTCATTCATTGTAGCCTTGCTATAATAACTCATTCATTGTAGCCTTGCTATAATAACTCATTCATTGTAGCCTTGCTATAATAACTCATTCATTGTAGCCTTGCTATAATAACTCACTCATTGTAGTCTTGCTATAATAACTCATTCATTGTAGCCTTGTTATAATAACTCATTCATTGTAGCCTTGTTATAATAACTGATTCATTATAGCCTTGAATTAATAACACTACAGATAGAGCACTTAACGTGAAGGCAAGCACAAGTCTTGCATGTAGTAGTCATAGGTCTTGCTGTAAGCACTCCTATGTCGGTAGATACCCTCCATAAAGATTTTGCTGTTGTCATTTTATCTTCATGTGCTAAAGTTTATCTTTCTGGTTTGTCATGTTCATTCAAAGTATCATACATTTATATATATATATTCGTTTTCCTTAGAGTCTTGCTAAGGATAATAAAATAAAATACTATTTAAATAATGTTTGTATTTTGCCAGAAACTATAACAGATATAATAAATAAAAGCAGTCTAGTATATTTATTGTACAAAAAGTGCAATACATATAATCTATAATAAATACAAGCGTTATGGAACGATAGGCAATCTTTTTAATCTCTCCATTCATAATATAGTTTGCGATGATAGTATTTCCCCCCCCCCCCCTTCAGTTCAGTCACACTTTATAATTTTAACATATAATGTGAAAGTAATTGTAGTGCTTAAGAACAGAGAGAGTACAAAATAAAATGGGAAAAGAAAGAAGACTGTTTCATAGAGAACACTGAGTACTTTGTTTTGTGGCAACATCAATTATTTCTAAATCGGGTTGCATTTCAAGGAATGATGAACCTTTCTGAGGTTTTCTTTCACTTCTTTAGATAATTTTTATTATACTTAAGTGTTGACCTTTGAATTTTAACCTTACTAAGAGTTAATATTGCTAGTGTTGTCGTAGATGCATCGAAGTAAATTTAAAAAGCAATTAATTTTACAACAGTCACGAACTCTCTTGTGGTCAAGGTGAAATCTAAGGAACAGTGGCAGTAACTAACATGATACACATGCACACGACTGACAGTAAGCACTGTTATACAGATTTGTGACAAGGGACTTTCCATCATGCGAGACATTCATATACATCGTATCTACAAGTTTGATTCTGATGAAAAAAAATACAATCAGCAAACAAGCTAAGCATTTATCAAGGCTTGGATGGGAAAAAGGCAGTTTTGTATAATCTTTTCAATTTTCATTTATTTGATTGGTAAGATATTTAATGGACAATTTAAATCAGTATTACATTACATATTAAACGGGTCATACGGACATTAAAAAGAAAACATAATTTATTGTTCCTTTTGATGTGGGTTAATAAGTTTCATCGGCATAACTGTTTTTTTTTTCTCTCTTCAGCTTTCGTGTGTGTAATTATATAACTTGGTGCTTTTTAAATTAAGAGTTAGTCCATATATTAGTTTTGAATACTATCAAACTAAATTTTATTCGTAATCATTTTAGTATATAATAATTGACGTCACTTATCGGCATTCTTATTATAGCACCGAACTTGTTACTTTGAAACAGAGCTCCTTTGTATTTCTTTAGGGAATATCTAACTGTCATAAAGGAACACCGTTGTAATTTTATAGTCCTAAACAGACATCATTGTAATGTTTCAGGGAGTACTTGCTAGTCCTAAACAGATACATTTATAATTATTTTCGGAGGTACTTACTAGTCCTAGTTCTTTAAGGGGTTCTTACTAGTCCTAATGTAATTCTTTAAGGTGTACTTACTAGTCGTAAACAATGACATTTGTAATGTTTTAGCGGGTACATACTAGTCCTGATTAATTCTTTAAAGGGTTCTTACTAGTCGTAAACAAATACATTTGTAATGGGATATTGACTAGCCCTAAACAGACATCTTTGTAATGGCTTAGGGCAGAGCTTCTCAAACTATCTGATGTAGCGGACCGGCAATTATTTTCACAGTGTGCCAGGAACCGGTATTACCAACCTAAGGATGTTAAATAACTGAATTGAAAAATTACAGTTTATTTAATTGAAAATATTAAAACAAGATATTATATTCAGTAACAAAAAAAAAAAAGAAGCAAAATAATATTACTAATAAGTAAGATGACAAAAATATCAGTCAAATTAGACAGCCTGGCTATCCAGTCAACAGTTCGAAATAGTTCTGGTCAGTTTGGTTGTTGTCTTGAACAAACAGAGAGTGCTTATTTTGGAACCCAAATACTCTCGTTTAGATCTTGTTCCCTGACACAGAACCTACATTAGCATGCAATAGGAGTTGTTTAAGGTCAGTCTCCGTATAATTACATAATACAGCAAATCGTCTTGAATTTTAAGGTATTCCCTTTACAACCTCGCCTTTTTTTCTTTTTTTTTGTAGTAAGATTTTATCGGTAAATGAAACAGCGTATTTACTTACATTCGAGCGCTAGAGCCTCAAGATTGGGTAAGAACTCTGGAATGCCACCTTAACTTTTCCGCAACGCCATCTGTACATGTGCCTACATAAAACTTAAAATCCATCCTACAGTGACCACAGTATAGTCGCTCACAGTCTTGAACACGTCAAAACTAGTTGAATTTGTTAGTAGTGAAGCTGAAAACAAATATTCTTCCTTCAAATCGCCATCATGTTTAGAACGCATACACACCATTAGAATTGCCATGTTAGCAACTTCTGTACGTCCACCAAGCTGCAAAAGAAAAAAGTACTTGGCTAATCTAATCTGTTCTATGAACTGATCTTTCATACTGTAAGCCAGCTCGTGAATTGTCGAGCTATACTATCATTTGAGAGTGACACCTGGTCACTTTCTTTGCTGCCAGCTCGTTCAACATTTGCAGACATCCTTCATACAGCCCATCACTAGCGTCTCATCGATTGTGTACTGTTTTGTTGTTGTTGTTGTTTTGCCTTAGCAATTCGAAGGGTTACATTCTGAGAAGTTCCCAAAGCATGAGTGTCAAAGATCTGTTTCTGACGGCCTTTTAAATCAGCATCCTTCCTTTCCAAGAGCTCTTTCGGTTTTGAACTCAAGTCTTAAAAATGTTTAGTATCGAAATGCCCTCAAGGTTTAAAGGCTTCATTGCATCGTTAGATAAACACCATCACAAATAACGCACCGAGACGTTGGTACTGCATAATCATCCTTAGCCAAAAAACCAACCGAATTTACTCTTCGAAGACTCATATTTCCGAGTGATGTTAGTACAAATTATTTTTGTTGTTGATGTTTCATTTTTATGTAAATCGTTTTCATCTGATGCTTCACTGCTTTACTGTTCGGCATGTCTCTTCTTCAAAAGGTTACCCATTGGGCCTAGCTTTGTCTTCAAATCAGGATAATAATAATAAATATTAATTCTATTACCAGGCATAGGTCTGAATATTATATTTGTGTCTGACTCCACAAACCAGGACACGTGGAATTTACAGTACTGAGTTGTACATATTAGAATTGTCAAAACACTATCTTAGTCTATGTACTGTGATTGAAATGTTTTCATGTGTGTGTGTGTGTGTGTGTGTGTGTGTGTGTGTGTGTGTGCGTGCGTGCGTGTGTGTGTGTGCGTGCGTGCGTGTGTGTGTGTGCACTACTACCTTAGCGATTAATCAATTTTAGTTATTTGTCAATCCGATCACGGAAAGGCGTATAGAAATAGTCAGCGAAGCTTCGCTAAGCCTGTCCTTTTCTGATAGTCTGTAGTTGATTTTATAGTCCTTCTTAGTTTAGTTTATAGCTCACTTTGTAATCTAGTTCAATTAATGTAGTTTATAGTTGTCCATATTCTAGTTGATTTGGCCTACTTTATAGTCTAGTTCTTTAGTGTAGTTTATGGGTGAGTTTATTGTAGTTGATTTGGCCTACTTTATAGTCTAGTTCTTTAGTGTAGTTTATGGGTGAGTTTATATTGTAGTTGATTTGGCCTACTTTATAGTCTAGTTCTTTAGTGTAGTTTATGGGTGAGTTTATATTGTAGCTCACTTAGCCTTGCTTACAGTTTGCTTCAGTTAGTAAACTTTATAGTCAAATTTAGAATTTATAGTCTAATTCACATAGAACACTTTATATTTGAGTGTATGTTCTAATTCTGTTAATCTAGTTTATAACTTAGTTTATTATATAATTCGTTATATTTTATAGTTGAGTTTATATTCTAGTTCACTTAACCTAGTTTATAGATGAGCTGTAGTGTAGTTTAATTAACATTTATAAAGCTGATTGTGTAGTATAGTTCATTAAATGTAATTTATAGGAGAGTTTATAGTTTGGTTTATAGCTGAGTTTATAGTATAGTTCAGTCAGTGTAATTTATAGCTGAGTTTTATTCTAGTTCTCTTAGCCTAGTTTATAGTTGAGCTTATAGTCTGGCTCAATTAACCTTTGTAATTTTGATTTTTTATTCTAGTTCACATATACTAGTTTATAGTTGAGATTATTGTGTCTAGTTCGGTTAGTCTAGCTAAGTTTATAGTTGCGATTCTGGTCTAGATTAGATAGCTTAGTTTATCGTTGAGTTTATAGTTTTTTCAAATAGTATAGTTTATACTTTTTATAGTCATTCAATAATATAGTTACAGCAAAATGTAGAAAGTCTAGGTATTGACTGGTTCTAACACAAATAAGGTAGTAATTGTATTAACATAAAATAGGCTCACAGTACTGCGGCATCAGTAGTTGTGTTGGATGAATGGATGGATGGTAATGGACTATATAATAATGATCATTGAATACTTAAACTAGCCCTTTAAGTTCGTATACTAATTAATAATGATCATTAAATACTTAATATTATTTTTTGTACAGTAATGATAATTGAATACTCAAGCTAGTCTTTTAAATATATGTACTAATTAATACTTTCCATTGATTACTTAAGCGATAATTTTAAGGACATTTTCAGATTAATACTGAATTGAATACTTCATCAAGAGCTTAAGGTTTTGCTGTATAATATTTACTACGGAATTTAAACTAATGTTTCAATGACATTGAATCAATTGTGTAGAATATGAATAATACTGTGAAGTTTACTCATGTCTATCAATGATTACATAATGCTTTAATATCTTCTGAAATACCGACGTTTAAATACAATTAAACAGGTTCATATCGACCATTGAACACATATTGTAAATATGCACACACAAATATTTTTAAAAGGCTAACATTTCTAAAACAGTAAAAGCAAATAAAAGTTTATTTTCTTTATAGCGTTTAAAGTTTTAGGGAGCATTCCTTGACTGTATATAATAAGAGAATCAACCATTCATCTATTCCTGTTCTCGCCTTCCCCCAATAAGCCATTCATTTTCATGTACGTTTGCTCTTGACGTCCCAAGAAGCGCCTTGCACTTGACAATGTAGCTTATGAACAGGACGCAGAGTGGCGCGCCTCACTGGCCGTAATACAATCGTCTTGCAAGAGCCTACCATGCATGCCTCTCAGGCATTGTGACACTTTGGGCCGGCACAGAACAGATTATAAAGAACTTGGTATTATTTGTGCCGACAGCTTGCCTTGAGATTTGAGTCTGGTAGGGTTGACGGTACTTGCAGTCGGAGAGTATCAAGCCACGCTGTGCATTGTATATCTTGAATGTTGAGAATGATGTCTTGCCACAGCTGCGATAAAGCCACGTGTCACTTGCCTACACTGATACTCGCGTTTTCTTTCAGCGACCTCACAGTCCATTGGCAAACGGGTCTGGCTGGACGCTGTAAATTGTGTAAAACCAAAGGGAAATAACACATTAAGAGGCGTTGGTAGAGAAAAATCAGATGAAACCGAGAAAAGAACTGATCAAACTAATTCACTAATAGTATAAAAGACACGTCAAACACTTATATAGCGTAATTTTATATTTTGTCAATTGTATAGACTCGTGTGTTCTCAGCATTAAAACCATTCATATTATATCCACTCATGTGTAAAACGTTTTATTACAGATAATTGCAGACCCATAACCCCCCTCCCCCCCCAAACACGTGTGCATTATTATTCCCACATTCCACCCAGAAAGAAACATGAGAGAGAGGGAGATCACATCCATTGCACTTTTTTTCATTTCTTCCTTCTAACCTCTTTCGTGTTAAAAAAAAAAGTTTCGCGCCACAGCAGGCAGCGGACAATATTGAGCGGGCGTTAAGGGGGCTGGTGTAGGGATTCTGGAAATAATGAAGTCAAAACAAGACTAGCTTTAAACGCCAGTTTCGGCTGTGGTCTTGTAACGTAAAACAGGAGGAATTTGAATTCGAGTTGAAACTAAGATGGGAAAAATCGTTCATTGAGGTTTTAAAATGCGCCAGTAAGAAAACGGCTGCCAAGTATTGGTATCTCCAAAATGAATGATAGATGGAGACAGATTTTGTCCTTTACTTCTCAGTTTTATTTATTTTGTCATAAAACTCTTTCTGGGCTCGGGCTAGAGTGAAAGAATAGACTTCAGATGTTCCAGTGAACTGGTGGAAATTACTCTTGGGTGTTGTTGTGCGAAGGTGGAGTTCGTGTGTGTGTGTGTGTGTGTGTGCGCGCGCGCGCGCGCATCCCATAGGACGTCGGCAAAGCTACAAAATCAGTATTTTGCTGTCGACTGATAAAGGTAGATTTACTTGTACAGAAAGTTTGTACTGATTAGTCCTGGTACTTATTCTCTTGAAGTCTGAAAAATGCTATTATATACCTGAATAGTTCTTTTAACTGTCGATTGATCGTAGTATAATTGTATATGCAAAATATTTCATGTCTGATGAAGGAAGGTGTATAAGTACATGAATAAATAGTTTTAATGACGATTGATAGTAGCGGATATATATATATGTAGAGTATGATGACATAATAATATACTTAATATACTAATATACTTAAAGATAGACATTTCTATATAAATATTTCATAGATTTTTTTAAATAGAAACAACATCCGGCAACTATGCGAGGTGTACTTAACCCCCCAGACAGCATGACATGAGTGCCTGGGTAAATAGTGTCTAAATAATTTGATTATTACAAACCCACTGCACAAAAACTAATATAAATCATTGTTAGACAAAGAAATGGAATCCAGTTAAACTAAGATGTTAGGCGGTTGACTATCCCCTACTCTGACTTAAGAAAAGTGAGCTGTCTCACCTTTCAACAAATAAACAAACTACTAACCAGTGAACAAAAAGGTACTAGACCAGGGTAGCAGAGAAACAAAGGACCAGTTGGCAATTGATAGTTATTGATAGCAAGAAACGAAGAACAAATCTTACAACAGCATTGATTGACTACCACGGCTTCACATTCATAGACACTTGAAACAATAAAAATATACAAGATAGCACCACCAGTACAACACCTAATCCAGCTAATATTAATATTGTTGACATTAGTACATTGGAAAGTAAGACTGACTTTACTTTTGTTGACATTAGCGAGTATTGTGTACATTGGAAAGTAAGACAGGCTGTACATTGTTGACATTAACGAGTATTATGTACATTGGAAAGTAAGACAGGCTGTACATTGTTGACATTAACGAGTATTATGTACATTGGAAAGTAAGACAGGCTGTACATTGTTGACATTAACGAGTATTATGTACATTGGAAAGTAAGACTAAGACTTAGTGATGATAAGTATTCCAAGCATGGTCCAGGCAGACATTATGAGAACGTAATTGCACTATACAATTTCCTTGTCATACAGTTTGACTAATTTATTAAAAAAAATCAAAAAACAACGCAGACTTGAGAGTTCTCTCTCTCTCACACACACACACCATGGATCATGATCGAGATGCCTCCAGTATGTCTGTATGCACACTATTCCACCACGATTCAGTTTTCTGTTCGGGGTATGCACTAGGATTCGGTGCTCTGTTCGGGGTGTGCACTAGGATTCGGTGCTCTGTTCGGGGTGTGCACATACTCAGTACTCTTTCACATTTCTCTTTTATATGTTTTAAACAACAGCAAAAATCATAGCGTCTCGTCTTGTGAAGAAAATAAATCTTTCTACTATTTTACTTCTAAAAGTAACTTGAATTAATTTTCATTTCTGGTGATTGATTTTCGCAGGTGTTATAATTTATAACTGTAGCTATATATTTTACTCTATCTAGGCTACAACAGAAATCGATTGTTTGCACGCGTGATTTGTCTCCATGTATCTAAGAGAAGTCAAGTGACCATTGACTATGTACAGGGAACTAACTAGCTTTATAACATAGTAAAAACTGGAGTAGCAAGCTTTGAACTAAATGTAATAGCAGGAATATGCAAGAGTAGAGCGTTCTAGCCTCTCGCTCACAAGACCTACCCTCCAATCTGTTTCAGAGCGAAAAAAATATAACTTAGAGTAGTGGGCTTAGTGTTTGTGAGTCGATAAGTGAATCCTTTGTCCTGCATACTGGCTTGGTTAAAAATCTTAAGATCCTAATAATGAAGAGCAGGTCGAAGGGCTATGCTTGGTTAAGGTTCTAATAATGAAGAGCAGGTCGAAGGGCGAGTCGATTACAGTGACCACTATGTCGCAAGCTGTAATGGTTAAGGTCCTAATAATGAAGATCAGGTCGAAGGGCTATGCTTGGTTAATTAAGGTTCTAATAATGAAGAGCAGGTCGAAGGGCTATGCTTGGTTAAGATTCTAATAATGAAGAGCAGGTCGAAGGGCGAGTCGATTACTGTGACCACTATGTCGCAAGCTGTAATGGTTAAGGTCCTAATAATGAAGATCAGGTCGAAGGGCTATGCTTGGTTAAGGTTCTAATAATGAAGAGCAGGTCGAAGGGCGAGTCGATTACTGTGATCCCTATGTCGCAAGCTGGCATGGTTAAGGTCATAATCCTGGAAGATTAGCTAGTTGGGCATGGAAAGATCCTAAAAGGAAAGAATAGGCTTGCGCTATTGCTTGAGTAAAGTGGGTGGAATATACTGTCAAGTATGTCGCATGCATGCACATACAAAAGAAATAAGCTGCTTATTACATTTACTCTTATTAAAAATGAAAAGCCAGTAAATTTACAAATACTTTCCTTACCTAGTGCAAACTAATTCTCAAGAACTTACATTCAGAATGCATTTTATTATATTAATCGTTTCCTGAACGAAGTCCAGCGTGCTAGGATGTTGGAAGTAAGAGGATAGGAATGTTAGAAAGATTGTTGAAAGAAAGAGTGACGTTTGAAAGATTGTTGGAAGAAAGAGGAGTGAGTTTGAAAGTTTGTTGGAAGAAAGAGGAGTGAAGTAAGAAAGATTGTTGGAAGAAAAAGAAATGACGTTTGAAAGTTTGTTTGAAGAAAGAGGATTGCCGTTTGAAAGATTGTTGGAAGAAAAAGAAATGACGTTTGAAAGATTGTTGGAAGAAAGAGAGAAGTGAAGTTTGAAAGATTGTTGGAAGAAAGAGAGAAATGACGTTTGAAAGATTGTTGGATGAAAGAGAGAAATGACATTTGAAAGAATGTTGGAAGAAAGGGAGGAGTGAAATAAGAAAGATTGTTGGAAGAAAGAGGAGTGACGTTAGAAAATGAATAAAATGGTTGTCTGCCTTTGATAGAATGCAGTATATTGGAATACTGCATGACATGAAAGCGTGAATGCAGAAGTTGTCTTGCAAAGAGTATTTATATAATTCTATAATTTTGTTTAGGCCAGTGCTTCTCAAAGTTGTGGCCCGCGGAACGGTACCGGTCCGCAGCAGCCCTCCAGGAACAAAAAGAAATTTGATATGCCATAGCACTATATTTGCACTTGTAAGCACAAACAACTGGAAACTTAGGCAACAATTGGTAAACGGTTCAATGCGCGTTCTTGGCCCACAGTGATAGGTATTTGCGAACAAGCTTCTAGTTTTGCAATATGGCGTTTTAACTATAGAATTTTTTAATCTTAGTTTAGAATTACAAATTTAAATTTCAGACACTTCTGAAATCTGATGATTTTTAGTAAATTAATTTAGAGTTATGAAAATTATATCACTAGTGAATTTCAAATAAATATACTATTAGTAATGTTTCCATGGACCGAAATCAAACCCCATTGTAGACCGCCCTTTATCAGATCTCAGAAAGTCACTGTTAATGAAAATAATTAATTGATTATAGTAAAAAAATAATAATAGACATTAGTGTAATTGAATTTTGTGCAAAAATATGATTTCTTCGAAGTATAATACCCAGGATCAGTTGATACTTGTTACCCAAGTATGAAATGAGGATAAAATGCGTTTGACATGATGTAAGAAACTTAATGTCAAAAGGCAATAAACAAGTTTTCCCCCAAAAGTTTCTATTGTTTTCACTTTAAAACTAGTACATGTATCTGTGATTCGTCCTCACAAACCAGGACAAAGTTCTGAGCCTGATTAAGGCTAAAATGGAAAAACAGAATTTCTGAATTTAAAAAAAAAAACATTTTCTGGAATTAGACATAATCTTCTTTATACATTTTATTCGTAAAGGCATATTTGTACTCCATGTGTACAATCTTTAATTTATATATATTTGTATAAATTTATAGCTGTTTCTTTCACTTGACCTGTGCTTTCTTTTTACTTATAATGCAAATTTATTTGTTTATTCTTTCGTTTTCGTTTATTTGTTTCTTGATAAATTCTTCTCTCTTTCTCTGTCTCTGTGTCTCTTCTTACACACACAGCCACACGCGCACAGGCTATATTTACTGATAATTAGAGAGTTGAATGAGGAATTGGTAATGGAAACGGGAGAAAGAATAAGGAAAAAGTAAAACATATGGTGACTAATAGATCTTTAGTTTTAAAAGATTTAAATTTAGGCCAAAATTGTCTTAACGGCAACTTTGTTTTTACTCTATTCCAGATGCTTTTTGTTTTTCTTTCTTAACAAGTTTTCAAGTTTCATTCACTGGCCAAAGAAATATATTTTGGAATTAAATTTTCAGCAAGTGCATTCCGCCATTCTCCATTTGCCACATCGTCAATCTTAACTCGTCAAGAGAAATATTCAAGCAAATTGTTTCCCCTTGCCGCGTCTTCCCTTACCAGTTCTCTCTACTTTTTTTTATAACTAATTACCTTGTTAGGATGGTGCTAATCTGCATTTTATTGTCAACGAAATTAGTCATACAAAAAAAGCCACTCTTGCACACGCACGCACGCACACACACACACACACACACACACACACACACACAATTTCAACACCGCCACGTATATTTGCACCTTAGTTTAAAACCACGTGGGATGCAAGGGTTTGAATAATAATAATGCTTGGCACATTTTTCTCATACAAATATTTCGACAGGATCAATATACAATGAAATAGTTTGTTGATTAAAGGTATTTTGTTTACGCATGCGCTCTTAATTAGCGACAGTGGAACATTTTGTTATCTAAGATTGGCGCATGAAATCAGAATCCATGGGAACAGTGAAAAAGAAATCAGTCGATATAATGTCTGTATATTTGATTTATTTATTTATTGACTTCCGATACGTTTTTTCTATGACAACAGTTCGAGGTAATATCGTCTTGACTTTTCTGTTAACGTTTCTTTTTCCTGTGACAACACTTCGAGGTAATATCATCTTGACTTTTTTGTTTCGTTTTTTTATGTTACATTTTTTCCTGTGACAACAGTTCGAGGTAATATCGTCTTGACTTTTCTTGTTACGTTTTTTCTGTTACATTTTTCCCCGTGATAACAGTTCCAGGTAATATCGTCTTGACTTTTCTGTTACGTTTTTTCATTTACATTTTTCCCTGTGACAACAGTTCCAGGTAATATCGTCTTTACTTTTCTGTTACGTTTTTTCTGTTACATTCTTTTCCTGTGACAAACTTCGAGGTAATATCTTGACTTAACTCTGCGCTATGTAAATTAGAAGTTCGTATGAATGCTATACAAGAGGAAGATGAGACGATAGCCGAGTCGCTACAAGTCAGCATTCAGTCACCTTCTTCATCTTCAACAGTCTACAGATGAAGATTTTGAAAAAGAATATCTTAGACATATTATTATGTTAAACAGAAATAATAAAACCGAAGTATTTCTTACTTCTTTCTTAAGGACAAATATATAGTCGAATCTTTTTGCTGAACCAATTATTAATATTCAGTGTTAACAGTATCTTCACCGTTCCTCCTCCCCCCTCCCATCCCCCGTTGTTGGCATTTTTTTGCTAATGAGGTGTTATGACAGTTTGCGAGTTACTTGTGCATACAGTTTGAGGTTGGGTAAAACGACCATTGGTACAATCACAAAAAGAAAGAGAGGAATTTTTTCTAAAGCCATATTAATTTTCTCCGTAATTTCAGCTAGAATTTATCTTTTAAAGTAATGTTTTATAAGCTCACTCAGATCTGTAATTATAACAGAATGGATTTATAAATGTCCGTGGTGAAATGTGACGCTCTGAATGGAATGTGAAATGGTGACGCTAGAGGTGACAGTCTTACACCTCCACCTGTATTGTCCACCTTTCTCCATGTGTGTACTGGCGGCACTTGGATAGCTCTACATCGAGTTTTGAGCTTGCTTCATAGATGACAGATTACTTTATTTCGTTCATGCTGTTACCCTAACTGCTAGAACACTTGCTCGCACGTATGCGCGCGCACACACACACACACACACACACACACACACACACACACACGCACGCACGCACGCACGCACACACACACACACACACACACACACACACACACACACACTATTCCACATTTTGAATGGCACTGCTAGCATAATAAATAGACCAAACAAATGGACCTGTCCATTTCTTGGTCATAGCCAACATTTTTTAATCATTTGTTTGTTTAATTTTTAAAGGCACCCTTTGTTTAAATGTAACATTTTGCTAACATAAAGGTGTTATTATTATATACGTATATATTGTCTTGCTAGTTTAAAACTGAGAGATAAATATATCTTTTCTTTGACCTAGTATTATACAGTAGAGAAATACAAGGAGCCTGTTATTTTATTCAAAGAGTTTTGTTTCGTGTTACCATATTAAAAATGTTTCTAAAGAGGTTAAAAGATGAAAGTTCGAAATTGGGGGCCTAAATTTTACTGAAAGAACGCAATTTTGCCGGTTTGTAACTAATGCACAGTAGACAGTGTGACGCCAACGCCACCTAGTTAATGGTTATGATTATTATTCTTAATTAATCATCCATAACTAATTACAAGTGATGAGAATCTTAATTTATGTTAATAATTCTCCACAAGACATCAATCGTCTCTTTCACGTGGTTGATATGCGGGCGCTGTAAACGTTTTCTCTCTTCCACATCAAAGACAAACATTTACAGTCACACAATATTTCTGTAGGTGGAAAGAGAGCCCTCCCTAGCCACCAACTTTTTCCTCCAACATAAAGGTTATCAGTATCTGTGAGAAGGTCAATACATTTCTCAATAAATTTATTAAATCAACAATCAAATATACATGTAATAAATACAATGAAAAAGAGTTGACATCAGTATTTCCATGAAACCATGTTTGAATAATTTTATCATCTATATAGTCTTATATCCTAAAACATAACTCAACAATTTAGTGTCAAATCACAGGATAGAGAAGAGAAATGGAGTTGTTAGAGATAAGTGATAATATTTTGTACATGACCTGGCTTAAGCACTGTTTCGATAGTCTTTCATGCACTTTTAGTAACAGAGGCACAGATATATTGTTCACATTATTACTGTCAATTCCACACGGTCTCCTCTTTATGTTGTAGAACACTGATTTGCTGCTATTCTCTCAAGGCTAACCTGGGCACTCCTTTGCCATATTAGCTCTCTCAAGCAGAACAATATTTGTAGCAATTTCCAGTAACTTCCTTGTACCAGCAATTGCTCGATATAGTCAGCATACCTTCCCACCATGCATCAATGGAGTGCAGTGTATAGCTTACACACTGTGGTAGATACTTATCGCATCTACCACTGTTGTAGGAGTTTATCATCAGTAAACCAGGAGATTCAGATAAAACAAGGAAATGCTGCTCTGTCCCTGTAAAATATAATCAGGGAACAAGCAATAAGTTTCCAGTTTATTCATTTTTAATTCTATTCTTTCATACATTCAAGTCTCAACTTACAGTTTCCTGCAACATTATTTATTATCCTGATACACGCACACAGCATAACAAATACAGCATATCAATTTTATGAACAGGTTCACTAGAAACAGTGTCAAGTGTTTAGCATACTACATATAAGCATCATTGTTCACAATTTGTAGAAATAATAGTCTACTCACATAATACATCTCTACGTAAAATGCAAGTATAATATATCAGTAGTAAAAATGCATGAAATATTTCTAAGTCCATTCTCTCTCAATCAGTCAATTAACTCACATTAAGCTAATGACTGCCTTTTATGACCAGACTTCTTGCCACTCAAGAAATTAGACAATAGTATTCTCTACAAGTCTACAGCATGTAAAGTTTTGATCTAAGCCCATTGGCTGGTCGTGTTCTTATAAATCTTAATCATTGGATAATAACAACTACTCATCCAGTTGGAACTGGTTTGGTTTGCATCAACAATTTCCTAGCATATTTTCAACTCGAGTTGTTTACTCCAACTCTGACACTTACAAAAATACCATCAAAAGGAGTGCCCATGGTTGGACCACTTTGACAATTTATCAATTTATATAAGAATTATGTTTAGAAATAGGGATAGACAGATTTACTCCGCCACAGAGAGCAAAGAGTTTTTCATTCTATGACTTAAGCTTTATTTTATATGTCCATAGATATCGACAAGTATTTATCATTAAAGTACTGTATGCAGCATTATTTTAACATATCAAGATATATTGGCATGTAAACGTTGTGTGGGTGTTTTCTAATTTAAAACACTCCTAGATATTATTCTTTTTATTTTTAAATTAATAGTCATTGTTTTCTCTTTACATCATGTGTACTAGGGAAAAAAAACTATTATCAGTCTTAGTTATAAAATTTCCTTTATATTTGAGATTGGAAGTGCTTTAACAATATGTTACACATCTTAAAACATATACATGTAAATATTCGGACGATTCTGATGCAACTGTTGGTGATGCCTCTTTGCTGGAAGACTGCAATCACCACTTACCTTTACTGTAGCATGTTGGGAGAACAATACTCCTTTGTTTAAATGTTTGCTTAGAGTTTGGCCTGTTAGAGCAATACTCCTTTGTTGTAGATGTATGCTTAGTATTTGATTTATTGGGAAAACAACAACAAAATACAAAAAAGACAGAAGATAGAAAAGACTCACCTTGAGACTTTTGAATTCAAGTCTCTAGCTTGGAAACCTGAAGGTTAGAGTAGGCCGCAAAATAATATTGTAGGTACTTGCCTATTGCTCTGTTGTCAAACTTTCCGTGTCACTGTCTCCACATCATCTAATTGTCACAGTGTCACTGCATGTTTTGAGCAGTGGCCTACACGTAATGCAAAATGTTCTTTATAATTGTTTTGACTAGTCGTCTGCAAGTAGTATTTGCAACATGTTCTTTATATTTGTTTGAGCAGTCGTCTGCAAGTAGTATTACAAAATGTTCTATATATTTGTTTGAGCAGTTGTCTACAAGTAGTATTACAAAGCGTTCTTTGTATTTGTTTTGAACAGTTGTCTACAAGTAGTATTACAAAGCGTTCTTTGTATTTGTTTTGAACAGTTGTCTACAAGTAGTATTACAAAGCGTTCTTTGTATTTGTTTTGAACAGTCGTCTCTGTGTAGTATCGCAAAGTATTCTTTATATTTTTGTTTTAAGCATTTTTGAATGTCACATTGCAAACTGCTTCTTTTTGTTTTGAGCAGACATCTACACTTCACAATGCAAACTGTATATAGGCCTACTCCTTTTAAAACAAACATCTATACGCCACATTGCAAACTGTTCCTTCTGTTTAAAGCAGTCAACTTTTCGCATTGCACATTGATCCTCTTTAGAAAAGATTTCAACGCGCCACTCCGCATTCAGTTTTTTTTTTGTTTAGTTTTTTTTAATTAAGTAGACATCAACATACCACATTGCATTTCCTTTTTTTTTAAATTTTTTTTTTTACTATACTGCATACTGTTCTTTTATTGGACAGACAACATGCACATTGCATACTTTCACTTTATTGAGCAGACATTCACATGTCACATTGCATACTGTTCCTTTATTGAACCTAAGTGAACACGTAATGCACACTGTCCCTTTATACACAATATGCCAAATTGTATACTGTTCCTTTTATTGAACCCAAATCAACACGTCACATTGCATACTGTTCCTTTATTGAATCAAAGTCAACACGTCATATTGAATCAAAGTCAACACGTCACGTTGCATACTGTTCCTTTATTGAATCAAAGTCAACACGTCACATTGCATACTGTTCCTTTATTGAATCAAAGTCAACACGTCGTATTGTACTGTTCCTTTATTGAATCAAAGTCAACAAGTCGTATTGTACTGTTCCTTTATTGAATCAAAGTCAACAAGTCGTATTGTACTGTTCCTTTATTGAATCAAAGTCAACAAGTCGTATTGTACTGTTCCTTTATTGAATCAAAGTCAACAAGTCGTATTGCATACTGTTCCTTTATACACCAGCATGTCACATTGAATACTGTTCATTTATTGAACGGACAGAATGTCATATTGCATACTGTTCCTTTAATAAACAGACATCTGTATGTCACACTGCATACTATTCTTTTCTTGAGCAGACATCACATCACACTACACACTGTTCCTTTATTGAGCATACGTAAACACGTCACATTGCATACTGTTCTTTTATTGAACATACATCACACTACATAATGTTCTTTTATTGAACAGACATTCATGCATCATACTGTTCTTTTATTGAACATACATCACACTACATACTGTTCTTTTATTGAATAGACATCATACTACATACTGTTCTTTTATTGAATAGACATCATACTACATACTGTTCTTTTATTGAATAGACATCACACTACATACTGTTCTTTTATTGAACAGACATCACACTACATACTGTTCTTTTACTGAACAGACATTCATGCATCGTGCTGTTCCTTTATTGAACAGACTTCATACGCCATACTGCTACTGTTCTTTTATTGAGCAACACATCACACTGCATACTATTCCTTCTTTATAATTTGAAATGAGGGGACGGGGAGTAGACATTAATATTTAAATTCAAGACTGATGGAAGGAGGGATGTTTCAAAAACGTGTGTGCACTGATTGTCGACATATTTACAAATGCAGTAAAACAAGAGAAAGAATAAGTACTTTAACTGTTCTAAGACATTACAGAATTTGTAGTGATATGTCAGACGATTGGACTACTTGCAGTGTTGCTATGGAATAAAAGGAGAACGATATATTTGTAGAGGACGAGATATTTGTACATTTCTTGATAATTTTGGCAACTATAGTGCGAAATTGTGAGGGTAAACAGTTTAAACAGTTTAATTCTTGTAAAGAATTGAGATAACTTTTTGTCAATTTCAGTTTGTAAAACGGATTGTAGAGAGAGAGAGAGAGAGTTACAAGAAATAAGAGTAACATGTAAGATAACAAAGGAAATTTGTCTCAGTCGTTTACACAGATTTAAGAGTACCAAATCAAGCACCGTGATTTTATTGTCGATGATGTTTGGCAAATTGTTGCTGCGGGCTTTACTGACAATCACTTGCTAACTTTACTTATGACGTTGACGTTTGTCGGTAATGGGATCGCTGTTTGCATCCTCGACTGTACCTAATTCGTTCCATATTAATTTCATTGCATCCATTGATACTGGTGACTGCTTGTCGCTGAAACTCAAACATTGTCAGTTTTATGATCACGTGCTTCATTGAGCTCCCGACAAAGTCACGCGTTTCGCACTGCACCAAGGAACCGTGATGAAAATTCATTCAGGTAATTTCCAATTTCCATATTTTCTTTGCGTCCACAAAAAGTCTGATTAATTAAATGCCGTGATCTGCTTTCTCTTTTTCTTTCTTTTAAAAAAAAAAAAAAATCATTTCTCTGACTGATGAAGAGATTTTCTGTTCAATGCGTAGTTCATGTCTGCCGCGGCAGTATTGAATTTATGAACAGGCGAAGTTGTCTGGACTTTTTCCGCTCGAGTTTTAAATCAATAATGGTTTGTCGTAGCAAATTGCTGTGATTTGAATTAGGAAAGACTTTATTCTTTATTTCCATATGAAAATGTTTCTGCTGATTTAATTCTTTTATTGAGTTTTCTAAAGAGAGGAAGGTACATCGAGTGCGATTTTTCCTGCACTGGAAACGCTGTTTTCTGGCTACATTATTGTGTGGACGTCTTCACTAATAACGCCGAAATAGTTTACCGAAATAATTTTCAACATTCAATAGAAAAACTTTTTAGTTTGCTTTCTCTGTCTTTGACTAATCCCAGCCTGTGTTTTGAGTAATATCGTGCATGATTGAAAGAGAAAGATTGCACATGGAAGTGTTTGTGTGTGTGAGAGAGAGAAATGGAGGAAAGCTAATGAAAACATTTTTTCATTAACTTTTATTTACAGAAAACAACAAATATAAAAATAATCAACACAACATACATTTTATTAGACTTGTGATGTATGCCATTGTGAATGTGATTTGCTGACTTAAATTGGAAATTTTAGTTGTATTTCACTTGAGAAATAATGATTGTAAATGCAAAAAGTCAATAAATTGTGTCTTGTTCCTATTAATTTTTCAAGATCGGATTGTTGCAGATAGTTCAGTATGGGTGAGAGATCCTAACAGCACAAAGGATATCTTACAGCAACATAAGGGAATGGCAGATGGTATGCATGCATTTTATGTTATGTTTTGTATTTATCATTTTCATTTCCATTTAGATTTCATTTAGTTCAGTTTTATTTTCCATTAAGTACTAGTGTGAATGCAGCTTCTGTTTCAATCTTCTTGAATACTTTTATTTATTTATTTATTTATTTTTGTTTGTAAAATAATGCTTTTTCAGTCTGTCATACTCAGAGAGAATTTAGTATGATGATTTCTTATTGTATCAGTCTGTTATAAAACATTTTATTTGGTGGGTTTTGTTGTGTTATCAGTCTGTAATAGAGAATTTAGTATGAGGATTTGTATTTTGTCTATGAGTCTTGCTCTTAGAGAATTACATATGCTGGTTTATATTTTGTTATCATTCTGTATTAGTGCATTTAATTGATGATTTTTTTTTTGTTTCTTCAGTTTGTCATAGAATATTTAATGGCTGGTGCTTTGTTATCAGTCTGTTATAGAGAATTTAGTAAGTTGGTTTGTGCTTTGTTATCAGTCAGTCTTAGATCGTTTATTATGGTGTTTCTTGTTTTATCCACACTGTTACAGAATATTTTGTTTCTGTTTAGTTATGTCTGTCAGAGAATTTAGTAAGGTGGTTTGTGCTTTGTTATCAGTCTGTCATAGAACATTGAGTGTGATAATTTGTGCTTTTTTGTTTTAGAGCATTGAGTATGATAGTCTTTTTGTTATCATTATCTCATAGAGCATCACAAAAGATGGCTTCTGTTTTCCTATTAGTCACAAATAAAGTCTTTGTTATGATTATGTATTTGTAAATATTTTAAAGAAATGTATCTGATTATGTGCATGTGTAGAAGTTTTGTGTGTGATTATGCTGGTTTATATATATATATATATATATGAGATCTTTGTTAATCTGAGCCTGATAATTTGATCAGGATGCCCCCCCCCCCAAAAAAAAAAAAAATATTAGTCACACTTTGTTTATTAAGAGACTGCTACATATTTTGCAGTTGTTCATGGGAAGGCATGTTCAGGCTCAGATTAGTAAAGATCTCTTATATATATATACACATAAACAGTGAGCTCACACAAAAAGAACCTGTTACACAAGCACATCATCATCATCATCATCATCATCTTCATCATCATCATTTATGGCTCATTCTCTGGGCAAGTGTACCCAAAGGGTAGGTCCATTTAAATGTGTTTTCTTAAAAGTAAAGCGTTGAAATATCATATGTTTATATTTTATGCATTCAGAATTGGATGTGACAGATTCATAAGAATTAAGATGTTGCTAGAATATGTATTTATTTATTTTGTAATTATTTGTAATACACATTTGTTTTGAACTATAAAATGGCACCTCTTTATGCATACACAGAGCCATTTTCTTTAATTTTAATTAATCTACCAAACTTAACCGTATCGAGGTTTTCTTAGAAGTGATATTCAATACATTGAAATAACAATCAATATTCCTTTTATCAGCAAATGTTCAATTTTGTTAGGAAATAATATTTTTAAAGGTACAGAAATGGTGGAAAAACTGTTGGTATCATCAATGTTCAAAATAGCTAATATTTCAGATAATCTTGATATAGTCAGTTTTACAGCAACAAATTGATTAACATCTTTAGCTTACATATTTATGTACATATCCATGTGGTTTTGTTTGCATTTAAAGTTTCATTTAGCTGTGTGTGTGTTTTAAACCTGAGTTAGTAAGGGTAGAAAAACCTATGAATTACATTCAAGAACATCATGATAGGTTATTATATATTAAAAAACGTTATATTTAAATAGATACTTTGTTTATTACTTAATATTATCTTCACATCATAATAACTTAGCCCATTTATGTTTGGTTGAGAAAAATAGAGCTTATTTTATGGCATATATTATATTTACATATATTTACTAACCCAATAAAATTATCATCCTCTGCCATAATATATATGAGTAGTCTGATTACCTGTATGAGAACATAGCTTATAGCCCAAAATATGCATCTAAATTTACTCGACAGATCATCTACCAAATGCGCTTCAGACCTAATTTACCAGAAGTCCACCCTTCGAAAAATGAGTTTACCAAATGACTGATTTACCAAAATTCCTAATCCTAGGGTGAAATGTCCTTTATGAAAAGTCCAAATGTGAAGTCTGGCAATTGCCTGCAAAGTAAACTAACCTTAGAGCTAAGTACTTAACTATACTAAACTACAAAAACATTAGAAGGCCACCTCACCATCCAACACCTCTCCCCATCACCTCCATAAACATATTTGTGGCCAGAGCTCTTTTGTCTTTGAACAATCACCCGGGCTTTACCAAACAATGGTTCATCCAGCCCTGCTTTTATATGAATAGGGGATACCACTGCATAAAATAAAATATATTCTTCTTGAGTTGTCTCTAAGTGGAAAATTCATTGTTTGGGAGGTTTGGGTGCCTAAAATCCCTGTTCATACTTCTGAGCATAGTCTAAAATTCATATATGATATGTATGGCTTAAAAAAAAATTTCTTAGGTTTTATAGTGGAATAATGAATTTTTAGATGTTCAAAATTATATGTATAGATATCATTTGGCATACAGTGATTTGACAACTCCACAACTAATTATTCTCATTAATTCCACAGTAAGCAAATTTAATTATAAATGTATATATGGGTTTTTATGACAGCAATAATTGATAGGTCCTTCTGGCACCTACTTCAGAGTGAAGTCAGTTGATATACATTTGCAGGCAAAATAGCATGTGGAATACCAGCACCTTCAAATGTACCATCCCATCTCTTTTTTAGTTTTAAAAAGAAATATTTGTGTATGTGAGAGTGTGTGTGTGCAGGCATGAATGTGTATGTGTGGGCAGTCCCCATTTTTCATAATCCTGCTCTTTGTCAATCCATCCATTGTGAGTTCTTAACACAATTTTTCATTTTCATCCATGTGATTTGCTCATTCATCACTTCACACTGATGCCAAACATTTATTTTGAGCAAGTTGGTTTGTTGGCACCATACAATTTTGAACTGTTCTGGGAACTATGTATATGTATAGATAGTTTTAAAGTGACATGCACATCTAACAAAGTAATGCTTTGCCTCTAATGTGCTCTCTCTCTCTCTCTCTCTCTCTCTCTCTCTCTCTCTCTCTCTCTCTCTCTCTCTCTCTCTCTCTCTCTCTCTCTCACATTGCACTAGGGATTTTAATTGTAAGCTTTTATTACAATTTTTACTAGATCACAAAGTCTTAATACAATTCACTTTCTGATGACAGTTACAAGAACTTTAAAATACAAACTTTAACAACTTATTTCTAACCATTGATCAATGAGTTCCAGTTTTTATCCAAGTATCACTAGCAGCAGTTATTTTACTTCAATATTTCACCTTGACTTATTTTATTAATCTGGGAATGCAAATTATCTACTAGTTTTTAACAATGAGTTCATTTCATTTAAAGAAAGTAAATTGGTTGCCAGATTTGACATATCTAAGTTGATTTCTTTCACACATTTAACTTTTGATATTTGTTTAAATTGCAGATTCTGGTCCACTGTTATCATCATCATCATCTTCAGTGTCATCATCAGGCAGTCTGACAACATCAACTCACATTTTCTACATTGCTGTAGGCTGCACATGTGCCCTTATACTTCTGACAGCCATGGCAGTGGCAGTCTACTACCTCAACTCTCAGCGCAACATGGACCGGTATTCCAGGCGCATGAACTTCTAGTGAGCGATGTCACTGTTTGAAACCTACACTCAGACACACAAATACATTATGATGTATACTTCTTGAACTCTGTCTCAGCATATAATATTTAGCTTGTGATTGCTTTGTTGATCATCTACGTAAATGAAGTTATGATCATTTATTTGCTATTTTGCCTTGGAGTGCATATAGAATTGTAAAGTAAACTCTTGATTATCCAGCACACTTTGGGAATTGAGGCTAGATCATATATGCTTATTTTTTAGCAAGAGCTGACATAGAACAAGTAATATCAATGTGTACTGTCATGAAGAAATAAAATGAACAGTTAGACATAGATATAATAGGAACATATACTTACAGCTAAGTTCATTGCTCACTAAATTAGTTATCTGATTCAGAGAAGCTACATGGATAACAGCAAAAATGTGCCCCTGCCTAGGGAGGTGGGTTGTCTTGAGCTGATTTTTCATCTATTTAATAAAAAAGAATGCTGCTAGATAGAGTGGCGGATGATCAAGAATTTACTGAATATTGAATGTGAATAAGTGATAAATGCATAAATCTTGAAAATACATTCATGATTGTCACTCTAGTTTAAGGGTGTTCTTCTTTTTAATTATATGGTAAATAACACTAAGATTAACTGAAGCATATTTTTATAGGATATAACACTCAGTATGTATTTCACTTTTTTAAATGGTTCTATTTCCATTAAATTACAGTTTCCATTTGGTCATTTTAAAATTAAGTTTAAAAATAATCATTAAAATTGAAGAGCAGCTGCAAAGTTTGTATGTGTGTAGTGAGTTTTGGAAGTTTTGAAACTAAAAGAGATGCAGAGTCCAGATGCTCATTGTTAATAGTGTTTAAATATACACTCTTCATGCATTTCTTGTCTTTCCTATTATTGGTGACAAAAGCATTCCTCCTGTCTCTTTTAAATACATCTCCTGTTGAGATCTATCCATTCACTTCATTCATCATTAATGCTGTGTTCCACTGCAGTGGTAAAGTATTTGTCTTCCTCAATCAAATTTTAACACATAACTTGATTTTTGTCATTCTTTACTGAATACCAAATAAAGCAAAGCAAAATTGACTTGTAATTTTTTTCATTCAATCATTTTTAATGATTGATTTGGATACTTTGATATCATTAGTTTAAATCTGACCTATGATCAATGGTAAAATCATTTATATTTAGGATTTGGCTACTTTCTTTGTATATTATCCTGCCATTTAGGAAAAAAATAGTTTAAGTTGAATGCTGTATTGGAACAGAAGAAACATTTATATTTAACATAGATCTGTTTCTTAATCTTATTTCTACAAACTAATAACAATTACTGATATGTTTTTCTAATTGATTAAATTTGTATTATATAATCTGCAGTTCAAACCACCATGCATACTTTAGTGAAATATAATTCACAATATAAAATGAATTTCTTACAAAATCAAGTTTATTTTATGTTATTTTAAGACTATAAAGATGACATTTATTTACTTTATATCATGACATAATGAAAGTTTAAATTCTTTTTACTGTGTGTTTATATATTGGAAGTGATAATACTTAATCTTTGCCAGTCTTTTCAGTACTGACATAGAAAAGTTTATTAGATTAACTCCTCATTCAGAAATATTTAAGAATATATTGGAAGTGAAAACACTTGGATCTTTACCTGTCTTTACAACAATGTCATAGAAAAGTTGATTAGATTAACTCCTCCATCAGAAATATTTAAGAGTGTATTGGAAGTGATAACACTTGGTCATTACCTCTTTACAATACTGTCATAGAAAAGTTGATTAGATTAAATCTGCCATCAGGAATATGTAAGCATGAAAATGAAGATATATGAAAATGAAGTGTTGCTGTTGTCTTTATAAACTGGTTATAGAAATTCATTCTCTAAAGCAGTTATTTCTGGTGTGTATGTACTTTTTAAAACTAATTTTCTTAGTGCAAATCTTAGTGATCTACAAAACAATAGACATACAATGACAAGCTGTACTGATATTGCAAAGTAAATTAAAACTTGTAATTTATAAAATAAAATTATAGTTATATAAATCTATATCTGTAAACACAGACTGCTCTTTAATTTCTTTAATAATAATAAAAGATTTATAAACTCTCAAAATCTCAAAGATTTACTGTGACCAGAACTCTAAAGAAACTTTGTTCCAGTAAGTTACAAAATGAAATCCAGTGGGAAATTAACAAAGAAAAAGGAGGGGGGGGGGTATATTTTGTCAACTGACTGTATATACTCTGACCCTCTGCATGGATTAGAGGTATATAAAATATACAGTCAAAGCTGAAGAAAAGTTGTTTTTCATTCTGTTTCAATTTCTTTTAATCATGAACCAGTATATAAATTTGATTTGTTGAGAATAATTTAAATCGTGTAAGTCTCAATAATAAGTACTGTAATTTAGGAAAGGACCTTGTAATTGTTGAAAGCATTTTAACTCACAAGTTGTTGTTTGTGTTGTTACAGTTAAGAAACCTCACTGAATAAAAAATCAGCAAAACTTTGCATTGAAATGCTGATTATCGTAATAAATTTAAAACCATTTCTTAAAACATGATAAATTTTTTAAAATGCATTTCATTGATAATCGCAATGATTGTAATATAAAGGGGATTTTAAAAAAAAAAAATTTGTTGTTGTTGGGAAAATTGTGGAAGTTCTCAGGTGATGCTTAATTGAAATGCAGTTTATTGATAATTGCATTGATTGTAAATATAGTTTTATTTGCAGTGACAATAACAGTTCTTGGGTGATGCTTATTTGAAATGCAATTCATTATTAATTATATTGATATGATAATGGTTTTGTTTGCAGTTGGTGCATATTTCAAATTCAGTTCTTTGTTAATTACATTGATTGTAAATACAGTTTTATTTGCAGTGACAATAAGTTCTAGGTTGATGCTTATTTGAAATGCAGTTCATTGATAATTACATTGTTTGTAAATATAGTTTTATTTTCAGTGACAGTAGCAGCTCTCAGGCCCTTACTGCCCAGAGCCAGACATTTCTCCGACCAGATACCCCTAATAATGCCAGTGCTACAGGTCAGTTTTGAGTATACTCATGAATTACCACATTTCTTTCTATAAAAGAGTGCAATTAGTAGATACATATATATATAGTTTTAGAATGGGAAAGGGTCACATAGTGTGATAATCTGGGAGCCAGTCCCCAAATTTGATTGCAGGTATTCATACCATATGACTTTGGTACTTTTCAAGAAATAAAAAGCTTACCTGACCTTCCATCAACATTTTTTAAAATTATATCAGTTTTCTTATTCTCATAAAATGGACAGCAATTATCTCCATGGAAAACTTAATTCCTGACTTGAGCGACTATGCATGTTTCACATTGTCTGTGATAATTTTTTTTCTCCGATTTACAGTTGCTTTACACTGACATTATCATCTACTGCTGTTCAAATTCTCTAATGTTTTACGCAACCAAAGCTTCATAGGACTTATTATCTTAAGAGATCCAATTATGAGCCAATACAGGTTAAGAACCAAATAAGAATTTTAGTTATTGTTTTTGTTTTGTTTTCTGTATTGGTAAAATTCTGGTTGCCAGCTTGAAGAAAATTAGATACTGTGGAATTCTAGTGCCATTTATGAACTATATAGATAAACAGCCCATGCACGTTCATATGCAAGCATGCACACACACATACACACTCACTCACACATGCAATTTTGGCCTAGTTCATGTCTGAAGCTGCTTGGTGTGATAGGAAGGAGTGTTATATGCTGTTGAATTCACGTGTCATTTCATTAACACACTAACAAGAAATTTGCTGTTCAGCACAATGAAAATGGCTTCAGATATTTAAATAGTGAAAAGTGGTTTTGCAAACTTTCATATGAAAAATATGAAATGATGATATAAGTATTTAGCTGTATAATTTTTTTTAAAAAGTAGTGTACAAAGTGCATCATGCATGGGGTTTTTTAATAACAGAATGACTCTTATAAAGATGCTGTCATACTATCCAGTCACCAAGGTACAATCAGTGAACACTGCATCTGTAAATATAGTTTTCAGTACCTTCAGTTAATGTTTACTTAAAAAAAATAATTGTTGTTATCAGTTTAGCTCACACTACACATTTGTTTTATAATTTGTGATTGTATGCTGATTTCATGTAAGCTTAAAATTG
Organism: Sinotaia quadrata; assembly: GCA_028829895.1. Lineage (NCBI taxonomy): Eukaryota > Metazoa > Mollusca > Gastropoda > Architaenioglossa > Viviparidae > Sinotaia > Sinotaia quadrata. The sequence continues at coordinate 58,211,583 of CM054177.1, read as the reverse complement.
TTGCTTCTATTAGTATTCTCATATTTGTCCATAAAATGAAACTCAAGATGTGATTGAGAAAACTTAAAGTAAAGATGATTTTTAAAAAATTATTAATACAGTAAAATGAGATTATTATCAAAGTTGATATGTAAAATACTAGATGATGAGATAAAGACATCAAAATGTATTGCTTATTTTGCAGGGCTTCCAAACTTCAGACGTGGTATTTCTCCAGCTTCGGAACTCAAACCTACTGATATGAAAGCAGTATTAAAAGAAATAGCTATTGAAAGAAAGGCCATAACCCTGGGGGAATTACTTCTGGAGGGTAAAAATATGTTTTTTAGTCTTAACCTATTACTGCAGTAGAAATATGGTATTCCTACAATCTCCTGCAAGTAATCTGAACAATGCTGTTTAAAGGGCTTTCTTTAGGAAAAGTATTTTGACTTTCTTGAGAATCTGCTTGACATTGTTGACTATTTTTTCCTTGAACAAGAAGATACAAATGCTTTAAAAACTAAATGTGTTGTTAGTTGTGATTTGTCTGTTTGGGATTTTTGTTTGTTTTGACTATAGATTTTAAAAGTACTTATACAGTTTATATAGTTCTTTATATATAGTTATATAGTCTGATTGCATTACAGACTTAATGCAAATGTTTATCTTATAAAGAATTTTGACATATAGAGAAAGACAAACATGGCAAATTTGCTTAATTACAGACTGTTTTATGAACACAGTATGAACATATTTATTATGGTATAATCTTTTGGGAAGATACATGCCTATCTTTTTTTGTTTTTTTGTTGAAGAACATTTTTTTTGTTGTTTTAGGTGCATTTAGTCAAAGATAACAAAAGTATCTTTTTTATTTATTGTAGCAGATAGTTTCCATCAACGATAAAAATGTTTCTGTTGTTTGTTTTCGGTACATTTAGTCAAAGACAAAAGTGTGTCTGCTATTTGTTTTAAATATATTTGGTCAAAGATTATTAAATGTGTTGTTGTGTTTGAACAGATTTGGTCAAAGATAAACATTTTTCTTACTAGTATTTATTTTAGGCACATGTGGTCAGAGGTAAATAAAGTATCTTTGTTTTAGATACATTTAGTCAAGATAATGAAAGTATCTTTTTGTTTTAGGTACATTTAGCCAAAGATAAATATATTATCTTTGTTATTTTGGCTACATTTGTTCAAAGACAAAACAATATTTTTGTTAGGTACATTTAGTCATACAAGAATCTCTTTTGTTTGTTTTAAAAACATTTGGTGAAAGATAAAACAGTAACCTGGTTTGTGTCTTTGGCACATTTAGTCAAAGATAAAAAGTCTGTTATTTATTTTAGATACATTTGTGAGAAATAAATAAATATATCTGTTTTAGATACATTTGATAAGAGATTTTTTAAAAGTCAATTATTTGTTTGAGGTCATTTGATCAAAGGTAAAAAGTGTCTTTGTTATTTGTTTTAGGTATATTTGATCAAAGATGAAAAAGAAACTTTATTATTTATTTTAGATACATTTGGTCAAACATAAACAAAGTATCTTTTGTCTGGGGTACATTTCTGTTTTAGATATTTTTGGTCCAAGATAAGAAAAACATATTTGTTATTTGTTTGAACTACACTTAATGAGTTAATCAGGAGTAAAATAGTGTCTATTATTTATTTTAGGTGCATTTGATCAGAATTAAAAAAACACATCTTTGTTATTTATTTTAGACACCTTTTGTCAAAGAAAAACAATTATCTTTGCTGTTTATTTTTCATATTTTAGGGTCAGATTTATTATGGACTCCAAATTTGGAAGGATGAAGACAAATATGTTGTCTCTTATTTGTTTTAGGCACTTATGGTCAGATTTTATTACATTTCTGTCCTTTGCAAAGATGAGGACATATGTTTGTTATTTTTATTTTAGGCACATTTGGCTGAATTTATTATGGTACAGTCCTTTGTAAAGATGAAGACACATGTTTGTTATTTTTATTTTAGGCACATTTTGCCAAATTTATTATGGTACAGTCCTTTGCAAAGATGAGGACATGTTTGTTATTTTTATTTTAGGCACATTTGGCCGCATTTATTATGGTACAGTCCTTTGGGAGGATGAAGAGAAAGAAAGTAAAGAGCAGGAAGTGATTGTGAAAACTGTCACAGGTTTGTATATTATACAGATTAATTTTCCTTTCTTTAAAATTTTTACTGTTCACTTTTATTTAGAAATATATAATAAAAATATAAACATTTAAAAAAAATACTGGTTAAACTTAATTGTTAATACAACAGTTTGAAATACAATAATTTACTTAATTACCATACACAGTGATCAGATGTGTAATAATATCCATTTGTTATTAGATTTGTTTATGGGGTTTTTCTACTATTTTTTTTCATTATATATATGTATATAGGTGTGCAAGTAATTTTGGAACAATTAAATGTAAATTAATTCACCTTTCTTCATATGTACATACAACCCCAAAGTACATTACTTAAAATAATTTTTACTGTGAACCTGTTATCCATTGTGAAAGAAGACTCATTGCTTAGTTACTCAGCAACTCTGTACATTTTTCTCTTCTAAAATATGGTGACTTTTCATTTAATTTGGTGTGTTTGCTCCTAGTCATATTTTCATATTTCTTTGCTAATCCTTTCAATTCACAATTATAATTTAGATCAAGCAAGACCTGACCAAGTAACACTGTTTTTGAATGAGTCACTGGTATTGAAAGGAATGGTACACGCAAACATATGTACAGTACTTGGAGCATGTTCAGATGATGAGGGTAGTCCATTGGTTTTATACCCTTATACCAAAGAAGGCAACATGAAGAAATTTCTTCAGAAGTGTCGTATGTCCGAGTGTGGCTCTAGATATGTAAGTTTTAGCATGATATCAACCATTTTGTTTCTGTATGTCTGATCGTATGTTATTTTTTCACATGTATTGACATGGGTAATATTTGTCTTAGACATTGAACACACAGTAGTGATGTGATTAATATTTGTCTGAGACACTGAAAAGAGTAGTGATGTGATTAATATTTGTCTGAGACACTGAACACAGTAATGATGTGTTTAATATTTGTCTGAGACACTGAACACAGTAGTGATGTGTTTAATATTTGTCTGAGACACTGAACACAGTAGTGATGTGATTAATATTTGTCTGAGACACTGAAAACAGTAGTGATGTGATTAATATTTGTCTGAGACACTGAACACAGTAATGATGTGTTTAATATTTGCCTGAGACACTGAACACAGTAAGGTGATGTGTTTAATATTTGTCTGAGACACTGAACACAGTAAGGTGATGTGATTAATATTTTTCTGAGACACTGAACACAGTAGTGATGTGATTAATATTTTTCTGAGACACTGAACACAGTAATGATGTGATTAATATTTGTCTGAGACACTGAACACAGTAATGATGTGATTAATATTTGTCTGAGACATTGAACACAGTATTGAGGTGATTAATATTTGTTTTATTAATATTTATCTTAGACATTAAATATACAGTAGTGATGTGATTAATGTTTGTTTTAGACATTGAACACACAGCAACTGGTGTTTATGGCCATTCAGATTATCCGAGGTATCCAGTACCTCCATCGTAAAAAGATCATCCACAAAGATATTGCTACTCGCAACTGTGTGTGAGTAAAATTTTTATTCTTAATGGATTATGGACTTTCTCAATTCTTGTTTATCTTGTCATTTTAAAAAAAGTAATGCAGTTTATTGTTTTTAAAGTTATTTGATGCTCTTCATACTGCTGCCTCAACACACACACAAAATTGTACACATCAGCAAGTAAAAATAAGTGATAATAGCTCCCTCAAGCAGAACAACAATTGTAGCAATTTCCAGTAACCCCCTTGTACCAGAAATTGCTCGATGTAGTCAGCATACATTACATCAACGGAGTGCAGTGTATTCCTTACACACACTGCGGTAGACATCTCTTGTGTCTACCATGGTCGTGCAGTCTGTAATCAGTGAACCAGGAGATTCTAATAAAACAAGGAAAAGGCTTCTTTTTCCCATTAAACTAATGGCTGCCTTTCATGACTGGACTTCTTGCCACACCAAATTCAAGTGATTAGACAATAGAATTCTCTACAGCATGTAAACTTTTGATCTCAGCCCATTGGCTGGTCGCGTTCTTGTAAATCTTAACCATTGGATAATAAAATTACTCATCAATTGGAACTGGTTTGCATTGCATTAGCAATTTCTAGCATATTCTCATCTTGAGTGTTTACTCCAACTCTGACTCTTACAAAAATACCATCCTAAGGAGTGCCGAAGGTCGTGTCACTTAGACAATTTAACAATTTATGTAACAAGTCTAGAAATAAGGATAGTTAAATTTATTCCACCCAAATTGTAACCTTAATACAGTTAATTCTAATATTGTTTTATAAATGATAAGTAGATTAAAGTTAAATATTAACTCCCTTGCAGTTTTAATAACAATTTTAAACTGAAGACTTCCTTTGAACATATAATAAAATTTATGAAAGTGATTTAAACAAATAACAAGTTAAAGTTATAAAATAACAAATATATACAAAAGATTAAGGAATATAAATCGTATTGTTAAATACTTTTATAAAATAAATTAATTATTTTTTTACAGTTCCATGTAAAGTACAAACATGTTTTCTTTAAGCTTCCTTTCACATATTTTAACTCTTGAATGTAGACCTCAGGCTTTTTTAGATGATCTTTTTAATAGAGTTTACTGAATAGAGTTTCTCTGAATAGGTTACCATAGAAAGATTGCTTAGTAGGAGCATGAACACACATTTAATACTTTGCTTTATTCAAAGGGTTAATACATTCATACATAATCCCCTTTTAAAGAAAACTTCATTTTTTCTAGATGTCTTGGGCAGTACATCTGTATACTGGTTTTATATAGTAAGAATGGTTCAAATTTGTATGTTTTCATGATGTCTTGTACAAAACATCTGTATACTGATATGATGTAGTGATGATTTGTAAGAATGGTTATAGTTGGTATGTTTTCAAGATGTCTTTACTGTACCTGTAATGACTGCACACTTTGCCAGGCCAGTTATTTTTATTTTTTTAACATTTTTTTTAATTAGCAATAATGCAGTGCCAACAGATTAAAACACTGTTTTTTTGTTAATATTTTTTATTTAGCACAAATACAATGTCAATAGATATAATAAGTTAACATAAATAGTTTTTTATTTTATTTATTAGCACTAATGCAACATTTTTTAAGTCTATTATTATTTTTCAAATGTTATTATTATGATAAGATTATATAATTATACTGCAGGCTTGTAAAAATGCAGTGACCCTCTGTATTGTTTTATATCTTTCAGAGTGGATCAAGGTATGCAGGTACAGATTATGGATAACTCATTGGCACGTGATCTTTTCCCCAATGATTACAACTGCCTTGGGGATAATGAAAACCGTCCTGTTAAGTGGTTGGCTGTAGAAGCTCTAGTCAACAAATGTTTTTCCCCAGCTAGTGATGTGGTAAGACTTAAGAATAAATAAACTACATGATTAAAGTGAATGAATTTAAAAAGTAATTTTGTGACTTTGACCAGGTAAATAAGTTTAATAAGTCTAGTTTTTAGTAAGTCACTAGCTAAGATAACTTTAATAAGTATAATATTTTACTCACTAGCTAATTTAACTTAATAAACATATCTGTTTTACCAGCTAAGTTAGTTTATTACACATCAGTTTACTATATTTAAATTAACTAACTTATTAAAATATAATTTATTTAGTAGGTTAACTTATTAAAGTATAATTACTATTTTCTTAAAACCCTCATCAATCCATTTTATATTAAATCCTGTAAGCAATTTAAAACGAATAATCGAATAAAATCACTTAAAGAATATCTTTACCTTTGAAAAAGTTAAAAATAAACCAGATATTCTGTCCGGTTTTGTTGACTGCTTGAAAATGCTTGAATCATATGATCTTGAAGAAATTCTAAATATAGAGCTCTGATCTTGCACACATGTCAAATGAGAAGCATAACAAAACTGAGTGAGTCTTTGCTTCATTGTTTTTGTGTCAATTCTGTAGAGTGGTTTTCATCTTTCATTATATATATTTATTTTCACAGTTACTTTGCCGAAGAAATGTATACTAATCCTTTAAGCACATAATTTTACTCATTACCAAGTTAACTTATTAAATAAATAGTTTATTCACTAAGCTAATATATAATTTTGCTCACTAAATTAATTTGTTAAATAAGCCAGTTTACTCACTAGTTAAGTTAGTAACAATTTTACTTGCCAGTTAAATGAATTTATTACACATCAGTTCAGGCACCAGATAACTTATTAAACATTTTGTACTCACTAGCTAAACATACTAAATATATCAGTTTATTAAATATATTAGTTTACTCACTCATCTTAAGAGAGTGTGTGTGTGTGTGTGCATGTGAGTGTGCGAGCACATGTGTGTTTGATATTACCTTGCACTTTTTTTACCTGTGGGTATTTGGAATAAAATATTGCTTGTGCATTTGACAATGTGAATTTGATGTAAAATATTATCTTGTGCATTTTACAGTGAGCATTTGTTGTAAAATATTATTTGTGCATTTTACAGTGGGCATTTTGTGTAAAATATTTGTGCATTTTACAGTGGGCATTTGGTGTAAAATATTTGTGCATTTTACAATGAGCATTTTGTGTAAAATATTACTTGTGCATTTTGCAGTGGGCATTTGGTGTAACTCTGTGGGAGATGATGACATTGGGTCAGCAGCCATATGCAGACATAGATCCATTTGAGATGGCTGCCTACCTACAAGAAGGATATAGAATAGCGCAACCTCACAACTGTCCAGACGAGCTGTGAGATTTTCCTTTTTATTGTTTTGGGTTGTTTTTTTAAAGATAATTTTGGAAAATTATTGAATTGAACTAAGCAAGTATTTTTGAGGCACATGTTTTCATATATATAACCCATAAAGGTTTCATAACTTTTAAAAAAGAGTGAATGCATATAAACTAAGAAACCAATCACTGAACAATATATACATTACAAACTTTTAAAAAATTCATAAGCAGCTGTATAAATTCTATGATGGGGATGCTAATTTCTATAATTTTTTTTTTATAAATGACTTCGTCTAACTAGAATTACAGTGGATTTGTAACTTACATGGTGTTAGGTTTTAAAGTCATCTTATAAGGAGTTATAACTTACATGGTGTTAGGTTTTAATTCAACTTATAAGGAGTTATAACTTACATGGTGTTAGGTTTTAATTCAACTTATAAGGAGTTATAACTTACATGGTGTTATGTTTTAATTCAACTTATAAGGAATTATAACTTACAAGGTGTTAGGTTTTAAAGTCAGCTTGTAAGGAGTTGTCACTTACATGGTGTTAGGTTTCAAAGTCAGCTTGTAAGGAGAAAACTCTTGAAACTACTAGAATCACACTTAATGCATGACATGCCCACACTATGAGTTATGCTGAGACCAACTAAGGGAACAGCATATTCACTTTTTATATTTCACACTCTCTTTGGGGTGTATACTCATTGAGTAGAAATATGGGAGGAAATCAATTAAATTGTTATTTTTCTCTCTTTAAATTAAAAAAATATATATATTTTGTGAATGCATATAGTTGAATTTGCATAAGTTAAATGTGCATTTGATGCATTTGCATTGTAGTTCACTTTAACAAATCATTGTCTTGCTATTATACAATAATCTTCAGTAAAAAAATTTTTTGTGCTGCTATATTTGCTGTCTTTAATAGTAAATCTTGGTCTTGATACTGTAATTAGCGTTGTTGTAATCTTGAACTAGCCTTATACTAATCTTGCGCTTGAATGAGAGATGCATGAGAGTAGGAGATAATTCATTCTATATACATGACAGGATGTTTCAAAAATAGGTGTATAAAATTTTAAAAATTATATCATATATATATCACCAACTGTAAAACTACTTTTGCAACACCTTGTATAGTAATGTTATCAGATAAAGTTTGTCTTTAAATTACCATTAGTAGATGATTAAATTGTTATTATTGCATAGACACAAAAAGGTTTTACATGTTAAATGTTAAAATTTTCATATTATAACTATAATATATAATATTGGATTAGACCAGTTAGTGAAACTTGTGATTCATTTGAGATTATTATTGTTTTATCTAAAATTCTTTCAGAGAATCTGTACTTTTAAATAATTAGTTTGCATGAATTCAAATTGTATTCTTGTTTCATAATCATACTTCAATAAGAATGTGGAATGAGTTTTCCAACAAAATTTTTGTTTTTGCTCTATGCAGGTTTGCTGTTATGGCATGTTGCTGGGCAATGTCTGCAGATGAACGGCCAAAGTTTACACAGCTTCTTGTCTGTTTGCAGGAGTTTTACACAGCTCTTGGGCGTTTCATTTGAGTTTCGCATCAGTGTGGTGTTTTTTTAATTATTTACTTTCTTTCATCCAGTCAAATCAGTCCATGAAAGGAAGCCAGTTCAAAGCACCCACCTACCCCAACACACGGTGGGATAACAGTTTTAATTTTCAACCGATATTTCAAACATAATGCTTTTCTGTGCAATTTTTTTTTATAAGTACAATGACTTGCAGAGGATCTTTAAGGCAAATTTTTACAACATAAATGACAGTAGGACTGTAATAGTTAGTCATGTGATCTTGTCAAGAAACACTTCTTTTTGTTTAATTACAAGTCTAACTGTTTTCTGTTTCATGCATGACATTTGTCATAGTCATTGAATCGAGGATGATTTCTCATTTGTCTTCCTCTTGTTGTAGTAGTGTAAACAATTTTTAGCAATTTAACTTTTCCTGGCCATGTAATTATTCAATACCTTTGAATTAGGTGATAAGCATGCCTGTAGGATGACTTCTCATTTGTCTTCCTCTTGCATGTTAGAGTAGGACAATTTGGAGCATTTTATTTTTTTCCTCATTTAAGTCACGTTTTTGATCCTATTTCATTCAGTGACAGGCAGTGAATGTAAGGATGATCTCTCATTTGTCTTCCTATTGTGTTTTAAATGTGTGACAATTTGGGCCAATTTATGTTTTTCCAGTTGAATAATATTGTTGGTCCTCCTTAAGACCAAAGAATAACATTAGCTCATCTTGCTTTTTGCATTAAAAAAATATATACACTAATTATTTGGTCATACATGGTGATTTATTTTGTAAAATAACATTAGCACACATTTTCATCCTCATCACAATCAACTTGTAAATATTAACAAGTTTTGTATGAATTTGATTAGAGATCGGTCAGTGATAGAAGGAGACAGAGAGAATATAATGTGAATGAATGTGAAAAGAAAATGTAATGTGGATCAATGGAAAGACAATATGTAATATGAATGAAGAAAGAGTGTAATGTGATTTGGTGAATAGAATGCTCTATGAATGGGTGAAAAGAAAGAATGTGGTGTAAATGGAATCAAGTGACTGAAGCAATCACTTTATTCTCATAAATGTCAATGATGTTTGAATGTGTTCCTATGCAGTTAACTTTTGTACATAGCAGCCATTTAGTCATGACTATTACAATGTTCATTGAGTATTGAACAAGTGTGTTGTTGCATGAGAAAACTTGAAATAGATGTGGTGAACAGTTTCCTATTCATTGCTGAGTGATTTAAAAATTGCATTGCATTTAAATGCTTTCATGTCTTTATTGTACCAAAGTATTGTAGTCTGATTATAAGTGAATGTAATATAATTGCATATTTTGTGTGTATGGTGTGGGTACAAGTACTTGTAGCATTGAAGTTTGTCAGTACTAATAACTTTGCTTTTGCTCATTGTTCTGATATTTAAACTATGTACTTTGTTCCTGACCTTATTTACATAGCTTTATATTAAAAGTATGTGTCAAAGAAAGACAGGATAAAATTTGTCTTGTGCTACTTTATGTGGGCATGAAATACTATTTAGAATACACTTTATTGCAATATCAGTTTAAACATTTTACTGGAGAGATACAAAAAAACAATATTATTTAAACATGAACACATTGGAACTGTTTTTGCAAGTAATGTCCATTTTTTCTTAAATAGATTGTTGTTTCAGTTAAAAAAAAAATGTAATATGATGGTATAATACATTTATTGACTTTCTGTGGTATGTAAGCAAAATGTCCATTATCTAGCAGAGGTCGCACTAGTCCCAAAGAAAATGCATATATAAGCACACTACTGCACTGTATAAATGTGAACTGAGCAAAGAAATGTTGCTTATGAAATAAACTGTAATATGTTATTAACACTAATAATTACTTTTCCCCATTTTCCAGCAAACCATAATACAAATAATAGCTTCTGATCACACGACCAGTGCATTGCTTAAAGTTAAAAGTGAGATTAAGAATACTAAAGGTCTAACCATGTAACTGAAGAGAAAATGTTATGCAGACATTTATTTTTACTTTTAAAATCAGTTCATTGATCCAAAATACAGACTACCGTGATTAACTAGAGAATTTAGCAATGGTTTTTAAAATCACAGCAAATGAAATGAAGAAAACCAAACAAGTCAAAACATGCCCTTGTGAAAACCATGGATAGTGTAGTTTGAGACTAAAGTGGCAGAAGTTTAGTGAGTAGGTGGGGTTGGTTTTTTTGTTTTCTTTTGCTGAAAGCATACATTAGTAAAAATAATGCTGTACTATGGCAATGTGAAGATTTGATGGATGATAATGCCTTAGTGAACAAGGCTGTACCATGAATCATATGACAGTTTAAACTGACAAGATTGAACTCATCCATCTATCATGTTTTTTGTTATTTCCACATTAAAAATAGATTTTGAATATAATAAAAATAAATGATTACCTAACTCATAGCAGTTAATTGACAGAGCACTCACTTGGACTAAACTGTAGAAAAACCTACTCCACAGTAGGCAGTGACTGAGCCAAAACCATTTTTTATACTTTAGTACATGCAACTTGGGGGATGTTTTTTTAAAAGAAAAGTGGATGGTAAATAAAACAATATTTTTCTTAAATCATCTGTTGTGTATTTTGATATTGCAAATTTAGAGTAATAATCTCTTTAACCTTGATTACATTGTTTAAAACATGCACCAATTTTAACTGAAATAATATATTTGTCACCTGACATAGCAGTATATCAGCCTCTCTGTGGAAAGACAGGAAATAACATTATTTGCAGTAGCTTACTTTCTATACAATCTGTAGTGTAGTGATTTTAGCATGCATACTAAGTAAACCACCACCAACAATACTTATACATATGTTAATGTGTTTCAGAGTAGTTAATGTATATTTTACACATATTTTTATGTGCTTTAGAGCTACCACTATCTTGCTTAGTCATGTAGAGGTACATAAGCAAAATGTTTACATGATAGCAGTTTGATGCTTCCTGAATAAATGTTGTCTTTTAAAGACTTTGATGTATATAATTATAATTTATGCTCAACCCTTTGCATCCATATCCCTAGAGCATGCGTATGACTATTGTTTGCATTAATCTGAATTAATTTAGAATGGCACTTTTAAATAGGATAATGATGTTCAGACTTGTGTTTGCATTAATCTTAATTCTTGAAAATGTATATTTAACCAAGATATTGAATTTCAATTTTTCATATTCATCTTTTCCAGAGGTGGATTACCATTCATATAAACAGTATCATTTGTATGGAATAGAGAAATAGAAAAACAATTTACTTACATATTAAAGTGTTCTCAGTGAATCAGAGTATTGGAATTTAAATTCAATTTACTTTCATATTAAAGTGTTATTACTTGTCTATGGAATAGAATTATAAATGCAGTTCAATAGTACAGAATAGTAGATTATTAAAAAAATTCATGTTAAAGAATTATTTTATAAAATGTAGTACTGTTTGATTATGGTACAATGATTTTCCAATTCATATGTTTAAAATTCCTTTATTTTGTGATTATCTCATTTTCTTTAGTACTTACTGTATCACAGTCAGAGATATACAGATGAATTAACCTTTTATCTGTATGTATGTTTACTTCTGTTTACACAACAGTAGTAAAATATTACTTGTTTAAATTTACATTTATGATATCTATGGATTGTCATTTATTTCTTTGCAACATAAAGCAAATAATTTGTTATTTAAAATGTCAAGCAAGACATCCATTTCTTTCAAACAAAAGGCAAAGCTTCAACCAACCTCTTTAGCACATCTTGTCAAACATCTAACAAAACATTTATCATTCCTTTAACTTTTCTTGTCCAACCTGTAGCAAAACTTTGTTTAGCAATTTTTAAAAAATAAAGCAAAACATTCATATCATTAGCATTTCTTTCCCGGTAAAAGATAAACATTCATCTCTTTAGTAGTTAATGCTTATTTTTATTGGCTCAAGTTGTACGTCGTATGGAATGAGAAAGTAACATTTGTTTTTAATTTATTGTTTTGTATTAGTTTTGTATTGTTATTTAATTATAATTAAAATAGAAAGTAATTTTTATTTAATAAAAATTTGTTATCTAGAACTTAAAAAGTAATATTAATTTTTAATATTAAATTGTGCTAGTTGAAAAGTTACAATACAATGAGAAAAATATCTCATGGTTACAGATTAATATTGTTTATTTGCACAGATTTGTCCTTATTTGTAGGGATCTTAAGTAGGGGTCCATAAGCCAAGTAAAGTAATATAACTGTCTTGAAAACGGTAAATAAGAATTTGAATGTGTGATAAGAAAATACTATCATACTTAACTCACTTTCACTGCCCAGATATCTACTAATGAGTTATACCATACTCTTGGGTAGAGAACTCTGTCAGACTTATAAAAAAAAATATTTATTTTCCTCCTTTATATCATTCCATTCGTTCCCCCCCCCCCCCCCCCCCATGAGCAGATTGTACTGGGGTTTAGAAACACAAACAAGTCTCAGGGAATAGAAATAAAAACAGTTCAGGTAGGAAGGGGCTAACTATAATTGTTTTTTGCAGTAAATGTCAGTGATTTCCTGTTAATGAAAACAGTGAAAGCCAGACAGAATGAAAAACTGTATACTTTTTTAATGTATTAATGTTGGAGAAAGTAGCAACATATCCATTCATTTGTCTCTTGTTGTTTTCAGCAAGATTACATCTAAGTACAAATGCTAATTTCTCTTTGCTTTTTTCATTCTTTTACAGTTTATATTTACAGTAGGTATTGCTTATTGTGACCATATTAGTCTTTATATTGATCCTAAAAGGCCATAGTTCTTAGAAGAAAAAATTATAATAATAGCAGTTATAGTATAGTATAACACTAATAAATATTGTGTGTGTGTGTGTGTGTGTGTGTATCTGTATACAATCATCAGATTTGATCAGATAAATGTTAATTACATGTTTTTAATTTCAACTTGTAAATACATTTATTTTTCTCAGTGTGCAAATATGTACTTTTACAAGCATTTAAATATAGGTCTACTTTGTAGAATGGTTGTTATTTAAAACAGTCAATTTTACTTTATTTGAATTGTAATTACAAAATCTCTATGTGACTGCTTTTATTAAGTGGAAGATTGATCTATTACATGATTGAAAACTGAAAATGACCAAAATGTGAGCATTGGTGCCAGAAGTGATAAGTTTGGCAATTTAACCTTACACCAACAGCAAGTGATAAGTGTGGCAACTAAACCTTACACAATCTTACATAATAAGAAGTGATAAATGTGGCAACTTAACCTTATACAAACAAGAAGTGATAAGTGTGGCAACTTAACCTTACACAAACAAGAAGTGATAAATGTGGCAACTTAACCTTACACAAACAAGAAGTGATAAGTGTGGCAACTTAACCTTACACAATCTTACATAATAAGAAGTGATAAATGTGGCAACTTAACCTTACACAAACAAGAAGTGATAAGTGTGGCAACTTAACCTTACACAATCTTACATAATAAGAAGTGATAAATGTGGCAACTTAACCTTACACAAACAAGAAGTGATAAGTGTGGCAACTTAACCTTACACAAACAAGAAGTGATAAATGTGGCAACTAAACCTTACACAAACAAGAAGTGATAAGTGTGGCAACTTAACCTTACACCAACAGGAAATGAGAATTGTGGCAACTTTCTGTTTCAACTGAATGAGTCAAGATGTAACTAACCAAATATATTTTAAAATATAGGCTGTGAACATTTCATTGGAATTCCTATTGTCTTGTGTCGATTTCTGCTTTTGATCCAGAAGTTTAGGTTGTCATGAACATTCTTAAATTTTATTTTTGCATCTCAGAGTTATTTTTAATTTATATGCATTTGCTGTCATGTGATTTTCATTGTCATATTGAATTGTTTTTTTTTAATGTCTGTTTTCTTCCAATTCTTATCTTTCTATCTCATTTTCTCTTTGTCACACATTGTAAGCCAGCAATTTCTGCGCTTTATCTCAAAATGCAATTAGACACTTTTAGTAAAATGGTGCACCACAACATAAACACTTATCCAAATACTTATCATTCATGTTAAAACAATGCGATGATTAACTTTACTAAATATTCCCATTTTAAATCCTCGGAGTTGTAGTATACAAATTCGTATTTTCCACGTGACTCTTTTATTTGGTGATAATCCTAGGGTGTGACATCTAGATCATATCATATTTTTTTTTACATTTCTACTTTCAAAATTTGAGCACTGATGCTTGATCATTGCACTTTCAGTTCTGTTTCATAATAAACGAAACACCAGTTACTTTTGTCTAAATCATTACAAGAAGTTTTTTACTTTATTAGTGTCTTTTGTGATATTTGCTGTACCATCTTTAAAGTTATTTTTTTTCTAATTGGATTTGTGCATTGTTAATTTAAGCACTTATATGACATAGATCTTTAGAATTTTGTTCAGAGAAGCATAAAAGCAGTAATTTAATGTTGTTTATTTTTGCAACAATTGCTTATTCAAAGACAGTTCTGTTTTGCCATATTTGCTCTATTGATGCTTTTGTTAAACATCAGTATGTCATCATATCACTTTAGCATTTGATTAAAATGAATATACAAGTACTATTTGTGTTATAATGTAAGGTTCATTATCACAAAAATATTCACTCAGGGGCCTTTCTACGAGTTATTCTGTTTTAGCATAACTTATTAGTTTTTTTTAGAGGGGTTGTCTGTTTATAAACATAAGATATATTTAATGTACACACATTTTTATATTTAAAAATACATGCAACCTTGTTTAAATTTAAAATTAGTGAAATCTGGTAAAAAGTTTGCACTGTGGTTCATATGTGATGTGAGGTATTTCACATTTCAAGAAGTAACTAGTATTTTTATAGTAAAGAAATTATTAAAACCCCAAAACTGGTACACTTTATTTCTGTTTGTTAGTCTTTCAGCTTAAGATAGTCAGTTGTGTTTCTTGTTTGCTTTCAGCTTAAAACAAATCACTGCTGCATTTTAATTCATTTCTGCTAGATTCCATATATTTTTCAGTATTATATGTAAAGAACAGGATCAGTGTTGTATGAAAGATTTATATGTACTTTATGAAATTGTAGCAAATGGTGTTATTGTTGGTAATACATTTTTATATTTTATAATAATATGAATTTATATCTAATTTGTAATGTCATTTTATTATATGAAAATAGTAATTTATAGGGTTGTGTAGTTTTAAGCTTGTTTGTAATATTTTATTGTAGGTTGTTGTTTGTTGTATGCCTTTATCTGTAATAAGCAATACACTTTTTATAAGACAATCAGCATCATATCTGCATTAAACCTTTCAACAATGGCTGTATTATTTAATTTAATTTTATTTATTTATTACCTTTGTGTTGATTGAGACACATTTTCAATGTGGTTAATATGAAAGTTGTTATTCCGGATGCAGTAGTTTTAATTTGTATCTATGCAAGCAGAATTGTTGATATACAAATATACATGTAAGTTGTTTTTTGTTTGTTAATTTTTTCCAGAAAAAACATTTGCCAGTACTTTTAACTTGGCAAAAGTATATATATATAGTAGAAACTGTGAAACATTACTGGAAGGGTAGACAAAGAGCATGTGTTATGCATAGTTAGCATGACTAGCAGTAAAAAATATTATAGTCTCTGTTTTTTAAAAGCTTTATTTATTTATTTTTTTGTCCAATACATACTAAGTGAATTTGTATCTTACATGCTGTAGAGGAACTGAAGACTGGTAATCTGTTGCCAACAACTGCACAGCATTTAATATAAGCTATTTCAAAAGTCATATACATATAACATCTACATCTGATATCATCTACATTGAATATCATTGAAATTTCTGGTATTATCAGTTAAGCACACTGTTGAGCTGATCCTCCTCCATGGATTGGACCTAAAGCTGTATACCACTTTTACAGCTCTATTCTTACATTCAAAATCTCCACCAGTAGTAAAGGGCCATATTGTGGATTAGCACTATCACTACATTGCCTAGATCAAAGAAATACTGCTCTGCTGAATAATTTTGTCACTTTTACAACTATGTTCATTTGGATTATTCTTCAGTAATATTTTGCTATTATATGGTTTATTATAAAACTACATGACTGTAGTTGAAAAGAAGCAAGAAGAAATAACACATTGACTTCTTTGACATACATTATATATTTTAAGATAATTTGTGACATATATTATGTATTTTAAGATAATTTGTGACATATATTATGTATTTTAAGATAATTTGTGACATACATTATGTATTTTAAGATAATTTGTGACATACATTATGTATTTTAAGATAATTTGTGACATACATTATGTATTTTAAGATAATTTGTGACATACATTATGTATTTTAAGATAATTTGTGACATACATTATGTATTTTAAGATAATTTGTGACATACATTATGTATTTTAAGATAATGAAAAGACTTTATAAATAATACCAATTTAAATAATGTATTTAAAAAGTGTTAGAACATAACTAGAACTACATAACGTCTCTCTAAGTAATATTTTAAATGAAATGCATGACTGGTATCCATTTTCATAACAAGTGTTCATGTCTTGATTTGTTAAAGCCCATTGCAAAGTGGACAATGCAATCACATATCTTTTGAAAATTTGTTTTGGGTTCTTGACTTTCATCAGCAGTGACAGCTTTTCCTTCTGATCATTTTCATTAATCATGTGTTATTTTAAATAAAAATGAAACAATTGTGTAATACTTTAAAATCAAAAATTAAAATTAAAATTTTTCTGATGCATAGCATGCAATAAATGATTATTTGATGACACACTCTGAACCCTACTCTTAAACACTGTTCATATTACAGCAAGATGTGACACACTCTGAACCATACTCTTAAACACTGTTCATATTACAGCAAGATGTGACATACTCTGAACCCTACTCTTAAACACTGTTCATATTACAGCAAGATGTGACACACTCTGAACCCTACTCTTAAACACTGTTCATATTACAGAAAGATGTGACACCAGAATCTCTAGATTGTTGTTAGAGCGAATTATGGTTTGAGTCCAAAAGATGTGACAATATTGTTATGGTTTGAGGCAGAAGAGGGGTGGGGAATGTAACACTGATATGGTTAGAGTTAGAAGAAAATTTAACACCAATGCTTGATTTATAATGGTGATTATAATGTCACTTAAAAACTGCAACATTTGAAAATTTATTTTGGTTCTTTTTTTGTATATTAGAAACTTCCTGTGATGGTGGAATGTTTTCATATTAACAGATCATTTAACCAAGCAAACTAAGCAAACTAAATCATGATAAACCATTAGTGTTGGTCCAGACACTGACTTGATTTTTCTTATATTTCATTGTAAGTATATTAATTAATTTATATAAAATTATTATATATATATTTGTGTAAGAGTTTTGTAGGAAAACACTTGGCATATTTTTTTTTAACAGTGCTTGTCCAAAGTGTTAGAAAATGAAACTTTGTTGAGGGTTTGCTCTTCCTGAAGACTTTTCACTTGAGTCCATCCTACGATTAGTATTGTGTTGAGGGCGTCCTTTTCCTGAAGACTTTTCACTTGAGTCCATCCTACGATTAGTATTGTGTTGAGGGCGTGCTTTTCCTGAAGACTTTTCACTTGAGTCCATTCTATGATTAGTATTGTGTTGAAAAGGTGCTTATTGTGCAACTTTTATCATTCTGGTATTTTGACAATGTATATCTTTATGTAATGTTATGTGACCCTATTTTTAATTATTTATTCAGAATGCAACAATCTCTATATTTTTTTATTTTTAGAGAGAGATTTTAGAGAATTCATTTAGTCTGTTTTCACTTCTGTTTCTTTTAATACCAAGAATAGAACTTAATCTTTTCACATGAGAAGTGAAATAAATCATATAACTAATCTTGCCTATTCCTTCTCCATTCATATAGTTAAACTGGAATTGTTTATGGAGGCAAGAACTTGTGGTAAAGAAAAATTAATGCAATACTGTACAGAGATCATTATCAGTTATATACAGTACTGAATAAGATTTCTTGGAAAAGGTAGGCTAGACATGTCAGACTGGCTTTATTACTTTCATTTTATTTTGTCTATAACACTTTACTGGAACAAATGGTGAAACTGACCATCTATTTACAGAATTGTGTTGCATGCATTAGTGATTTATTTTGAATTGCTCCTAAATTGGTTTGAAATAGTTTATTATTTATATTATTTTTCTCCAGCTGATAGATATTTCAACAATTGTACAAAATGATGTCTTCAGAGTGTAAATTCAAATTTTGTTTGAATGTACCATGTTCTTATATTAAGATTCATATTTAAAAATAATTAAAGACTTAAGAATGTCACTTAGCCTATCTGCATGAATAAATGGACATTTTAAAGAACCTATCTTGTAATACTTGAGTTGGTCACAGTACAGATCAGTTTTGTCATCTCATACTTATGAGCACTTAAGTCTTATCACCAATTTCTTTTTAATTGAGCATAGTAACCATACTCCATAATGAAATATGTTGATAAGTGGGTTTTTCTTTTTAATTAATATACCAGAATCTTATTTCAAAACTGTAGGTAGGCAATATGCTAATTATTAATTAAATTCTTGTTTGGATAATTTAAAAATGATAGTAAAATCCAACAAAATAAGAGAAAATGCAACAAAATATTTTGTATTTATTAAAAAAATATATATATATGCATATTGATTGATTCATAAACAAGAGTGAGAGAGAGAGAGACTGATGCAAGAAAATGTAAATCAGAAACAAAAATGTTGGGTCCAGAAACAAGCAATTAAGAACTAATGTATCATGGTTAAGCACAGTGAACAAAATTTCCTTGTTAAAAATATCAACAACAAAATAAAATACATTAGACTGACGTTTCTGGGAATAATGTTAAATTGTTCCTTTAATGTAATAAACGGCATTAATATTCTGATTAATTTACAAGCTGAACATAATTATACTATTCAGTATTTTGAGAAAGTAATAATGAATTCCTTAATTACCAGTTTATTTTAGCATTTATCATAAAACTGCATTATCAATTTAATTTGTTCAGAATACTATTACATTTAATTGTAATGAAGTCACTTAAAATACATTTTAAGTTGCTGAAAAACAGTAATATTTCTTATGTTTTTATAAATGGTTTTCTAAATTATTTAAATAAATTGTTAAAATGTGTAGAGAAATTTTATGTTAATGATTGAATTTTGATATCCTGCTGGTTTATAAACTTCACTTTGTATAAAATCTCCTTGTGTGTAAATAGCATCCAGATAATTCTTATCTATTATAATCTGCTACTTCTTTTGGATTTGTAAAGATACTTTTTGCAAAAACGATAGTTAGAAACATTTTTTACTACACTTAGGTAACTGGGTATAATGGAGTAATTTATGACCTGCTGTTAGTTAGCTAAAAATAGTTAATGAAGCCATTTGTGACTACTGTTAGGTAGTTGAAAGTAGTTAAAGAAGCCATTTGTAACTACACTTTTAGTAACTGCACTTAGGTAGCTGAAAGTAGTTAATGAAGCCATTTGTAACTACACTTAAGTAGCTGAAAGTATTTAATGGAGCTATTTGTAACACTCAGGTAGCTGAAAAAGTAGTTAATGAAGCCATTTATCACTACACTTAAGTACCTGAAAGTAGTTAATGAGGCCATTTGTAACACTTATAGTTAATGAAGCCAATTGTAACACTTAGGTAGCTGAAAGTAATTAATGAAGCCATTTATAAACTACACTACACTTAAGTAGCTGAAAGTAGTTAATGAAGCCATTTATAACTACACTTAAGTAGCTGAAAGTAGTTAATGAAGCCATTTGTAGCTACACTTAAGTAGCTGAAAGTAGTTAATGAAGCCATTTGTATCTACACTTAAGTAGCTGAAAGTAGTTAATGAAGCCATTTGTAGTTACAATTAAGTAGCTGAAAGTAGTTAATGAAGCCATTTGTAACTACACTTAGGTAGTTGGAAATAGTTAATGAAGCCATTTATAACTACACTTATGTAGTTGGAAATAGTTAATGAGCCATGTATGACTCCTGTTAGATAGCTAAAATGGTTTATTGAAGACATCTGTGATATCTTAATAAAAAAATATTTAAGTAATTTTTGTCCACAGGTAGCTAAAAATACATCAAACCATTTAGAACAATGTTTAGTTTAAGATCAGTTAAAATTACCTTTGTTTAAATTAGGATACATGGAATTATCTGCAGTTTTTGCATGTTGAGCATGAATTTTGTGCATATTTTATAGTGTACAATAGATTTAAATTTTAGTTTTTAAAAAATGAAGGTTTGTACACACAAAGGTGTTTAAAAAAGCTACATTTAATTATATTATGTAAATAAAATAAAGTCTTTGAAACCATATAAAAGTTGTGATGCCTTTGATCATGACTGAAAGAAAAAATAACTTATTTTTTATTATTATTACTAAGAAAGTAAGATTGCTTATCCATTTTGTGAATGCTGTACACAGAATAATGAAGACTAGCTGGACAAGTTCAAGATGGCTGTGTTCTGTTCAGATGCATACTCTCTGTTTCAAATATACTTTTTTATATAGAAGTCTTGCTTAGTGCTCAGTTCTGCAAATAAATTTCAAGCTATATCTCAGATTATATCCTTTCCTCAAATGAAAATTTTACTTATTGACCATATTATACCTTCAGAAATCATGCCTGCAGCTCTTCCTCAGATGAAAGCCATATCCACTGCTAAAATTATACTCTGTCCTTAAATAAAATCATCATGTCTACTGCTAAATTGCACTTTTTCCTGAAATAAAAGTACTGCCCACTACATATATTATACTCTTCTCAAATAAAAGTTTGCTCAAATTCATATTTTATCTTTCAAATAAAAGTAATGCCTACAGCACAAATTATACTTTTCTTCAAAGTCACGTCTGCAGCTCAAATTACACTCGTTCTTCAAATAAAAGTCATGTCTACAATTCAGATTCATTCATGTTGTGGCTCATTACTCCAATCAGATCAAATCTATCCATCATGTCATACCCACCATAATAAAGACAGTGACCTTAACTTCAGATATAAGAAATCTCAAAATATTAAATTATTGATTATAAACGATACATACAAAAAGCATACTATATTTTTGAAATCTGGTGTCGAGAACAAAAATAAGGGTAGCATATATACTTTTCTAGAAGTACAGTATGCTTGTGTTTATGTACAGTATGTTTATATATGCACTGTTTGTACAGTATACATGTTCTGATAACTGTGAGTGCTGTGCACATTCTTGACTGACTGTGGTGTATACTGGTGACTGAATGCTGTGCACACTCTTGACTGACTGTGGTGTGTACTGGTGATTGACTGAATGCTGTGCACACTCTTGACTGACTGTGGTGTATACTGGTGATTGACTGAATGCTGTGTACACTCTTGACTGACTGTGGTGTATACTGGTGATTGAATGCTGTGCACACTCTTGACTGACTGTGGTGTATACTGGTGATTGACTGCCTCTTGACTGACTGTGGTGTATACTGGTGATTGACTGAATGCTGTGCACACTCTTGACTGACTGTGGTGTATACTGGTGACTGAATGCTGTGCACACTCTTGACTGACTGTGGTGTATACTGGTGATTGACTGAATGCTGTGTACACTCTTGACTGACAGTGTTCTGTATACTCGTGCATGACTGAATGCTGTGCGCACTCTGCCACTCTACCACATATTCATCCAGTGTTCTCCACCATATTTCATTCATGTCAGTATTCTCCATGTTAGAAGTCATATACATTACAATGCAGCAAAGAAGTCCCCAGCTCAAAAAAAAAAAAAAGAAAAGAAAAGAAGAAAACAATGTCTTACATTGTCATATATCAGTTTCTTCAAATAATGATTTCACTTTAAAGATAAAGACTTATGTTCCTTATCAAATGACCTGGACTGAATTATTTCTTCTTGCAATAATTTTTTTAATCTAGCACATTGTTTTGCACTTTTTTTAAAAGGTAATCTCTCATAAAGTAGTTCATTTTCCTGTGAATGGAAGAATAATTTTTCATATAGCCACAATCAATGAAGTCGTCCAATACTTAGATGAAAGTTTCACATTCTCACTAAGAGTTTTTGTTAAAAATAGATCACTGAATCAAGATTCAAGCTGTCATATGTTAAAGAAAATTTTGTAACAATTGCCTTAACTCAGTAACAATAAATTTGTAATAAGATAAATTTGTAAATAAGATAAATCTTAGCTAGTTGCAGGATCTCTTAGCTTAGTAACATTACACTGCCACCCTAAACCCCAAAGTCCTTAATTTGAATTGAACAAGCCATACAAAAAGAATAGTATTCTTAATTAATGTGGACTACATATTTGAATCTTACTTAAAATTCATACACACCAAAAGCAGCAGAATTAAAACAAATTATGACTGGGAATACAGAATTGGCAAGTGATCATAAAATTATTTGTTATGTATTTGTATCTTTAACATACAGCATTTCACTTGGTCTATTAAGAAAAAAGTTATATATTCCATTTAATGTAAAAAAAGGTTAACTGCATCATACTGTATATTATAATGTTTTCCATGTAATGGAACAGAGCTACATTGTGCTGTATGATAAACATGTCATGTAATGGAACAGAGCTACACTGTGCTGTACAATGTGCATATCATGTTGGGAGACAGAGCTATATTGTATTGTACGACATAATGTTTTCATGTAAAGGAACTGGGCTACATTGTACTATACAACATGCATGCCATGTAAGGGAACAGAGCTACATTGAACTGCATGATATGCATGCTAAGTTATGACATAGAGCTACATTACTGTACAGCATAATGTTTTCCATGTAAGGGAAAAGAGCTGCATTATAATGCATGACATACTTGCCAAGTAATTAAACAGAGCTTCATTGTTCTGTATGACATGATCTTTTCCATGTAAGAGAACAGAGCTATATTGTGCTGTATGATATGCATGCCATGTAAGGGACCAGAGCTACATGCACTGTATGACACATGTCATGTGCTATGTTTTGGCAAGCAGTCTGCTCTACTGTAACACTGTTTTTTATTTCTGGTTCAGTCTTTTATTGGCTTACTACTGGACAAAGTCATCTGCACTGAGTGAGCTGTTTCACTACACATGTCTGAGAATTTATTGTACATGCCAAACACTTGTAATTTATGACCATAATCACCATATTAGCAAACTCAGAAATAAGAGAGTCACAAAGGAATTGCAACCCTTCTAAAAAAAAAATCCAAACAATAAGAAATTGCAAGAAATTCATAAAAACGTTCCAACAAAGTTAAATAAACAATTAAATGTATCATAATCAAACATATTGTACCTTTTATTTAAACTTTCATTACTGCAACTTGATGAGTAAAAATAGGAGATTCAGATGCTTATTTCTTTACTTTTGTTTTTATTAATATGCACTATTTTACAAATTAAAAGTAGTTTTTAAAAATTGCTATATTACAAACAAGGCATGCATGCATAAAATATTGAATTAAAATTCAATATTAGCTATACATATATTTTTTTTGAAAGGAATATATAAAAATTATCTTTATCTAATTAAAGCTGTTTGAGAATAAGGCATTTTGCTTACATGACCATCATCAATCTAACTTTCTTGCATGACAGCAATATGCAGCAGCCTATGACACACACAAAAATGAACACTTGTTGCATTTTATATTGGTGCAGAACCAATTCTCAGTTTCCACACAAACACATCTCAGTTTTTGTTGGAGGGCTTAAGTGTTTTGAAATAACCCCAAAATGTGTTGAAGCCCACTGATTTGAGGATTATTCATATGTTATAAAATATATGTTTTTCCACAACTAGAATTTTTACAAAAAATGAAATTATTACATCATTAATTGTATGAGCAATGACATTATGTGGGAGGATGGTCAGTACAAATATTCTGTCTCATTGAAAATTTATTAATAAAATCTTTCCATAATTGCGAATTTATTAGTAAAATTTCTCAAATAATGGAAGGCATATGAATTAGAAAATAAATAATTAAACAATTTGACATAAATTGTTGGAAAAGTTAGATGAAAAATAACAAAATGAGAGGTGTTACTGGGATAGATGACTGAGCCAAGAATATATGTTAGAGCAGAGTAATTTAGCAATGAAAATTTCATTTAAAAAAATTGTTTACATTCATATGTTAATACTTGAAGACAACCTTGTTGGTATGAAGGAAATTTTAGGGGATGCAGAGTTGACATTACTGTTACTGAAAGGTCATGCTATGATGTACTAGGTCAGTATTGCTGGAGTTGAAGCAAGGCTGGGAGAGGTCAATATTACAAGTACTTATTATTCATTTTAGGATGTAGTAATATTATCAGTAATCAAGATTTTGTTGGGAGTTGCAGAGTACAGTATTACCAGCTTTAAAGATTCTTAATATTTATTCAGAGGAAATTTGACTGAATGAAATTATACTCAATGAGACAAACTAGTCTGTATAATTCAAATGTACATGAAGATATGTTAAGAAATTTTGATAATCAGAATTTAAAAAGAAAAACTCCTTATAAAACTAATCTCTGTGTGATCAAAAAGTGAGAAAAATAAAATATAAACAATAAACAACATAAACATGAAGTACAGTTTAAGCTAAAATCTATTAATAAATTGAATAAAGTCACGTGACAGTTTTCTTTGTAAAGCAATATTCTGCTATAATGAGAAGTATCAGAATTAAAACAAAGTGAAAAATCATTGATTAATAATGTAAATTAAATGCAGAAATTATGAAATGGCCCACTATCAATTCTTTTTGATAAAACAAATTGATATTTTTCTGACTAGCATTTTCAAAAATAATTCTTTACCTTGCACGACAGTTCTATAGCTGCAGGTTTTGCAGCCAAGTTATTAAAATTTTATTTTTAAAAAATGAAGTCTTCAAACATTTGAATGAACAGTGGTCAGTGGTGTAAGAGCCAACTAGCTGTTTTCTAATGGCTGTGGTATAAGAGCTGACTAACTGTTTCTAATGGCTTTGGTGGAAGAGCCAACTGGCTGTTTCTAATGGCTGTGGTTTAAGAGCCGACTGGCTGTTTCTAGTGGCTAGAAAGTCGTTGCACAAAATGAATGAGTAAAAAAGCCCTATTCCAAAGTTGCTGGGTTGTCTGAAAGTCGTTGCACAAAATATGCTATTAAAAAGGACATGTTCCATGGAACCAGAAAATCATTGTACAAAATGTGGGCAGGTATTCTCTGCTAAGAAGGCCTGAAATATTTTCCCCCAATTTCACCTCTCACCAGAGAGAACATTTTCTATGTTTACTTATAAACAATGTCATTTTCCCATTCATGTTGAAAATACTACAACTTTTTCTGTTGTGGAGGCATTTATACACTCACAACAAATCATCTTACCATTCTTGATGAAAATACATATACTACAATTTGTTTTGTTGTGAGGCATTTTTATATATACACAGCAAAACATCTTTCCATTCTTGGTGAAAATACTACAATTTGTTTTGTTGTGAGGCATTTTTATATATATATATATACAGCAAAACATCTTTCTATTCTTGGTGAAAATACTACAACTTTTTCTGTTGTGGAGGTACTTATACATACATACACAACAAATGATCCTTTTATTTTTGATGAAAATATTACATTTTTCTTTGTGGAAAAATGTTTTTTTCTCCTGTTGTCAATAGTAACAGTTTAACCCCATCCGATATTTTGCCTTTTATTCTGCTACCAACAGTAATAATTCAATTTCTTGCCTTTTTCTTATGTTATCAACAGCAGTAATTCAACCCCATCCTATTTCTGGCCTTTCTCTCTCCCTGCTAAACCAAAAATTAGAATTCAACCCCATTTTATTTCTAATCTTTTTCTTATTATCAACAGTAGTAATTCAACCCCATTCTTATTTCTTGCTTTTCTTCTGCTATCAACAGTAATAAGTTCTTGCCTTTTTCTTACATTATCAACAGTAATAATTCAACACTGTTCCTATTTCCTCAAAGAGAGAAAGAAACAAGCAAAATATTAAAAAATGTTAGGTTATAATTCACTCAGTGAGATGTACTTTTTCAAAAGTATTTAAGTATATCAGTTATATATTCAAGCATTTGTTTGAGTGTTTATAAAGAAAATTTCAAATTTGTAAGTTTTTCAAAACTTTATAGAAGCTTGTAACTGGCAACAAAATACCAAACTATTTGTGAGATATACAAATACCAAACTATTTGTGAGATATACAAATGTCAAACTTTGGCATAAGGCGAACACCTGTGAGAATTTTAAGTAAATTGTTTTTAGTGTAATAAATATGGGAGAGCCGCATAAAGCTAAAATATTTGAGTACATAACTGTTATGCACATGAGAATGATGACAGATTATAAAAGTGAACTTCTTATGAGACTAATAATAAAGTTGAAAATGTCAGCCATAAACTTCAAACAGTGGGTGTTTGATGGGGTTTAGCAATGTAAATATCATGCAAATATTAATAATTAAAGGATTTAATATTGAAAGATACCATTTCAAAAATGTTTACTGAAAATAAGGCTGCACACAAACACACCCACACACACATGCACAAACACACATATCATATGTATGCTACTGAAACTATTGGTATTATTTAAATTCTTTTTAACCAGTCTTGTTGTGATTCAAATGTAGAAAATCATGATAAGTGAAATAAAAGTTTATATATATATATATACACTGTATTCATTTTTTTTATACTAAAAAATAGTAATATTTTGGTAAGCAAGATGAATTTCTGTATGCCATTTGTCACAGCAGTACTTGAGAAAATATAGTATTCATAGGTCAAACTTCATTCTTCATAATCACATTCATATATATCTCAAGTTTACCAAGATCTGACTAATAATGGAATCTCCATCATTGTACCCAAACATATCTCAGCCTTACTAAATAATACCATCTCTCCATCATCACAATACATTTCAGTCTTACTAATATATATATTAATATCACACTCCATCTTCACTATCTCATTTTTACCAATACATGTATCACACTCCATCATCATAAATATCTCAACATTACCAACACTCTCCATCATGATGTTTCAAAAACAGTAAGTCTCCTATATATATTTTATTTTGCTATCCATCAATGTACTAGTATGTCCTTATATATATGGTTCCCAATATAAACAACAATTACTTAGGTCAAAAGCCTGTAAAGCTGGTTTTTGCTTGTACCAGACTCCATGAAATGATGCTAACTTTTAAAGCACTATGTGACTCTCTTGGAGCCTGGCTTGGTGAGATATTCTCCAGATGTTATATGATGAGAGTAAACTTGAAATGAATACATTATAGCCTCAATGCTAGAACCAGGAAAATCTCTTGATGAGATGTATGAAATGTTTTGATTACACCCTGCAATTATTGTTGCAGCCTCAAGGCTGACAGCTATATATTGTTGCAAATGTGAACCTCAAGACTATGACAGCTTGGTACTGTTGCAGATTTGAACTCAAGACTATGACAGCTTGGTACTGCTGCAAATGTGAGCAATAAGACTGACAGCTTGGTACTGTTGCAATCAAATGTGAGCAATAAGACTGACAGCTTGGTACTGTTGCACATTTGAGCCATAAGACTATGACAGCTTGCATAATTCAAAGCAGAATGGAAAAAAGAACAAAAGTCTAGTCAATAAGCACTATTAAGGTCACTGGATTTCACAGTTTATTTGTGGAAAACTTACATTCAGTAAAGAAAAAAACCAATATAATGACCAGTAAGAAGGTGAAGTCTATTCTTTATAAAAGCAGATATTGAATGCCATTTTTAAAAAACAAACTATTACTATCCTTTATTTTATCAGTTTTTGTAGCTATTTTCCTGTATTTATAAAACTGGAGTGGGGTGGGATTTTTCTTGCCTCATTCAACAAAATATTCAGATATGTCATTCTATGTTGATCAAGTATTATAACATTAAATAACGTTAACTTTTTAATAAATAATATATTATCAAACAGAATGACCCAAGTAAAAAGGAAGGTTAAGAATATCATAAACAGTGCTGCAAAAAAGTACAAAGTCCTTCCCAATCCATATTTTTTTGTTACTAAACAATTCTTAATGATTTAATAAAACTCTTCAATTGTACTGGTGGTAGACTCTTGTGATTAAGGGAATGAACTCTTGTCCACATCGATAAGTATGTTATAAGCACTACTCTGAACATACATTTACATGCACAGGAATATTATAGTAAGTATCTATATATATTTATGTATTTATTTGTAGGTGTATAAGTTGTACATAAGGGAAATATAGCAAACAAGAAAAACTATTTTTGTGCAACAATAAATAATTTCCTTTCAGGTGTTTTAGTCATATCACAAGTTGTCTTTTATAGAGCTTAATTAATTAAAATCAAATTATTTTACCGCTGTGTCATGTAATGTATGATGAATAATTTTATTCTGATGTTAAGTTATAAATCATAATGTCTTGTCTCTTTTGAACCATAAATCATGTCTTTCCTCTTTTGAACTTGGTGTTATAAATCACAATGTCTTTCCTCTCTTGAAGTATGCTCAGAACTGGACCTTACATTTATCTCTCTCAAAGGATTACAGTTTAAAAAGTTAAACAAACTGTGACAAGAAAAACATGTTTATCAATGGTATCTCTTGATGGAATACAGGTACAGAGCTAATTTGGGTGCTCATAGACACCATAAAAAAAAATTATGTCTCATTTGAAATCTGTAATATTATTGCAATTTGACTTATTACAAGTTTCTAAATTCTCTCTACAAATAAATGTAATCTAGCTTATTATGTGCTTGCCTGGCCTTAAATGCTGTATGCTGAATTCATCTTGAGAACTGTCATCACTATTATGTCTTTTTAAATTTAAATGCTCCATTACAAATGAGTTTGGAACTCTCTCTAATTATAAGAATTTAAATGCTCCATTACAAATGAATTTGGAACTCTAATTTTAAGATAACAAATTGTGCATCGTTGTGAATAATATAACATAGGGAAATTAGTGTCATTATCAAAATTGCAAAGGGACACAGTACTACAAACTCTGTTCAATAGCTTATAACACTTTTTCTGTAGCGCACAAAGTCAATAATATCATCATTCAATTCAAACATAGTACACAGTCAGCATAATAAGCAGAAAATCAGAACCAAACGTTTGGCTTATTCATTAAAAAATAATAACATCGTTTCTGATAGTTTCATATATCAAGAAAATTACAAAATAGCTACTCTTAAAAATAACTCTTTTAATCATATCTGGAAAGTTAGTCTCCAGGAGAAATACTTCATCACATCTGATAAAGGTGCTCTGTCTTATCTGACAGAGATACTCCTGATCTGACTGTAAACCAAGACTCATCCTCTCAGAGAACCTCACTCTGCATACAACAGTATACTCATCATGTAGGTCTCATTCTACAGACTTGTCATTTAAAACAGTCTAATTATAAAGATAATATACAAATGCAGACATTAAATCCAAATGAATATAAATTCGATTTATCAAAACAGCATCATTGCCTAAGATTGATTTATTTTTACTTCATCAGGAAATATTGCAGGCTGATCTGGTTTTGGTCTGACATCAAAATGTAGCATCATTGACCATGATTAATCTGGTTCTGCATTCATTATGAAATAATATCGTCATGCATTTAATCTGGTTTGACATTCATCAAGAAATAGCATCATCACATCCCATTGAATCTCGTTTTGCAGGCTCCTCTTCTTCATTAATTGATTCTCCCCTTGGAGATGACTTCATAGCATCATACATAGCCTTGAATTTGGAGTGTGACTTCTGTAGCAGCATGCCAGGTGGGCTGAACTCCACAGCCTGTTAAGAAAAAAATGTCTTCAGTTCTTGCACTTTTATTCAGTTTTAAAAGAAAATACAGTACTGCTTAGTTATACAAATACAGGAAATAAATATTTAAAAAATGTTTTAAATATCAATATCATTGTGAAAAACATCTACAATAAAAATACACGAGACAAAACCTCTTTACAAATGATTATGATCACAATAAAACTAGAATAAAAATACACGAGACAAAACCTCTTTACAAATGATTATGATCACAATAAAACTAGAATAAAAATACACAAGACAAAAATTCTTTACAAATGATTATGATCACAATAAAACTAGAATAAAAATACAAGAGACAAAAACTCTTTACAAATGATTATGATCACAATAAAACCAATGACACCATCAATAACAATCTTTTTCTAATTCAAAGAAAATTATTTATATGAATTTAGTCATAACTGTAATGATAAGATTTAATCTGCTAAGGCATTAACTAGGAACATATCATTCATCTTTAACTCACCATAATTAACATCTCATTAACTTTCTTTCAAAATAATTAACATTGCTTCATTTCTATGCCACAATCTTATATTAGCATCTCATTAATTCATTTTAATTAATATATTTCTAGCATATCTTTAATACTTTTCTATAAATTTATTACTCGCACCACATTAGTTTTATAAACAATTTTATTACATCTTATTAATCCCTGTTAACTAATTATTATTAGTATTTCATGAATCCTTTTCAATATATTTATTACTAGTACCTCATTAATACTTTTGAACTAATTTATTACTAGCATCTCATTATTATTTTTTAACTAACTTATTACTAGCATCTTATTAACCTTTTGAATTAATTTATTGCTAGCATCTCATTAATAATTTTGAATTAATTTATTCTAGAATCTCATTAACGCTTTTGAACTAATTTATTACTAGCATCTCATTAATCATTTTGAATTAATTTACTACTAGCATCTCATTAATAATTTTGAATTAATTTATCACTAGCATCTTGTTAATATTTTTAAAATTAATTTATTACTAGCATCTCATTAATAATTTTGAGTTAATTTATTACCAGCATCTCATTAATAATTTTGAATAAATTTATTACTAGTATCTCATTAATAATTTTGAATTAATTTATTACAAGCATCTGATTAATACTTTGGAACTAATTTATTACTAGCATCTCATTAATTCTTTGGAACTAATTTATTACTAGCATCTCATTAATGCCTTTTCCACAGATTTAGTACTAGCAGCTCATTAGTTCTTTTCATTCGTTTGTAAAAAATATTTAAAATCTTTTCTCTGATTCATATTTAGTACATCACTGCTGATCCCCAGTAATCCTTGCCCAGATGATATGATTCCTGTTCTCTTCTAGCATTTAGTTTATTTTTTCATTCGTTTTGAAAAATATATACATATCACTTTCTTATGATCACTCCTTTCTCTAATTTTATCACTTCTTTCTCTGATTTATCACCCCTTTCCTTGATCCATAATTAGCACATTATTTTTCCTTTCCCTGATGAATATCTAGAATCTCACTACTTCTGTTTTGCAATTAACCATTTCCTGATGTCTGACCTCTTAATACTTGAGACATAACTAGTACTTCATCCTCTTAATACTTGAGGCATTAGTACTTCATCCTCTTATTATCTGAAGCATAACTAATGTTTTATTATTGCTGCTCCTTATCACAATCATCACCTCACTCATTTTTTCCTCTCTCCATACCTGGCACCCCTTCATCCATCTTTCTTAACTAATCCATGGTTACTCACTTTTCCATGATCCATAACTAGCACCTTGTCACTGTCCCAGATGGTGTTGATGCGGTGAGCAATGGTGAGTACGGTGCAGTCACGACAATATTCACGTATGGTCTGTTGTACTAAGAGCTCTGTGCGAGTATCAACCGATGCTGTTGCTTCATCCAGCACTAATATCTGTAAATATACTGACTTATTAATGACATCAATAACAACTGATTAAATATACTTTTATCAATGACACTATGAACACAAGAATAAATAATCTAGCCTCAGTCTGATACTATTTAATTCTTACATACATGTATAAACTTATGAATGACACTATCAAACTTTAATAAATTTATTAACCTTTTGACAAATTAACACTTGAATAAATTTCATAATTTATTAATGAGGGTATCAAAAGTGAAATTTACTGATCAAACCTTACTGACTTAACAATGACGCTATAATTTGTTAAAACTAATTTTATCAGCGAAATCAATCATACATGTTCATTTATTTCTTTGATCATGTTAATGAAATCATTAACTTTTGTGCAGCTTTATCTCTGACTTTATCTCTGCACATAAAAAAACTGGACAACAATACTGTGCAGTTTTATCTCTGCATCATGTCAACAACTGGATTAAATAATACCTTTGAGTTCCTGAGCATTGTGCGTGCCAGACATAACAGCTGTCGTTCACCTAGGGAAAAGTTCTTCCCATTTTCCTCCACCATGTAATCTAGCTGACCATCAAGAGAATTTATCTGAGAATTAAAAAAGAAGTACAGTTACATTTTAATCCACAAAATGATTAAAAATCAAAGCAAAAGGAAAGTTTGTATGTATTATCAATATCAAAGGAGGTCAAGGCCATAAAAAATATTTTTATGGACATAACAGAATAAAGTTGATTTCAAGAGTAAAATCCTTTGGAAGTGGACTTAAAAGAATATTTTGATTTCAAGTAGCAATTTTTTGAGATGGTATAATTGTTTATATTTGATTTCAAGTTTACAATGTATTTAGATGGTATAATTGTTTACAGTTGATTTCATGTCTACAATGTTTTAGATGGTACATAATTGTTTATAGATGATTTCATGTCTACAATGTTTTAGATGGTACATAATTGCTTGTCTCAAGACATTCAAGCACATAATCTGTCTAAAAACATTCTTATATACAGTTTTCTCAAAACATTCAGACAACTGGTTGTCTCAAAACATCCAGTAACACTAGTTTTCTCAAAACATTCACACATATTGGTTGTCTCAAAACATCCAGTAACACTAGTTTTCTCAACACATTCACACATATTGGTTGTCTCAAAATATCCAATAATGCTTTAGTTTTCTCAAAATATTCAGACACAATGGTTGTATTTTGGTACAATGCTTGCACAAAATGTGAAAATCAAATGATTTTGCATAAGTCTAACATTTACATTTGGAGTAACCCAAGTGCTCACCTTTTCTTTCATATGGCATTTAGTCAGTGCATCCCAAAGAACATGATCAGAGATATTTCTCTGTGCTGGATCTAAGTTGTACCTGAAGCAAATGAAGAATTTATTTACTGAGCTATAGTATTCAAAAAATATTGTTTTGAGAAAGGATGGTTATTGATAAAATATCTTCAAGTTAAAGAAAGGATGGTTATTGATAAAATATCTTCAAGTTAATCTGAGAATAAATTGTCTGTTAAGATCAATCTATCAGTTTTAAACAATTAGTCTGAATTTATTTTCATCCAATATGAGACTTCATCTCACTTTCCATGGATCTTACCAAAACCTAAAATATTGTTTACATATGGCTGCTCTGATAAACTC
Organism: Sinotaia quadrata; assembly: GCA_028829895.1. Lineage (NCBI taxonomy): Eukaryota > Metazoa > Mollusca > Gastropoda > Architaenioglossa > Viviparidae > Sinotaia > Sinotaia quadrata. The sequence continues at coordinate 58,177,573 of CM054177.1, read as the reverse complement.
TAGGAACATATTTATCTCTTAACACAACATAATTAACATCTCATTAACATTATCTGAAATAATTAACATTGTATCATTTCTGTTCCCAACTAATTTATTAGTAGCATCTCATTAAAACTTTTCAACAAATGTTATATTAGCACCTCATTAATCCTTTCTTAACTAATTTATTAGCAGCTTATTAATACAGAGTTGTTTACCTACTGTGCTTGGATAACCTCTAATCAACGGCCATTTTGAACCAAATTTTTTGTCAGGCATGGCAAGTTTCAAGGCCAATTTTTTTTATTGCGAGTAGTGTGGTTGATCTTACCTAATGAACTTTATTGTGGATTGATTCTAATTAACTGTAGATGAAATTCAACCAGCCCCTACTGAAATTTTGTATGTGCCCATGTGATAATACAAAAAAAATCCCCGGTCGTCCTCAAAGCATGCATGGAGTTGTATGACATCCTTATAATCCACCAAGTGAGAGACATATTAGTACCACATTACTACTTCTACAAGGGATATTACTCACCACATTATTACTTCTACAAGGGATATTACTCACCACATTACTACTTCTGCAAGGGATATTACTCACTACATTACAACTTCTACAAGGTATGGAGTCACCATATTACAACTTCAAGAAGGAATATAATCATATTACCACTAATTCATGTCAACTGACCTTGAGATCACAAGTACCGGAGACAGAATTAAGCCAACCTTAGATATAGTTATATGACTTGTTATCATTATCCCACATGACTGACCTGATTGTACCTACAAAGAGCACTGGATCCTGCACAAGGATTGAAATGCGTGAGCGAAGTGCTCTCAGTTTAATGTCACGGACATTGTAGTTATCAATGTAGATAGCACCAGCAGCAGCTTCAGAAAGTCGAAACATTGCCACACCCAGTGATGACTTCCCTGAAAAGAAAAAATAAGAATGATATCACAACAAATCTTTAAATGTTTAATTTTAACAGCAATAATTTGATCAAATGACAATTTTGATAATTGTGCAACAGTTATCTATTACTGTAATTATGGTGACCTAAATTTGTCATTTTATGCCATTTAAATGCATTGTTTCCTAAACAAACCAGGAAAATTGCAATTAATCTTGAACATGTGTCACAAATTTTAAAAACATGTCATTACTAAATTCATGCAGGCATAAAAATTATTACTAAGTTCATGTCAAGAACCTTTAATACATGTCATTACAAAATGCATGTTAAGATCTTGTAATATGTCATTATTAAATGCAAGTCAAGAACATTTAATTTATGTCATTACTGAATGCATGTCTAGAACCTTTAATACACAGTCATTGCTAAATGCATGTCAAGAACTTTAATATATATAATTACTAAATGCATGTCAAGAACCTTAAAAGATGGATTTATCTTCTCCTTTGGTGAGAAGTTTTCCACCTGCAGAACACATTATGCAACAGTAAAATGTCTATCTTATTATTGTGTATGAGTAGAGTTGTTTGACATTCTTATAATCTACCAAGTGAGAGACATATTAGTACCACATTACTACTTCTACAAGGGATATTACTCACCACATTATTACTTCTACAAGGGATATTACTCACCACATTACTACTTCTACAAGGGATATTACTCACCACATTACAACTTCTACAAATCACCATATTACAACTTCAAGAAGGAATATAATCATATTACTACTAATAAGTATGTTCTTTTAGAGTTTCTGTAATGAATACAAAGTTTTGTTGTTTTTATTTTCAAAGTCCATCATATACATACTAGAATGTGCATAAATATTACTTTAATTGTGAAGACACTCAGCTATTCATGCAGGCAAACTATTGTAACAAAGTCAATCCTTTATTCTTAGACCAGTATATATCACTTAATATACATTTTCATTTTCAATATACTATTTTGAAAGTTGACAAGAAACTACACAAGCAAATATTTTCTCACCAGATCCTGAACTGCCCACAATTCCAATTTTCTCTTTTGGCATGACAGTAAGTGTCACTTCCTTCAGTGCCAGGGGTTGAAGGTCGCTGTAGCGCATGCGATATTTGTTGAACGTGATGGCACCTTCACTTGGCCAGTCTGCAGGTTCCTGCTGCAAACTAGCAATGGTACCCTCTGTCTGGAGTTTCTGGAAAATTATATTTGTTCACTGTTTGGTGCCTATGTCAACTTCAAGCAATTTTTCTCTGGAAAATTGTATGTGTGCAATGTTTGAGACTTATATCAACTTCAAACAGTTATTTTATAAAACTGTGTCTGTACAGTGTCTTGGGACTTATGTCAACTTCAAACAGTTATTTTATAAAACTGTGTCTGTACAGTGTCTTGGGACTTATGTCAACTTCAAACAGTTATTTTATAAAACTGTGTCTGTACAGTGTCTTGGGACTTATGTCAACTTCAAACAGTTATTTTCTGTAAAATTATATGTGTACAATATATGGAGACTTATTTCAACTTTAAACAGTCAATTTCTGTAAAACTATATTTGTGCAACATATGATTCTTATGTCAACTTCAAATAATTCCAGAAAGTGTATCTGTTCAATGTTTGTAACAGCTATGCATGAATCTGCATACTCCTTTTTTATACTTGTGTGTTCTCTCCTCAGTGAACTCATTTATTTCCTCAGTATATATATATATATATATTTCAATACATCCTTCTTTCCTCAGTACACTAATATATGTATTTCAATACACTCTTCTTCCCTCAGTACACTAATATATATATATATTTCAATACACTTTTCTTTCCTCAGCACACTAATATATATATTTATTTTCAATACACCTTTCTTCCCTCAGTACACTAATATATATATTTATATTTCAATATACATTTCTTTCCTCAGTACACTAATATATTCATTAATTAATATGCTCATACCTCTATATACTCTTGCACTCGCTGTACTGATGAAAATCTTGATCCCGTTTCTATTGTCAAGCGTAAAGTGTACTGCAATAGACTGGTAATCTAGGCATACAAAACCAAAAACATTTTCATGATAAAGAAATTCATCTATTATACTTCTTATCTCAAGTAATAGTTCAAAGACAAAATTATGAAATAAATAAATTTAGACAATTTTGAAATATTAGCCTACAATTATTAATATGTTATCAAAGTAAAAATTTAAGCATAAACATTTTTTGCATGCTTCTGCATACAGTAAATGTAATCTCTTTGTTCACTCAAACACTCAGTCTATCTTATTTTACATCAAATCACTATCTTAGCAATTCAAACAATTTAAACAAAAAGATATTTAGATTATCAATACATCCAGATTTGTGTATTATAAAGTAAAACTGACATTTCTGGTAACATTTTAAGGATATGCAGATATTTTAGTATAAGTATATGTATACATAAATGATATTAAATTGGAACACTTCTGCAAAAACTTTAAAAACATACAATTCTGGTACAGCAATGATTGCAAAACCAACATAACAATTCCTACATCAGCACCAACACTAACATGATAATTCCTACACCAGCACCAACACTAACATGACAATTCCAACACCAACATGATAATTCCAACACTAATACCACCAGAACAATTTTAACACTGCCAACAAAATGACAATTCTAATTCTAACATGGCAATTCTAATACGAATATCAACATGACAAAATGACAATTCCAACACTAACACCAACATGACAATTCTAATTCTAACATGGCAATTCTAACACCAACACCAACACTAATATGCAATTTCAGCATTGACACCAACATGACAATTCCAACAACACAACGAATTCAACACCAACATGATAATTCCAATATCAATATGATAATTCCAACACTAAACCAATATGACATAATTCTAACTGTAACATTTCAATTCTAACACCAATGCCCTGAGACAATTCTAAAATCAACACTAACATGACAATTCCAACAAGAACATTAATATGACAATTCCAAAACCAACACCAACATAACAATTCCAGCACCAATACTAACATGACAATTCCAACACCAACATGACAACTCCAACACTAACATCAACATGACAATTCCAGCAACAACATTAATATAACAACCCTAGCACCAATATTAACATGACAATTCTAACACCAACATTAATATGACAATTCCAAAACCAACACCAACATGACAAATCCGAAACCAACATGACAATTCCAAATACAACATGATAATTCCAACACCAACATGACAATTCCAATATCAATATGATAATTCCAATACTAACACCAAAATGACAATTCCAACAACAATATTAACATGACAATTCCAGCACCAACATGAACTTGACAATTCAATCTGTAACATGACAATTCTGACACCAAGACAACTCTAACACCAACACTATCACAACAATTCTAACTCTAATATGACAACACCAACACTAACATGACCATTCCTACATCAATACAACACCTACCACCAAGCTGAGATGAATAAGCTCTATATACAACTTTCTCTCATTCAAAGCCACAAAAATTATCAAGTATTTGTTAGTGATATCAAGACTTGATTTCCTACAATTTTCTTTGTCTGGTTCATCATGCTGCCTGCACAGGAAACTTCACAAAGTGTAAAATACAGCTGCTCAGATCTTCTAGGAGCCATTTGCTACAGAAACTTCACAAAGTGTAAAATACAGCTGCTCAGGAGCCATTTGCTACAGGAAACTTGTGACAACACAAATCTTGTAGGTAAACTGATTTGTTTTGATTGTGTGGAGGAGAAGAGACTATTTCACAGTACTTTTCTTTAATTAGAAATAAGTGATTCCTAAATTTAACACTATCCTCTCCAATATTTTAAAACCAAAATATTGTACCACTTCTCTCCCTCATAACCATGCAATAATTAATGAGAGTAGTTTAAGATTGCACTAATAAAGGATAGTAGTTTAAGATTGCACTAATAAAGAATAGTAGTTTAAGTGGTCATGCTAAACTAATAAAGAATAGTAGTTTAAGATTGCACTAATAAAGGATAGTAGTTTAAGTGGTCATGCTAAACTAATAAAGAATAGTAGTTTAAGATTGCACTAATAAAGAATAGTAGTTTAAGTGGTCATGCTAAACTAATAAAGAATAGTAGTTTAAGATTGCACTAATAAAGAATAGTAGTTTAAGATTGCACTAATAAAGGATAGTAGTTTAAGTGGTCATGCTAAACTAATAAAGAATAGTAGTTTAAGATTGCACTAATAAAGAATAGTAGTTTAAAATTGCACTAATAAAGAATAGTAGTTTAAGATTGCACTAATAAAGGATAGTAGTTTAAGTGGTCATGCTAAACTAATAAAGAATAGTAGTTTAAGATTGCACTAATAAAGGATAGTAGTTTAACTTTAAGTGGTCGTGCTAAACTAATAAAGAATAGTAGTTTAAGATTGCACTAATAAAGGATAGTAGTTTAAGCAGTCATGCTAAACTAATAAAGAATAGTAGTTTAAGACTGCATTAATGAAGAATAATAATTTAAAACTGCAGTAATTAAGAACAGCAGTTCAATTGATCATACTGCATTAATTTTAAAAAACTGATCTGTCATTCACACAGAACTAAGTAATAATTATGTTTAAAGTGATGTTACATGCCATATTAATTAAAAACTATAAATTTTTAAATTAATTAAAAACTATAAATAACTATGAATTCTGCACTAATATTAAAGAAAATACACGAAATCATTCATTTTGAAATGAGAAAAATTTGTAATATGACTTGATGAAAAACATTACCTGGATAGCAAATGTTAGGGCCAGGCCTTCATGGGAAGTGGTGCCTCTGGTGGAAGTAAAGATAATGAGAAATCCGGTCACGCCCATTATAACAATTGTCATGAGATCAAGAAATACAGCCAGCCAGCGATTGGCCATATAGAACAAGAAGAAAGGGATGTTGTTTTGGTCCAGCATTTCACAAAATCTGCACACCAAACATAATAATTAAATAGAAAACACTAAACTATATCACACAAAACTATAAATAAAATATATTACATAAACAGAATATATTAAAAGAATTTTACAAAACTAAACACAATATGAATTATGATTAAACTATAAATATCTTTTATGAATTCAGCATTATCTTTCAGACATATAGGATAGGTAAAGTAAGAACTTTTCAATATCAATAGTGTTTTTATAAATTGAAACATTTTGCAAATTCTGCACCATCTACTACATATTTCAAGTAAGATCGTTTATCATGATCACTAGTGATGGGCCAGAAACAGATACACAAACTGAGAAATGAAAGATTGTAAGCCTTTGTCTGATGCACAATACAAAGAAGAATACAGAATGTTAGATTGTGTCCCCTTTAAAATTATGTCAAGTGTTGAGTGTATGATTATGTCCCCTTTAGGAATGAAAAATGTATCCACGCTAACTTCAGAATGCAAGGTAAATATAGTAGTGTAGAATGTATGATTGTGTCCCCTTTAGGAATGAAAAATGTATCCAAGCTAACTTCAGAATGCAGTGTAGAATGTATGATTGTGTCCCCTTTAGGAATGAAAAATGTATCCAAGCTAACTTCAGAATCAAGGTAAATATACAGCATTTGATGAATATACATTGAATCTCTTTGGAAAGGCACACGTAAAGATAGCATTTGATGAATATATTTTTTGCATCTTTTTGGAAATGCATAGTTAAAGATAGTATTTGATAAATATATTTTTGCATCCCTTTGGGAATACATAGTTAAAGAGAGTATTTGATAAATACATATTTGCATCCCTTTGGAAATGCACAGATAATACAGTCTCTGATGAATATAATTTTGCATCTTTTAAGAAATGCAAGATAAAACTGGTATTTGTTGATATTTATTTGCATCCCTTCTGAAGATACAGGTAAACTATATGGCAGAGTTGAAGACAAGATTGTCCCTTTTAAAATGTATAAGTAAATATGGCAATATTAAAAACCAATTAAACAGAAATGTAGGTATGTGCTTGTATATTTATAAAAACCAGATTTCAATGTTTGTAAATGTTTTAGCAAAGTTAAGTAGCCAAAACTTTTAAAAACTGTCCCTATTTTTGTGTTCGATGCAAACTAAAAATCTTAGTTCTTGTTCATGCACATGATGACACAGAGCTGATAAATATTCAGGGCAGACTATCCCAACCATCATCTCCACCAAAGTTTGTTTATTTGTTCACAATCACATGCAGTTAAAGTACACAGAAGTTTATTTCTTTGTACACAATCACATACAGTTAAAGTACACAGAAGTTTGTTTCTTTGTTCACAATCACATGCAGTTAAAGTACACAGAAGTTTGTTTCTTTGTTCACAATCACATACAGTTAAAGTACACAGAAGTTTGTTTCTTTGTTCACAATCACATGCAGTTAAAGTACACAGAAGCATGAGATGCAAGAGTCATACCTGTGACACAAAACAGTGCCAATGCAACCCACTAAAAAGTCATCAAGCATATTTGCATACATCAGTAAAATAACACATCTCTGTGAAACACACTCTTTCAACTGCATACATTACAATATTCATTGGGTTTATGGTTTTGAAATTTGATATATGTAATAAGATAACTAACACTTATGATTGATCTTATTTGCAAGGTTAAATTTGGTTCCTCTTCACTTGGTCCTTAAATACATGACTATGTTCCCTTCTGAAATGCAGAAGTAAATATAGCAGCGTAGAATGTATGATTGTGTCCACTTTCATAATGCACAGATACATATAGCAGTGATGAATACAGGATTGTGTCCACTTTTGCAATGCAGAAGTATATATTTGGATTGTCTTTAGGTAAACATGTTCTATATGAATGTAAGTGTGTTAACTTACCGCTTAAAAAATCGTTCTGACTGCCCAAACACCTGAATGGTTGCCATACCCTCAACAGAAGAGGCCAGATGAGACAGATAAGGGGCCCGAGTCATGCTGTCCATGAACTTCAACTGCTGCACAACTGGTGCAAACATGATGGCCAGAAATACAAACACTGCGGCTATAGGTGCAACCACCAGTAGGTCATAGGGCAAGACGTAACAAATGAGGATGAGAGCAAATATCACAAGGAATATGTTCTGAAGATACAGTTCACAATTTGAAGGGAGCCGCACATCAACTGCAATTTATAACAAACCATCCATCATTATTAAATATCAGATGGTTAAGATATTCCATAACCAGCTAAAGTGTTCAACTCTTTATTAGCTAAGCACACAATAAGAGCTCAGATAAAATGAGTGTTATGTCCACAACAACACCATTTGTAGGTCAGTAATCAATTCAGTATTATTTATCACAGAAGCATTTGATGTCAAGCTGGAAATCTTCAAAGCTTTGGATGAAATTGATGATCACAACTGTGTAAGTATGATTAGCTTTTCCCCCTCAAGGTGATAAAAATCAGCCAGTCACAATAAATACCCATATTTAGCCCAGTCACAATAAATACCTATATTTAGCCCACTCACACCAAACATTGTCTCTATGCCAGCCACACCAGACACTGTTCCCAGAGTGTCATATTAAATCATCATCTTCAGCCTGCCACACCAAGCACTGTCCCCAGCATTGCACACCAAACACTGTTCCAGACAACCACACCACAAATACTTTTTCAACCAACCATACCAAACCCCCTTTTCAGCCAACCACACCGAATAACCAGCCAAAAGAAGTCAAAATACTGTGGGACTTCGAAATAAGAACAGATCAAGATTCCTGTATGAAGACCAGACACTGTAGTTCTCAATATGTCCAACAGAACAGTAGCAATCACTGATGTCACTCTTTCAATTAATAGAAACATAAAAACAAATGGAAGTGAAAAACTATAAAAATACCAAGATCTGAGATTAAAAATCCAGAGACTAAGGAATGTCAAAGAAGAGGTGATACCTGAAGTGATAGCAAGAGATGAAGAACAGGAGCATTTGGGAACATAACATCTGAGTTGAAAGGATATCTGAAAAAACTACCTTGAAACCACAGACTCACTCCATTGTTATAAGCACTGCACCTCAAAAATGCTCACATCCTCCTTGGATCTCCCAGAATCTTGGTTTACAATCAACAGTCAAAAGAGGTCATAAGAAAGGCACAATAATAATAATAATAAGAACAATAATAATAATAAAGAAAATAAATATATTTTCATTTCACCCAAAATTAAAAATAAATAAATGAAAATTTCAATAAACTCATCAAAAGCTATAATGTACCATTAGCCCCTAATTCTGCCTCATCCATCAATCTCACTCTACCCCACTCTCTTTAATTTAGATGTAAATCAGCAAGTCAGAACTTTCTCCCCATTACAAATGACTGACTGATGCCTGGCTGGCAGACTGACTGACTGAGCTGCTGTTAGCATATAATAAATCTGATATCAGCTTGTTAATTTAATATACAATCTATGTTGGCATTAGACAATGAATGAAAGAAAAGACTTCAAGGGAAAATATCATACTAATTTATTATACAATCTATAAATAAGTCTTAAAAAAAAATGAATGAAAGAAAAGACTTCAAAGGTAAATATTGTGCTTCATAACTAAAATGATACATAAACAACCCACTCACTTTCATCAATGTCAGCTGAAAAACGGTTCAGAATGATGCCAAACGGAGTAGAGTCAAAGAATTTCATTGGACAAGACATGGTTTTCTTCAATAACTTTCTATGCAGACTACTAGCAGCTTGTAGCATAATCTGAATAAATGCGAAGTACAAGGTAGGAAAATAGTACAATACAATTCTCAACTTTTACATGGATTTAACTTGTTGATTCTCTCTCTCCACATGCATGCATGCACACATGTAACTGTGTATGTGTGTGTGTGTGTGTGTGTGTGTGTGTGTGTGTGTGTGTGTGTGTGTGTGTTGATGATATAAAATATAAATTACATTGTAGAACTTGCTAGTAAAGAAATATTTAAAAATTAAATTAAATGAATAAGTTTATATAGCATTATTATAGAAACATTGTAGAACTTGCTAGTAAAGAAATATTAAATTAAATGAATAAGTTTATATAGCATTATAATTATAGAAGTGTATGACAATTAGTTTAATTGTGCTATAAATTTTGCCTAATACTATGCATAGTAGTGAATAAACCCAATCCTACACTGTAAACATGGAGAAAAAATCTGGAAGTGAATGGGTTAAGTATTTATACCGTGACTTGTAATTGTATGTCTATACTTTGATTATGGGTATACATGTCACACCATAACAATGAACTTATGAGTACACACTTATTAACTCTGAACTACAGTGTGCACATAGTAACATGAAATAATGTGTAAAAACTTGACAAGAACTTAGATGTACATATTTTGACTGAGAATTTAAGTGTGCATATCTTGATATGGACTAATATATGTAATCCTTGAATTTATGATTGCTTATCTTGACATAGACCAATGTGCACAAGCTTAGATACTGAGTTAAGCATATATATTTTGAGCGGGTCTTGAATAATTTGTCAAGGGTAGATGTATACATATCTGGACATGCACTTAACATCTACACACCCTGACACAGACTTAATATGTACACACCTTGAAGAGAACTTAACATATACATACCTTGAAGTGGACTTAACATGTACACACCTTGTCATGGACTTATATGTACAGAATTCAACATGGACTCAATTGTAATAACTTGTCATGGACTCGCACATGCACAATGATATGGACTCAACTGTAACACCTTGTAAAGGACTTTTGTGTACACATCTTGACACTGACTTAATTGTAATTGTACATACCTCAACATAAATGTATATGCCTTGACATGGCTTCCAAAATACCTTAACATGGATTTCAATTAAGTATACACACCTTTACAAAAATAATTGAGCGAAACAGCATCATGAGGAGCATGGCTGCTAAAAAAAGTCCGTAAACCATGGCAAAAATGTGAACTTGAGGATGATCAGCTACGCTGCCTGTGATGATAGAAATATTCATTGAGGCAGGCACAATTGCAGGCATTGTAGATGTGACATCTACAGAAGTCATACCATTACCAGTCAATGCAGATTTGATATCCAGAGCTGCTGAGGTAATGCCTTGGATTAAGGATGTGCTGCCTGTCATCCAGGATGAAGTGTTTAACAGTGTTGAGGTGAAGTTTGAAACAGGGGTCACCATGTCTGGCACTGCAGATGTGTCATGTGTCACAGACTGGAACACAGTTCAAGCAGGATTATTTCAAAGACAACACAAGCAAATTGGAGAAAAATGGAAGAAACTATTATAAATAAGAAAATAGTTGACTCAAACATAGTGTCATTGTTTACCTACCCCATTACCCTGCATGAGCCAGTAAGCCAGGAACCATGTGGCCCCTGACTGTACAGCAATGCTGAGAGCAAAACTTATCAAGAGAAACACCAGCACACCATAGCCACCCATGGCACGAATGTATTCTCCATACACAGACCAGGACACATTTGTCTTCTGCAGCTCAGGTATGTCCACAAGATCCTCAATGTCCACTGAAAAAGAAAGAAAAGAGAAAACTAATAGCTGGCACCTTTGTGACTGTGAAGCCTAAGTGCTGATCCTGCATGTTTATGACTGGTTTTAAGCCCCATTCAGCTGGGCAAGGTAGTTGGAGTTATTCAACATATACATCTATTCCCATGTTATGGATTGTTAAACTCTGAATGTTTGAGAAGCACTTAGATATTTTGTAATATGAAGAGCTAGTAAAATTCTCCAAATTCATTTATCACTGCAGTGTTTACATTAGCACTACTATTAGTATGGTTTTCAAATGAATCCTTTTAAGTACTTATTAAATGTTCTTTTAAGTAATCATTAAATGTTCTTTTAAGTAATCATTAAATGTTCTTTTAAGTAATCATTAAAATGTTCTTTTAAGTAATCATTAAATGCTCTTTTAAGTAATCATTAAATGTTCTTTTAAGTAATCATTAAATGTTCTTTTAAGTAATCATTAAATGCTCTTTTAAGTAATCATTAAATGTTCTTTAAGTATGCATTCAAACACTGTCATTTAATCAATAATTTTAATGTTATTTTTCATATTTTTGCAATTAAAGAAATTATTTTTGTATTAATAATTAAAGTTGTTTATTTTCACCCTAATAACAAACAATACCTTAAAAAGTCATTATTAACACTTGCAGTAGATAAAACATTTATCATAATCATAGTCTCCACAGACATTGCTTGCAGTAGATAAAACATTTATCATAATCATAGATATTGCTTGCAGTAGATAAAACATTTATCATAATCATAGTCTCTACAGACATTGCTTGCAGTAGATAAAACATTTATCATAATCATAGATATTGTTTTCAGTAGACATAACACTCATCATAGTCATAGTATCCACAGATATTGCTTGCAATAAATACAGCATAGACTTAATAAATATTGCTGGCACTAGACAGTACAGTATTTATGGAAGATACTGCTTGTAAGAGACATAGCACTTACCATACTCACAGTCTCCATAGACACTTCTTGTAGTACTTATAATATTTATTATAAACATAGTCTCCATTGATAGTGCTTGTAGAAAACAAGGCACTTACCATAGTCATAGTCTCCATAGATGCTGCTTGTAGTAGACATGGTACTAAACTGGTGCTGTATCCCATGAGTAGTTGGCATGCGACTTAGTTGTCGAGAGAGCGTTCTGCGTGTGAGGCGTGAAAAACCACGCTGTGGTGTTTTGGCTGCATTGATGAGTAAATTGCTTTAAAATGTGGATAGTGTGAATAAAATAAGTAAAGCTCAATTTATCAAGTAATAATGACTTTAAAATGTATTTAAGCAAATAATAATAATTTATCAAGTAATAAGGACTTTAAAATGTATTTAAGCAAATAATAATAATTTATCAAGTAATAAGGACTTTAAAATGTATTTAAGCAAATAATAATAATTTATCAAGTAATAAGGACTTTAAAATGTATTTAAGTAAATAATAATAATTTATCAAGTAATAAGGACTTTAAAATGTATTTAAGTAAATAATAATAATTTATCAAGTAATAAGGACTTTAAAATGTATTTAAGTAAATAATAATAATTTATCAAGTAATAAGGACTTTAAAATGTATTTAAGTAAATAATAATAATTTATCAAGTAATAAGGACTTTAAAATGTATTTAAGTAAATAATAATAATTTATCAAGTAATAAGGACTTTAAAATGTATTTAAGTAAATAATAATAATTTATCAAGTAATAAGGACTTTAAAATGTATTTAAGTAAATAATAATAATTTATCAAGTAATAAGGACTTTAAAATGTATTTAAGTAAATAATAATAATTTATCAAGTAATATGAACTTTAAAACATATTTAAATAAATAATAATAATTTAAATAATAAGAAGGACTTCTGTTTTAATAATAATATGAAAGCATGTAAATCTTAAGAAGACTTCTTTGCTTTAAAACTGGGAATAAATTATATCTTATAGAGATGAATACTTTTACATGTAATGTTGGGAATAAATGTTATCTTACAGTGATGAATACTTTTACATGTAATGATGTGCATAAATTATATCTCATACTGATGATTACTTTTACATATAACACATGCAAATATATAGATATTGCAAATATCACTAAGAACTTTTGTAATCAATAATGCAAATAAATAATTTAAACAATAATGATGGTGAATAAATAGTTATCTGAAATATTAATGAAAAATTTTATAATCAATTATATAAATAAATTAATATTTAAATACTAAAGAACACTTGTATATTAGATGTGAATAAATTGATGTTCTAAATATTGATGGAAACTTTTGTAATCAAAGATAGAAATAAATAAATAACTTAAAAAGTAATGAATAGTTTATATTTTATAATTAATCAGTAATGAGTAGTTTTATATTTTATAATAAACCAGTTATGAGTAGTTTTATATTTTATAATTAACCAGCAATGAGTAGTTTTATACTGTATAATTAAACAGTAATGGGCAGTTTTATATTTTATAATTAACCAGCAATGAGTAGTTTTATACTGTATAATTAAACAGTAATGGGTAGTTTTATATTGTATAATTAACCAGTAAAGAGTAGTTTTATATTTTATAATTAACTAGTAATGAATAGTTTATATTTTATAATTAACCTGTAATGAATAATTTTTTATTTTATAATTAACTAGTAATGAATAGTTTATATTTTATAATTAACCAGTAAAGAGTAGTTTTATATTTTATAATTACATAGTAATATAAGACTTTTATATTTCATGTGAATAGACTGTTGTTTTAAATATTAATGAAAACATTTGTAACCAAATATGTCCCAAAATAAATGTTTTAATATTAATGAAAACTCTTGCTAAATGATTGTAGATTACAAAAGTGGCATGTTTTTAAGCAGGCAAACAGTGTCTTAACTTTCACCATTAGAAAATAAAATTTCTTCTTTCTCTCCTTTCTGACTTGTTATTGTCTCTTTTTGCCTTAACTTGTTAATGACTGCTTCCTTTCTTCTTAACTTGAAATGGTCTCCCTTTCCTTAACCTGCTACTGTCTCCATTTTTCTGTTACATCTTAATTTGAAATGGCCTCTCTTTCCTTAACTTGCTATTGTCTCTGTTTTTATGTTACAGCTTCCCTTCATCTTAATTTGAAATTATCTCTCTTTCCTTAAATTACTATTGTCTCCGTTTTTTATGTTACAACTTCCCTTCATCTTAATTTGAAATTGTCTCCCTTTCACTAACTTGCTAATGTCTCCGTTTTTCTGTTACAGTTTCCCTTCATCTTAATTTGATATTGTCTATCTTTTCCAAATTGAAGTAATCTATTTTTTTCTCTGCAGATTATAAACAAAATATTTATACTGATGTTATTAATTTTTATAAAATACTCTGAATCTAAAACTTCATTGAAAATATAATAAAATTTACTTGCACTAAAATATAATGATTTATCTTTTTTATTCTCATAAGACAGACTCATCTCACTACCATCATCAAACTGGGTTTCCTTGATTGAAGTTTGCCGATGTCGCTGGACTTTCTCATACTTGCTCTGATATAGCTGGTAAAGCTCTGTGTACATGGGACCAGATGGACTCCCCAGGAGTTGTGTATGTGTTCCACACTCCTCCACACGGCCTTCATGTATCAACATCAAACGGTCGCATTTGGGGAGATACTAAACACAAAAACAGTCTTATTTAATCAATAAACATGGTATGAATTATAAACTTTGTAATGAATTAGTGAACAATTTAACACATTATTTATACAAAAGTTTTTAAGAAAATTTTTAAAATCTGTTGATTTGTAAACTTGTAATCAATTAAACATTATGTAAAATTGTTTACTATGTACCTCTTTGCAAGCTAGCTCTAAATCACTTCAGTTTTATAGTAAATCATGCTGTATTTTTAACTGCTTTGCAAACTAGATCTAATCACTTCGACTTGATAGTACATCATGTTGTATCTTTAACTGCTTTGCAAACTAGATCTAATCACTTCAACTTGATAGTACATCATGTTGTATCTTTAACCTCTTTGCAAGCTAGCTCTAATCATTTCATCTTGATAGTACATTATGTTGTATCTTTAACCTCTTTGCATGCTAGCTATAATCACTTCAATTTGACAGTACATCATACTGTACCTCTAGGTGGTGTGTGACAAAAAGGACGGTCTTGTCCCGAAGCATTATTTTCAGGCCTTGGGTGAAAACATGCCTCCCAATGTGAATATCCAATGCAGAAAGTGGGTCATCCAATAAATAAATATCACTATCACTGTATATTGCTCGGGCAAGACTGATCCGTTGTTTCTGTCCGCCGCTGAGAGTCAGTCCTCGATCTCCAATCTGTCCAACAAAACAAAATTAAAAAGTGTTTTCTGTGGGGCACTGACACAAACCTGTGTTATATGTACATTGTTTTCTGTGGGACACTGACACAAACCTGTATTATATGTACAGTGCTTTATGTGGGGCACTGACATCACACAATTTTAAACAAATCTTGTTTTAGTTATAATGCTTCCACTGAAGCAACTATTTACTGTAAATTCTGATTTAGTCACTTTGCTTGTTTAAATAGGAAAGAAAAATTGAATACCTGTACTTTATCCCCAGCACCAAATGTCTCAAAATCTTTATCAAGCTGGCAAGCAAACACAGTCTTTTTGTATCTGGTAGAAGGAAAAAAATAAAAGAAAAGAATAAAGCATTTTATTTTTTATTTCCTAAACTAAGAATAAAAATTAAGAAAATAAAATTAGGAAATAATTTGTAAAAATCTTTCAATTTTTAGACAGGAAAACAACAAACCCAGTGTGATTTGTTTTTGTCTTCACAAATATATCCATTCACATTTTCTTTTAATTGAAACTGAAAGCATATTTTAAAAATGTCACTTTTAATACAGAAAGATGAATTAACCAGTTCTGAGTTTATTCTGGTAAGGATACTTTGTTACCCTTTCAAACACCAAGTGATAGTAAAATGTATATACTTTGTTACCCTATCATACATCATCATGGTAGTAAAAATTAGTCCATGTATAAACTGCATTACCCTATCAAACCACCATAATGGTAGAAAAAAATTTAAATGACTCCCTCTATAAATACTTTGTTATACTATCAAACACCACAATTATACAAAAAATCAGTCCAAGTATATCTTTGCTACCCTATCAAACATCATTATGGTAGTAAAACTTAGCCCATATATATATACTTAAATATATATCACAGCAATAGTAAAAACTAAAGTATATATTTTATTTTACTCTATCAAGCACTACAGAGTAGTGGTACCCTACTAAAAACAACAGACCTATCAACAGTCACAATATTGTGAAAACTCACATTTGTAATATCATTTTATCAAAGGTCACAATATTGTGAAAACTCACATTTGTAATATTATTTTACCAAAAGTCACAATACTCTAAAAACTCACAAGTAAATGATACTATTTTGAATGAATTTCTAATATTAAAAGTAAATAATTTATTCAGAATGAATATATAACAACAAAAACATTGTGATTTGTTTTGAATGAATGTCTAACAACAAAAACATTGTGAATTTGTTTTGAATGAATATCTAACAACAAAAAACATTGTAATTTTGTTTCAAAATAGAGAAAAGTGTACTAATGAACAGAACTGTGGTTTTAGTCTTTAAAAATGCATGATTTACTGGAAAAAAATAAAGAAATTAAATTCTGAATTTTAATTTGTTGAACTGTTCTGCTCTCATACATTTCAAAGATTAACACAAAATAAATTAAAAAATGTTTGAAAATTGTTCTAACTTTTCTTCATCCATGGGCTGTCCAAAGAGAATGTTATCCTTTGCTGTACCATTAAAGATCCACGGCTCTTGTCCAACAAAAGCAATTCGACCAGTGACTTTAATGTTTCCACTTAATAACTGCATCTATACAGCAATTAAAAGAGAACTTTAAAATTAAATTATGAACAATAAAATTAAATTAAATTCATGTTTCTTAATGAATACGCTGAAACCCCTTGACTGAAAAGTAAGAAAATGATTCACAATGATGTACTGTTTTCTCCTAGCAAGTTTGAAGATAATTTTAATTATCGAAAGGTTAAATAAATGTGTATTATTAATGGTCTGCAACAAAACATAACAACAACAGTTAAACTGTTTTACAAACCAAACTAGAAATGCATTAGAAAAGCTAACTTGGCATCTTTCATAATTTTTATTTTACTTTTCAAAGTTAGGTGCACCTGTTGTAATATAAATCCAAAGAATTAATTACTAAATGAATTAATTACTAAAATGATGTTGAGGATATTAATACATAGTAAAACCCCAATATATATAATAAAGTTAATATATGGTGTAAAGACCAAGAAAGAAATAACAATATACCATTAATGCAAAACCAACTATAAGATCATTTCAAAATATCAAGGAAGTAATATAGCATGTATTTGTACAAAGCTGACCAACCAAACAGCAACAAAGACAAAGTAATGATAAGAAGGCCAATGAGATTGACATGTACATGTAAAACAAAGCAATAATAAAAGGGCCAATGAGATCGACATGTACATGTAAAACAAAGTAATGAGATTGGCATATACGTGTAAAACAAAGTAATGATAAAAGGGCCAATGAGATTGACATGTACATGTAAAACAAAAATATTTGAATAAGAATCAGCAATGCCAATAAATCAAAAGTGAATAAGAACAATGTCATTAACTCAGTAAGTCCATAAGTGAAAAATAAAAAAAAACTGATCACAGATTCTTTCAATACAGGAGAATATCAAGTCAAAATGTCTAAAGTGATAGTTGAAACTGATCTCGCACTTTTCAAATATCTCAACACTTATCTTAACTGAACACAAGCAATGTTGTTCTTACTGAAGACTGAAATTGATCATGCACTTGGAATAGCTTCATTTAACTAATTAATTCCATCAACATAAGCAACATTGTTAAACCTGCTTGAAGACTGACACTAATCACACATTTTAAACACCTCTTCATTTAAATAACTAATTAAGTAAACACAAACATTGCTGTTAAGACTTCAGTGAAGACTGACACTAATCACATTCTTTAAATTCCTCACCAATTAATAAATAAAATGATCAATGTCACTTAAATCAATTAGTTATTACATCTAAACTGAGGATTGAAAGGATTACACACCCTTACAATGCCTTGTCCTTTAAATAAATAAACATAAGTAACAAATATAAGTGATTAATAAATTACATCATTACATCTAAAGTGAGGATTGAAAGGATTACACACCCTTCCCATGATGGCCGCAAGGAATGAACTCTTCCCACTTCCTTTCATGCCACAGATACCTATCAGCTCACCCTAATAAACAGCACAGTTGAAACAAATATCAAGGCAATTAAATAAATTTGGTGTGCATGCCACAGACACCTATCAGCTCATCCTAGAAAATAGCACAGTTCAAACAAATATTAAGGCAATTAAATAAATTTGGTGGAGTGAATTAGGATCTTCAATAGTTACTTCTTCAAGTTCACCTGGACTATATTCATATATATATTTCTTCAATCAGACAACATAATGTAAACTTTTTAAATAGACAACTTAATCAATACTTTATCCAGCAGACAATATTATCTAAACATTTTCATACAGATAATTTTATCAATACTTCACACAGATTACTTTATCTAAATTTTTTATCACTAGACAACATTATGCACTTTCCCACTCAGAAAATAATAGCTCTACTTCATCATTCAAACAGCATTATCTACATTTCATCCCTCAGGCACCTTATTTATACTTTATCACTGTGATTAAATTGCCTAAATTATTTCAGTGAGTTATTATGTACTTCATCACATTAGACAAATTTCTATTTCTCACTCAGACAACATTATCTACACTCCACCACTGAGACAATATTAGTATGAGAAAATGATAACAGTCTATGCTGAATAGAATTAAGAGAAAACGACAATATTATAATTAACTACTGAAAAAAAAATTGGAAAAAAATGACCAACATTAAATTGATACTGAGTAGAATTAAATGAAAATGCCAACAATTTCATACTGAAGAGAATTAAGAGAAAATGAACATTATATTGAGTATCAGAGAAAATATTGAACATTATATTGAGTATCAGAGAAAATATTGAACATTATACAGAGTAGAATTAAAAGAAAATGACAAACATCTATACTGAATTTAGAGAAAGTGACAAAAATGTTAATGAGAATTAAGAGAAAATGACAAACATTTATATGAATAGTCTGTACTATACATGAATTAACTAGGTTAAGAAACAAATGTCAAACCTGTTTAATGCATATATGTATTTTTAAAAAAAGACAAGACTGAACAAGTTAGTTTATTTTCTTAAATAAATAAAAAAATAACTGATTATAGAATTTTTACTGTTATCATATGCCAGTTACAGCTGGATATAAGCAACTTGAAAAGTAAATCAAGACAAAATAATACTTGAATTAAATTTTAAATTAAAGACAGCCAAGTTCAAGAATAAGCCAGGACAAAATGAGACAGTTGAATTGTAACACAGACAAGTTCAAAAGTAAATACAGAACAATGAAACACCAACTTTTCTGATATTGAGGTCAATACTACACAACTGTGGCATTCCCTGACTGTCTTGAGATGATTCATGAAGTAGTCCTGTATGACTGCCATTTAAATTAGAATCTAAATCTTCTGTTTTTGTTGTTTTAGGCAAAATCCCTCTGTTTTCCATTCCAGATTTTCGGGAACGAAATGAAGAAGTCAAGGGATTGAATTCTTGTACATTCAGTCCTGCTATAATGCTATCTTCATCAGTGGCTTCTAGATGGTAAAAAAAAAAAATGTGCACAAAAATTATTTAACGTTATACAATTAAAAGCAAAATATTTTACATAAATGTGGTTGATGAAAATTTAAACATTTATAAGTGTGCAGACTTCATGACAGCATAAGTTGTAATTAGAAGTTTTATTAGTACAGGATGTATTACAGGGTGTATTACAGGGTGCATTACAGGATATATTAGAGGGTGCATTACAGGATGTATTACAGGGTATATTACAGGATGTATTACAGGGTGCATTACAGGGTGTATTACAGGGTATATTACAGGATATATTACAGGATGTATTACAGGGTGCATTACAGGATATATTACAGGGTGTATTACAGGATATATTACAGGGTGCATTACAATCTGTTGGACAAATGTCACCTTGGTATTAATTTTACTCTGAAACACTGTCATCCCTAAGTGTGCAACTACCTGCATTACCCCTTATATAGATCACACAATACACATACACATATACAAACAAGGTGAAATACATGTATATTAATCTAAGAAAATAAAAGACAACATTTATTTGCCATTTAACAAGGACAAATTATTAGATGTGACACTTATCAAACAAACAAGGCAACAATTCATGGCACTTATTAAACAAACAAGACAACAATTCATGACATTTATCAAACAAACAAAACAACAATTCATGACACAAATATTAATGGCAGAGCCACTTACCTTATCATACTTCTTCCCAAACCAATGACAACAATAACTGTATTTCTTCATATATCAATGATGGGTCACCATTTTTAATTCTCTTAATTCTCTTCTTTTAATAATCAAATAATAAAACAACCATTTCTAATGCTACTTTTTATCCATATACTGATAACAGAGCAAATATATCTGTGTTCTTTAGCATCATTCTCCAGTGTCAGAACAGATTTTCCCCCTATATTTTAATGGAGAGTAACTTTTGCTGAATTATTTTTTTCCTCCCATTCTTATAGTATAGTAACCTTTGCTGAATTATTTTTTTTTTACTATGACAGCATTCTGCCTATTAATTTTACCTATTTCATTCACATGCAAATGAGACCAACCTTGCTTAATGTTAGTCTTCATTTACTAATGGCAGAGCAACCAAACCTCACTATTCTACTGTTACATGCCAATGAAAGTAAAAACCATGATTAAATGCTCTTCTTTAACATGTTCATCTGTTCTTCTTTTACATATCAGAGGACAACTATACTTATCTGTTCTTTCACATATCTATGACAGAGCAACCATGCTTATCCATTCTTTTACATATAAATGAAACAGCAACCACTGCTAATTGTTCTTTTATTTTAAACAAGCAACCACTACTCTTTGTTCTTTTTTACTTATCAATAACAGATTTACCACTGATATTTTACATTTATTTGTTCTATGTTGACCTTAAGCTGTCCCTAATCATTATTTTTCACCTGTCAGTGACATAATAATGATACTGATTGTACTTATATATGCCAGTGACACAGCAATGTTTATTTCTCACACCTGCCAATTTCAAAACATCAAACCTAATTGTTTTTCTTTACATACCATGAAATGTAAACAACATCTAATTACCAATTTACACAATTCAATGACAAAAGAACATCCTGATCTTAAATATCAATACAAACAACATACCTTATTGCTCTTTTTCACCACCAATGACAAAACACCATACTTTATTGTTCATTTGGACATAGCACTGACAAAACAACAACCTTATTGTTCTTTTGTTGTGTACCAATGAAAACAACAAATATAATTGTCACTTTTCAAGTACCAGTGATAAAACAGTTTGTTTTTCTTTACATACAAATGACAATGTACCCAACTGTTTTTCTTTACATACAAATGACAATGTACCCAACTGTTTTTCTTTACATACAAATGACAATGTACCCAACTGTTTTTTCTTTACATACAAATGGCAATGTACCCAACTGTTTTTTCTTTACATACAAGTGGCAATGTACCCAACTATTTTTTCTTTACATACAAATGGCAATGTACCCAATTGTTTTTTCTTTACATACTAATGACAATATACCCAATTGTTGACAATGTACCAAACTGTTTTTTTCTTTACATACTACTGACAATGTACCCAATTGTTTTCTTTGCATACTAATGATAAAACAAGGTACTAATTATTTTTATTTACATACTAATATGATAAAAACCAATTGCTTTTCTTTACACAATAATGACAAAATAATATATCCAATTGTTTTTCTTTGCATACTAATGAAAAGCTAGCGCACCCAATTGTTCTTTTCCATACTAATTTTAATGGTAACCAATGTACTAATTATTTTTCTTAAAATATTAATGACAAAACAACATACTTAATTGTTCTTTGTTTTTGTTCAAACCAGTGAAAAACAAAATACCAGTTCTTCTTTATGCATGAGTAACAAAGTAACAATATATAAATTCTTACCTAATGGTTCTTCTTCTTCACATTCAAATGACAGAGTTGCTCGTGACATCTCAACAACATTGTCACCTTCCACATCATCTGAGAATGGGGTCAGCTCATCCATCAACAAAACATCCTGAATAAAATTATTTTTAATAATCATGTGTATGTCATGCAGAGTTATATAAATTTCAATTATTATTATGTATATGAACTATAACATCCTGGGAACCTAGGAATTGGGGCTTAGCAGTATGGTTAACCTCACAGTATTGCCAGAATTGAATAAATTATAGAGCACTCTGAAAAGATATGCCAAATGCCATAAAGACTGAGATTAATAGAGGTTACCCTTGGTTGAAAGAGGATGATAAATAAATGATTAGAAGAGATGACTCTAAGGTGAAAGAAGAATGAATAGGGTTAGAAGAGATGACCCTAAGGTGAAAGAAGAATGAATAGGGTTAGAAGAGATGACCCTAAGGTGAAAGAAGAATGAATAGGGTTAGAAGAGATGGCCCTAAGGTGAAAGAAGAATGAATAGGGTTAGAAGAGATGACCCTAAGGTGAAAGAAGAATGAATAGGGTTAGAAGAGATGACCCTAAGGTGAAAGAAGAATGAATAGGGTTAGAAGAGATGACTCTTGGAAGAAAGAGGACATGTAGTAACTTGGATGAAATAACTCTTAGGAGAAAGAGAAGATTGAATGAAACAATGCTAAGAAAGGCAATAAAAGAGTTATGTATATGATGGGTTGCATGGGTTGCTGTGAGCACGATGTCAAAAGAAACAATCAGGTTTACTTTGATCTTTTGCAGATTCTTCTTCCAGTTCTCAGATATGCACTGTTCTGATAAATTATCTGTATAGCCATGTCATTAGTCACTCCTTTAAAAATAATAATCTGGGCCTAGATTATAATAAAAACGGAGATATTTTGCCACATTACAATCAAATGAATTCCATTATAAAAGAAAATAAATGACACAAGTGGAATTCTGTTTAAATCAGTTAGGCATTAATTTAACAACAGTCATATAAAGTGTTTGGTTGATTTGGAACATTTAGAATCTGGAAATAAACATAAGTATGAGTCTGACAATTTATAATCATTGCAGTAGATTCTTTCAATAATTAAGGGATGATAATACAGGGATTATTAGCATAGGACAATTTTGTTTGATGAATTAGTTTAGAGTAAAGGTTATGGATGAAGGATCTGAAGATCGCAAGACTGGAATCTAACATTAGGATTAGAAATAAGATTAAACAGAGAATAATCAATTCACTTTCTCTTCTTTATTTGCATTTTCTTTTCTCTTTCTCACACCCACATTCTAAATCCTCTTTTCATTTGTGCATCAAGGAAAAGAAAGATAGTCGAGATAAAGCACAAGACGATTCTATTCAGACATATTCAAACACATAGACAAGTGCAACAAAGGAAACACATAATCACAATTTCTCTTTGTACAATCCCTTCTTGAGAGTTTACATATACACATCATGATCCCATAAGAGTATTTTGCCCTTGGAGTGGTGGGGAGAACAATGGAATTGAGGTGTTACAGAGAACAAACAAAATGTAATCAAATCATATAGTTATCTAAGCATTAACTGGTAATGGTTAATTATCGTCCAATTTTTAAACTTCTACAACTAAAAGTACAGAATCAAGTCTTTAATTTAATTTTTGTCTCTCCTAGTCCTACTAAATGATCAAGTCTTTTAAAGTTCAGTAACAAAGTATAACATAAATTCAAAGTTATGATGATTAAAATGTTACATATAAATAACTTTCTTTCTTAATAAATGACAGTAACAGTTACACTAATAGTAATATTAATAATTTTTATAATTTATTATGGATAAATCATTTAGAACAAATTATGTACACCATTCAAAAGAACAAACTGCCAAGCAGAATGTGGACAAACATATTCCTGATATATGCAGATCAGCGTAAAAGTTAAATTATATTTAAAAACACTATGTTAGTAGACACAGAACTTCCTTAAGGCGATGTGAGGGTCAAAAATCTAGTTTTTTTAATATTACTTCATAGTTGATTTTATTGCTTTGCATTAAGTACTAGAGGTAAATAGAATGTGAAAATAGAGTGAACTTGATGGTTGGCTTTGCGGTTGCTATGGAAACCATGTGTAAACATCCGCCATATTGAAATTTTAGGAACAAGTTTTCTCAGTTCCTATTAAATATTTCTTTTAAATATTTTGCACATAGCTACAGTATTGCTATGTCCACATACTTACCATTCGTTTAGTCTATATTTTTGATAGAAAATTATTTATTAATTTTTTGGTAAAAGCGACATATTTTTATTGTAAATTATTTCTTTGAAATGTCATATTTTCAAAAGTATTGTACATATACTAAAATCCAATGGTAAGTATGTGCATTGGAGTGAGTTGTTTGACTGTGTAAAGTTTCAGAGAGATCAGTTGAATAGATTTTAAAATATTCAATTCCCCAGTGTAAAAATATGCAAAAGCGGGAAAACGAAGAAAAGTGAGAAAACTTATTTCAAAACCTCATTACTTGTGTTCACACACAATTTTAACCCACCATTTTTACCAGGCAACTGTATTAAACACAAGATATTGATAAAAAGTGTTTTCAGAAAGAAAATTGTGTCACATTAGAACAATCCAGCACCATAGGCTGGGCCACCCTCCAGCTGATTAAGTTCTTCTTGTCTTTGGGTTCTTGCAGCCCTGACTTTGTCTCTTCGCTTTATGGCCTTTTCTTTAACATACTTTGTGCTGTTTTTAAGTCTTTTCCTCATTCTTGACTCACAAATCCTAGCCATATGATGTCCTGTTTGAAAACCAAAGAACCTGGCACTGTGGGCAGCAGCAGCTCCAAAGTTAAACTGCCGTTATGACGGCAAACTCCACACACTTTCTTGAGGCAAATTTGTCTTTGGACCAAATCAAGCTATGTAAACTTTCATTTGCATTCTATGTCTTTCCTGAGCAACTCCTACTGAGCAAATGTTCTTCTGTGAGATGGCTGTAAATCGGTAGAAGGTGCTCAGCTAATTTGTTTTCATTTGGTGGTGCATGTACGAACCTCTGGTGGGGGCTTGAGAGCTGATGTCGTGCAATTGCTTGTTGGAAGAAACACCAAAAGTCCACTGTGCTTAGAATGCATATCCCTAACAAATGCTACTGTCTCTCCAAAGACATGATTTCTAAAGTCTTCCACTTTACTAAACATTTTGTTTGCATGCTGATGAAATGTTTTGTGGTGCATTGCAGGCAAATCTAAATTTTCACAAAAATTTCTCAGAGCACTAGCACCCATGCCACAAACTATTGAAGCATAAACGGCTTGCCTGTTTTTGTGAAATACTTTTGACTGTGTATCCTTGGAGGCAAGATAATTTTCTTAGATTGTTTCTTGGCATACAGTGCACTTGACTTCAGCATAAACAGCAAAACCGTGCATCGGTTTGGAGTCACTAGCGAGAGAGAGATTCATCATTACACTGAGGGCAACAGAGATGCCAACAAGACTCTCCACTTCTCTGAAATCGACAATGCCCCTTTGCATCTTGAATTTCGCCTCTTTCCCATTGTCATTGACTCTGACGTGACTGCAAGAACTACCCAAACTTTCGTATGAGTCTTTCTTGAACTGTGCTCTTGTTTTCGTGCCAAGTAAACTGTCTGCCGTAGATGGTTTGTAACACGAAGTGTTCGGTTCGACTTGTGCACACTTAGATGTCACTTGTTGCTGTACTGTGGCTAATTTTGCTTCCTTTCTTGCTCCCCATAGATTCTGCAACTGTTTCTTTCTATTCTGCTTACTTTTAGGCACTAAATTACGTGTTGACTGCTTTGTACGAGGCATTTTCACTCACAAGTACTTCGCTAAGCGTCACTTTTGCACATGTAAACAGCCGCCATGACAGTACCACGTGACCTAGTCAAGCGAATCGTATCGCAGCCTTCACGTCACACTACCATACATGGAAGGCACTGTGTTTGTGTAGTGTTCAGGCCGAACGTCTTGTTACCGAAATAAAACGGGAAATCCCGAAGGACAATCTTTTATTAGAGAGGCGAGGAAATGCTGAACACAACGGTATGCGACAATAATCATGTCGTCTGCTAGAAATGTGCGTTGTCAAGTGTTGAAAATCATCATTTTAGAAGTCGATTGAAAACTTCTGCATGTGGGTTACTTACTTTAAATAATTTTTACAGCATATTAGAGACATTTTTCAACTAAATAACCATTAGAAATGAAAAGAAGATAGTTTTTATTGCCCAAATATGTAAAAATGTCTAAACACACAAAAATTACCAAAATCACTATATTACAGACCCGCACATCGCCTTAAACTATTTATTTATAAATTGATTTTATTTATTCAAATTATTTTGATACTGTTTAATCACATGATACAATTAAATGCTTGAATGGTGGTGTATAATGATCATGTAGGTGAATCAAATTCAGGTGTCTGATTGATCATGATTTTATATCAAATGTATGGGTCCAATTTATCAAGATATATTCACTTTATACTGAATGTATTTCCACTTTTTAAAACAAACTTTGTATCAAATACATGTGGCCACTTTTACAAATATACTCACTTTGTATTGAATGCTCATGGTCACTTTTCAAAATACACTCACCTTGTATCGAATACAGGCTACATTAGCATCAGCCAAGGTTCGAACACCATGAAGCATCAAGGCCAGAGAAAAGCTTATGGAATACAGAACTGCAATCACAGTGAATGCCTGCAATCACCCCAAACACACCAATAATTATGGTGAATGCCTACAATCACTCAAAACACACCAATAATCATAGTAAATGCCTGCAATCACCCCAAATAATCAATAAACATAGTGAATGCCTGCAATCACCCCAAATAATCAATAAACATAGTGAATGCCTGCAATCACCCCAAATAATCAATAAACATAGTGAATGCCTGCAATCACCCCAAATAATCAATAAACATAGTAAATGCCTGAAATCACCACAAATAATCAATAAACATAGTGAATGCCTGCAATCACCCCAAATAATCAATAAACATAGTGAATTCCTGCAATCACCCCAAATAATCAATAATCATAGTAAATAAATGCCTGCAATCACCCCAAATAATCAATAATCATAGTAAATAAATGCCTGCAATCACCCCAAATAATCAATAATCATAGTAAATAAATGCCTGCAATCATCACAAATAATCAATAAACATAGTGAATGCCTGCAATCACCCCAAATAATCAATAAACATAGTAAATGCCTACAATCACCCAAAACACTTGCTAATAATCATAGCGAATGTTTGCAATCACCCCTAAACACACCAATAATCACTGTGAACATCTATAATCAATTTTAAACACACCAATAATCAGATAAAATATATAGTCATAATGTGTGTGTGTGTGGTGGTGTGTGTGCATGCTTGTGTGCGTGTGTGCCTGTGCATGTGTGTGTGTTGTTCCTGAAGAAACTGGTACAAAGGAATCGTAAAATGGACTCAATTATATAATGTAAGTCAATGAGTTAAGTTCCAGGTCCCCCAAACAGGCAAATGTAGTACAATATGTTTTAAAATATTTCAAGCATTGAAATGAATGTAAGTACAATTCAAATGTAAACATAAAATAGTGTCAAATATATAACATAACAGAACTAAATTTATTTCAATAAAAAAAAATAATTTTTATTGGATTTCACTTTTCAGATAAAGTTCCTGGTTAAGGGTCATCCCCTTTGTTTTAAAAAAGAAAGCATGCTATGTTGACTGCCAAGATTTTCTCATCCTTTCTCTAATAATTTCAGAATAAGGGTTGATGGATGCCATTATGCTCCTTTTCACATT
The DNA here is from genome assembly GCA_028829895.1 of Sinotaia quadrata. Taxonomy (NCBI): domain Eukaryota; kingdom Metazoa; phylum Mollusca; class Gastropoda; order Architaenioglossa; family Viviparidae; genus Sinotaia; species Sinotaia quadrata. The sequence goes on along the minus strand of CM054177.1, from coordinate 58,148,878 downwards.
AGCATTTCACTCCCAGTTATGTCCATTTCACTGAGTTCATCAGAAAGGGACTCCATGGTTGAAAGGGTACACTGTAGATCACTTCAAGTTTTCAGAAGAGGCTTCTGTTGGCTTAGTTCATTGGTCAATTCTTCCAAGTCATCATTGGAAAGAGGCTGTGTTAGGTTAGCTAGGCACGAATAAGTGCAGCTGTAGCAACTGGCATTATTGTGAATTGGCAAATCATAATAAACTGAGGGCGACCAGTACTCAAGGCATCCACAAGTCATACACAATGATCACATTTATAAGTCATAGATACTGTTCCTAAAGACATTTGAAAGTCATAGATAATGTTCATACTAAAGACATTTACAAGTCATGAATAATGTTCACACAAAAGACATTTTTACAAGCCCTAATGTCAATACTCAAGATATTGATAAATCATGTTTAATTTCAATACTAAAAATATTAACAAGTCAAAGGCATTCACAAATCATAGATAATGTTACTAAAGGCATTCACAAGTGAAGGATAATGTTACTAAAGACATTCACAAATCATGGATAATGATACTAAAGGCATTCACAAATCATGGATAATGTTACTAAAAGCATATTCACAAGTCATGGATACTGTGCTAATGGCATTCACAAGTCATGGATGATGTGACTAAAGGCATTCACAAGTGATGGATAATGTTACCTAAGGCATTCACAAGTCATAGATAATGTTATTAAAGGCATTCACAAATCAAGGAAAATGTTCAAAACCGTCAACAATATTTTAGATTTGGAATGCCCAAAATCCTCCTGCAACGTAACTACAAAAATGAATTTTTAGTTTTATAACTTTCTTTCATGGACTATATGACTGCATAGAAAAAAACCTGATTGTCCTCGGCTTTATTGTGTAGTAATTATATGACTAACCACAAATGCACAAAACACCCCTCTAATGATGAATGCATGATATACAACCAACTAACCTTAGATGATCAATAATCAGTACACTCTGTAATACAAACTGTTACTAATGAAATCATAATCAGTGCAAAGCATAATATAAATTGTGACTGGCCTTGGATGGTGTGAGGTCATTGCCTGTCAGGATGAAGGAGATGAACATGACGACTGATGCAATAACTGGTACCATTGGCACCATAGATGTCAGAACACTTTGAAGAAAAGATGCATTTTCTAAAGCAGACTTCTCTTCGTTTCGTTTTTCTGAAAAAATAAAGCTGACTGTTTGAATATATGCTGAGCAAAGTGCTTTAATGAGACAATTTTAAAATATGATTTAAGAGGGGTGTTTCATATACTTAGCTAAAACTTTTCAATCTATAATGGCAGATGAGTGAATAAAAAGATGTAAGTGTATAATATATACATCAATAAATCTATAAATTTATATGTGTAAAAACTCACTTGAGATTCTGCGAATAAATGATTCCTCCCAGGCATTCATTTTAATAAGTTTCATGCAAGTCAACACCTCAGTCATCAGCCCTACACGTTGTCCAGTCAAAGTAACTGCCATCATGCGGAAATGCTCCACTGCATTCAATACAAATTTCTGATGGAAAAAGATTTACCGCAGAAAATTCAATAATGAAATTTTAAAAAGTTAAACACTATAAATCCTTTTGTGTATGTGTGTTTGTGTCTTTTCTGGGATAAGTGAGGGTAAGCCTTCACTAACATATATTTGTAGTACCTCCAAATTTTAGTATACATATGTATGCATATGGTATATGCATATTTGTGTGTATGTGTGTGAAGTGCACATATGTATATGTATGTGTGTGTGTGTGTGTGTGTGTGTGTGTGTGTGTGTGTGTGTTTGCATGCATGTGTGTGTATGTGAGTGTGAATAAAATTACATGTATGTGTATAAAATATATATTTTGTTACACTGCTTATGTTTATTTATACAAGCTCTGTACATTTTAAAGATTTAATTCATATCATGCTTCACTGTACTTTTTGTTAATATTATTAAGCATTTGTTTTTCAGTCAAGTGTTTAGAACCTTGTGTTTTAAATTTTAAGTGCTCTTATGGGCCACCAGTCACTATTAATATTATTTATTACTATTGTTTATTGAATTGTTTCATGTATAAATATTTAAAAGAATTGTTGTATTAATTTATTTTTTAAAGAACATCTGAAAAATTAAGACTTATTATTAAAATAAATATTACAATGTATGTTATTTATTTTATAAAAAACGTATGAAAATTTTAAGACTTACCATTAAAATAAATACTACAATATATGTTATTTATTTTATAAAGAACATCTGAAAACTTACTATTAAAATAAATACTACAATGTATGTTATTTATTTTTAAAGAACATCTGAAAACTTAAGACTTACTATTAAAATAAATACTACAATGTATATGTTATTTATTTTTAAAGAACATCTGAAAAATTAAGACTTACCATTAAAATAAATACTACAATGTATGTCCCAATGCCAATAAGTGCCCAGAAATCCAGCAAAAATCCAAGGTAAATGGAACCAGCAACAAAGACAAATGGGCCACCAATAATAAATGGACCATTGGCCATAACTTCATACAAACGCTGACCATCATTACTGCACATGTTTACCAACTGACGACAAAAGAAACCATTTGAACAGAACAAATGAAAGAAGTTAGCAAACATGTTTACTTGGCAAATTAATTTTAATAAAACAGAAACTTTCCAAAGAGTACTTTTAATGCAGCAAAATAACTTGAAAATATTAACATATTTACATAACTACATAATAAAGAAAGAATTCCTCATTTTGAAAGGTGGCTGAATAAGAAAAAGCATAATCATAAACTATTTATAATAGAGGTCAAGATACATATATATGTGCACATATACTAACATACACAGACATACACAAGTTTTTCATGTAATGTGTACACATACATTCACACAACAAATAATAAACATATATCTTAAAGAAAAAAGTATGAACTGTGCATGCAAATCTAGTTAAGTTTACATTATGCTCACACACAAATCATATTCCTCTCTAAAAGAAAACTGAAGTAATCTTTCATTGGTTAAAACTTGTGCCATCATCCAGAATGATTATACATGTAGGCCTTTACAAAAAAAGAATAAAATAAAGAGTGCTAGAGTAAATTAAATGTCATCTCCAATGACAAGCTAGAGAAGTGTCTTCCACATGATAATACAAATAAAGAGTGCTACAGTAAATAAAATGTCATCTCCAATGACAAGCTAGAATAGCGTCTTCCACAATGATAATACAAATAAAGAGTACTACAGTAATTCAAATGTCATTCCTATTGACAAGAAAATAAACAGAGTGGCACAGTAGACTAATGACAATACCAATAAACCCTGCAAGAGAATATGAACAGTCATGTAGAGGGACAATACAAATAATGCAATAGTATATTAACAGTCATCTAGAATGACAATTCATTAAAAAAAAAAGTACTATAGTATATTGTCATCTAAAATGATAATATAAAAAAAACAGTACAGCAAATTAGTTGACATTTAAAATGACAATAAAATAAAGATGACCTGGTAAATTAACTGTTACCTAGAATAACCATACAACATTAAGCATGACACAACAGTTGTCACAGAAGGTGATTTTTAAAAAAATGCTAATTCAAACTTTCACTTGCTATAGCTGTACAATGATGGAAGTACTGAACAAGATTTTAGGGGAAAATCATGTAACAAATGGAAATGAGTAAATAATTAAATACACCATCAATATGACAAGTTGCTTCCCCTACCTCTCCAATCGTTTTATCTTTTAAACTCCTGAAATGTGTAAAATAATTAAATACACCATCAATATGACAAGTTGCTTCCCTTACCTCTCCAATCGTTTTATCTTTTAAACTCCTGAGGCACTGAATTTTTTTGAACAGCAGACCCATTGACGCTTCTCGGACACGCATCCCTTAAAGCAACAAAATATTACATTTAATTCATCATATGTCTAATGGCATTTTACTACTTCTATATCTTAGAATCCCTTAAAGCAACAAAATATTACATTTAATTCATCATATGTCTAATGGCATTTTACTACTTCTATATCTTAGAATCCCTTAAAGCAACAAAATATTACATTTAATTCATCATATGTCTAATGGCATTTTACTACTTCTATATCTTAGAATCCCTTAAAGCAACAAAATATTACATTTAATTCATCATATGTCTAATGGCATTTTACTACTTCTATATCTTAGAATCCCTGAAAGCAACAAAATATTACATTTAATTCATCATATGTCTAATGGCATTTTCTTACTTCTATATCTTAGAATCCCTTAAAGCAACAAAATATTACATTTAATTCATCACATGTCTAATGGCATTTTATTACTTCTATATCTTACAGATCTTTTACTTTATATTGCAGTTTTCTTCTATGTATGTAGCACTCTCTACTTATCCATCCATCCATTACGATTCTATTATTTTTACATATTTTAATTTATTTCAGTATATTTTTTTCCTGCAGCTTACTTACTTATTACAATTATTTCAAACAGTTACAATTAAATTCTCAGTGTCTATTTCAATTACATGTACCAACTTTTGTCTATTACAATTTACTTACTTAGACTACTGCATTTACTGAAATCAATCACTGAAATTGATGTTATGTCAGTCTTTTAAATATTTATCAAAGCACTTTTTGTTTATGCACTGCTTACTCATTCATCCCAAATGAAACTTAAACTCATTCATGTTACTGTGCAGTTGGTTTGAAAAATTCTATCATCTTATAAATCAGTGTACTGGTTTCTATATAACGAAAAACTCTAGGTGATGTTTCAGCAGTCACTTGTGGCCATCTTGGATGTCAAATGCTGTGCACAGTCAGCATGTGTTATCAAAAATAATATAAAATAAATGTGCACCACAACTTTTATGATTTAATCTGGCTTTTATAGTAAATCCTGACCCCAAAGGAGATCTAGCAAATAATAGAACAGATCTAGCAATAGAACAAATCTAGCAAGGAAAGGCCCGGTCAAGCAAATGATCATTCTAGATCGGTATCAGTATGAACTCCTTACAAATATTTTCTCAATATATTTTGCTAAAATGTCTTTGTGACAATTAATTCCTCTTAGTAGCACATTTCTACTGTTACAAAATTTGCAGCCAAGGTTTGCAATGAGTAGCATCATTCAATGCTATTAACTTTAGCAACCATCATGTTGTTGTCATGAGAGACAATATGGTTAAGAGAAGAAAGATCTGCTCACCCATAGCTACTGTATTAAATGTCATGCTATGCCTCTCCTTACAAACAGATAGTGAGTATATTAATGCCTACTTTGCTGCAAACCTGAAAGTGTCCAACATTTGCTGACAAATCCAACATGTATCTAGGTGATCTTGAACTTGAAAACATCAATAATAAATCTAGCATTTTAATGTCTGTGTGGTCTCAAAAGTGAAAATTTCTAGTATTTGCTGACATAGTCAGTTTGTTAAAGTACATGTATATGTGTGATCTTAAAAGTGAAAATTTCAAGTATTTGCTAAAAAAACCCAGTTTGTTAATGAATGTATGATCTTAAAAGTGAAAACTAAGTATGTGCTGACATAGTTTGTTAAAATATATGTGTGGTCTCAAAGTGTAAAAACTTCTAGTATTTTTCTGACAGAGCTAGTTTGTTTAATGTATGTCTCCAAAGCAAAAACTTCTAGTATTTTTCTGACAGAGGTGGTTTGTTAATGTATGTGTGATTGCAAATGTATTAAACTCGTATACTGATAAATGTATTAAACTCGTATGGTGACAAATGTATTAAACTCGTATGGTGACAAATGTATTAAACTCATATGGTGACAAATGTATTAAACTCGTATGGTGACAAATGTATTAAACTCATATGCTGACAAATGTATTAAACTCGTATGCTGACAAATGTATTAAACTCGTATGCTGACAAATGTATTAAACTCGTATGCTGACAAATGTATTAAACTCATATACTAACAAATGTATTAACCTCTTTGCTGACAAATGTATTAAACTCGTATGCTGACAAATGTATTAAACTCGTATACTGACAAATGTATTAACCTCTTTGCTGACAAATGTATTAAACTGACAAATCCACTATGCTAACGACTAGATTGAGTAGCTTTTGAAAACATATTCTTAACATACTTTGAAATCTATATTTTAAAATCCTTTAAATATAAAGGCATCTAAACTCCTGCTGATAAGATAAAATTTCTGAAGTAAATTGCAATGGGAAAAAATCCTACCGGTCCAATAATTGAGACACCAGGCCAGAGAAAAGGTCAGGGAACGACACACTTCACACAAGATGAGTGCACACACGATTGTAATACCAACCCAAAGTTTTCTTTCAGAATCAGAAACATAGTCTAGTAACAGTCGAAGAATGCATGCCTGTAGACATAAAAATAAACAGCATTCTATACAATCTTTCTATCTAACAAAATATTTTATTGAAACCACATGAAGGAAAAAAAAGGAAGAAAAAAGCAAGTGACATAAAAATGTCTCAATTCTTACAGAAAAAAATTAATAAGAACAACAGCACCAACAAATGACATTAAAAATGTGTGGTTTTATAGAAAATACTATAATAAGACAATATGAAAAAGAAAGGAAAAAAGAAATAATAAAGGAGTCAGGGAATAAAGAGTATTGAGTACAATAATAATCATAGATAGAGACATGCATTAATCAGCAACTGTATTTATCACCTTGATAAGTTAGATGTTGCTAGCAGCTTAGGAAAATGTCTGTTTCTTTAATGGAAGTTTTGAAAAGCTCACACTTCTCTAGGTGCTGTTCTTAGAAAGAAATATTTTATGCCTGGCTCTTGATAAAGTTTTAAAGCAACAGCATAATAGTGACTTCTTAAAACTATAGCCTTTAAAGTATTGTACTCACTTTCTCATATATCAATTTTAAAATGAAGAATTATGAATGATATTTCTCTTGCGTAAAATAGCAAGAAGGTAATAATAAGATGAAGAAGGGAGACATTGAAAAACCCAAGAAAAGAGAAACTGAGAGTAATGATACAAAATATGGTGTATTCACAGGCTCATAGAAGACAAGATGAGAGATAGAGACAAATGACAAAACATGGTGTATTCACAGGTACATAGCCCAACACAAGAGAAGCCAATATGATGACAACATAACGTGGTATATTCACAGGCCCATGACCTGTTAAAGGAGAAGCTAAAGTGATAATGGCAAAATATGGTTTATTCACAGGCCCATGACCAATTAAAAGAGAAGCTAAGAGAGAGGGAGACAGAGACAATGACCAATAAACATTACTCAAAAAATGTTTATTGAAAAGTAAAGAAGTGATAGTCATAAAGCAACAGTAATAAAATTTATATACATATGCCCCATTTCCAAGAAAAGAGAATCTAAGATATATGACCAAGACAAGAGTTGATGAGAGTAATAAGAGATTAATTATGTGGAAAATGATGATAACAAAACTTGTGCTAGTATACTCACAGATTGTGCTAGTATACTCACAGATAGGTCAAGAGTGATGATGATAAAATGGTGTTCTCATAGATTGAATATAAAGATAAGTTCAGTGATGATGACAAAATTAGTGTACTCAGAGATCCAAGAAAAAATATAGAGAGAGCAATTATGACAAAAATGATGCACCCACAGATTCAAAAAAGATAAGTCGTGAGTGATGGCATTAATGATGTATTCACATACCCAAGTATATACATCAAGAGTGATAATAGAAAAATGGAGTGCTTACAGATCCAAGAAAAAAATTGTGGAAACTGATGCTGAAAAAACAGCATATGTACAAATCCATGAAAAAATAAGTTGAGGGTGATGATAGAAATCCAAGAAAAGATAAATCAAGAGTGATGATGAGAAAAATTGTCTACTCATAGATCCATGAAAAAGATCAAGTGTGAAGATGGTGTACTCAGAGATTCAAGAAAAGAGAAGCTGAGAGGGATGATGATAACAATGGTGTATATGTGATGATGATAACAATCGTGCACTCACAGAAAGAGAAGCTGAGAGGGATGATGATAACAATAGTGTATATGTGATGATGATAACAAATGTGCACTCACAGATCCAAGTAAAGAGAAGCTGAGAGGGATGATAATAATAATGGTGTATTCATATTCAAAAAAAGAAAAGCTGAGAGGAATGATGATAACAATGGTATATATGTGATGATGATAACAGTGGTGTATATATATGATAATGATTAATATTGGTGTATATGTGATGATAATTAACAATGGTGTATATGTGATGATGATAACAATGGTGTACTCACAGATCCAAGAAAAGAGAAGCTGAGTGTGATGATGATAACAATGCATGAACAGACAAGGCGTTTACAGAATGCTGAGCAGATTGCACGCCCAAGACGGGCTTTTTCTGGCCCTTGTATCCGTAGTTCTTCTTTCCATGCTTTTTCCAGTCTTGAGACGAGATAATAAGAAGTTAGTTAAAGCATGGGTGTGTGTGGGGGGGGTAATGACATCATTTTATAGATTCAAATACTTGCAAATTAATTTATTTGCAACTGATATGTTTTTAAGAGTCATTCAATGAATGCATAGTTTTCAAACTTTGCCTTGCATTATTGTCTATGTTTATGCCATAATACTATTTTTGTTGTTGATTCTGTAATGGTGATTGAAACTGATGAAGCATGTGATTCAAAGAGCAAGTAACATTTCAATAATTTAAACACAAAGAACTGTTTTAATACATCAACATTAAGATTTGACAAACTATATTTGAATTTCAAAATGTGTTCCTTCTTTAGTTTATGACTCAGTGTATGATTACAATTATAAAAGTAAAATAGTGTTGAAACATCAACAATACTGATGTTATAACGAATAGAAGTATTTACCATTCTGTGTATGTTGTTTGCCTTAGTTTTCTGATATTTGTGTAATCACAATTATAACAAGAAGATTATGCTAAAACAAATATTACTGATATCATAAAAAAATATTAAAAGACAGTATTCACATTTCCGCATTTAATTCATTGTTATTACAAGAAGAATGTACAACAAAACTGTTACAGACAAACTTAAAACTTTGTAATAAGTGTGATGTGTCTGCCCACCTCCTCATGCGTTAATTAAGATAATAAAAGATAAGATTATCATAATTCATAATAGTATCTTAAATATAATAATATCATTGAAAACAGTCATAAAAGTTTTAAATCTGTTACTTTAAATCTTTATAAACAGTTTCCAACTTGAAGTCCTGACACTTTAATTAGATTTAGCTTTGAGCTAGTTATGTAATTCCTAGTCCAGCATGTGGCTCGCTCTGGCCACTGCAAGTTTACACAAAATCTAAGTGTTGGTACAAGAGGATTGTCTCTCTCTCACTCAAGAGTGGCTGCTGGAAGTGTCCACCAAAGTATGGACAACAGCTGTTAAAGTACATAAATATGTATGCTAGAGAAATCAAACTTTAGATTGCTTTATGGATCCATACCCAACATCTTCTATAGAAAGTGTGACTACCTCCTATTTTCCAGACTGAATATTTACAAGTCTGTGGAGTTGTGGGAGTTCTTGGATTTTGTAATTCAGTGATTTATTGCCAGCACAATTTAGTATCATGGTTTCTCTAGTCTATTATTATTAAAACTAATCTTTCCTTCATCCCACAGCTTACTTAAGCATATATTGTTCATAATAGTAAATATTAATTAAGGTTTTGAGCAAGAGTGTGTGAGAGCAAGTTTGTCCAGCTTACTTTCTGTCTTTCCAAATTGTCTGAATGAGTGCAAGAGATGCTGTTTAGTTGCACAGGCATAAGCAATACATAAAAGGAGAAACATTATTATTAATCCCCAGCCTGGCACTCTGTGCGGCCTGTCAGTTAAAGAACAAGACTGTTCATGTAAATGTTACTTCTTCGCATTGTTGACACAGCTGAAAGGCTCATCTTAACCAATATGTCTACATGTTTTGGTCTGCCTCAAGAATGACATCAAACCACATTCACTCCAGGATCCAGGGGACAAAACCACTGATGCCTCTGATCCAGATAAGTCACAGAGACTCTCAAAAGTCAGTAGGTTTGCCATACAATGTGCAATAAAACTACTCACTAAGTGTGGTGACTTTATAGAACACTTTATTTTGACCCATCTGAACATTTACATCGTTGTTTTCCATTAAAA